>OY821517.1:290922169-292122169 GCA_963682025.1 Cordilura impudica
TATATTATTATTATTATTATTATTATTATTATTATATTATTATTATTATTATTATTATTATTATTATTATTATTATTATTATTATTATTATTATTATTATTATTTTATTATTATTATTATTATTATTATTATTATTATTATTATTATTATTATTATTATTATTATTATTATTATTATTATTATTATTATATTATTATTATTATTATTATTATTATTATTATTATTATTATTATTATTATTATTATTATTATTATTATTATTATTATTATTATTATTATTATTATTATTATTATTATTATTATTATTATTATTATTATTATTATTATTATTATTATTATTTTATTATTATTATTATTATTATTATTATATTATTATTATTATTATTATTATTATTATTATTATTATTATTATTATTATTATTATTATTATTATTATTATTATTATTATTATTATTATTATTATTATTATTATTATTATTATTATTATTATTATTATTATTATTATTATTATTATTATTATTATTATTATTATTATTATTATTATTATTATTATTATTATTATTATTATTATTATTATTATTATTATTATTATTATTATTATTATTATTATTATTATTATTATGATTATTATTATTATTATTATTATTATTATTATTATTATTATTATTATTATTATTATTATGATTATTATTATTATTATTATTATTATTATTATTATTATTATTATTATATTATTATTATTATTATTATTATTATTATTATTATTATTATTATTATTATTATTATTATTATTATTATTATTATTATTATTATTATTATTATTATTATTATTATTATTATTATTATTATTATTATTATTATTATTATTATTATTATTATTATTATTATTATTATTATTATTATTATTATTATTATTATTATTATTATTATTATTATTATTATTGTTATTATTATTATTATTATTATTATTATTATTATTATTATTATTATTATTATTATTATTATTATTTTTATTATTATTATTATTATTATTATTATTATTAGTTATGCTGTTTCCTACAGTTTTTTGCAATCGTTTAGCAATTCGGGCTTCTTTTGGAGCTTCATATGCCTTCACTCTGGCGCATTTCAAACCCACCCTTCAAGTAGGTACGAAATAACAACCACCAAAAGTCAGGTAGCAAGTAAAACAAGTACATAACAGCTGCTATACGTAGGTAGCGCGAAAATTAAAAATGCGCTCTCACTAATCCGGCTGTAACTTTGGAACCCGTAGGAATTTTTCCATGAATTTTTTTTTTTTAAATCTTAAGGAGATGAATTTCATGTAAAAATCGAGATGCATTGAACCCGACCCCCTCAGATATCGATGAAATTTTGTTCATAGCTAAATTTGATCAATACAAACAAACCCTCATTTTTAGAAATGACTGTTTTGCGATTTTTTGGGCGTGGCACAGTGGGAAAGTTTTCGAAAACGCAATAACTCAGAATCGGCTGAACCGATTTCCATGATCTTGGTATCATTAAAAAGATATTTTAATATTTATTTATGACACGCTTGAAAAAAAAATACACTGTAAAAAAATTTATAACAAAAAGAAAATTTTAAATAACGAAAAAACCAAAAAGATCAAGGGTTTTTTTACAGTGTATTATTTTTTTAGAAAGGTTTATCCTTGACCTATACCATATCCAAAAAGTAAAATGGGATCTTTTTTAGTTTTTTTATATAATTTTTTAAGTAGTGTCATTTCTAGTAATACGTACCGAAAGATTTTGAAATAATTGGAATAACAGCGAAAATATCAGGTCGCATTCTTACACATTTATAAAATAATTTAACAATTCTAACATTTTTTAAATGTTTACAAATAAAAAACCATCAACAATTGTTTATATTATTTGCCAAGTTTTTATTAATTTTTGTTTTATTTTATTTACATTTTTTTTAAGTTAAGAAATTTTTAAGTAAGAAATTTTGCGCTGCTCAAATTTGGTACAGTCAGAATATCTGCGCACATGTAAAAAAGTTTCATTTATTGGAATGAATGAATGAAAGCCTTGAGTTCCTGTTATAGTTTGAGGTTCTTTATATCTTGAAAATAGCTTTTCTTTACCGTTTTTGTATTCGTCAGCATCTGCGTAAGCAACTTGTATGGTGGTCTTATATGTTTCTGATGCCCAGTGATAGAGTTGCCTCGTTGTCTGGATTTCGTTTTTATTTGCAATACTATAATTTCGAGCACCTCTCTTCAATGTTCCTCCGATTCCATCACATGCACATTTTCCATGACTGGTAGCATAAAAGTGCCATTCAGCGTCAATACCAGAATCAGATTTGTGATGGCATAAATTAATGAAGTTATATTTATTTTTATATTGTGCTCCTGCACCATCTGATTGTAAATGATTTTATTAATATTGTTGGCTATATTGGCCTTCACGAACTGTATCATTTTTGAAATATATAGATGAACTGCTATACTATCATGGGTATTGCAATCAGATATTATGGCGAAGCTTTTATGAAATAATTTATCGTTATCTGAAAATAAACAAACAAAGGAAAAAAACAAATAAATAAAAAATATTAAATATTTTGATGAGTGTGGATGGATGTGTTTACTAATACCAAAATATTAAAATAATTACCTTTGTAATAAATAACGAACGGATGTATTGTAGCCTGATCATTATTCCAATGGTATCCTTGCACGGCATCTTGTACAAGAAATGCATAATTTTCAGCAAAGTCAATTTGAATTAACATTTCTCCTGATAACAGCGCCGCTCTTTTATTGCTGATAAATTCAGATTGTCGCTTTGCTATGAAATGATGCGGAATCAGAACTTTGATGTGTTCAGTAAAATCGCTGACAAATGATTCTCGGTTGGTGGTTAACGTTTCCAGAACACATCTAGTCGTTGTATTCCACTTTTTGTATATTATTTCATTAGTTTGGTTATTTTCAAAATGTTTTTATATTATTTAAATTTTTGAAGCAGTGACCACACATTGAAACGCAACACTCGCTTTTTTGTATGTCACCATTACAAACATCTTTGTAGTCGGTAAATGTGCATTCTCCTTCAAAACAAAATGATTTTAAGCGACTTTTTTCAAACATCAATTTCATATTCTGATGCAATGTGCATACACAGATATTTTGCTGGTTTCTAACTCTAAGTTTCATACAATTTTTTGGCCTTAACATTGTAAATTTTGTAAAACCAACTTTGGCCAAGGGATGTTTTTTTTTTAAATTCGTAGTAAGATTCGCGTAGTGAAGATAACATCAGTCTTTTTTGAACTTTTTCATGTAAGTTTCCTTGTTTAATAGTAATTGAATCTTGCGATCCTGGCATCATTCGGCTAATTTCATCATCTTCATAAAATAATTTGACTGTGCTTAGAGTTTCGGTTGGTAAACTACGTCTGCTCATTTTTAAAAGATTGATATCTGCAAACTTCGTTTTATTCCTTTGGATATCTTTACTTTTTTTGATACAATCGTGAGATATATCATCCCCAAAACGATCTTTAATTTCTCCGCGACTCATATTGATTGGTAAGAGAGATAAAAGTTTTTGCTTTTCCAAAAGATTTGAGCTGTTCTCTATTTGATATTCGATGTTTTGCAAAAGTTCTTCGTAAATGGCTTTGACGTTTTCAAGTTGCGCTGACAAATCAGATAATGGATCAGCTCCAAGTGAATCTGCTATAATTTCCAAAATTTGCACTGATTTTCTATTTCTGTATGCATCTCGTTTGATATATTTCCTTTTAAGAGGCGTCATTTGGTTTGGTAGATGAGGAATAATGTGATCATTTATATTTTCAATGAGTTCGTTGCTTTCGATGTTTGCATTACGGCTGGTGCAAGTTGGAAGTTCATTCAATTTTTCGCTAATTTCATCGCTGGGCGTTATTGGTAAATAATTTGAGACTTCATTCTGCTCCACGTTGGATTCGTTACGACTGCGCGCTTTTCTCAGTGTATTCCGGCAAGTTTCGCAAATACGGCTACAATGGATGTTGGCGATAGCTGGAAAATACTCAATTATATTTGCAGCCTCGTTCTCACTTATTTTACGAAGCGAAGCGCAACACTTATTAGATATTTTTATGCATCTGTACTTATTGTTTGAATTCATATTCACTCAAATTTTTAAAATATATGCGTAAAAATTGTAATGGGATATCTTGGCTTCTCGAAACTGTTTATAATTATGAATTTCGGTACGTTGCACTTTTAAAATATGGACTTGTAATTTTCGCGTTCGTCGACACTTGTTGAATGAGTAAAATCGATCAATGCACTCCTATTTATACTGTGTATTGTTCACTAGTTTACTGACAGGTACTTATAAATGGGTGCATATTTTTTTACGGTGGCTATATACCTGTTTCACCATGTGTGAGTTTGAAATTTTCCGAATAATGACCACCCTTAAATGTGGGTTGAATTTCTGTAAAAAAGTCATTCAGGTAGCCAACTGAAAAACCCAAATAATTAAAAATTACTTTGCTTACGCAATCATAAAAATTAAATAACCCTTTGTTTATTCCGTTTTGTTAATTCCGAGAATCATAAAAAATATGATCGAGGGTTTTTCCGAAGAATGTTGTGCATATGTAGAGCAAATTTTTGAAATTCATACCTTTACTCAATTGCGAATAAAAGCGAATTGAGTTGGCAAATCATGTGTTGTACTGTGTTATTTTACCTGTAAATATAAAATATAAGGGCAATTACTAGAAGTGACACTACTTACAAAATTATATAAATAAAACTAAAAAAGAACCGATTTTACTTTTTGGATATGGTATAGGTGAAGGATAAGCCTTTCTAAAAAAATAATACACTGTAAAAAAAACCCTTGATCTTTTTGGTTTTTTCGTTATTTAAAATTTTCTTTTTGTTATAAAATTTTTTACAGTGTATTTTTTTTTAAACGTGTCATAAAGCCTGTTAAAATATCTTTTTAATGATACCAAGATCATGGAAATTGGTTCAGCCGATTCTGAGTTATTGCATTTTAAATGGAGCATTTTCGAACATTTTCGCGTTTTTTCGAAAACTTTCCCACTGTGCCACGCCCAAGAAATCGCAAAACAGTCATTTCTAAAAATTAGGGTTTGTTTGTATTGATCAAATTTAGCTATGGACAAAATTTCATCGATATCTGAGGTGATCGGGTTCAAAATTTCAGTTTTATCTTGATTTTTAAATGAAATTCATCAGGATATTTACTAAAATACAAAATTATAAAAAAGTCGATTTCAAAAAACGGCCAATGTCATGTCCCCCCTTAATGGGCACGTTGTGGTATTTCGGGCCTATATATATGGAAATGTGGAAATGGGCATCGTCATGTTTTGGAAACAAAAATGGCAAAATATGGAGCAGTATGGTATTTGTCCGCCTGTCTGTATGTCCATGTAAACCATGTAATTAAACTGTAGGTCGAAAATATGAATATGCTTGGATTAAATGTCGTATATAAGATTTTATCGACCATAGGATGAATGCTGTTGACTGACAATGGTGAAATTCGTTACATGTTCTGACCTAGTCCGCATGTAAATGACATTTATGAGATCGAACTAATCGTCATTAGATTCATATTATCATATAGATACCGGAAAAATTTGGTTTATTTACTCAAAAAAAAAAAAAAAAAAAAACAAAACTATTTTTCGTCATCTTAATTTAAATCTAAAGAAAAATATATATAGCGTAGATATTTTTCAAATTGGGTTTATATATTTTTGAGTAAAACTGGTGACTTTAAATGTGGTTATGATCTATCCAGGTTATGTCAAATATTCCCCATATAAAATTAACATCAGATAAAATTAGTTTTATGGTTATTTTCTATATATCCAGTTACAGCCCCAGGAAAGTTGGATAAAAGGTCAGCTCTTGAATTGCATAGCATAGGGTATCGTATAGTCGATCTAGACGAACTATTATTTTCAAACATTTTTTAATTTCAGTAATTATTCTCTGCAGTTTCCATATCAATACATAGACAATAGTTGATTATAATCAATGCTTTATTGTTTGAAAACCCTTTTTTTCATATTTTCTTTACGAACAAAAGTTTTACAAAAGTTTTCATCATATTTCACAAATTTCTTTTTTCTTTCTTACTTACGACTGCATTTTGTACTTTTTGTCAACAGATTTTGTTTCATTTTTTCGGATTGTTTTTGTGGTTTTGGAAATTTTACTCGGCTTTATTCCATATTGTTTATTTGTGGTTTCTTAATATTCATTTAGCCAAAGAGTAAATATGACTTGAAACTTTGTAATAGCAATGAGTGCTTTTTTGTTTCGATTTGATATTTGCTTTCATATTTGTAGAAGAAAACAATGAATTTTCAGAATTTTAAAATTTGTAAGTAAAAAAAAAATATTTTTATTGAAAAAAGAAAGTTGAATTTATATCATAATCAGATAAAAATTAACCTGTATGAGAAAATGATATTGTGATAAGAAGATATAATTGCAAAAGGGAAATGGAAAAGAATATTCAGACATTCGAAATATGTTAAATTGTGTTTCTCTCTTTTTATTAAATTTCAAGTAGGACTGAATTATATTAATGTTTGGAAATTTTAAATTGTTGGAATCCTATCGAAAAATATTTTATTTTTTTGTAGTAGTCATATTAACAAGACATGTACGAGCATTTGTACACATGATGATTAATTTACATATTTAAATACAACATGTACAGCAGAAAAATTATAGGGAAGCAGTTAAAATGTATACTTACTTTTTTCTTGGCTTGTAGCGAGCATTCGCCACATTAAAACATACTGTAATATGGGAGGCTTACAAAGGACCCAACAAGTAAACAAACAAAAACAAGTAAGAAAATTATTGTCGGTGTAGACCGACTACACGATACCCTATACCATGCGATTAGAGACCCTATCTCTCAGGCCCAACTAACTGGATATAGAAAATAAGCTTAAAACAAATTTGGGTGGGATTTTTATTAATTTTTTTGGCTGCAGATATGAAAAAGTTCATATCGGATGCTATATCTATATGGGGAGTAGGCCTAAAAATGGACCGATCCTGACCATGCTTGGTAAAGTCTCTTGTATTTTGCAAAAATATATACAAAAAAAATTTGAGAAGAATCAGTGCAATATTTTTGTTTTTTGATAGATTTAATTGAAGATCGGGAAGCAGCTCTATATGGGGCCTATAACTAAGACTTGTCCCATAGGGATCATTTTTGGACTACTGATTAATGGTTATAACAAACACATACAAACCCAATTTGACTAAGATTTATATGATAATTTGGATCTTATGGCAATTTATGTTAATTTCATAGGGGTCGTTTGTATGGGGGCTAGGTCTGAACATGGGTCGCTTCTCACCAATTTCAATAGCGTTCATCCCATGGCCGCTGAAAGCTTATATACCAAATTTCATCAAAATATATTCATATTTGCGACCTGCAGTTTGATTACAAGCTTTACATGGACACACAGACGGACGGACGGACGGACATCGTTAAATCGAATCAGTTAGTGATTCTGATTCGATCGGTGTAATAAAAGATAGGTCTAAGTCAAATTTTTTTGGTAGTTACAAACAGCAGCACAAAGTCATTATACCCAAACCACATAGTGGTATAGGGTATAAAAATGTTGGAGCTCGTTAAGGCTGTGTTGTAATTTTATTGTTATTTAACAGAATATTGACGTTGTAATAGGGTCGCCATTTCCATTTTGAGAAAAAGAGGACTTCAACCACAAATAATCTGACCCATAAAAACAAAGTTTTTATTAAAACTCTTTCTTTCATTATGCATATAAGTTTTGTATCTCTCCGTGACTGCGCGTGACTTTGCGTGACTATTTTAAAATTAGCAAGTCTTTGGACAAAGTTTCAGATCGATCGGATGAGGGGGAATGGGGTTTAAATCACTCCCTGACTGTGCGTGGCTATACGTGACTATGTCAAAATTAATCTTTTTTCACAGCAAGTCTGCCGACCACGTTTCAAATCGATAGGATGAGGGGAAATGACATTTAGATCACTCCGTGACTGTGCGTGACTATGCGTGACTGTGCGTGACTACCCCAAAATTAATTTGTAGTCACAACAAGACTATGGGCCAAGTTTCAGATCAATTGGTTAAGGAATGGGGTTGCCCCACAGCAGACAGACAGACAGAGAGTATGAGTTAAAACAAAGAGTTTTAAAAAAGGACAACTTTTTACAATTATTTTTAAAAAAAATCCACTACGCGATAAAATATAAAAGTAAAATATATTTTATTTTAAAGAAAAAAATTTTTATTCTCACAAAAAAAAAATTAACCAAAAACATAAAAAAATCTGAACTGAACGATTAACAATTTCGGGTAGGGCTTGCAATACCGTACCAAATTTTCAAAACCGGTATTCCTATATATCATTATATTAACATCCGGATCCCGGTATTATTACCGGTATTTAAAAAAACGAAAAAAAAAAACGAAACTACACTGCAAAGTTGAGAAAAACTAAATTAAAAAACAAAATAAAATATTTCAATCAATAATATATAATTCATTAAGTTGAAAACACAACTGGGACGAACGACGAATTCTTCGTTCCGAATATTCGTCGTTAGAAATAAAACACATTTGTGTATATGAAAATTTACACAATCAGTGCGTCGAACGAAATACGTAGTGCATAACGAACTCTGCGATAGGTTTATTTCTATTTCTAACGCCGACGATTGATTGGTGTAGATTGACCGTATTTTTTATTTTAGTTTTTCAAATGTTTTAGTAAATAAATTAATTTTGTCTCTAAGAATTGTTTTATATATTATTTATAACCAAGGTTCAGAAAATACACACATGAAACACACAATGTTCTGTTCAAAAGCAGCCAACACATATCTTTATTTTCATATCAATTATGTGCGTTTCTAAATTTTCTACGGTGCCCAACACAATCATGACTGTGTGCGTTTTAATATTTCATTATTTACACGAACATGTTTCTATCACATACTTTTTGTTTCGATCACACATAAACCACACAGATTTGAGTGTTGCTTTATTTGAAGTTCGTGTTCTGGTACGTGTACTGAAAAAAAAAACTGAACATGTACAATAAACAGGTTCGAGTTCAGTTATATTTTAAGTCGTGTTGTGGCTCGTGTTCTAACAAAAAACAGAACATGTACAATAAACAGGTTCGAGTTCAGTTATATTTTAAGTCGTGTTCTGGCTCGTGTACTAAGAAAAAACAGAACATGTACAATAAACAGGTTCGAGTTCAGTTATATTTTAAGTCGTGTTCTGGCACGTTTACTAAGAAAAAATAGAACATGTACAATAAACAGGTTCGAGTTCAGTTATATTTTAAATCATGTTCTGGCTCGTGTACTAAGAAAAAATAGAACATGTACAATAAACAGGTTCGAGTTCAGTTATATTTTAAATTCGTGTTCTGGCTCGTGTACTGTGAAAAATTGAAACATCAATTCGCGATCTGATACGCCCCGATAAAAACGACGACAATTGTTTCAACCAAATTTATTAAAATTTTATTGACCCTTTTTTATGACTTACATTGCAAATTGTTTACAATTGTCAAATATTTTAAAATTTTATTGGCCATTTTTTTGTGATTTACGTTAAAGTTATTTACAATTGTTTTTATTGACTGGTTTTTATTTTAATAAAAGATGGTAATAAAATACTTAAGACACAAAAACTGCACACTGCACTTAAATCTTTCCTGCAGGTTTCAATCAGACATGTAAATTTTTTCGTCTCGCTATTAAAAGTTGCGTATTTTTTATAGCAAAACTTATTTCTGTTATTGCTTTCCAATTTTTTTAATTTTCACAAAATATTTGCAATTTACACAATAACACAATACACTTATAGATCACGATCTAATGAAAACTGAACCACTTTTAATGAATAAATGACGCACGCACTCGCTATTTATTGCAAAATCTATTGCGTGAAATTGTAACACTTGCAAGAAATTGTAACGTAAATCATAAAAAAGGGACAATAAAATTGTGTTTTTACGCAAAAAATTCAAAAAACTCATTGAGAAAAGGATTGTGCATTGACACTAATTGGTCCGCAAATTAAGGGTGGGTGATTGTGTTTTTTATGATGCAAAATTTGTTTGTGTCTAAAGTTATTTGTTACAAAAAAAAAAAAAAAAATGTTTGCAAAAGATCCTAACAACCAACAAGTGTGTCTTTTATGCCGCAAAATTGGGTTTTTCGTCTATGACACTAATTGGTTGCGAAAATAGGGGTGGGTAATGCAAAAAAACCTAACAACCAACAAGTGTAACTTTTATGATGCTAAATAATTTTTGTGTCTTAAGTATTTTATTACCATATTTTATTAAAATAAAAACCAGTCAATAAAAACAATTGTAAATAATTTCAACGTAAATCACAAAAAAATGGCCAATAAAATTTTAAAATATTTGACAATTGTAAACAATTTGCAACGTAAGTCATAAAAAAGGGTCAATAAAATTTTAATAAATTTGGTTGAAACAATTGTTGTCGTTTTTATCGGGGTGTATCAGATCGCGAACTGATGTTTCAATTTTTCGCAGTACAAGAACCAGAACACGAATTTAAAATATAACTGAACCCGAACCTGTTTATTGTACATGTTCTATTTTTTCTTAGTACACGTGCCAGAACACGACTTAAAATATAACAGAACTCGAACCTGTTTATTGTACATGTTCTGTTTTTTCTTAGTACACGAGCCAGAACACGACTTAAAATATAACTGAACTCGAACCTGTTTATTGTACATGTTCAGTTTTTTTTTCAGTACACGTACCAGAACACGAACTTCAAATAAAGCAACACTCAAATCTGTGTGGTTTATGTGTGATCGAAACAAAAAGTACGTGATAGAAACATGTTCGTGTAAATAACGAAATATTAAAACGAGCACAGTCATGATGGTGTTGGGCACCGTAGAAAATTTAGAAACGCACATAATTTATATGAAAATAAAAATATGTGTGTGTTGTTCTAAGTTATGTTTGTTTACATATATGTACGAGTTTTTTATTAAGTGTGTGTTTTTTTCTGAACTCTGTTTATAACTTATAAGATAAATAAAATCTATTGATGTGTAAACATCTATACGCGCAGGGGGGTAAATTTCTAATTCACAATACAATCGCAAAAACAGCGTAATATGTGAGCGTAAGATCTTATGCGTAACATAAGACAAATCGGTGTGACATGATTGTTTGGTGAACAAATTATGATATGTAATAACCTTTTTGTCGCTGTTTTCTGCATTTTATTTATTACCAGATGTTTACACATCTCCCCTGTGATCGGACTCACATGATTTTTTTTTAATTATATAATTTTCTTTTACATAGTTTTTTGTTAATATTTATTCTTTTTCGTTTAGTGCTTCTTTTTTTTTTAATATGGTCACACTATCAGCTACAACATTAAACAAAAAATACATAAAATTAATTTATTAATGAAAATTTATGTAATTTTTTCAGAATTAAAAAATTAAACGCTGCCGTACAAAAATTAAGGCTTTTACCATCGTGAACATGATGTTCACAATTGTAATAACTCGTACCTTGTTAAAAATTCTTTTATTCATATTTTTCCAATATTTATTTATATACATTAGGGTTATGACTTTTTTTTTTTTTTTTTTTTTGCAAATATCAAATTTTGCATGCCCAAGCCAAAAAAGCTATTAAAAAATATTAAGAAACGCAATCTTACTTCTTCGCTGC
This sequence comes from Cordilura impudica, assembly GCA_963682025.1. Taxonomy (NCBI): domain Eukaryota; kingdom Metazoa; phylum Arthropoda; class Insecta; order Diptera; family Scathophagidae; genus Cordilura; species Cordilura impudica. Next base: position 290,933,969 of record OY821517.1, read on the forward strand.
TCCCAAAAAAGTTTCCGCACCAAACGCGTTGAAATTTGGTCTATATTTTTTTATTTGATTTAAAATATTTCTTCTACGTTTTAAAGACCATTGTGTATTTTAGGTGCGATGCCCCGAATGGTTTCAAATGTTCACCGCTTATAACACATTTTGTTGCGATTCTAGCAAAATATTTTTTTTCGACGGTCGAGATATTTTCCGAGTTATGGACCTCCAAAATTTTGACATTGACTTGTAATATATATATCATTTTGAAGCTCACATGTGTGCCTTTTATTTGATATTTTTAATTTGAAATCCAACACTTGTCATTCTCTCATAAAACGATCTTTGCAATGTTGATATCTACAACAACTGAATAAAAAAAATCTAGATCCACTAGCTTCATTTCGATGCTCGGTGGAATTCTAGAAAAATTCTGGCAATATTAGCATTTATCCTAATTCCGAAATACCGAGCAGAACCATATAAAATATGTCAATTTATATGTGGTGCATGGTACGACATATGGTTTTCAGACCATTGTTTCCGCGAAGACAATTTTAAATTATTAAATTTAAAAAAGGTAATTAGTGTTTTATTAGGCATGGGGTTATGCAGAAGTCGTAAATAATAAATCAGCAGCGTAGCAATATTTGCGCAGAACGTGCTAAAAAAGTTGTTCAGGACATTTTCCTTTCTGCAAAAATAGTCGCACTTTAAATCTATTTATATCATACAATATTCAAATAAATAAATAATCATACCTCGTATCAAAATCTACATTGTTTAAATAATTTTTTTACTATGTATATATCCAAAACCTCGATCTGCGTCGTTAATTGGGACCCAAAAAAGACGACATAAATCGAAACGACGCAAATCGAAATTAGTTTTCCTGTAAATAAATATTTTGTTAATTAGTACTAAAATACAACATTTCCTTGCATTCCTACAGAATTAAATGGGAAATCCCCTTTATATAAAATTTAAACAACGCAAATAAAAAATTTTATGACGCAATTAAAAATTTTAACGACGCAACTCTGAAATCACGAAAATAAAAGAACGACACAAGTTCGAAAACGAAGCAAATCGAAACGACGCAAATCAAGGTTTTTGTGTATTAAATTAATAAAAAATATAAAAATAAAAATAATGAAAAAAAATTCAGTGAGTTTTTTGAAATTTCATTTGGTGCGGAAGGTTTTTCCGACAAAATGACCTTTAAACACTATTTTTATTATTAGTTCAGTATTGCCTATCACGTGGTGATAGGTAAAAATTTTGAAAAAAATTAGTCATAAAAACAATTTCAAATGACGTTACAGCTATTATGTGAATTCGACGTAATTGTATATCATTCGACGAATTTACGCAGCGAATTGTTGCCGTCAAATTCGTCGAGCTGTGCGAAATTCGTTATTCGTCCCAGTTGTGTTTCTACCTTTACTCATTCAATAATGAATGAAAGAGAAGAAAAATATTAAATAGAAAAGATAATAAACAAATTAATCTATATATATAAAATTAATTTTCTGTTTGTTTGTTTATTTGTTTGTTTGTTTGACCGCTATACAAATTTTTATTTTTTAACGGATTTCTCTGATGTTTGTTACTCACAATATCTGTAATCCAGGTTGGGTCAGCGTATTCTTCTTATCGGCCACGCCTACTTTCATGCCCACTTTTTCTATATAATTCATTTTCTGTTTTTTTGGTATATTTTTTTTCCGAAATTTAGGACATACTCCAGGGAAGGTCGCGATATGGCTTTTACCAGCCACGCCTACTTTTATGCCCACTTTTCATAAAAAATTCATTTTCTGTTATTTGGTATATTTGCTCGCTACACAAATTTTTAATTTTTCGACGAATTTCTCTGAAATTTGGTATACACGGAAATAACTTCACGATGAAAAAATTCGCCAAATTTAAAAAAAGGTCCCCGAAAGAAATTAACAAATTCTCAATTTTTCTAAAACTTAATTAAAAAATATGAACTTACTCCCCAAATTTATTCTCAAATTTTTACATAATTTTATTTAGTAAATTTTGTTAAATATTTATTTCAGTGACAATTTGCATACTGCTCTCCATATCTGTCCTACAATAAACGCATTAAAAATTTGTATTCTTTTCAATAGCATAATTTCGGTGCGCGGAAAAAGCGCGCGGACGCCAACGCGTTGCGGTCGCGGAACACAGCTCAGCTAAAATATCGGAATGATCTGAAAAATATATTTTGGTCGGAAGCACGGGTGTAGCTGCCAAACGCGCGGACGCGACACGCTCGTAGAAAGGCTGTGATTTAGTAAGCTATTTGCTATTGAGGCCTAATCAATACAGCGATTGCCACCTCTTAAACTATGACGTTTATATAAAAGAATGCCTCCAGAATCGTTTGCTGTCTCTTACTAAACGTCACAATTAAACCTAATTTAGCTTTCCGCTAATTTTCAGTGGATTAGAATCGAAGTAATAAAATAAATAAACTTACCTAATGCTCCAGCTCTAACCAATAGAAAAATTTTTGGGTATTGTCAAAGGAATTTTACAAGTAAAACATAAATAACCCATAAAAACAAAGTTTTTATTATACTCCCTTCATTTGGAAATTAAGTCTGCATGATGGTAAACTAAATAATTGATTGACTGTTTTAACAGTTTCACGTTTTTTTCAACCATATCGGTAATTCATTTCCTAGAACATTTGTATGGTTGCCAATTTAAAAAATAACCGTTAAAAATTTGAAAAATCCAAAATTATACTACATCTGAATTTGTTATTTGTCGCCACGGGTCTGCCTGCAAAGTTTCAGCTTGATTAGACTACGGGAAAGGGGTTAAAAATTGATCCAAAGTTTCTTCGGTGCCACGCCCATTGATACAATCACGCCCGGTTTTTGGGAGAATACTCGCATTAATAACTCATGAACTCAGACAAAGTCCCAAGGCTCTTTCTATTATAGCACTCCAGATATATGACATTATATATTTACTTTGTCTGGGGGGTGCCACGCCCACTGATCTGACCTCATCCATTTTTCCAGTACTAACATTGATAACTATTATAGTTCTCCAGTTATATCATCTGAAATTCCTACTTTTTGTGGGGTGCCATACCCACTGTTCTTATCCAGCCCATTCTTTTAGATAACTTTCTTCATCGCCACAAGTCTGCCTGGAAATCTTCAGCTCGATTGGTTGAGGGGAAATGGTTAAAAATCGATCGATTTTTTTTTTGGCAGACAGACAAGCTGACACTACGAGTTAAAATAAATAGTGTAGAAAAACAAACAAGTAAATAAAAATAAAAAGCAGATCATATATTAAAAAAAAAAAATAATATTTTTTATTTTTAAACTCTTTCTTTTAACTCAATCTCTCTGTCTGTCGTGGGCCAATCTCATTCCCCCTTATCCGATTGATCTTCAACTTGGCCCGTAGTCTTGTTGTGACAACAGATTAATTTTGGAGTATTCACGCACAGTCACGCATGGTCATACAGAGTCACGCATGGTCACGCACAGTCACGGAGTGATTTAAATGTAATTTCCCCTCATCAGATCGATCTGAAACTTGGTCCATACACATGCTGTGAAAAAATATTAAATCAATTTATTCTGAAGAGATTCAAAGAATTTTTCCAAAAATTGTTTTATTCATTAATAGATACTTCATAGATCAAAATTGTTGCAAATTTAACCTAAGGAGACTTTTATGGCAATTATAGCTCTTTTTACAGCTGTGACTCACCTTACAACAAATTGGACACAATTTTTCGAGACAAATATTATATACCAAATTTTCTCCTCTTCTATAGACTGCACATTAAAAAAATTTCTAAAGCATTAATAACAGGTGTCAGTTATGATAAATTGCTTAAAAAACAAAGCTGATTTAAATTAATTATACAAGCTTATGTTATGCATGTGACTCACCTTACACTTAGTCCTTTTGTATATTAGCTTCCAAAATAACAGTATTTTAAATTTACTCTACAAATATTGTATTTTAAAACAAGTATTATACATATACTAACACAAATTTTAGGGATATTAATAAACATTAAATTTATTTTAAATTCACATAAAACAATTTCAGAATGTATATGAGTGAAATAGTTTTTTGAATAAATGAAAATATTATTATTAATTATTAAACTTGCAATTTTGATGGAAAAACAAAATTTCCTCTTAAATTTACAACAACTGGAGGGTTAAGTTTTCGAATTAAGTTTGACTGAGGATAAAATATATATGTACGTATTTCTAAAAAAAAATTGTTTTATGCTTGTCCCATGTTCTGTGCAACTGCCCTTCTGTAGAAAAATAGAAATAAAAAAAAAAATTATTTTTTAAAAATTTTTAGAAAATAAAAATAAATTTTCTATTTTTTTCAAGTAAAAACAAGTAAGAAAATTATAGTCGGACTAGACAGACCCTATCTCTTAAGTCAAACTACCTAGATGTAGAAAATAAGCATATAGCAAATTTAAGTGGCTTTGTTATTATTTTTTTTTTGCCTTCATATAAAAACCAAATTTTAGAAAAATCTGTGCAACATTTTTGTTTTTGTTAGATTTAGTTGAAGATCGGGAATCAGCTTCATATGCGGGTTATGAGTAGAAAGTTTCTCAGTTTGACCAAGATCTATTCGGTAATGTGGATATTATGGTAATTTAAGTCGATTTCATAGCGGTCATTTGTATGGAGACTAGGGCTGAACATGAACCGATTTTACCAATTTAAATAGCGTTCATCCCATGGCCGATAGAAGCTTATACACTAGATTACAATAAAATATATTCACCAAACAAACTATCTACTGCTCTTGGTTACTGATGAGGGTTGGTGACTCTTCCCCGAAATAGCTGTATAACCTGTCATGCAGAATATGAATCAATTTTTGAAACAAATGTGCCAATGTTTTTTACTTTATTTTTAAGTAAAAACATTTGATATAGAGCTTGAAAAAATTTTTCAAACTCAATCATTAGAGAGATCAAGAACAATATTTTTACATTTGTATAAATATAAAATAACAAAAAAAAAAAAATATGTTAAAATATAAAGTTGTTCAAGCTCGAGGTCAAGTGTTTGTAAATTTCTTTATTGCTTATATTTCGCTACACATCGCGTAGCATCTTCAGAGCTAATATTCTAAATAAAATAAATACAAAACAAATATGTATAAACATCAATAATAAGAAAAACAAAAATTGACACAAAATTCACACAAAGTTATAAAGCACAAAGCATAACGCACAAGTAAAAATTGTAAAAACAACAAGTGTACAAAAAAATTTTTTTTTTTTAAATTTAAAAAACATAACAAGATGCTTACAGAAAAAGTTTACATTAAACACAAAAACAAAAAAAAAAATATAAATAATTTTAAATTTTAGCGTTATAGTTGTGGCTCCTTCATCGTATAATATTGAACTGATCTTAAAATAAATAATTGCACATTGTTCTTTGTTTTCTTTTACTAACTAAATGTCGATAGCTTTGCTCTACACTTTCGGTATCAGCTTTAAAGTTTATCCTCTCGTTCGTCGGTGTATTAATAATATGAAGCATTTCAAGCATGTAGCGGCGTTTGTAGTTGTTTTCACAGTCAATAACGTGTACCTTTTCAAAATCGGGGATATGATTTTCCCTCGAACAGTGGGCCGCCAAAGCAGTTTTTTGCTGAACATCCGTGTATCTCATTCTTTGGTCGGATTTATGGCCAGACAATCTTGTTTTGAGTTTATTTTTAGTTGTGCCGACGTAAACCTTACTACTGTTGTCATTAGGGTTACCATTGCATGGTATTTTATATACCAAATTCGATTTGTCTAATTTGTCTATTTTGTCTTTGGTCTTACTAAATATTTTTCCAACGGTTTGGTCTGTTTTGTGCGCCATGCGGTATTTTTCATCAAAAAGTTTTGATTTTTCAAGACGTTCCGATATTTCGGGGATATATATGAGGGATTTGTATACTTTTTCGTCCACTTTATTTTGTTTTTTATTTTTGTTTGGATTTAGGTGATTTACGTCGGCACAACTAAAAATAAACTCAAAACAAGATTGTCTGACCATAAATCCGACCAAAGAATGAGATACACGGATGTTCAGCAAAAAACTGCTTTGGCGGCCCACTGTTCGAGGGAAAATCATTTCCCCGATTTTGAAAAGGCACACGTTATTGACTGTGAAAACAACTACAAACGCCGCTACATGCTTGAAATGCTTCATATTATTAATACACCGACGAACGAGAGGATAAACTTTAAAGCTGATACCGAAAGTGTAGCGCAAAGCTATCGACATTTAGTTAGTAAAAGAAAACAAAGAACAATGTGCAATTATTAATTTTAAGATCAGTTCAATATTATACAATGAAGGAGCCACAACTATAACGCTAAAATTTAAAATTATTTATATATATTTTTTTGTTTTTGTGTTTAATGTAAACTTTTTCTGTAAGCATTGTTGTTATATTTTTTAAATTTAAAAAAAAAAAAATTTTTTTTTGTACACTTGTTGTTTTTACAATTTTTACTTGTGCGTTATGCTTTGTACTTTATAACTTTGTGTGAATTTTGTGTCAATTTTTGTTTTTATACCCTATTCCACTATGTGGTTTGGGTATAATGACTTTGTGCTGCTGTTTGTAACAACCAAAAATATTTGACCTAGACCCATCTTTAATTATACCGATCGAATCAGAATCACTTTCTGAGTTGATTTAACAATGTCCGTCCGTCCGTCCGTCCGTCCGTCCGTCTGTGTGTCCATGTAAAGCTTGTAATCAAACTGCAGGTCGCAAATATGAATATATTTTGATGAAATTTGGTACATAAGCTTTTATAGGCCATGGCATGAACGCTATTGAAATTGGTGAAAATCAGTCCATATTCAGACCTAGCACCAATACAAATGACCCTATGAAATCGACATAAATTGCTATAAGATCCAAATTATCATATAGATCTTAGTCAAATTGGGTTTGTATGCGTTTATTACATCCCATAATGAGTAGTCCAAAAATTGTCCCTATGGGACAATCCTTACTCATAGGCCCCATGTAGAGCTGCTTCCTGATCTGCACTTAAATCTATCAAAAAACAAGTAAGCAAATTATAGTCGGTCTAGCGCGACTATACGATGCCCTATACCATGGTTAGAGACCCTATCTCTTCGGTCCAACTAATTGGATATAGCAAATAAGCATAAACCAAATTTAAGTGGCATTTTTATTAATTTTTTTCGCTGCCGATATGAAAAATTTCATATCGGATACTATATTTATATGGGGACTAGGGCGAAAAATGGATCGATCCTGACCATACTTGGTAAGATCACTTATACTTTGAAAAAATATATACAAACCAAATTTGAGAAAAATCTGTGAAATATTTTTGTTTTTTGATAGATTTAAGTGAAGATCGGGATGCAGCTCTAGGCCTATGACTAAGAATTTTCCTATAGGGAGTATTTTTGAACTACTGATTAATGGATGTAATAAACACATACAAACCCAATTTGACTGAGATCTATATGATAATTTGGAACTTATGGCACTTCATGTCGGTTTCATAGGGGCCATTTGTATGGGGCTAGATCTGAACATGGGCCGATTCTCACCAATTTCAATAGCGTTCACCCCATGGCCGATGGAAGCTTATATACCAAATTTCATCAAAATATATTCATATTTGCGACCTGTAGTTTGATTACAAACTTTACATGGACACACAGACGGACGGACGGACGGACGGACGGACGGACGGACATTGCTATTTCGACTCAAAAAGTGATTCTGAGTCGATCGGTATAACTAAAGATGGGTCTAGGACGAATATTTTTGGTTGTTGCAAACAGCAGCACAAATTTGGTTTACTCAAATTTGGTTTATTTTATTTTCTATGTCCAGTTAGTTTGGCCTAAGAGATAGGGTCTCTAAACGCATGGTATAGGGTATCATATAGATCGACTATAATTTTCTTGTTTTATTTTATTTTTAATTGATGTTGCATATACAAGGCTTGTGTCTCATATTATAGTATGCAACTGATAAAACACGTATACAATATTACTTAAAATGTATAATTTTAATTTTAATTTTAATTTAACATTCAAATTTAACAATTTATTAGGAAAAGCAAACAAAAAACAAGAATATTCTAGTGACTTAATTGATCATAAAAAAAATTCGTTGCGAAAAATAATTAAAATTTTGTTATATTAAATTATAAATATTGTATGTTACCACATTTTTACAACAATAAAAACAAAAATTCTCCTGAAGAAGTTGGAACAAAGCCAACGAAACGTAGAGAACAACGAATGAACAATGAAATAAAAAACTTGGTTTTATTCCTTGAAAATATCAAACCGACCAAAACAGCCCTTAAACCCTTATAAACTGAGAATATACACAATTTGGTCACAAACGAAAACTCATAAGTTATTTTTTTTTTTTTTTTTTGAATTGAAGTGCGTTACTTATAGTTTGAGAGCTATGTGGAATTAAGTTCCAAAGACGGATTGCATGTATGAAGACTTGGCACTCAGATATTAGGATATGATGTCTAAAAGATATAAGTCTTCTGCCCCTGTTATATCTCGAGAAATTATGATGTTCATAAAGAAGTTCTGGCTGGCAGATATATATAATTTTATGCATGAACAGTAGAACTCTAATTTTTATTAGATTATCAAAGCTAATATCATAAAGATGAATAGAAAAATAAGAGATATAGTCATATCTTTTCAGATCATATACATAACGCACAATATTATTAAATACCATGTTCATTTTCCGTCTACTCTGCGTATCGCAACTGTCAAAAAAATTCACAACCGTATAACAATAAAGGCATTAAATAAGTTTTGGCGAGAATTATCCTAATTTTAACTGGAGTACAACATTGAGTTTGCCATAGTGTGCGTAACATAGAATATGTTATGATTTGACCAAGTAAGAGTGTCATTGAAAAATATTCCGAGATTCTTAGCTGACTCTACTATCTCAATTAGTTGGTTATTGACAGTTATGTTTGGCTTATAAAAAGATGGTGACAGTTTTTTTTATTAATAATAAGGCATTTCGACTTATGGGATTTATTTCAAGACCATTAGCCGTAGCCCACAAATACACGTGATGTAGTTCCTGGTTTAGAGTGCTAACGCATTGATTAACAGATTCAAGGTTACAACTGATGTGAAGTTGGACATCGTCAGCATACATTTTGACCTTGCTGTATTGAAGTTTATCTGGGAGATCATTCGAGTATAATGAAAATAGATGTGGACCAACAATCGATCCTTGTGGAACACCACGTAACACTGGCAAAGAATTTGATTTTGTAGTTGTAGTTACAACATGCTAATATCTGTTGGTAAGATATGATTTAATGAGAAGCATAGCTGTCGATCATAAGTTGAAAAATTTTTCAAATTTGTAACTCAAAATGTTTTGATCAACCGTGTCAAATGCTCCGTGTCAAGTGATCCAAAAGAACCAAAAACGCTACATTTCCATTATCCGCCTGTTTGTTTCCTTATATCTTCGGCAATATCCATAAGTGCAGTTATACAGCTATTGTTTCTACGAAATCCTGACTGGCGATCCGTTAGCAGATTTTAATCGTTCAGGAACTGACTTATTTGATTATGTAAAGGGTCCGCCATCTAACGTTTTTTTTTCAAATAGTGCTTGTTTCGTGAATAGTAGCACTTAGCTCATGTCTGATTTGACTGATAATTAGTTTTATCCTTCCGCTGAACGAATATGGAATATGGCGACATTACTTTGAAAATCATGGTTATGTTGCAGAATGTGTGCGAAAATTGCGTACGGATTTTGGAAGAAGAGAAGTACCGTCAGCTCCGTATGTTCGTTATCTTGTGAAAAAAGTGAAAGAAACTGGCATCCTCATCGATAAACCAAAGCGTGAAAAGCCAAAAACAGTGCGTACACCCGAGAATATCGCTGCTGTGGCAGAAAGTGTGCATGAAGCGCCATCAACATCAATTCACCGTCGTTCTCAAGAATTGAACATTTCGGAGGCATCATTGAGGCGAATTTTGCATAAAGACCTTAGTATGACGCCATACAAAGTCCAATTGGTTCAGGAGTTGAAGCCAACTGACCATCCAATGCGTTTTCGCTTCCCTAAGTGGGCCTGCGATCGACTTGGCGGGTATGTAAACAAGAAAAATTGTCTCATTTGAGGCACAGAAAACCCGCACGTATACATTGAAAAGCCGATATACCCAAAACGAGTCACTGTTTGGTGCGGATTTTGGTCTAGTAGCATAATTGGGCAATTTTTCTTCGAAAATGAGCAAGGAGTGGCCGTTACGGTCAATGGCGATCGTTATCGCCGAAGCTACACTCGATGTTTTGCGCCCTGTTTTTGAAGATCGCATTATCAGCCGCAGATCTGATGTCGCTTGGCCACCTCGGAGCTGCGATTTGACACCGTTGGAATATTATTTGTGGGTTTTCCTCAAAGATAAGTGTTACGCCAACAAGCCAGAGACAATTGCTGCTTTAAAGGACAATATTCGCCATTGGTGAAATACAGCTGCACACAATCGATAATGTGCTTAAAACTTGGACCGATTGTGTAGGCTACTGCATGGCCAGCCAAGGCAGCCATTTGAATGAAATTATTTTCCATTATTAACCGGAAGGATTGTACTTTCAAATAAAAAAAGAAATTTGAGATAATATTCAGTAGTTTTTTTTTAATACCATTTAAAAAAAAAAAGTTATTTGGCGGACCCTTTATAAGTCGTTCAAAGGCCTTTGAGAGAAATGGTAATATAGCTATTGGCCTGTAATCATTATTAGTTTTTGGTATTGGAATGATTTTAGCATTCTACCACATTGTAGGATAAATGTTAGTTGTTAATATTTTATTAAAAATAAAGGTTATTGTGGTGGGAGAATTTTAATAAATCTGAGATCCAAACCATCTACTCCAACTGCATTTGACTTTATTGACAAGAAACTGGATAAAACATCATTTTGGTTCACGCCAATAAAATAAAATTTCTCATTTGTAGGATCCTCATTTGCAGATTCATCAAGGTTAATGTAATAATGAAGCTCGGTAAGGGTATCTGCATCGATGGCACAAGGTTCCAGGTTATCAGCTCTATCAGTGCCAATCTCACGAATCGTTTGCCACGTCTTTTTTTGTAACTTTTAGCAGTGCAGAATTTGGAAGCGTAAAAATCTGATTTTGGTTGTTTAATCATTTTATTGTTTTTTTTTCTTGCCGATCGATATTCTCCATGTAATTGCTTAGTTTTAAAACTTGCAAAGTCTTTTCGGTATATATCTCTTTTTAAATGCTAGCAGAACACCACGGTTTTTTCTTAGGGCTCATAATAATAGATTTGAGAGGTACTATTTGATTGAATAAGACTTTTTAATTGTGTTCCAAAAATAAGAGTTGTTCATCTGGAGTGTCATATAAAATAATCGGTTCCAATCAATTTTAGAAAATTCATCTTCAGGAATGCCGTAATTAAGATTTTTAAAATCACTGCGTTACGTTGACTTTCCAGCAACGTATGATTTATATAAATAACTTGTCATTATTAATTATACGTACGAGGGTCTTTAAAAAAATTACTGCACATAAAATATGTAAAAAAAAAATCACAAAAAATAAAATGAAATAAGTATAAAACTCAATTTAATACTTCGCTTAAAAAGAATTATTGTTTTTTTGTATTATCGGGGATGCTGCAAAAAGGTAACAAAACATTCAATGATGAACACAAAGGAAAGCCTAGCAACTGACAGCACATATAACACACATGTAAAATTTAATAAAAATAAGACAACAACCCAAACGATATTAAAGTATGGTGAACTTAAACACACACACACACACACACACACACACACAATCTCTATAATATAACGAATGGTAAAATAGAAAAAAAAATTCAACTGATGTTTGGTGTATGTACCGAGTATGTTTATATACCATTGTGCCTATGAGTGAGTGTAAATGTACAGCTAGCTATGCAACTGAGAGGATGTGCACACACAGGTAATTTTAAGCAAAAAAAGAAAGAAAAAAAAATAATGACAACAAAAACCCAAATGATATTCAAGGATGCTGAACTAACAAAATGATAACAGAAAAAAGAAATGACTTAAAAAAAAATAGTAAAAAATAAAATATACAAAAACTAAACAATACAAAAGGTTAAACAAACGTAATGTAAAGAAAGCTATGAGTATGATTGTTGAAATGAATTAGGAGAATTAAGGTAAGCCAAGATGATGAAGAAACTTATCAGAAAAGCCACTACATATGGCTTAAAACAGTAGCTTAAGAAATGAAAACATTTATTGGATAACTGAATAAATCAATTCGTATTCAAAAAATTTAGAGTACTATTTATCAACAACATATTATTGATAGAAATATTATATTGACGACTTTGGAGCCAGACTGATCTACGGCACAAAAGTAAGTTTCTGAGAAAATTTGCGAAGAAAAAATTAATTAGATCACTATGGCATTACACAAATTTGAAAAATATATTAAAAATGTAGGTTGTTGTAAGGGAAAAACAATATACTTTGACATCATAAGATAAACCACATCTTAATTATCACCTAACACAGCAGGCAGTAAGTTTTCATCATCTAGTGCTTCCTGATTGTCACTTCTTCTAGCATGTGGTAATGTTAAGTAAAAGTGATGATGGATAGGAGCCATGAATTTTAGAATTTTTCTTATATCTTGCGTTTTTTGATACGGTATTATTCTGGCTGTGGGGGCTTTTTCTGGTGTATAATTCTTCAGGTTTTAAAAAAAGTTTCGGAATCAATATCATTTGGTTTCAGATCAACCGCTTCATATGTTTACGTGTAATTATCATTGTAGTTGATTAAACTTGAATCTTCACAAAACTTTATCTTTCGCATCTTGAAAATTTTCACGCCTTCTCTTAACATAATCTGATACTCTTTAAATAGTCCTGTGAGCCTTTCAAAATCAAGGAACTTATTTTTCATATCTCGTACTTCAAAGGGTTTTTGCTTTCTGCAGTCACGGACGAGCTTCATCCAATCTTTTCGACTTATAAAAGCGAAGTCGGTGTTGTTAGGCAGGTAAGTATGGCCACTGACGAGATAGTGTATGGTGATCGTTTCTAGATATGGCGATTTATTAACCAGAAACATCATGAAGTGCAAAACATACCAGTTTCTGTTTTGCCCAGAGCAACAGTCGCTACAATACATGGGGATTTGATGGTGTCTGGCACGAAATCTTCAAGAAAGTGGTGCAGTTAGGACATAATTTCTGGAGAGCCTCTAGCCCCACAATGTTTCGGCCACATATTAATTAAGATTTTTACTTCTTCCTTTGTATAATCATGAATCCCAAAGTTAAGCACTTGCAGTTTTCTTAAATAATAAACTTCTCCAATAAGAAAGAGGCAGGGTTCGTTCTAGGCCAAAACTAGCTACTAATAAAGATTCATCAGTTTTCACTTTACCTTTACAGTCATTTAATATGTTTCGTACTTCGCCTGCAAGTTGAATATGATCATCTTTTTGCACTGTTTTAGCTATGCATTTTTCTAGGTCTTCTTCTAATTTTATTGAGATATCGAGCATATCACAGGTTTTACAACTATCTGCCTTAGGTATATAAAAGTGTAAATTAAACTCGGTTGTAAATGTTTTGACGTAGGCATTTATTTTCACTATTGGTTTTCCTTGGGACTCGCATTTTGCTTTAAAAAGTTCATACATTTTGTTCATTGAAAGGTCTGGGCGCAAATATTAGCGGGTTGATCGTCTTTCTCCACAGTAACTTACATATTTTGGGAAACTATTAATATGGTCCCTAATCCATGTCAACTTTTCATCACATAGCTTGTTAGAAGGTAAATGTTGTCCACTTTTGTCCCTTTCCGCAATTGCAGAAATAGATTTTTTATAACTTAACATAGTCTGTTGTTAGATATTTGCATGATTTTTAAAAAGAAACTTTTGCATACTCTTTTATCAAATAGCATGAATTGGCATACATAATTTATGTGGCTGGGATTTTGAGCAGGTTGTCTTTCCTTACGGAATTTTGGGTCTAAAATCTTTACGCCGTTGCGCAGCCATGTTGTTTGAGCGTCTCATGAAGTGAGCCGGTAAGATATTTCGTGTGCTGCTTTTTGGTTTTCAGATGAACCTACAGTTACATACAACTGGTGTAAATTCTTTGGCCGGCACAACATTACCTCGTACTTTTGTATATTCTTTGCCTGCTGTTCTTTTTCCTTTCCTTATATTTTTGGCCCAATTGTCGAAATTTCGAACTCTTTTTCTTCCTCTGACACGTTCATTGAAATCTGGATTGTCTATTTCCCCCAAATTACCAATAGGACCCTCTGGATTTGCTCTGACTTCTTCATTATCTGTGAATAATAGCATCAGCTGTAACCCACACCAGAACCACAGAATCATTGCATTCTAATCCTGTGTAACTTTCTTGATTTTTCTCTGGATGTTAAGAATATTAATCACTTGTAAAATCTCCATTCGTAGTTGAAGTTGATGGAGATGACCTAAGTGAGGATTGTAATGTCATAATATTCACAATTCCAGCGTAACACTTTTTCAATTAAAATATTTTTAAAAATAAGACAACAGATAATCGCAAGCGTAAATCAAAACGATGTTGCCAGTTTTAAAAATATACAGAAATGAAATATTCAGTTTAATAGTATATAAACATAGATATGATATAAAACAAGTAAGTGTTAAATTCGGCTATGCCGAATCTTTGATACCCTCCACCTGGGTTTTACGTTTACATTAATATCTGGACTTCTTGCACTATTTGTAACAAATCTATATAAAATATTTGAATATGTAAACACTTTGATAAACCTATTGCTGAATTATTACAACAAATGCTCTGAATTTTCAGCATTTTATATAGGTGTCTACATATTTTAGGTCATAAATTAGCAGAATGACACCCGATTTATCCCATTTTAAATACTAACCTGATCCAGATAAGTACAAACAATATTAAGTTTACCCAGGTAAATGGTTTATTTTGTAATTTTCTTCTTAATTTAAATTTACTAATATAAAGGTGCATTTTATTTTTTACAATCCTTTTCAATTTTCCAGACCTATTAGTATAGGGCACACTTGTGAGTCCGCATAGATCAACTTTCAACTCTTACTTGTTTTTATTGTATTAAATCTATCTTTGTGTCTTTAAATTAATTAAGAAAATTAAGATGAAAATATTTAACAAATTGTTTTTTTAGTTAATATCTGAACATTTTACTGATACAAGGCAAAACTAAAACTGCCAAAAATTTCAGTCAAAACTATTTTGAATGTATTTGTTAAATATCGCATAATTTTTTTCAATTTTAAACTTTAAAGTCTTTTTAAGTCTGGTAATAACTCTATAATATGAAGGAAGTAAATATGTGGATTCTTTAATAACAATAACAAAAATAAAACACTTTTTTGTGCATTACATTAATATATTATAAATTTGAACATAATTAATTTTAGAAACATAATTAATTTTAGAAAAATGTTCCATTCGTTTTTCGATGATGCTGAAAACACATCAAAGAAATACAGACCATAAAGATTTTGCTTCAGTTAGTTGAGAGACGAGAAGCTAATGGATGGCTGGAGCAGGTCAAAGGTGACGACTATAAATGCAAATGCAAGGCTTTTGAAAATATATTAAAATGCGATAAATCAGATCTAAGTATACATTCTTATAACCACTGTTATAAAAAATCTTTTAAAACCAACAGTATTGCCATAATTTGAAATTGTAAAGATTGCGAAATTGCAAAAAAAAAAAAAAAAGATGGTTAAACGTACTGGATGCTAATTTTTTTTTCAATTTTCATTACCTTTATATTGAAAAATTATATACTTATTAATAAATTCTTTGGTTTTTAAATCGAAAAATTAATATAAAACATATGTTTCGATTTATATTTTTTAAATTTTAATTAAAATTATTTTGGATTTCATCTGAAATTTTTATTAACATCAAATTGAGTTTATTTTAAACTTAAATTAAATATTTTTAATTTTAGAGGGATTTTTTTTTATTTAAAATATAACAGGAATTACATTATCAAAAGATACGATTATATTAGAATAATTGGTTTATGGAATCTAACATTTCTGTAATGTCTTCATCTTCAAGTTCTTCTTGGCTCTGATATTTTTCTGACGATAGACTCTTATCAACGACATCGCTCGGTATATTGTAAGTGTGACAGCACCGATTTTTCAATTTCAATCCTTCTTTTATACGTATTACAGAACATAACAACTCGGATTTTATTCTGTTCGAAGTTTGCTTTTAACCAAAGCCATTAAACTAAACAAACGTTCAACGTCGGCTTTTGAGAAAGACAAAACTAATATAGACAATACAAATATTGATAACTCCTAAAATGGATTTTCGCCAATAGAATTTTTCAATCCATAAAGAGGTTGTATTCAGTGTTGTATCCCAGTTTTGTTCTGTGATATAACTCCATTGGATTTGAATTTTTTCTGTTTCAGATGATATAAATTTAAACTCTTCTAATATATTGGTTATCTGTTCTTTTACCCGATTTAATGTGTTTTGTATTGAAAATTTTGGCATTTTTTTAATACAATAATATTTTTTGGCAATCGACTTTCTAATTCATTAATTCATTAGAAATTTCTAAAAATCATAACATTAAAAACTGTTGTTGGTGAAAAAAAAAAATATCAAAAAATGCATCTAGCATCTTTTGATAAATTTTGGATGCTAAACGACAAAAAAAGTTGCTAAATCTAGCAACTAAAAAGCTAAAACGGAAACACTGAAAACCAAGAACAAATATTCTGTTTGAGTTGTAACATCTCATTTGCAAGCTATTTTAATTAAGCTGCGTTCACACTATGTGTTTTGCTTGTGTTTTTCTTATTGTTTTAGCACGTGCAATTCGTACACATAGTGTGAACCCTTTCAAAAATTGTTTATGTACAACACATTTGGCAAGACATATGTAAATTTTTCAATTAGAGCAGGTTCTATTTTGGCATGACAACCATATGAAAATACAACACTGCTTATGGCGAAAGAAAAACAGAGTAAATTATAAAGATAAATATTGAAAGAAAAATAAATTGTTTAATATTAATTAACAATTAACAATTAAAAAATATATAAAATATATTACTTTATTTTTAACAATAATCTTTTGTAAATTCACAAATTAAATCAGCTGTTGTTTACATTTAGAGGTTATGTCATACGGAAATACATATGTACGTTTGATCGCAAAAATGATGAATTGTATGTAAAACGCCAATATTGACACACACGCCGAATTACGTATGGATCGTAAAACTGAATTTACATATGGAAAATACACATAGTGTAAACACACCTTTAATTGTGTAAATTTTAAATGCACATCTAACCATAACAAAAAGATGAATTATATAGAATTGTAAAAATATTTTTTTTATAATATCTGTATGTTTTTTATATTATTCTTATGTAATTCTCATGATATTTTTATCTTATTTTTTATATTTTTTTCTTTGTTTTTATGTTATTTTTACATAATTGAAATTGAAAATGTACAAATTAAAAATAAATTTAAAAAAAGTAGTGTAGGGAAAAAAGGTAATTTTTTTCATAAGCTTAGAGATTTCTGAAAAAATCTCCTGGCATCATTAGTACCTAGTAAAAAATAATGTAAAAATTCACAAGAGAACGCGACGTAGACTTGCTTTGTTCAAAAGCTTCCATAAGACTGAATGAAATTGTTGCTTACTTTACTCTTTGGTGATTATTTTCGTTTTTGTTCGGCTGTATACATATCAGAAGGCGATTAGACTTCGGTTTACTCGTGCTGCTATGCATATGTTTGTGTGTTAACAAAAATATACGATATCCCAGTCATCATTTCGAAGATTGTTTTAACAAAAATTACCTTACTGTGTCTTCTTCGAGCACTTTTGATGATTAAAAACTGATTAATCACACGCGCTATTAGAAAAAGACTAGATAATGCTTTTTGCTTGCTCTTAAAAAGTGATTTATAGAAAAATTACATTAAATAAGACTCAACAAGTAAGAAAATTATAGACTATACGATACCCTATACCATGCGTTTAGAAATCCTATCTCTTAGGCCCAACTAACTGGACATAGAAAATAAGCAAAAACCAAATTTGAGTGGGATTTTTATTAATTTTTTTGGCTGCAGATATGAAAAAGTTCATATCGGATGCTATATCTATATGGGGACTAGGTCCAAAAATGGACCGATCCTGGTCATGTTTGGTAAAGTCTCTTGTATTTTGCAAAAATATATACAAACAAAATTTGAGAAGAATCAGTGCAATATTTTTGTTTTTAATTTAAGTGAAAATCGGGAAGCAGCTCCATATGAGGCCAAAGGGATCATTTTTGGACTACCCATTAATGGATGTAATGAACGCATATAAACCCAATTTGAATAAGATCTATATGACAATTTGGATCTTATGACAATTTATGTCGATTTCATAGGGGTAATTTGTATGGGGGCTAGGTCTGAACATGGACCGATTCTCACCAATTTCAATAGCGTTCATCCCATGGCTGATAAAAGCTTATATATCAAATTTCATCAAAATATATTCATATTTGCGACCTGCAGTTTGATTACAAGCTTTACATGGACACACAGACGGACGGACGGACGGACGGACATTGTTAAATCAACTCAGAAAGTGATTCTGATTCGATCGGTATAATTAAAGATGGGTCTAGGTCAAATATTTTTGGTTGTTACAAACAGCAGCACAAAATCATTATACCCAAACCACATAGTGGTATAGGGTATAAAAATGAGTCGAAACTGACCGGATAAAAAGGACTCTCAAGAAGATGCGCGGGTAAGGTGATATTTAATCCCAACAAAAGAATATTTTATGATCAGCAAAAGGTCGCATTTATGACTGTTTTAATAGCACATATGAGTCAAAAAGACTCTACATGATCATTTATGGCATAAAATGCTTACTGGGATTTTATTCACTATCTGTAGAAACAGGGTTTTTAAGTAAAACAAATCTGCACACAATTTCAATTCTATTTCGTTCACAATGATACGATCACTTTGTTTACTAGCTACCAGTAAAATAAGAAAATAGTATTATAATACAGCGTAATGATGAATTGTACTTCTCAATTAGTTTATTTTTAATGTGCCATAAGAAGTTCGGTTTGTGCTAAGAAAAACATGAATATATGTTTCCCAGGGCGAAGCTTCATCATTGCACTATGATTGAGTTGAGCTCCGCGACTATTCATAATATGAATAGCTCGTGTCAAAAATTTTTTGTAGTTGGGAATGGCGTTTGTGTTACGAAAAGCATAAATGCATGTTTCCCAGGGCAAGGCTCGATCATTGCACATTGATTGAGCTGAGCTCCGCGGTTATTCTTAATGTGGATAACTGTTGAAACAAAATTTTGGGAATGGCGTTTGCCTTCGTCCCGACATTAAATAACAAATTTTAAAAATTTATTGTAATTAACATTTGACAAAAAATAGTATTTCTCTAAACACCAATTTTTTTACAAGGTAAATAAATATTTTATGTTTTACCTACCTACTACTTTTGAATGCAAGTATGCAGGGTTTATACATGTACTAAAAATACAACTCTTAAAACCATACTATTTTTTCAACTCTAAAAATTTCAGAATTTTGTAAAAATAAAATAAAATACCGATTTATTTTCATATGCGCTTATTATAGATATACATATACAGAATATATGAATATTATTTATAGTATTTTGATATTGGCAACAGTAGTATGTATCAATTTGTAACATTTTGTGATGTTATAAAAATCGCAGAATATTGATATTGATATTGATGAATTTTTATATTATTAATACAACGACCACAAAAACAACATGCACAGCTATGACAAAATACAAAATTTAGGAAAACAATATAGGAAAACGTCATATTTTTTTTACCTTTTCAGTGATTTCTCGGCACCTATGATATCTATTGTCATGATTTAAAAACAGGAACCTTCTCATGATGTTAGTGAATAATTCTCACTAAAAACAAGCGCCCTAGCTGCCCTATTGAGGGCGTTATCACAAGAACATGTTTTCAAATCATATTTTCTCATGACTTTTTTTAATTCTTCGCTTAATTCTCGGGACCAGATTAACCGATTTGGACGATATTAAATAGCGAACTTCTCAGGATGTTAGTGAATCATTTTTTATACCAACGAGCACCCTAGCTATCCGATTGAAGCCGTCATCGTGATTTCCACAGACGGACAGACGGACAGCCGGACAGGCGGACAGACGGACATCGCTATATCAACTTCGCTTGTTATAAGGATCACAAATATATATATTTTACGGGGTCCAGATTTTTTTTTCTAATTATTACAAACGGAATGACAAACTTATATATACCCTCTGCACACTGGAGTAGAGGGTATAAAAAATTGGTAACAACAAGATAATGTATTGTTTCTTTATTGCACTTAGATCACTTTGGTTTTCCATAAACGGTAACAATTCTAATAAAATTGGGACCATAGTGATCTAAGTGCACTTCACTACTTAGATCAGTATAGCATGCCTTTACTTTGCAGACCTCACTAATTCTATAGTGAGATGTTGCGATTTCTCAAGAAGAAAAGCGCTGAAGAGCAATTATATAAGCGTGGCGTGGAAGAATTATGAGTTTTTTATGTCGTTGTGTAATAATATCATTTTTGATAAAAATGTCGCTTAAATCAGTCTGGCTCCAACGCCGTCATTTTATTTAATACTAGAGTAACCCTGCCCGCTTTGCTGAACAATACAATAATATACGTATACGCCTTTGTATTAAAAATTAAATCTTCTAGAAAGAATTGAAATTTTCCTGAAAAAGAAGAAAAAAAGCATCAATTTTTTTAAAGTGAGAACATTAAAAAAGAAAAAATTTTTTTGCAGCGGATGGTGGTAAACGACATTTTTAGTATTGCCATTTTCACAGAAAACGAGTAAAGACGACGAGTTCCGAACACGTGAATACGGAACATATAGTTGACCGTGTGAAAATGCAGGAACTTCTAAAGCTATGCTGCAAACTTGCAACAACTAACTTTGAGCTTTATTAATAGTCATTGCAAAAACCAAACGAACGGGAAACTGAAATTCAGATGGCTTATCAGTGGTAATCATTGGGATGCGTATTATTAAAACATCTTCGCCTTTTAATTTTCCAAGTTAGAATTATGGCTCAATTACATAATTCATTAATTTTTTGACCTCAATTATTGTTTCGTTGCAAAATTTAGGTGGATTTATATTAAGAAGCATAATGATTAGAGATCCGATATTCAATTGTAAATTATACGGTGTTATCCTTGGCAAATCAAGAGAATTCAAAAATTCAGTTGGATAATGTAATACGTCTTCTTAATTCATCACAGTATCAATAGATTTATATGTGATCAATTCGCTAACTATTTGAGTTTGAATGATGAAATTCAAATCATTGGTAGCCTTATTTTTTTCTCCTAATATAGATCTTTCTCTCAGCCAGTTTAGACGTTATCCGCCTGTTGACAAGCAGATTTCCAATCAATGAGATGATCACAGAATTCACTCCTAGACTAGATAGTGCCGCTATTATCGAGTCCGGTGTGATGTTGTTAAAAGCCCCTTCTATATCCAAAAAGGCTGTCATAGTGTATTCTCCTGCCGAGAGCGATTTCTCGATGGTACCTACAAGCTCGTGTAGAGCTGTTTCAGTTGACCTTCCCTTGCTGTAGGCATGTTGCCTCGTTGATAGCAGTTTATGGTCAATAATTCTACGTAAATAAGAGTCTATCATACGCTCCATTGTCTTCAATAGGAACGATGATAGGCTTATTGGTCTGAAATCCTTTGGGACAGTGTGTGAGCTCTTTCCAGCTTTTGGAATGAACACCACTCTTGTCTCCCTCCATTTCAAAGGAATATACGCTGTGTTTATGCAGCAAGTGAAAAGACTGCATAGCCAAGGGGAAATGTAGTCCGACACATGCTGCAATTCAGCTGGAATGATACCGTCAGGTCCCGGAGATTTGTAAGGTTTGAAGCTTTTAATCGCCCAGGTCAATGTTGGTACATTAACTATCTCCGAAGCAATGTCCGCCGTGCTAGCGTCAGAGTATTCCAACGCCTGTAGTGACGTATGAGAATTGCCCGGAAAATGGGTGTCCAGTAGCAAGCTAAGTGATTCTCCACTGGAGGTGGTCCACACCCTCACTGGATCCTTCAAATAGCCTAATGTGTGAGGGGTAGAAGCCAGAACCTTTCGCAGCCTGGATGCCTCGGAAACGTCCTCTATGTTATCACAGAATTTTTTCCAAGAATCGCATTTTGCCGTTCTAATCTTCTTCTTATAGGTCCTAAGCTGCAGCTTGTACGCCGACCAATCCTCGTCCGCTCTTGAAGACTTTGCCTTGTTAAAGAGTTTTCTGCAGGAGTCTCTACCCTGCTGCAGCTCGCTAGACCACCATGGTGGTTTCTTCTTGCCCTTAGGCCTTGCCACTGGGCAAGAAGAATCTAAAGACTTGTTAAAAACCGTCGTAATATGATCTACAAGACAATCAATGTCCGCAGAATTGCGCGGTTCGGTTAAGGGTATTGTTTCCAATAACCCAGCAAAGGTTTTCCTATACTTAACCCAATCTGTCCTCTTCAGATTCCTGGGGACACTCTCCGTTGGGTCCTTTTCTCTAAGTAAGAATTCGATATAGCGATGGTCAGAAAAGGAGTGGTCATCCAACACCCTCCAACCATCAATTTTATCAAATAGTGTATCTGATACAAAGGTAGCGTTAAGAACCTCCCTTCCAATACTAGTCACAAAGGTCGGTTCATTTCCCTTGTTACATATATACAGGTTAGTACTAAGTAAAAACTCAAAAAGCAACTCACCTCTTTCGGTTATGTCCGTACTTCCCCAGATCGGATGATGCGCATTGACGTCACAGCACAGCACCAGTTGGTGTGCAGTCCCTTCGGCCTTCCGGATCATATTTGCCACGCTGTCCGGGGGAATAGGCCCAGGATCGCAAAAATAGGCGGAGGCGAGCCAGATTGTTTTACCATCTAACTCCAGGCTAGCCGCTGTTACATCTCTGTCACTGAAATTAGATAACAAGAAAATATTTAAACTGTTCCTCGCCAAAATGCAGGTCCTTGGTGTACCTTCATCCTTACCGACGAGCAGCTTATAATTAGGAGTCTTCAATCCGCAAACCCTGCCACCACAAACCCAGGGCTCTTGGATGAAGACTATGTCTACTCCGCCTGTCGTCAGGCGAACCAGCAATGCAGCCGTTGCTGCTTTACAGTGGTGAAGATTTATCTGTAGGAGCCGCATCATTTGCAACTGCCTGCACATCCATCTTCACCACCGTGATTTCGGCTTCGTCCTCCGTGCTTTCAAGGAGGTCTTCGTAGAATAAGCCAGTAGCATCCCCTAACAGCTCAGAATCAGATGTTAAGTACCCATCTTCCTCCATAGCTGTGTGGAAACCCACCTCAGCTTGAGCTTCACCAGAGGTCCCCTCCCCAGCAGACTTCTCTACTGGTTTGACGATCTCTGGGATTGGTCCCTGATCGCTTTTATAGACCTTGATCATAATCTGCCCAAATCCGTAGGAAATGATGCTGTTTGTCTCGGTTAAACGCGGGAGGGATTCGGCATTAAGTAACAGTGTTACCTGCCGAGGTGCCCCCTCTGTATCACCAAATCTACCAATCTTCCAATTGTGCGTTGGAAGATCAGGATTGCAGACCTTCAGCATCTTTAGCACGGATTGCGCATCCCCAGGGGTTGCCGGAAGCTAAGCATGCGCTCTGGGTCGGGACGGGATGTCATGCTTGTGCACAACATCCAGTTTTGCTCCCGGCCAGAGCTCTCCTAGTTTGCTGACGGCAACCCTGTAAAGGGATAATGAGCGTTGGTCAGCAAAAGCCACCAGCTTAGCACGACCTTGGTGCCAGCCTGCGTCGCGGAAGGTTGGAAGTGGACCTGGCATATCCTCAAGGACAGTGAAGAATACTTCGGCTAATTTAGCCTCCACATAACTCCACTTGTCCTTGGGGATAGTGCCATCTTCATCTCCCCTGTTAATGATAGCCATTACAAGGTTGTCTTTGACAACCTGACTAAACGACTTCGGCACAGCGTTGCCGGCCACTTTAGTACGTTTAGGTAATGGTTTCTCATCTGGCGAGCGCAGCCTTTTACCCGCCTTCGAGGTACTAGCAACCTGTTTATCAGGTACACTAGTCTTAGCTGAGAGGTCCTGCTCTTCAGTGACCTTCTTAGCCCATGTGAGCGACTCTCTCTGTCTGTCAGACAGCTTCGCTTGGTCGAGTTTGCCTAGCCTATCGATAATCTTAAGGCATAGTCTCCTCTGATTATATTTCGCCTTTGACGGACGGACGTGATTGACCCCAGTCTTACCAGACTTGGACCCCTCCTTAGCTGCATTCCCAAGATGACCGGATTTGTCCATAGCCTTCATGGGTTTGCTGCCAGTGATGGAGATTGTAGTCGGACTGACAACGGACCCCAACCCGCTAGAACTTTGACCAGAGGTCGCAGCGTTTTCTAAATGGCCAGACTCCTGGGTCTTAGCCTTCGGACAACTGCTAGATGAACTAGCAGCGGACTGTGAGGCAGAGCCTCGATTTTTGTTT
Organism: Cordilura impudica; assembly: GCA_963682025.1. Lineage (NCBI taxonomy): Eukaryota > Metazoa > Arthropoda > Insecta > Diptera > Scathophagidae > Cordilura > Cordilura impudica. Next base: position 290,958,745 of record OY821517.1, read on the forward strand.
TTGTTTTTGTTTGTTTTGCAAGAATTCATTTTGGTTCCCACGAGTGCAGGGGAAAAATAATGTCGACCGCGTCATAGCCCCCAGTAACGCAGCAAGGGCGGCCCACTGCCTCTACCTACTCACTGAGGTGCCCAGGTATCAGTGAGGCTCCGTTAAAGTACAGTCGGTTACACCTGACTGCAAACCATCCGATAAGCACGGGTCGCGTGACACTCCGAATTAGGGATGAGTAACCTTTAGTCGTGCACCTTCAAGGTTCCGAACTTGACACAGGTTTAGGAAGTGGTACCGATACAGTAAAACCCTCTTCCATTACTAGCATCAAGTAAGGAGCCGCAGTGCACTTAAGCCACCGCATCGCGACAAGATTGTTACTCATGGTGGTGGATTGCTCGATCCAAAGCTTCAATTGATTTCTTGTGTGCCATTGTGCATTCATCCTACAAACTCTCTTGCCAGAGGTTTTTGATAAGTTGCATGATGGTTAGGGCGGGTCGATTTGTAGAGAGGTAAAAAATCGCTCAAGTGACAAGGAAAATCATATTCTTGGGATCAAAGTAAGAAACTTTGCCCACGGAACCATACCTCTAAAACGAATTCTGATGTCCCGACTTTTGACCTGTCTGTCTGTCTGTCTGTCTCACTTTGACCCATTTAGAGTGCCCCAATCGAGCCCAAATGTAAGATCGACCCCCACTAACTTTGGAGTGTCGACCCACCTATGCCAGCGGCACACCCCCTGGAGCCCCCGTGTGGGGTTCCCCATACAAACATTTCAAAAAATCACCATTTTTTGTTTAGAATTGGGCTAGCTACGTTTGATTTAATATTAATATTAACACTCATACGTATACGTATCTTTTACTCTGCTTAGAAATAATAATCATCCTCTGACAAAGTTTCTAATTTTGATCCCTAGAATACGATTTTCTTGTCACTTGGGCGTTGGTGCTTCATTAATCGTCATATTCAAAGGCAATTTTAGCGATGAACGCACTGTCCTACCGCCATCCAAAAAAGTGGCTGCTATTCCGAAAGATGTAAGTGCCAATTCTACCATCTGCTCGTACAGTTGGTAAAATGAAAGTTATCAAAATATGTTTGGCAGTACCACCAGGTGCATCCAAAAATTTCATGCCACCATTACCATTATCAATTTCGTGCATGATTGTTTCATAAGCCAACTTTTGCTTGAATATTTTCTTGAAGAAAATATGGATCATATGGATCATAATTCTGTTTTTGAAGAAAATTTTGATTAAAAATATAATTTCTTGAACCCATATCCTCAAACAATATCAATGCCTCATTAAATATTTCTTCTGTATAATTCAATTGAATAATAAAAGTTAAGGTACGCATTCGATGTCAAATATCTTCCGTCATTTAATTGCGGAATTTCATCCATAAATCAGATGGATTAGCCAAATTGCAAGTTGGGATAATGATAGAAAATTAAATTTTAATTTCGTGTGGATATGGTGATACCACCCAATAATATTTTCCTAATATGTGTCATGTTAAAGCAATACTAATTTTTGACATGCTTCACGATAAGTGGCGCATAATTATCCATCAAGAGGCAAATAGTGAAATGATGGATCATGAACATTAATCAAAAGCAAACACAAATGAAAACACTTATTATTTGAGTGAACTGTATAAATTTGAACTAAGTCATCAGTTTTAAACACATTTGGACGACCTTGAATAGGTTTGCCTTGCTTGTCGGCCTCAATTTGTTATGTTCCCACTTTGACAGTTGTTGATCTACCATTATTTTTTCTTGATCGTCAACGATATATTGGATGCCCATCATTGTCAGTAACAGTTTCAAAAACTAATGCTTGTGGATAAAATTTTTGTACACTTTCCTTCTTGCATAAATACTGAATTCATATTCAAAGTACCACATGGTCCATAATTTCAATTTCCGGATCTGAAATTTCTGTTGTTATAATGTTATCAATTTGTTCTGGTGTTATTTTATCAACCATCCAAATTAAAATGTCAGCGTGCGGTAGTCCTCTCTTTTGCAATTCAATCGAATACATCCATCCAGGAACGTACTTTAACATATATTTTTAATTTTGTCAACATGTCCATTAACGATTTTTGTTGGCCCTTGACCTTCAAATAAATGTTCTTTAACTTCTTTCCACTGCGGAATAAACGCGAAATTTATAAAAAAAAAAACACAGGTCTTTCATAATGACGCACCTATTGCAACTTATGCGTATTCATGCATATGTCGTAGTTCACACTCTGACGATGGAAAAATCACCATATTGCCAATATTATTAGGATTCACATCGTTGTTTATAGCATCACGCAAATGAATGTATTCTTCCGAAAGTAGTTTGGTTTGGTTATATTTGATGTAATTTACCTTCAGTTTCAGTTTTTGCATACATATCAACAATTTATGGATGCAAAAACTAATGGCAATGCAAAATGTGATTGTACCGCACCTGCCATAAAAAGAATTAGAAATAAATTCCATTATGATTTCACACATTTTATATTGGAAAAACACATCATCACAAAAGTGAGCGTATAACGCATATGTGTTTATATTTTTCGACGTTCTTTCCTTTTAAACCATCAGTGAAAGTTTATAAATCGGTGAAGCAGTTCTCGAGTTTTAAATGGTCTAAGACACAGTGTTTGATTTTTTATATATATATATAGATAAATAGTTTATACAACTACCTTATTGGAAAAAATATATAAGAAACTAGCAGTATACCCGCTACGTTGTTAGCGTAATTATTATATTAATTATTTAAGCCATAATAATATTTAAAAACAATAAGAAATATAGTAAGAGTGACAATACAATGGAAACTTTTAACAAAATATATTTTTGACGACTTGGATGGAATCTTTTATTAGTTTAAACTTTTGTACGTTTTGTTTATTTAGCAAAGAAGAAATATTAATATTACTTCTGAACAAATTAACAAAACTTAAAAGTATTAATTTTTATGCTGTTGACAAAACAATGGACACTTTTACTATACAATAACACTGTGGAATAAATTGATGGTCATGATCTTCGGGGGTGGATGATTTCTATACCGAACGATTGCATTAATTTATTTTAGTAAAACTCCCGAAATATTTAAACGTTTTGGGTCCATTTAAATGTATCATTATTTGGTCGACACTATTCGCAAGATTAATGCTAGCCAGACGATTTTATGGATTTATTCATAGAATATTTCTCACAAATATTCTTTCGTATGCGGCCATCACAAAAAACATCTATTATTCTAGATTTTAACTCTTCATTAAACTTTATTCTTGCCATTATTTTATAATAATTGAAAGAAAACATCAGAATTTATAAATATTTAAATAACGGTTAAAATTTTTAAAATTTTTTTCCACTGGTTCTTCTATTATTTTTTATTATTTTAATCAACTCTGGTAAAGAAATTTAAAAGTTTTCACTGTTTTGGTATTACTTAAAAAACATATTTATTATCGTTTATCTATTTTTTTTAGTTGTATTTTTTGTAACAAATATGTTGTCTTCCAATATAGAATACACCCAATAGTAATTTCGTAAATAAATACATAATTTTATCACTAAGCGTAATTATTAAAAAACAAAATTGGCAAATTTTGAATTTTTTAAAAATTTCCAATGTATTGTAAGTACCACTTTTTTATTCATTATAGGTTCGAAAATTATTCAAAAATAATATTATTTGTAATATCGATGGCTTAGTTTGGAAAGGAAGTGACTCAAGCCATAGGACACACGCTATTGAAATTGGTGAAAATGGGTGCGTGTTCAGACCTAGTCCCCATTCAAATAACCCCTATGATATCACCTTAAATTCCCATTAGATCCAACTTATCAAATAGATCTCTGTTGAATTGGGTTTGTGAGTGTTTATTACATCCATTAACCCGTATACCAAAAATAAACACTATATGTTGCTGCAAAATATAAGTGACTTTACCACATATGGTTAGGATCGATCCAATTTTCGACGTAGATTTTGTAAATGATTTTTTTAAACCCAATTATTTGGACCTAAGACCAATTCTCTAAACGTATGGTGTAGGGTATCGGTCTAGACCAGCGATGGCGAACCTTTTTGACAAGTGAGTCAAAATTGAATTTATTTTTTTGTAATATCAACCTGCGGGTCAAGTATTAGTTTAGTAATTAAAGATTTAACAAAAATACATGTAAATATGATTTTATTTACTATTCGAACATATAATATGTATGATTATTATTTTATAATAAAAAAAAAGAAAATTTGATATCAAAAAAATTATACATACATATACACACATTTAATGCGAAACTTGTTGTTTATTTTCAGATAATTCACGTATATTTGATTCGTACTTGAAATTCATTACTTTTTCACATACGGCAGTCATTTCATTACCAAGTCTATTTCTTTGCGTGGATTTTATAAAGTGCATTGATGAAAATAAAGTTTCGCATACATATGTTGAACCAAACATTGTTAAAAGAGCTTTTGCCAGTTTTTTCATTATATTAAATGTATCTGGTAAAGAGTCCCATTCTTTTAATATTATATTATCAGTTCTTTGTTCGAATATCTTTATCTTATTGTCAGAAACATTTTTAAAATCCTGTTTTTGCAAATCTGAAATTAAATTTTCAAATTTATTTTTCCACATAAAACTGCTTTGGAATTCTGCTAATTCTATTTCCAAATTTTCAATACCAAACCAAATTATTAAATTCTATATTGTGTGGATCAGTGTTGCCATTTTAGCATTTTAGTTGCTAGATTTAGCAACTTTTTTTTGTCGCTTAGCATCCAAAATTTATGAAAAGATGCTAGATGCTAACTTAGCATCTTTTATTAATAAAAAGTTGCTTTTGGCTTCTTTTTTATCTTTTTTTCATTACTAATTTTAATGGTATTGATATGTTTTAATTTCTCAAAGTGTAATACGAGAAATTTGTGTACTACTCTTTTTACCACTCTGTTCGTTTCTTTCAACAAATATAATAAAACATTTTAAAATAGAAGAACGTAAACAGTTTTTAATGAATTAAACAATATAATTGCATTAAAAAAAATGCCAAAATTTTCAATACAAAACACATTAAACCGAGCAAAAAAACCGTTTAAATTTAGATCATCTGAAACAGAAACAAGTAAGAAAATTATAGTCGGTCTAGACCGACTATACGATACCCTATACCATGCGTTTAGAAACCCTATCTCTTAGGCCCAACTAACTGGACATTGAAAATAAGCAAAAACCAAATTTGAGTGGGATTTTTATTAATTTTTTTGGCTGCAGATATGAAAAAGTTCATATCGGATGCTATATCTATAAAGGGACTAGGTCCAAAAATGGACCGATCCTGATCATGTTTGGTAAAGTCTCTTGTATTTTGCAAAAATATGTACAAACAAAATTTGAGAAGAATCAGTGCAATATTTTTGCTTTTTAATAGATTTAAGTGAAGATCGGGAAGCAGCTCTATATGGGGTCAAAGGGATCATTTTTGGACTACTCATTAGTGGATGTAATGAACGCATACAAACCCAATTTGAGTAAGATCTATATGACAATTTGGATCTTATGGCAATTTATGTCGATTTCATATGGGTAATTTGTATGGGGGCTAGGTCTGAACATGGACCGATTTCAATAGCGTTCATCCCATGGCCGATAAAAGCTTATATACCAAATTTCATCAAAATATATTCATATTTGCGACCTGCAGTTTGATTACAAGCTTTACATGGACACACAGACGGACGGACGGACGGACGGACGGACGGACATTGTTAAATCAACTCAGAAAGCGATTCTGATTCGATCGGTATAATTAAAGATGGGTCTAGGTCAAATATTTTTGGTTGTTACAAACAGCAGCACAAAGTCATTATACCCAAACCACATAGTGGTATAGGGTATAAAAATTAAAATCCAATTGAGTTATATCACAGAACAATATTGGGATACAACCTCTTTATGGATTGAAGTTAACAAAAATTCTATTGGCGAAAGTCCACTTAAAGAGTTATCCACATTTGTATTGTCTTTATTAGTTTTGCCTTTCTCAAAAGAACTTGAAGATGAAGACATCACAGAAGTATTAGTTTCCATAAACCAATTATTGTAATATACTCGAATCTTTTGATAATGTAAATTCTGTTATATTTGAAATTTAAAAAAAATCTCTCTAAAATTAAAAATATTTAATTTAAAATTAAAAAAGCTCAATTTGATATTTAAAAAAATTGCAGATGAAATTCAAAATAATTTTATTTAAAATTTAAAAAATATAAATCGAAACTTATGTTTTATATTCATTTTTCCATTTAAAACCCAAAGAATTTATTAGTAAGTAATTAATATTTCAATCAAAAGGTAATGAAATATAAAAAAAAATTAGCATCTTTTATTTTGACAGTACATTTTAGCATCTTTTTTTTTTTTTGCAATTTAGCATCTTTTCAATTTTAAATTATGGCAACACTGGTGAGGATACAATATAAACTGTAATGTTTTTTTTCTAAATCCTTAAATTGATTAAATCTATCCAGAAAAGCTTGTTTTATTTCCTCAATAACAGTTAAATATTTTTTAATTGTATGATCCTGTGTAATATTAATATTTTCATAGTTTTCAGTTGCTTGGAAATGTTTTTGCAGATATGGAAAATATTTCAACATTTTTATTTTCAAATCATTACTATATATATCAAGTTTTGTCATAAACGTTTCAATATTTTCAAACATGACTAATACAACTTGACCAGATCCTTGGAGTTTTTTATTCAATTCATTAAAGTGCTGAGTGATATCACAGCAAAACATTAAGTCATTTAGCCATTCTATATTTGATAATTCGTCAAAAACATTATTTTTTTTATGCAAAAATAGTTTTAATTGTTCTAATAAATCTACAAACCTATTTAAAACTTGACCACGGCTGAGCCATCGAACATTATTGTACATTAAAAGCCCAGAGTATTGAGAATCAATTTCCTTTAATAATTTGGCAAATTCTCGCTTATATAGAGCTCTTGCATTTATAAAATTGACTATTTTTGTTACAACTGGCATTACGTTGGAAAATGTTTTCAATTCTTGTTTTGCACATAAGACTTCTTGATGAATGAGGCAATGAAATTCAATTAAAGAATGTTGGATACTTTGTTTAAGTTGCTGAATAAAACCGATATTTTTGCCAATCATGCTAGGGAGCACCATCAGTTGTTACAGAAACAATTTTCTGTAAATCAATATTCATTTTCATAAATGTATCAGCGAATTCCTTAAAAACATCAAGACCAGTAGTTCCTCCTGTCAATGTTGACCAGATCTGCCATCATTATATTTCCTGATTTATACCTAGCAAAAACTGCAAGTTGTGCGTAACCAATTATGTCCGTGCTCTCATCTAAATTAATTGAATACATTTCGGCACATTTTAAATCGTAATTTATTTGAGAACAAGTATTTTCATCTAATCTTAATATTCGTTCTTTAATTGTATTTCGGCTTATAGGCAACTCATTAATGCGATTTATTATCAAATCTTTTTCTTTAAAATCAGCAAATAGGCGAGCACTATATTCCAAAAACGCTTCTTTTAAAAACTCACCTTCCGAAAGAGGTTTTCCATGTCGTGCGATACAATGTGCTACTTGAAAACTAGCAGCTGTAATGTTGTTTTTAGGAATTAGAAATGTTTTAAGTACATTAGCTTGTGATTTATATTATTTAAGCTTTAAAGAAAATAATTCTTTTTTTTCTTCTTCTTTTAAGGAAACAAGATTTGCATGTATCTTTTCAAAATGTCGTTTTACATTGTAAGCACGAGACGTACAATTTTCCTTGGAAATTAAGCAAAGCATTTTTTTATCTATCTCAACAGCTCCGTATTTTCCAAACCATTCTGTTTGATATGGCCTAAATGGTTAATATTTATAATTTGAAAAGGTTAAATTTGAATTGAAATAGAAACAAATTATTAAAACTAATTTTCTTACCGAAAATTTAAAACTCAATAAATCAAGAAACTTTATGAATCAATAATTTAAAGAGCATGCGCAAGTTACGTCTTTAGTTTGGTTAAAAGTAAAGTTAAATGATATAATATAAATAGTTTAAAAAATTATTAATTGTTTTGCAAGGCCTACTGAGATATTGTGTGTCTTTTTCTGTGGACAAAATGAAAAAAATTATGTGGAAAAAAATGAAAAAAATTATGTGGAAAAATATGGAATTTAGTTTTTTTAAATTTCTTATTTTTCCACATAATTTTTTTAATTTTTTTCCACAGAAAAAGAAACACAAATTTCTTGCTTGCATTTTATGTGTTATTTTTACAAAGCCTACTACAAAATTTTCACAGTTTTCTTCGTACATTTACAATACCACAATTTGTTAATTGAGTTTAACAATATCTCAGTTTGAAAAAACTTAGAATTGGTTTGAAAAAACAAAACAACTCGTGGGTCACTTAAAATTATTGCGTGGGTCAGTGTGTGACCCGTGGGTCATAGGTTCGCCATCGCTGGTCTAGACCAACTATCATTTTCTTGTCTTGTTTTCTTAAGAAAATGTACTTTCAAAGGAAAATTTACCAGTTGAAATGTATAAGTTTTCGCATTTTTTGGCCGTTTTTACTCCCCCAAGGGATCGAGTTAAAACAAAGCTTATTCTTCTCCGATGTATATGTCTCTGGTGGAATCTATATATCAAATTTCATATTCCCAAATTACTTTGTAAAGAGGATACAAAAAGCTACACTTTTACACTTCCGTTTCTATCTCCAGTAGAATTCACGAACCTCATTCTATATTCGATTGTTTAGAAGATACCAAATGTACTCTTATTAGAATTACCAATTAATTCATCCCTGTCTGATGCCCATGTATTCGGTGGAGTCTGTATGACAAAATTCATGTATACAGATTAATATATTAAGAAGATATAAAAAGGTACCATTTCCTCTTTTTCGACCGTTTGTAGCATGTAACCAAATCTGGTGTCTAACCAATTTGCAATATTTTCTCAAGTTATAGTAGCGGCAGCACGTAATTAAATTCCGGCCTCTATCTCGTCGGCAAACGGGGAGGATTCTTCACTACTTCGCCTGAGAGTTACTGGAAGAATTATGCTATGAGAACAATTTTATTTTTAAGTGCTTGAAATTGATTGGAATTTAAAAAAAAGGAAACAAATATTTATTTAATCCGGAAACGGATGTCACTTCTTTAACCAAATGTGTATTGGTGTAAAACACATAAACCCCTCCCATCCAATTACCATATAGCGGAAAGCTATTTACGTTTTATATGGTCCCAAAAAAAAGGTGACCCTATCCGAACAGTTAACTGGAAATCAAGACAAAAGAAAATTATCTCTTCATTTTTCAAATGAGTAATTTATTTAAAGAAAAAAAATTAAGATCTAACTTAATAATTAAAATAATACTTCAGCTTATAAGAAAATATATGAAGTGAGGGTAGAAAAATAATTTATTTGACATAAAAAAATTAATAATAAAAGTAAAGAGAGAAATTAAATATTTCAAGAAATTGGAATTTTCGTTTATATAAACAAAATTTATCTCTAAATTAAAAAAAAAAATTGACAAAACTAAACTTAAGGTTGCAAAAATCCAAATAAAAATGCTAGAAAAGAAATTTGTAACAGGTCTGCATCCAGTTCGGTTGCCAAGGTAAAAGAATATAGTTTAAAAAAAAAATCTCCGAATAGAATTTACTTTGATAGAAAAATTAAAGTCGCGGTATTTCGTATAAATAATAAAAGCTGGGACGAGTTTGAAAGAGTGATCACTTACCGAAGGAAGAATTCATTCATTCAAATGATTTGGTTAGTAAAGAAACTCACCACACCAATTTACCAGTGAAGAGAACTTCTTCCTTTCCGCTAGTTTTGATTTATTTTAATTATTTAGATAACTTTATTTAATTTTTTCATAAATCCAAGATAATTTTTTAACGTATTGGATAACAAATTTAATTATTTTTGATTTATGATAATGTGGTATACTTAAATGAAGAAAACAATTGATCACTTTCAGAACCCGTTGAAGTCTCTGTTATATTAACAGGATGAATATTCTTACCAGAGCTTTCATTCTGTTAGCAACAGAGCTCCCAAAATTTAATAGTGCTTTAAAGGGTTTTAACAGTGTACGATCACTGGTTCATCTATGAGTAAATAAAATATAGTGTTTGAAATTAACTTACAGCTTTTGAGTCCAACGATGAAAGATCTTTCAACCGACATGGTGCTGAAGATGCAGTTGATGAGAAAAAAAACGCTGAAATTTTAATGCACTACACTAAAACCTTTGGTTTTCTGATTATTATAGCGCGATCTAGCGGAAAGTTGTAATCACAAAACTCTTTCTTTTAGAGCTTTTATTTTTTTTCCTTTGTTTTGCTCTTGATCTAGACATACGTATGCCTGATCTTTTTATTTACACGTTGATTATGTGATTACAACTTTAATTTGGTTATCTATGGTAAGTAGTTAATTAATTTTCAATTCGTTTGGATTTGGTTCTTATTATGTTAACTTTTTTCTCTTTTCTCGTCTGTTAGTCTTTAATAAACCGGCACTAATAACGATGGTGACATTTTGGATGGATTTTTGCAGGACAATGGATGTAAAAAAAAAAACTCTCACTTCATAAAAAAATGGTAAACTAGCACTTATAACATACTTTAATTAGCTAATATTATTTTGTTTTTCAATTATCCATTTCTTTTATCTATTTTTTTTTATTTCAGATTTAATGTGCTTTGTGAACTATGTAATTATATTTGTTAATGTTATTGGGAAAATTATGACGTTGGACTTGGCGAATTAGTGTATTTTTAATAAAGAAACCCGATTTTAACTTGATTGTTTGTATTTTGTGGAAGATTTTATGGAGTACGCGGTTAAACAAAAATTTTACTTTTTCTGGCGGATTTATGTTTTTTTTTTTCTTGGGTTTTTAAATTTGAATTTAATTGTCTTGTCTCTTTTGCAAATAATCTTCACACTATCTACACTTTTTCACTGATACTTTTCAGCCTACAGATGTCGATTTTGCTGATGATGATGATAATGATGGTGATGAAAACTGAAGAGCAAATTTTACTGGAGGTGGTCCCGTTCCCAAGAAAAATTTTTGCTGGCCTTCCGAACAAGGCTGATGGTGTATAGGAACAAAAATACCATAATTAATACCACTTGGACATGCACCAAGAACCAAGGGAAATTAATGATCCAGCCAAATTACCGAAGGGCCAGTTCTTGATAGGTGGAAAATATATTATATCTGGATAAAGAAAATTATATTGAGGTGTTTAAAGTGGAGGAAAAAAAGAAAGGGTTGAACAATTCAACAAAGAGTTTAACTCACATCTCGGGTTTTTTCCCTTTTTTTCCAAGTAAATAAAAAAATTTATAGCGTCTTGAAAGAAGAATTTGCTTTAAAAAAAAATTTATTTAAATTAAGATACCGATAAAAGGTATTTAAAAAAAAGAATTTTATTAAGAAACTTACTTGTGATCTTTAAGCCTTTATTTATATAAAGTAATGTTGAATTGAAACGTACTTGATGGTAGTATTCGACAAAAAGGAACGATTTTTCATCCCGAAAATCTTTATATACCTTCCAAAAGAGATTGGAAATCATAAAAAAAATGGAAAACTTTTGGAAATTTCGGAAAAAAAACGTTTGTTCAGCGGTATCACCAACACACACGAATAACTCCGCTAACACCGAACTAACCAAACGTCAAAACTTTTGACACGCACCGTATCACCCTTTATTGACATTTGCCCAGTTTTATCGATATTAACGGAAACCTTTGTTTTCCTCTATTTAATTTCATTAAATAAATGTTTCTTTTCTTTTATAAAAAAAATAAAAAAATAATGCTACAAGCGCCTCTACACGTTTTTACCCCCTTAAAATCCGAATTCCAAAAGTTTTCATCGCATCTGAAGTCTCTAGTTTAATCCACATACTGTATTTCATATTCCTAGATTCATTTGTTTAGAAGATATCAAATGTAAATTTTTTTCTTTTTATTTTCCCCTTTTGACCTCCTTAAAGCGCGAATTTCTAAGAATCCCTATTTCGGTTCGAATCTGCCTCCCAAATGGACCCCACATTGCCAATGTCATATTCCTGGAACAATTTTTAAAAATATTCCCTTTTGGGACGCTTTTACCCCTTTTAACCCTCCTTAAAGTGAGAATTTCTAAAAATTTATATTTTGGTTCGAGTGTACGTCCTGAAAGGAACCTACATTCCAAATTTCATATTCCTGGCACCATGTTTAAAAATGTCCCTTTTTTTTCCGTTTTTATCCCTTTTTACCCCCTTAAAATGCGAATTTCCAAAAAACATATTTTGGTTCGAGTCTGCGTCGTAAAAGGAACACGTTCATAATTTGATGTTCCTGGGACCTTTTTTAAAGTTTTTTTTTTTTTAATGTCCCTTTTTGGACCGTTTTTACCCCATTTTACCCCCTAAAAATGCGAATTTCCAATTTTGGTTTGAATGTGCATCCCAAAAGGAACCTACATTCCAAATTTGATACTCCCAGGAGCTTTTTTTTAAAGATTTTTTAAAAATGCCATTTTTCGGCGGTTTTTACCCAGTCAGTCACTCACGCAACTCTTTTATATATCGACGGTGTTGCTTAATAAAGTACTTCAAAAATTAGATATTTTGTTTTTTTAATTGTTTCCACTCGATGTCAGTATGTAAGTTATTTTTATTATTAAGATTTTTTATTTGTATCAAATCATAGAAACATAACTGAAAACAGCAGATTGGCCCTTCTTACGCAACACCGTCGATATATGGAAGATAGATTACATAGAACTTTTAAATTCAATGTAAAAACATTAAACAAAATTGAAGTTGCCCTACAACGAGAAAGAGATTTAAAAAATTAATATATACTAAATTTGAGTTGAAGACTACAATGAGTTATTCGTTTGATATAAGAAGAAGGAATGAGATTCTTTAATTAATTACATTAAACTGCCCAAAGCACTTTATGATGCAGATAGGTGCAGTCGGATTAATTAATTAGTTTATTTATTATAATTAATATGCATTTTTATTAATTATGGTTTATTAATTCTGGTTCATTAAGTTATGGTTCATTAATTATGATTTATTAATAATTATTTTTTACCTAAAAACTGCCAAGCTGGTGTACTACAATTATTCCTATTGAAATTATACGTTTCGCTTACTTTACATAAATATTCTTGAAAAAATGTATGTCAGAATATTTATGTGTCATCGATTCATATGACTTTCGCATATGAATGTGTTGCTACTTCATGGCTATTTACTATGTTTAAAAAATTGCAAATTGCAACATTTTTTTGTTTAATTAATTTAAAGTATAGCGTTTAAATATAGAACAACATATTATTGAATTATATGAGTTCAACTTTCGATAACACAAAAAATATTGAAACATGACGCCCGTTTAGTTTTTGTTCTATAATTTACTATAAAACAAAAAATTTGTTGTATTTTAAGTCTTGAGAAATTTTAAATATTTTTTATAAGTGTATCTGAATACGCTACAGAGTGCTATTGTTACGAATTTGTTACCTTTAGATATGAAGAATTTGGTTTATTCATATATTATTCTTATTTTCTATACCCTATAAGTTAAGAGGAAGGCCGTTTCTCCAAAAGCTATAGCATAACGTATAGTCGGTCTAGATCGAGTTTATATTATAAAATGTTCTAAATAACATACACTTGCTAGAAAAAGTATCCTTATAACTGAAATTTAATGAAAAAGTAAAAAAAGTTAACTAAGTTGATTTACTGCTTTTCTCAAAAAAAAATTCTAAAGCCTTTAAGTTGGAAACACAACTGAGATGAACGACGAATTTTTCGTTCCGAATATTCGTCGTCAGAAATAAAACACATTTGTGTATATGAAAATGTACACAATCAGTGCGTCAAACGAAAAACGTAGTGCGTAATGAACTCTGCGATAGGTATTTCTATTTCTTACGCCGACGAACGACGAATTAATCGGTGTAAAGTGGCCATATTTTAACTTAGTTTTTCAAATGAAAATAAAGTTATTTTTGTCTTTAAGAATAGTTTTATATTTTATTTATAACTTATAAGTTAAATAAAATCTAGTTTTAATAATATAATTTTTTTTACAAAGTTTTTGAAGTGTAAACATCTATACGGTATATACAAATCGGTGTGACATGACTGTTTGGTAAAAAATTATGATATGTAATAACCTTTTTGTCGCTGTTTTCTGCATTTTATTTATTACCGGACTCACATGTTTAGTTTTTTTTTTTTGTTAATATTTATTCATTTTCGTTTAGTGCTTCTTTTTATACCCTATACCGTTATGTAGTTTGGGTAAAATGACTTTGTGCTGCTGTCTGTAACTACCAAAAATATTTGACCTAGAACCATCTTTTATTACACCGATCGAATTAGAATCACTATCTGATTCGATTTAACGATGTCCGTCCATCCGTCCGTCCGTCTGTGTGTCCACGTAAAGCTTGTAATCAAACTAAGCTTTTACCGGCCATGAGATGAACGCTGTTGAAATTGGTGAGAATCAGTCCATATTCAGACCTAGCCCTCATACAAATTACCCGTATGAAATCAACATAAATTGCCATAAGATCCAAATTATCATATAAATCTTAGTCAAATTGGGTTTGTATGTGTTAATTACATCCATTGATCAGTAGTCCAAAAATTATCCCCATGGAACAACTCTTAGTCATAAGCCCCATATAGAGCTGCTTCCCGATCTTCACTTAAATCTATCTAAAAACAAAAATATTGCACGGATTCTTTTCAAATTTTGTTTGTATATATTTTTGCAAAATACAAGAGACTTTACCAGACATGGTCAGGATCGGTCCATTTTTGGGCCTAGTCCCCATATAGATATAGCCTCCGATATCAATTTTAATAAAAATCCCACTCAAATTTGTCTTATGCTTATTTTCTATATCCAGTTAGTTGGGCCTGAGAGATAGGGTCTCTAAGCGCATGGTATACGGTATCGTATAGTCGATCTAGACCGACTATAATTTTCTTACTTGTTTTTATATAGTTTAAAACTTATGTAACAATATGAAATATGTTATTAAATTCCTCACTCATATTTTTTGATACAAGAGCTGCTCTGTGTAGCATGCAGTGCGTCTACATATATAAGTTTAGGTGATTTATTTTTAACCAGTGCTTGAACACCTGCTTTGCGTCCTGACATGGCTTGTGCACCATCAGTACAGAGTTCAATGCTATTATTCCATTTTAAATCGTTCTCAACAAAATAATTGTCTATTGTATTAAAAATTTCCATGGACGTGGCCTTGCCCAAAATATGTTTTCGAAATAATATATCTTCTTTTACATTATTTTCTGTAACATATCGAAGATATGCAATTAAATGAGCATCATGAACATCTGTAGCCTCATCTACTTGTTTAGCGAATTTTGAAGTATGCAGTTGATAAACTAGCTGATGGCAAAGATCTTCATATATATCAGTAATTCTTCTACCAACTGTATTATCAGCGAGCGGTATATTTCGCAACTGCTATATGATTCCCCAAACATTGTTTCAACCACATCAATAACTGATGGTAGAACTAGCGTTTCACCTATTGAATGGGGTTTTTTACATTTATAATTCTATAGGAAACTTGGTTTTATGCAAAGAGTGCTTTTGATAGAATAGAAACAGAAATTCTATCTATCTATCTATCTATCTATCTATCTATCTATCAATATATTCAAAATGCATAGTTTCAAGATAACGCCTTAATTTTATTTGTTTCTTACTCTCAACATAAAGGGTCCGCCAAATAACTTTTTTTTTTTTGAAAATACTATAAGAAAAAACTATGCCTCTGGACCAAAATCCGCTCCAAACAGTGACTCGTTTTGGGTGTATCGGCTTTTCAATGTATGCGTGCGGGTTTTCTGTGCCCCAAATGCGACAAATTTGCTTATTTACATACCCGCCAAGATCAAAATGAGTTCATCTGAAAAGATGATTTTTTTTTTTGGCAAAATCGGCATCTTCTGTAAGTCGATCGCAGGCCCACTTTGCGAAGCGAAAACGCATTGGATGGTCAGTTGGCTTCCACTCCTGAACCAATGGGTTTTTTGTATGGCGTCATACCAAGGTCTTTATGCAAAATTCGTCTCAATGATGCCTCCGAAATGTTCAATTCTTAAGAACGACGATGAATTGATGTTGATGGCGCTTCACGCACACTTTTTGCCACAGCAGCAATATTCTCGGGTGTACGCACTGTTTTTGGCTTTTTACGCTTTGGTTTTATCGATGAGGATGCCTATTTCTTGCACTTTTTTCACAAGATAACGAACATACGGAGCTGACGGTGCTTCTCTTCTTCCAAAATCCGAACGCAATTTTCGCACACTTTCTGCAACATTACCATGATTTTCAAAGTAATGTCGCAATATTTCCCAGCATTGTTCAAGCATATACACAACCATATTCTTTCAGCGGGAGGATAAAACTAATTATCTGTCATATCAGACATGAGCTAAGTATTACCGTTCACGAAATAAGCACTAGTTGAAAAAAAAAAACGTTAGATGGCGGACCCTTTACAATACTTTCGAACAAACCACACACATTGGTTTTTCTAATTCGTTTACCAGAACACTCGTGAATCCTAAAGATAAATATGATGAATCGTATTTTATTGACTTGGGGGGTTGTTACTTCCTTGTCCACTTGCATATCTTCATTATTACTTATTTTTCTTTTATAACCGATTAAAAACTTATCCATTCCTATGATAGGGATAAATATAAATTCTTTAAAACTTTAAAAAAATATCCTAACTATAAATCTCACCCATAAACTCAGTTTCATGAAAAAGAGTTGGCAACCCTAGTGAACAGAAGTATACTTTTTACAGTGATATTAACTAAAATAAAAAAAAAAATAATTTTGAGTTGATTAATTGTTTCTTTGAAAATATAAACCGTTTTAAAGTGAAACGCAAATCGATTATTTATTCGAAATCTATTTATTATGGCTGGATCAAAACGAAAAAGTCTCAGAAAAAAAAAAAAAATTGTGATCAATGCAAAATTGAAATTAAATAAGAAAAGGAAGGAGATGGAAAGGAGAATGAGATATTTGCTTCTCATGTTTGCGAAGGAGGAGAAGGAGAAATAAGAAATGAATTATTAGCAATCAAAACACAACTAAGTAAATTGACTGAAATACAGGAGGCAATACAGTTCATGTCAAAACAACACGATGGTATTTTAAAGGGTGTCGTGGAGAACAAAAAGAGGTTAGATGAAGTTGAGAAAGAAAATCGAAAACTAAAAAATGAAGTTGCTGATCTAAAATCATCTGTTAAAATGTTGAAAGACATTCGTGTAAAAAACTATTGTATTGTAAATGGCATAAAGGTGGCCGATGGTGCTTCTGCAGTGGATTCATTAATTGAGCTTTCAAAATCCATTGGTGTTGAATTGGCAACGCAAAATATTGATGATGCCTACTTTATTAAAAAAAAACAATAAGAATAAAAATAATAGTAAACAAGTAAGAAAATTATAGTCGGTGTAGACCGATTATATGATACCCTATACCATGCGTTTAGAGACCCTATCTCTCAGACCCAACTAACTGGATAAAGAAAATAAGCATAAACCAAATTTCAGTGGGATTTTTCTTAATTTTTTTGGCTGCAGATATAAAAAATTTAATATCGGATGCTATATCTATATGGGGACTAGGCCCAAAAATGGACCGATCCTGACCATGTTTGGTAAAGTCTCTTTTATTTTGCAAAAATATATACAAACAAAATTTGAGAAGAATCAGTGCAATATTTTTCTTTTTTGATAGATTTAAGTGAAGATCGGGAAGCAGCTCTATATGGGGACTATAACTAAGAGTTGTCCAATAGGGATTATTTTTGGACTACTGATTAATGGATGTAATATATACATACAAACCCAATTTGACTAAGATTTGTATGATAATTTGGATCTTATGGCAATATATGTTGATTTCATAGGGGTCATTTGTATGGGGGCTAGGTCTGAACATCGACCGATTCTCACCAATTTCAACAGCGTTCATCCCATGGCCGATAGAAGATCAAATACCAAATTATATTCATATTTGCGACCTGCAGGTTGATTACAAGCTTTACATGGACGCACAGACGGACGGACGGACATCGTTAAATCGAATCAGATAGTGATTCTGATTCGATCGGTATAATTAAAGATGGGTGTAGGTCAAATATTTTTGGTTGTTACAAACAGCAGCACAAAGTCATTATACCCAAACCACATAGTGGTATAGGGTATAAAATGATTCAAATAATAAAAAGACCCTTGTGGTAAAATTTTCTACAAAAGAATCTAAAGAAAAACTTATGGCAGCAAAAGCTAAATTAAAACAAAATGAAAATGCAAGTTCTTTTTCCGTGAATGACTTCCTAAGTAAAGAAACGTTGAATCTTTTTAATTATGCGAGAAGTTTGAAAAATGTTTGATACCTTTATGTATATGCAAGAGGTGGCAGCGTGTTTTATAAAAGGAATGAAATTTCAAGACCCAAAGTAGTAAGATGTGAAGAAGATGTCGATGAACTATTGTTAAATGCAACAACATCGAAACCCTGAAAGCGTCGATCGATGGTAAACAATGATGTTGCTGTGACTGCGAGTGATTCCCTCCTAAATTGTATGTTTTCAATTTATAATCGTAATATTATTATTATTTTTCATCTCTAATTTTATGATTAATAATCATTATTTTCAAAAATTTTCACAATTTAATAATTGTATATACAATATAAACTTTTCTTTTTTAAATATAATTTGTGTAAACACAAGAAGCGTTTCGTCTATTAATAAATTTAACAAGTTCAAGTCGATAGTTGCAAGTATTACGAAATTACCTGATGGTATTGCTATACAAGAATCATGGTTTGAATCAGATTTAACTCAACTTTATTCTATCCCAGGATATTCAAACGTTCACTGTCGTAGAAATGATGGATATGGTGGAACATCCTTATATATTAGCAATAACCTGCAGTATACTGTAGAGTATTGTAGAAGTGAATGCTTTGTAGATATTGTTTCAATTTCATTAAATAATTTTCGGATAGATGGCAAAAACTTGAAAATAGTATCTCTATATCGATCCCAAAAATGTTTGGTGAACAATTTCCTAGAAACTTTAGAGAGATTTATGGAATCCCAAACTCAAAATCCTATAATTTTAGTTGGAGATACAAATATTGACTTGTTCCATTATCTTAGTTTTTCACATTTGTCAGATTTATTTCTAAACTATGACTGCCACAGCTGCCATTCTTTGGGGACAAGACCAGGCAGTGCTACATGTACTGACCATGTATTTAGTAATGTCTTTGGAAAAATACTGGTGGATTCTGTGGAATGCCCTATAACAGATCACAATATGCTATGCTGTAAGGTGAAGAGTAATTTGGTTTCCAACAGAGATATTGAGACTAACAGAGTTCGATGTGATTACGATAAGGTTGGAGATTATTTGCAACGTAGCTTGGCTGAAGTTAATTTAAATGCTAATTCATCAGAGTTAACAGAGAATCTCATACATTGTATAAGTAATGCTATTACTAATTAAACAAGCAACACTAAATACAAAACTCAACTAAGATTTGAGCTAACTCCGTGGATAAACAAAAACCTGCAAAACTTAATATTGTTTAAACGTAAACTTTTAATAAAACGTAGAAAATCAAAATCTGTTTTATATGAAAATTTGTAAAAAAAAAAAAATTGGTAAAATTATAAAAATTGCTTGCAAAACATCCAGGAATAATTACTTTTTCGATAATTTGAATAAAATTGATGGGGATCCAAAAAAATGTTGGAATTTTTTAAACAAGTTACTTGGAAGAGTGCAGAAAACGAGCATTAATCAGTTTATGATGAACAAGCGATAGCTGACAGCCTGAACCAGTACTTTATACAGTCAGTTAGCGATTTGAGGCAACAAATTAAAACGTTTCCTGGTGATAATTGCAATATGTTTAGAACATTACCTAGACATTCTAGTCGTTTTTCTATTTTACCTGTTTTAATTGCAGATATGGATAATATTTATCATAGATAATTTGAATGTCAAAAAGTCAACTGGTTATGATAATGGTACACCAAAGTCTGTAGTTATTTGTAAGCAGATAATTTCACCTATATTAACGAATATTTTTAATAAAACTATAATTTCGTCCAATTTTCCGGATTGTTTAAAAATAAGTAAAATTATTCCGATTCCTAAAATTTCTAATGCTTCTACAGTGAACAATTTTCGTCCAGTTGCTGTTCTGTCAACTATTAATAAAATTTTTCAAAAACTTCTTTACCAAAGTCCCTTTAAGTATTTCGATGATAATAAATACATTTACAAATTTCAGTTTCGATTTAAAAAAGGTTGTGGTACCGATAAAGCGGTTGCAAATGTCGTTAACTATATATGTAATGGACTGGATTAGGGTTCGAAAGGGGTAGCAGGACTCTTCCTGGATTTCACAAAAGCTTTTGATTTAGTAGATCATGAAATATTGATACAGAAACTAAAATATTATGGTGTAACTGAAAGAGATCTGAACATGTTTGAAAGTTATTTAAAGGGACGGAAGCAGTATGTGCAAGTTAACAACGCGAAAAGTAATATGCTAAGCGTTGAGTGTGGTGTGCCTCAAGGTAGCTGCCTGGGACCTTTACTATTTTTAATTTATTTAAATGACATAAGTAATTTAAACCTCAATGGCCAGTTGTATATGTTTGCATATGATGTGTGTCTCTTCTACCCGTATAAATACGATTTGGTTTTAAAAACTTATATGGAACGAGATGTTTCCTTGATAATTGAATTTGCTCGATTCAACAAACTAGTAATTAATGCGAAAAAAACAAAGCTAATTCGGTTTATCCCGCATTCACAGGCAATAAACATTCCTTTTTACATTTCTATTGATGGCAAACCAATTTATGAAACACAAACTGTTAAGTATTTAGGACTAACTTTGCAAAGTAATCTCGCTTGGGACTCCCATATATGTGAAATCAAAAGGAAAATTTCTCCAGCCATTGGAATATTGTATAAAATGAAATACAAACTTAATGAAAAGACAAAGCTACTTTTATACCAAGCTCTAATACAAAGCCATTTGAATTATATGGCGATAGTATATGGATATAAAAATACAACTGTTTTAAAAACACTACAATGTATGCAAAATAAGGCTTTAAAAATAGTATATAATTTACCTGTAACCTTCTCAACAGTATCCCTTAACAGGGATGTTTGCAAGTCAATTTTACCGATCCATGGTTTATACGAATATCAACTGTTAATGTATGTATTCAAATCGTTACAAAATATTGGTTATCATACTATCAACTTTGTTCGGAATCAATCAACTTTTAACACAAGAAATCAACAAAATCTGAGAACGGCAAGATGCAGACTCGAAACAACTAAGCAACGTAATGAATATATGGGTGGTTATGAGTATAATAAAATACCAATGAGTCTAAGAACCACGAATATAATTTCACTTTTTAAAACAAATCTTAGAAAATACTTATTTGAAAACATAGAAACGCTTCTTTTGTAAGTTAAAGTTATTTTATTTTTTATACCCTATACCACTATGTGGTTTGGGTATAATGACTTTGTGCTGCTGTTTGTAACAACCAAAAATATTTGACCTAGACCCATCTTTAATTATACCGATCGAATCAGAATCACTTTCTGAGTTGATTTAACAATGTCCGTCCGTCCGTCCGTCCGTCCGTCCGTCTGTGTGTCCATGTAAAGCTTGTAATCAAACTGCAGGTCGCAAATATGAATATATTTTGATGAAATTTGGAATATAAGCTCTTATCGGTCATGGGATGAACGCTATTGAAACTGGTGAGAATCGGTCCATGTTCAGACCTAGCTCCCATACAAATTACCCATATGAAATCGACATAAATTGCCATAAGATCCAAATTGTCATATAGATCTTACTCAAATTGGGTTTGTATGCGTTCGTTACATCCACTAATGAGTAGTCCAAAAATCATCCCTTTGACCCCATATAGAGCTGCTTCCCGATCTTCACTTAAATCTATTAAAAAACAAAAATATTGCACTGATTCTTCTCAAATTTTGTTTGTACATATTTTTGCAAAATACAAGAGACTTTACCAAACATGATCAGGATCGGCCCATTTTTGGACCTAGTCCCTTTATAGATATAGCATCCAATATGAACTTTTTCATATCTGCAGCCAAAAAAATTAATAAAAATCCCACTCAAATTTGGTTTCTGCTTATTTTCAATGTCCAGTTAGTTGGGCCTAAGAGATAGGGTTTCTAAACGCATGGTATAGGGTATCGTATAGTCGGTCTATACCGACTATAATTTTCTTACTTGTTTTGTATTGATTATGTGAATATGTTAATAATATGAATTATAAATTGTACATTTGACTATATTGCGAACTCGTTTCAATAATGCCTTTAAGGCGCTGAGACCAACTTAATTTTGAAATGTATTGTACTTGAAATATAAATAAATTGAGAAAAAACAAGTAAGAAAATTATAGTCGGTCTAGACCGACTATACGATACCCTATACCATGCGTTTAGAAACCCTATCTCTCAGGCCCAACTAAATGGACATTGAAAATAAGCAAAAACCAAATTTGAGTGGGATTTTTATTAATTTTTTTGGCTGCAGATATGAAAAAGTTCATATATCTATAAAGGGACTAGGTCCAAAAATGGACCGATCCTGATCATGGTTGGTAAAGTCTCTTGTATTTTGCAAAAATATATACAAACAAAATTTGAGAAGAATCAGTGCAATATTTTTGTTTTTTTAATAGATTTAAGTGAAGATCGGGAAGCAGCTCTATATGGGGTCAAAGGGATCATTTTTGGACTACTCATTAGTGGATGTAATGAACGCATACAAACCCAATTTGAGTAAGATCTATATGACAATTTGGATCTTATGGAAATTTATGTCGATTTCATATGGGTAATTTGTATGGGGGCTAGGTCTGAACATGGACCGATTCTCACCAATTTCAATAACGTTCATCCCATGGCCGATAAAAGCTTACAAACCAAATTTCATCAAAATATATTCATAGTTGCGACCTGCAGTTTGATTACAAGCTTTACATGGACACACAGACGGACGGACGGACGGACGGACATTGTTAAATCAACTCAGAAAGTGATTCTGATTCGATCGGTATAATTAAAGATGTGTCTAGGTCAAATATTTTTGGTTGTTACAAACAGCAGCACAAAGTCATTATACCCAAACCACATAGTTGTATAGGGTATAAAAATAGGTGTTCACATTATCTTAACTTTAACTTAATTAAAGAAAATAAACGAAAAGAAAACGAAAAACTATTTCACCACACACAAACAGTTTTTTTTCTCGTTTGTTTTTGTTTTTCGTTTGTTTTTGTTTTTATTTAGTTGTCAAAATAAAGCACAGGGTATAGCAAAATAGAGAAAAAAGTCAATATTATCGGCATTTACAGGGATTCTTAATAAAGTAATATCGCAACAAAAAATTTGCATTAAATAGATTTTTATAAATACTTTTTTAAAATACGTAAAACAAAAATTAAAAACTTCAGGAAACCCTAGAAGATATTATGTGACCCCCTGTGGGTCGCGACCCACAGTTTGGAAACCGCTTACTTAGAGAGTACATGGTATGAAATCCAGCCACAGTTCGACGGATGGCTTGCTAAGATGGTCGGATATGTGAGCCATAAAAATCAAGAAGTCATCTATAAGTTGCGCGAATTGATGACTGATTTTAAAATCACATTTGGATAACTTGTTAGCTTTGTTTAAGCACGAATCTAATCATGATGAGTTGCCGGAGTATGCCGATCATAACTGTCAAAAAGTGAGCGCATTATGACAGTTCGTTTGACAGCTAACCCTTTCATAAGTTCTACCTAAACAAAAGAATTACATTTGATAGGATAAATGAATTAATTTTTGGGGCCAAATGGTCATATGTTTTATATCTCTGAAAATAATTCCACTATACTTGTGCAAAATTTAATTAGTACCATCACAACGTCTTTGATAAGAGATCTCGATCAGAATTATATATTAAAAGTTTTTGATGATTAACACAATTAATCTCTACAATTTCAGTGAGGTTTTCACTTTCCCCGGTCTCATATATTATGAACTGTTTGAGATAAAGATCTGAAATATTGAATATATTCTAGTGTAGTAAGTTATAGCAATATTTATTAAAATTTTTGTTTTATCAAATTCAAAGAGGGTGAGGTTAATGTTGACTCCTAATAAGTAAAGCAATTAAAGGACAAAAATAAAATTATTTAGAGTAACTGACAACGTTTTTACTAATATCAAAATGAATCAATTGTTTAAATGTAAGAAAATAAAAAAAGGAAATATGTCAACACTATATATGGACACACTCAAATTCATATATCTATAATATTAATAGGCTAGGCGATTTCTTGTGACCGATGTTTTGTTCTACCATTTTATCCCGATTTTGACCAAACGTATATTATTTGAAAGATGTTTCTTTTAAGCCGTTTTGCAGATTTACAGATTTTAAATTTTTTTCCTTTATTTTGAGTGAATTGCATTTAAAATTGCTACTAACACATACATAAAACTATATAATGCTATGTGTGTGTTTATTAAATTTGTTAATGTGTGTGTAATAAAAATGAGTTTGTTTTTTGTGTTGATTTTTGAATTGCCTATAATTGATTAGCATACCTTTAGGGTCTCTAATTAATGAAAAATAAAATTTCCTAGAATTTGCATTCAAATTTCGAGGGCTGGAATCTGCTAGTGTACATAAATATACTTGCTCATATAACAATATGTCGAAAAAATATGTCATTTTTACTCGCACTTTTATATTAATAGATTGTAGAGAAGAAGAAGAAGAATAATAATAGTAATAATAATAATAAGAAGAAGAAGAATCCAGAGCTAAAAATTTAAATGGCAAAGAAAATTTTAGCAAAACAGAAAATTAAATAAAAATCAAAAATTGTTTTGTTAAAACTGTCTAGGCAATTATTGCAAGCAGTGTAAACTACAGTTCCATTGTTATTCATTCATGTTGTATTTATATATATATATATTTTTTTTTTTAATTTTTAATACCATAAAAATATGCTAATATATTTGCATAAAAATACTTTGATATTAAGAGGTAATATATGTATTTTTTTTGTTGTTGGTGTTTTTGAACTTATTTTTGTTTATAAATACAGATATTATTCTTATGTTGAAAGGAACATACACACACAAAGTAACAAATATATCCAAATATGGATCTGTTTGTATAATATTTATGATATCGTTTTGTTTTATATCATTCTAAAATGAAAAATGTGTTTATGTCAGGTTTATGGTTGTGTGCGTCTGTGTGAGTTTGTTTAAAGTATTATAAAATGTTTACCATAGAAACTAAATACATAACTTAATTTCGTATTTAAAGAAGATTAGCAGCAATCAACTGAAATAATATTTTAAAGGTATTTAGTAATAAAACATTTAATACATTTAATTTCAATTTACAATTATATTAATATTATCTAGAGTAAAATGTCTTTCTAAATTGAGAACTATCAAATATCAGAAAAAGTTAAATACTAGTTAAGTTTTGATTTATTTAAAATTTTTATTAAATATATTAAATTTATTCAAGCTTTAAATTAAACCAGATTATATATTCAACAGATTTTTAGAAATATAAAAAAATTTTAACTAGAAAAAGTAAAGGGGGTGATTACAAAACCATTTTAGCAAGCTGTTTGCCTTAAGATGGGCAATGCGTAAATTTACGTGTACCAGAGTTTTGTTATAAATTATTTTTATTAGTACGTTTTATCAATGTTGACATATAAACTCAAGATACTCTTCATCTACATATCATCCAAAACAAAGATAAATTAATCGTGACAGTTTTCGCTTAATTATTTCTACTACTTTCGATGCAGATTCACTCTCACTAATAGTGTACTGTATCAACTTGCTTCGAAGTTGAAGCTGAATTTAATTGTGGCCGTAGCGCTGTGGTTCAAAATTCAAATATAGCTGTACAAAATTATTTCAATGTACTATTTTATGATATCCGGGTTCCAAAGTGTGAATAAAATTTTTTGAAATTTTTAACAAAAATTTAAATGTCGGAGAACTAATTCAGGTGCACAATTTTAATCCCTGTGAACTAATCTATACTAATATAATAAAGAGGTAATGTGTGTTTGTTTGTTTGTTTGTTTGTAGGAGGTAAAATCCGTAATTACCCATCTGATCTTCCTGAAATTTTCACAGAGTCTTACTGCGGATATGGGAAGTGCTATAGGCTATAATTTTTTAAATATTTTTAGTGGGCGTGGCACCTCCCACACAAAGTAAATTTTTAATATCATAAACACATATTGAGTATTATGATAGGGAAAGCTTTGCAAATTTGTGTGAGGTCACCTATTGTTAATGTAAGTAGCTACGCCGGAAATGGGCGGGATCGGATAAGTGGGCGTGGTACCTCCCATACAAGTAATAATTCAATATTATATATATCGAGTACTGTGATAGAGAGAGCTTTTCACATTTATCTGATGTCATCTATTATTAATGTGAGTAGTCGGACACAAAATGGGCAGTATCGGACCAATAGGCGTGGCACCAGCTATACAAAGTACATATAAAGTCCCATATGTCTGGAGTACTGTAATAGAGAGAGTCTTGGGACTTTGTGTGAGTCCATAAGTTATTCACGCGATTAGTTAGACAAAAAATGGCCGTGATGAAAGCAGTGGGCGTAGCACCGCCCACGCAAAGTGGATATCTAATATGTACTATAAAAGGGAAAGACTCGACATTTTGCACGTGTGCATCAGATATTAATGTGAGTAGTCCAATAAAAATTGGGCGGGATGGGATTAGTGGGCATGGCACCTCCGTTTGACAAGCACATTAGACATCAATGTGATTTGTCTTGGAAAATATATCGCCAAAATCAAAAATCGCCAAACCAAAAAATCGCGAAAAATAACAATCGCCCAAAAACAAAAATCTTTAAAATCAAAAATGGGCAAAATCAAAAGACGCTAAAAAGAAAAATTGCAAAATGATATTTTAAGTTCAAGGCCAATAGTTTAATGTTGCCAGATATAATTTAGAAAATCCATGTTCTTCTCATGTTCAGCTACATGCACCTTGCTCCAGGGTAGGAACGCCGAAGCATCTGATAATTGTTGTATTGAATGAAAAAACAAAAAAACACGATGTACTTTTTTTTTATTAAATATTTTTAGTGGGCATGACACCTCCCATACAAAGTAAATTTTTAATCTATACTAATCTATACAAATCTATACTAATATAATAAAGAGGTAATGTGTGTTTGTTTGTTTGTTTGTAGGAGGTAATCTCCGTAACTGCTCATCTGATATTTCTGAAATTTTCACAGAGTCTTACTGCAGATATGGGAAGTGCTATAGGCAATAATTTTTTTGATATTTTTAGTGGGCGTGGCACTTTTCATACGAAATGAATTTTTAGTATCATAGATATTGAGTGCAATGACAAAAATAACTTTGCAAATTTGTGTGATGTCACCTATTATTTATGTTAGTAGCCATGCCGAAAATGATCGGGATCCGATAAGTGGCCGTGGCGCCTCCCATACAAAGCAATTACTCAATATGATACATATATCTCGAGTACTACGACATACACAACTTTGCGAATTTGTCCTAGGTCATCTATTATTAACGAGAGTATTAAGATCATATACGGGCACGTGCGGAGCAGTGGACGTAGTACCGCCTATACAAAGTAAAGATTTAATATCATATATCTGGTGTACTATAAAAGGGAAAGTTTCGACACTCTGCAAGAGTCTATCAGATATAAATGTGATTAGTTTGCAAATAGGATTAGTATGCGTGGCACCTCCTATACGAAAAATTGTATTAATTACCAGTGTGAGTGGTCGTTGAAAATATGGGCGGAATCGCCAAATTCAAAAATCGC
Organism: Cordilura impudica; assembly: GCA_963682025.1. NCBI lineage: Eukaryota > Metazoa > Arthropoda > Insecta > Diptera > Scathophagidae > Cordilura > Cordilura impudica. The sequence goes on from OY821517.1 coordinate 290,986,919, forward strand.
CAAAACCAAAAATAGTGAAAAACAATAATCGCCAAAAACAAAAATTTTCAAAATCAAAAATCGGGAAGATCAAAAATTGAAGAAACAAAAACCGCCAAAATTAAAAATCGCTAAAATAAAAAAATTGCCAAATGGTATTCTAAATTCAAGCCCATCGTTATGTGTAACCGGATTTAATTTTGAAAACCCACATTTTTCTCATGGGCAGCTATATATGTCTTATCCCAGAGTAGGAACGCCGAAAAACTTGGAAATTTGTACATCGAGTGAAAAAACAAAAAATATCAGAAAGCATTTAAATAAAAAAACATATTTAAAGTAAATTAATTAAAATGTTTTAATTGTACAACACAAACTTCGAACGAAAAATTGATTATGGAAACACACATGTCAATTAGTCTCGAAAAGTCGTAGCGAAGCACGACAGGGCACTCTATTTTATATAAAATGCTTTGCCTTTATAATTTTCATATCTTATCTTTTCGAAGAAAAATAAAAGTAATTTTCAGAACACAGAAATTAACTTCTGCTCAAAATAAAACATGTCAGAAAATTATAGTCGGCCTAGACCGCTTATACCATACCATATACCATGCGTTCAGAAACCCTATCTCTTAGATCCAACTAATAGGATTACTATAATATTAATAGGCTAGGCGATTTCTTGTGACCGATGTTTTGTTCTACCGTTTTATCCCGATTTTGACCAAACGTATATTATTTGAAAGGTTAAATACCTTTTTAGCCGTTTTACAGATTTACAGATTTTTTAATTTTTTTCTTAAATTTGAATCAATTGCATTTAAAGCTGCTACTAACACATACACGAAATTATACATATGCTATACATATGTGTTTTATTAGATTTGTTATTATTGTTCACAATAATAATAAATCATAAAAAATAAAGCTGCGTAGAAATTGGACTCGAATTTCGAGCGCTGGAATCTGTGACATTGTTATTATTTTTTTCCCTTTGCATATGAAAAAGTTCATATCGGATTCTATATTTATATGGTGACTAGGTCCAAACATTAACCGATCTTGACCATATTTAATAAGGTCAGTTATATTTTGCGAACACGTACACAAACCAAATTTGAGAAAAATCTGCGCAACATTTTTGTCTGTTTGATAGATTTAAGTGAAGATTGGGAACCAGCTTCGTATGGGGGCTATGACTACGAATTGTCCTATAGGGTTTATTTTTGGACTACTGATAAATGAATGTAATAAACATACATAAACCCAATTTGACCGAGATCTATGTGATTATTTGGATCTTATGACAATTTAAGTCGCTTTCATAGCGCTAATTTGTATGGAGACTAGGTCTGAACATGCACAGATTTTCACCAATTTCAATAGCGTTCATACTATGGCCGATAGAAGCTTATATACTAAATTTCATCAAAATATATTTTAACTTGCAACCAGTAGTTTGTTTAAAATGTTCAGAGGGACACACAGACAGTGACCCAGATAGTGATTCTGATTCGATCGATGTAATAAGATAGGGGGTCTAGGTCAAATATTTTTGATAATTGCAAACATCATCACAAAGTCATTATACCCTGAGAAAAAATTAGTAAAAAAATTTGTTGGCATTTAATGTCAAATGAAAGTAAAAAAATTCCACGGTTCTCATTTTTTATACCCTATACCACTATGTGGTTTGGGTATAATGACTTTGTGCTGCTGTTTGTAACTACCAAAAATATTTGACCTAGATCTTTTATTATACCGATCGAATCAGAATCACTTTTTAAGTCCATTTAACAATGTCCGTCCGTCCGTCCGTCCTTCTGTGTGTCCATGTAAACTTTGTGATCAAACTACAGCAAATATGAATATTGTTTGATGAAATTTAGTACATAAGCTTTCATCTGCCATGACATGAATGGTGTTGAAATTGGTGAGAAGCGGTAAATGCTCAGACCTAGCCCCCATAATACAAATGACCCCTATGAAATCAACATAAATTGCCATATGATACAAATTGTCGTATAGATCCTATTCAAATTGGATTTGTATGTGTTTACTACATCCATTAATGAGTAGTCCAAAACGATCCCTATGGGACAACTCTTAGTCATAGGCCCCATATAGAGCTGCTTCCCGATCTTCACTTAAATCTATAAAAAAACAAAAATATTTCACTGATTCATCCCAAATTTTGTTTGTATATATTTTTGCAAAATACAAGAGACTTTGCCAATCATGGTCCGGATCGGTCCACTTTTGGACCTTGTCCCCATATAGACATAGCATCCGATATGAATTTTTTCATATCTGCAGCCAAAAAAAATTAATAAATATGCCACTCAAATTTGGTTTATGCTTATTTTCTATATCCAATAAGTTGGGCCTAAGAGATAGGGTCTCTAAACGCATGGTATAGGGTATCGTATGGCCGGTATAGACCGACTATAATTTTCTTACTTGTTTTTTTTTGGGAATTTTTCAAATTTTTTTTTTGCTATTTTTATACCCTATACTACTATTTGGTTTGGGTATAATGACATTGTGCTGCTGTTTATAACTACCAAAAATATTTGACCAAGACCCATCTTTTATTATACCGATCGACTCAGAGTCACTTTCTGGGTCGATTTAGCGATGTCCGTCTGTCCGTCTGTCCGTCTGTGTGAAATCGACATGACTTGCCATAAGATCCATATTATCTCAGTCAAATTGGGTTTATATGTTGGATATCCACATACAAATAATCCCAATAGGACAATTCTTAGTCGTAGGCCCCATATAGAGCTGCTTCTCGATTTACTTAAGTCTATCAAATAATCTAACCCATAAAAGCAAAGTTTTTATTAAAATTCTTTCTTTCGTTATGCATATGAGTTTTGCATATCTCCGTGACTATGCGTGACTTTGCTTGACTATTTTTAAATTAAGCTTTGGTCACAAGTCTACGGACGAAGTTTCAGATCGATCGGATAAGGGGAAATGGTTTTTAAATCACTCAGTGACTGTGCTGACTATGTCAAAGTTAATCTTTTTTCACAGCAAGTCTTTCGACCAAGTTATAGATCGATCGGATAAGGGGAAATGGGTTTTAAATCACTACGTGACTGTGCGTGACTATGCGTGACTGTGCGCGACTAAGTCAAAGTTAATATTTTTTTCACAGCAAGTGTATGGACCAGGTTTCAGATCGATCGAATTAGGGGAAATGACATTTAGGTCACTGCGTGACTATGCGTGACTACCCCAAAATTAATCTGTAGTCACAACAAGACAAGGGAATGGGCTTGACCCACGACAGACAGACAGGCAGACAGACAGTTTAAAGAAAGAGTTTAAAGAAAGAGTTTAAAAAACCAAAAATATTGCACAGATTTTTCTCAAATTTGGTTTGTAATAATTTTTTCAAAATATAAGTGACTTTACCAAATATGGTCAGATCTAGACCGACTATAATTTCATACTTGTTTATTTTTATAAAGGGTCATCCATCTAACATTTTTTTTTCCAACTAGTGCTTATGAATGGTGACACTTAGCTCATGTCTGATTTGACAGATAATTAGTTTTATCTTTCCGCTGAACGAATATGGTTGTGTATACACTTGAACAACGCTGGGAAATATTGCGACATTACTTTGAAAATCATGGTTATGTTGCAGAATGTGTGCGTAAATTGCGTACGGATTTTGGAAGAAGAGAAGTACCGTCAGCTCCGTATGTTCGTTACCTTGTGATAAAAAATGAAAGAAACTGGCATCCTCATCGATAAGCCAAAGCGTGAAAAGCCAAAAACAGTGCGTACACCCGAGAATATTGCTGCTGTGGCAGAAAGTGTGCGTGAAGCGCCATCAACATCAACTCATCGTCGCTCTCAAGAATTGAACATTTCGGAGGCATCATTGAGACGAATTTTGCATAAAGACCTTGGTATGACGCCATACAAAGTCCAATTGGTTCAGGAGTTGAAACCAACTGACCATCCAATGCGTTTTCGCTTCTCTAAGTGGGCCTGTGATCGACTTACAGAAGATGCCGATTTTGGCAAAAAAATCATCTTTTCAGATGAAATTCATTTTGATTTTGGCGGGTATATAAACAAGCAAAATTGTCGCATTTGGGGCACAGAAAACCCGCACGCATACATTGAAAAGCCGATACACCCAAAACGAGTCACTGTTTGGTGCGGATTTTGGTCCAGAGCCATAATTGGTCCATTTTTCTTCGAAAATGAGCAAGGAGTGGCCGTTACAGTCAATGGCGATCGTTATCGGGCCATGCTACAGCCGAAGCTACACTCGATGTTTTGCGCCCTGTTTTTGAAGATCGCATTATCAGCCGCAGAGCTGATGTCGTTCGGCCACCTCGGAGCGATTTGACACCGTTGGACTATTATTTGTGGGGTGGTCTCAAAGATAAGTGTTACGCCAACAAGCCAGAGACAATTGGTGCTTTAAAGGACAATATTCCTGAAGCCATTGGTGAAATACAGCTGCAAACAATCGATAATGTGCTTAAAAATTGGACCGATCGTGTAGGCTACTGCATGGCCAGCCGAGGCAGCCATTTCAATTAAATTATTTTCTATTATTAACCCGAAGGATTGTACTTTCAAATAAAAAAAGAAATTTGAGATAATATTCAGTAGTTTTTTTTATGGCATTTTCAAAAAAAAAAAAAGTTATTTGGCGGACCCTTCATTTGCTTGAAAAAATTAAAATAAAGCAAGTAAGAGTGTTAAAATTGGCTGTGTCGAATCTTTGATATTCCACACCTGTGTCTTAAAGTCAAAATTAAAAACAATGTTGGATACGGTTAGCGTTTTAATATAGTTATTGATTTTTAACCTTTAAAGTCTAATGTCATTAATATTTTAAATACATATATTTAATATAATTTCTTATTTGCTGTTTTTCTATAGGAACAATGATAATTTTTTTCTGTAGCAAGAATTAACTACTGCCTAAAAAAATTGTATTACTTTTCCTATTATTAAGGAAGAGAAACTATTAAAATAGCTTCATAAGAGAACAAAGAGAAATACTTTTTAAACGCAGTTGGAGCGCAGTGGCTCCGAATTGTTTTTCCTTGGCCAAATCTCTGTAAGTTTTGACCCAAATGAGACATTTTAATATTTTTTAATGGACAGATAATTTATTCAACTTGTCTCCAATTTCATATTAATTAATATTTATTTAGTAGTTATTGAGCATTCAAGATCAAAGTAAAACTTGTTTTTTTTAGCATTTAGCTTGAAAATGTGGGTTTTTGTGGACAAATAACTTTTTGAAGAGGTTTCGCACTTTACAAAATTAATCTTAAATATTTTTTGTAAGAAGAAATTTTTTTATTTAATTTTTACTATAAACTCAAGTAAAAGTAAATTATAATTAATATTCATTTAGCTTGAAGATGATTTCGAATGTTAGAGATAAATAGATCAGACGTTATCAATAATATATTAAACAGATCTTCATTTGTTGCGTTTAAGGACATTTTTCTGGTATTGTGCTCTCTATAAAATCTTTAATCCTAATTCCTTTTTTCCTGGCTTCCTCTGGCTTCCATGTAGTACTAAATGATATTTAATGACATCTTTTCCATGATGAAGGATTTTATGGACTGTTGTAGATATATTTTGCCATGGGGATTTGGTTGCATATATTCCGGCAGTTAACTTGGCATAGTCAACAAATTTTGTAGTGTCAATTTGTTGATTGGACGCAAGTACTTCGAAGATTGTTTTAAATCTTGAAATAAGGTTCTTTGCACATCTTCCTTGTTTTTTTTTTCATAAACATTCTTCGTTTAGATATTTATAACTGAAGCTGTCCGAGTTTTTATGAATAAATGTTTTTTGTTATACTTTTCGATTGTTATTGCTGAGTTACATTAAGCCAACTGAGTTTGTATCCGAATATCACTTGTGTTCGACTTTACTGAAACGAACGGATTAAGCGTTTATATGACACTTACTTTCATTTGCAACTAATTTTGTCTTAACATGAAGATAAAAAATTTTTAACAAACGAAGTTTTTATTAAAATTCTTTCTTTTTTTATGCTTGTGAGTTTTGAATCTCTCCGTGACTGTGCGTGACTTTTGCGAGACTATTTTAAGATTAATCTTTGGCCACAACAAGTCTACGGACAAAGTTTCAGATCGATCGGATGAGGGGAAATGAGGTTTAAATCACTCCGTGACTGTGCGTGACTATGCGTGACTATGCGTGACTACCCCAAAATTAATCTATAGTCACAACAAGACTATGGGCCATATTTCATATCTTTTGGATAAGGGGGAATGGGGTTGACCCACGACAGACAGACAGACAAACAGAGAGTACGGGTTAAAAGAAAGAATTTAAAAAGCATGTTCAGTTATTTCGTCAGCTTTTGAGTTGTTTTCTTCATGAGACTTTTTTATAAAAAAAATAAATTTTAATTGTGTTGCGAAAACTTTTTTATAGCTATAGCTTTGTGAGATTTTTTTATGCGTTTTCTTTTATGCGGTCCCTATCCACTGCATAAAAACAGGTTTGAGTGTATTATTTTGTAACATTTATGATAAAAGGTATATGTACTTAAAAAAAATAATATATGTGCGAGTATTTTATGGAGCCACTATATATGTTTCTGAGAAAAAATACTTCACTAAATACGACTATGATCTATTCATTTTTGCCCCCATCAAAAACAGCATTCGATATGAGCTTTTTCATAACTGTCACTTATATTTGCCAGTTATGAAAGGGTTGTAAGACGCTTTCTCGAAAATTATGGTTAGAGAATCGTATATGTGGTGTAGACCCACTAACATTCTCTTACTTGTTTATTATTGTTGCTTGCTTCCTTGACATAGACAAAGTTTCAACTTGTCATTTTCTTTTTCCACAAAATGTACTACTCGGTTTCGATTTACCTTCCATTTGTTAACAATGAATTTTCTTCGTTTAAATTTATTCATCTTTGTTCAAAAAAAATTTCTCAAAATATTTAAGTATAAACTAAACATATTTTTTCGTGGTTCCTGAATATTTCACATACAAATATTTAATTAAATTTCCAGCACTTAAGCCCATAGCCGCCTTTGAATTATTCGAATTTGAAAGGCCACACTCCTTTTTCGTATTTTTGATTATTATTTTATTTTTTCATTAAAACTCCTTAAATACTTAATTTAACTATCCTACTTATTACATGTGACATATACAATCTTATTTCACATTAAATGTTCCACAAGTTTCAAAAAACATCTCTACATGAATTCAAATTTTTGTCCAACTTTAATAGCGTTGTAAATTACATTTTGTACTTTGTTTGTACAACAAAATGCTAACTTATGTTTAAAAGGAAATATAATGTGAAAATACCAGAAAGGAGTTAATCAACGATTATAAAGTGCAAAAGAGAGTGTAAACACATTTTTAAACTATTTAAACATTTGTCACTTTGTACATAAATGTATCCTACTCGTATGTTATTGTTCGTACTCTATACACTATTTTCATTTGTAATGTTTATTTTTGCAGCTGATAACAGAACGAATATATGAATTCTTATGGATAGACCAGAGGACGCAAAGAACCTCATAGTAAATCTTAATTTAAAAACGCATATAATACTTGCACACACATACGCGCGTTAAAAATCTGCTAGTATTAATGTGGTACTGTTGCCCACTTATAGGGAAATAAAGAAGAAAAAAGAACAGAATGTTGTGGATAAATAAAATTCAGAATTGACTGTAAAATAATACAATGTGCAGAAAGTATACAGATCTTGCAGGGATTTTATTTATTATATCCCCTAAAAATACAGTTGAGTTGTGTTGATCTCAGGAAAATAATTTAAGGGAAGGAGGAAAGAAGGAGTAGTGTTTGTGGATACTTGACTTAAATTTTATTACAATGAAACTGTGAGGAAAGACCTGTAGAGAGTTTATTCCACATGCGGCCAGTTTGTACGATAATGACTTTGCGCTGTGTGGTCAAATAGACAATAGGCTACAAACGGATGTGATCTACAAGAGATGCAAGTGGAGCGAACTGAAACTCGAGTTCGCTAATCTAAGAACAGATCACACAATCTGACAATGTTCCAACGAGTCACTGGAATTAGATACGCTACTGTCACTTATGAACATCAACGTTCCCCTGTCCATACATGAGAATTGTATTCCATTTTCGGTCAGATGTAAGTGTTATAGATTTTAAGGAGATCAGAAGGAGTGAAGCAATTTTTACAAAAAACAGGATACTTCTTTCGACACTTAAAATAAAACCACGATCGTTCTAATGGACATCGAGAACATCAAGTGTATCTGATTCTTCAATATCTATACCATCCATATACATATACAGATGACATTGCCAAATCCAAGGCCCTATGAGATTGTTAACAGGTTTTGATTGAGTGCGTCATTCGTAGTCTGCTTTTTGCCTCTAATCTCAAAAAGGCTTGGCCTACAACATTAATGGCAAATGCTTCTGTCATCCGCGAAAGAGTTTATATTGCATGTAATACTGTGTCTGTATAAAAAAATTTGGTAATATTGTTATTGACATCTTTGCCAACTTTTATGTCAATACCTCATCGTTTTTGTAAACAACTAATAGTTATTTTTGGGGATTTTAACAACGTCTGGTTTTGTTAAACAAAAAAATTCCACACAATTTCGTGTGCACAATAAAATTTCAGCAAGAGGAACATTGTGTATGTTGTAGATGGCTATCATTAGCCAGGCTATATCGAAAAAAAATCTTACAAGTCCTACAAACAATTGTAAGACAGCAGAGAATGAGTTGAAGTTGATTTGCGTGTCGGGTGAGAAATACCATTAACTGATGAACAAAATATCAAGGAAATCAAAGATTTGGTTCCGAAAAATCACCAATTGATAGTTAAAATTCTTTCTAACGCTAATGATCTTTCAAAAAGTGCACTTATTATACCACTAGAATACCACTATGTGGTTTGGATATAATGACTTTGTGCTGCTGTTTGTAACTACAAAAAATATTTGACCTCGACCCATCTTATTATACCGATCGGTTCAGAATCACTTTCTGAGTCGTTTTGGCGATGTTCGTCCGTCCGTCCATCCGTCTGTGTGTCCATGTAAACCTTGTCATCAAACTGCAGGTCGCAAATATGAATATAATTTGATGAAATTTAGTACATAAGAATTTATTGGGCATAGGATGAACGCTATTGAAATTGGTGAAAATCGGTCCATGTTCAGACATAGTCCCCATACAAATGACCCCTATGAAATAGACATTAATTGCCATAGGATCCAAATTATTATAAAGATCTTAGTAAAATTGGGTTTGTATGTGTTTATTGTATCCATTAATCAGTAGTCCAAAAATAATCCCTATTGTACAATTCTTAGTCATAGGCCTCATATAGAGCTCCATCTTCATCTTCACTTAACTCTATCAAAAAAAGGTAAGAAAAATTATAGTCGGTCTAGACCGACTATACGATACCCTATACCATGCGTTTAGAGACCCTATCTCTCAGGCCCAACTAACTGGATATAGAAAATAAGCATAAACTAAATTTGAGTGGGATTTTTATTAATTTTTTTGGCTGCAGATATGAAAAAGTTCATATCGTATGCTATATCTATATGGGGACTAGGTCCAAAAATGGACCGATCCTGATCATGTTTGGTAAAGTCTCTCGTATTTTTCAAAAATATATACAAACAAAATTTGAGAAGAATCAGTGCAATATTTTTGTTTTTTGATAGATTTAAGGGAAGATCGGGAAGCAGGTCTATATGGGCCTATGACTAAGAGTTGTCCCATAGGGATAGTTTTGGACTACTCATTAATGGATGTAATAAACGCATACAAACCCAATTTGAGTAACATCTATATGGCAATTTGGATCTTATGGCAATTTATGTCGATTACATAGGGGTCATTTGTATTGGGGCTAGGTCTGAACATGGACCGATTCTCACCAATTTCAATACCGTTAATCCTATGGCAGATAAAAGCATAAATATCAAATTTCATCAAAATATATTCATATTTGCGTCCTGCAGTTTGATTACAAAGTTTACATGGACACACAGACGGACGGACGGACGAACGGACATCATTCAATGGAATCAGATAATGATTCTGATTCGATCGGTATAATAAAAGATGGGGCTAGCTCAAATATTTTTGGTAGTTACAAACAGCAGCATAAAGTCGTTATACCACTTAGTGGTATAGTGTATAAACAGAAATATTGCACAGATTTTTCTCAAATTTGGTTGGTATATGCATGGTCAGGCTCGGTCCATTTTTTGACCTAGTCTACATATAAATATAGAACCCGGTATGAACTTTTTCATATCTGCAGCCAAAAAAATTAATAACAATGCCACTCAAATTTGGTTTTTGCTTATTTTCTATGTCCAGTTAGTTGGACCGAAGAGATAGGGTTTCTAAACCATGGTATAGGGTACCGTATGGCTGGTCTATAATTTTCTTACTTATTTAATTTTATTTTTAATTATTTATTTATTTTCCATTGGTAATATCTACAGCAAAACATGAGTCTTAAAGTAGTAAAAGTACAAACATTGTTAAATGTACATTATTTTGAAGTATAAAGAAACTAAAAGAAACGAAAAAAAATAATAATACTCAATTTTTAACACATGTTATCTATATTATTAATAGGCTAGGCGATTTCTTGGGACCGATGTTTTGTTCTACCGTTTTGTTCCGATTTTGACCAAACGTATATTATTTGAAAAGTATTTCTTTTTAGCCGTTTTGCAGATTTACAGATTTTTAAATTTTTTCCTTTATTTTGAGTAAATTGCATTTAAAGTTGCTACTAACACATACATAAAATTATATGATGCTATGTGTGTGTTTATTTAATTTGTTAATGTGTTTGTAATTAAAATGAGTTTGTTTTTTGTGTTGATTTGTGAATTGGCTATAATTGATTAGCATAATTTTGGGGTCTTTATTTAATGAAAAAATAAAATTTCCTAGAATCTGCGCTCGAATTTCGAGGGCTGGAATCTGTTGAATCTGGATTTGCCTCAATTTCGCCTCATTTTTCCTCATTTATTGAAGCTTATAAATATGTTTTTTCTCGAAAATTATTCCCAAACATTAATATTGTCTTGCCTTTTTTGTGGTTATCAATAATCATAACATACTAGCTGTAACCCGATGTGCGTCGCTACACCCATTGTAACGAAATAAACAACTGGGAATACATTTTGCAGAAAACTATTTTATTAATTAGTGGCGATTTTGGATTTTGTGGATTTTTATTTTTGCTATTTTAGATTTTGGCGATTTTGGACTTTGGCGATTATTGTTTTTTGAAATATTTTTGCGATGCTTGATGTTGGTGTTTTTGATTTTGGTGATTTTTGTAAATCGCGATTTCCGGTTTTTGGCAATTTTTGATTTTGGCACTTTTTATTTTTTTGTGATTTGTGATTTTCGGTTTTGGCATTTTTTTGATTTCTGTCACTTTTGATTTTGGCGATTTTTGTTATTCGCGATTTTCGATTTTGGCGATTTTTGATATTGGCGATTTTTGTTTTTTGTGATTTTTGATTTTGGCAATTTTTGGTTTTTGTGATTTTGGATTTTTGGCTATTTTTGTTATTCGCGATTTTCGATTTCGGCGTTTTTGGATTTGGCGATTCCGCCCATATTTTCCACGACTACTCACATTGGTAATTATTGTACTTGCCAAAAGATTCAAGACTGCCATTTTCTTCATATTTTTTTGTATAGGAGGTGCCACGCCCATTGGTCCGATCCCACCAACTATCCACATTAATAACTTTTGAACTCACACAAAGTTCCAAGACTTCAACTATTATAGTACTCCAGTTACGTGATATTAAATATATACTTTGTATGGGGGTGCCACGCCCACTGGTCCGATCCTGTCCATTTTTCATCAGACTACTGACATTGGTAGGTCATGAACTTGCACAAAGTTTCAAAGCTTTATCTATTACAGTACTCTAGATATGTATATGGCATTATATATTTAATTTGTATGGGGGTACCATGCCCACTGATCTGATGCCGCCCATTTTTCCGTGACTCTTAAAATTAGTTTATTATGTACATATACATAATTTCAGATTCTTGAAGTCGTAGTACTGCAGATATTATATGTTAAAATTAGTTGTTAAAAATTCACTTTATATGGGAGGTGCCACCACTACTTGAAAAATCAAAGAAAATATATCATACTTTTTCTCCAGGATAGGCAGTTACCTACTGTAAAAATTTCTAGACGATCGGTCCAGTGGTATAGTCTCCTATAAACCACCAACTAATATACAAAACGTAATTTTTATGTATAGAATAAAACCGCATCACGGGAAATCCTACTATAAGAACTCTACTTGTAATAAAATTTAAATATCACGTGTAGGTGCACAAAGCATTATGTGTGATGAAGCTTCATGGCCAGTGCATTATTTGTGTGTCTAAACTACATACATATATATTTATTTCACCCAGCCGTATGCATAAACTACATTCGTTTACACAAACATGTGTATTTAAAAACAAAGCTGAGGCATACGTTTCCTACTATACAAGTAACGGTACTCGTTTACTGGTGTCGACAGATTTGTTGTTCATTTTTTCAGGCAAGGTGGTAACAACCAATAAACCAGCATGCAGTCCAACAACATGTGAGTTTGAAAAACCACATAAAATGTTGTACAAATGCATACAAATGTTTAAAAGTGTTTTTATTTATATTTTTTGGAATGTGTTCTCTGTTGTTTTTCATATGTACGTGGTTTAATTGTTGGCTACGGTTTTTGTTGTTTTAATTGCATCAGTCTATGAAAATTATGTATGTGGGCATGTTTATATTTAAGTTCAATTGTATTTATTATACTCGTACATACTCATATGTTGTTTAGTTGTGTATTGAAAAAGTGCATTAGGTAGGAAGTAAAAAACAAGGCCACTCATTTATTTATTTATCGTATATTCTGTTTATTTGTGTTTAAATAAATATCTGTGGCCACAAGCAGTGATTGAAAAATTTTATAAAAATCAAATTATCGATAATTTAATAAAAAAATTTATCATATGTCAATTTATCGATCAAGATAAAAAAAAAACAAGTAAGAAAATTATAGTCGGTCTAGACCGACTATACGATACCCTATAGCATGCGTTTAGAGACCCTATCTCTTAGGCCCAACTAACTGGACATAGAAAATAAGCAAAAACCAAATTTGAGTGGGATTTTTATTAATTTTTTTGGCTGCAGATATGAAAAAGTTCATATCGGATGCTATATCTATATAGGGACTTGGTCCAAAAATGGACCGATCCTGATCATGTTTGGTAAAGTCTCTTGTATTTTGCAAAAATATATACAAACAAAATTTGAGAAGAATCAGTGCAATATTTTTGTTTTTTAATAGATTTAAGTGAAGATCGGGAAGCAGCTCTATATGGGGTCAAAGGGATCATTTTTGGACTACTCATTAATGGATGTAATGAACGCATACAAACCCAATTTGAGTAAGATCTATATGACAATTTGGATCTTATGGCAATTTATGTCGATTTCATATGGGTAATTTGTATGGGGGCTAGGTCTGAACATGGACCGATTCTCACCAATTTCAATAGCGTTCATCCCATGGCCGATAAAAGCTTATGTACCAAATTTGATCAAAATACATTCATATTTGCGACCTGCAGTTTGATTACAAGCTTTACATGGACACACAGACGGACGGACGGACGGACGGACGGACGGACGGACGGACGGACATTGTTAAATCAACTCAGAAAGTGATTCTGATTCGATCGGTATAATTAAAGATGGGTCTAGGTCAAATATTTTTGGTTGTTACAAACAGCAGCACAAAGTCATTATACCCAAACCACATAGTGGTATAGGGTATAAAAACAAAAAAACAAATAACTAAACATTTTTTGTAACTTTTTTATACCTTATTCCACTATGTCGCTTGGGTATAATGACTTTGTGCTGCTGTTTGTAACAACCAAAAATATTTGACCCACACCCATCTTTAATTATACCGATCAAATCAAAATCACTATCTGATTCGATTTAACAATGTCCGTCCGTCCGTCCGTCCGTCCGTCCGTCCGTCCGTCTGTGTGTCCATGTAAAGCTTGTAATCAAACTGCAGGTCGCAAATATGAATATATTTTGACGAAATTTGGTATTTGGTCTTTTATTGGCCATGGGATGAACGCTATTGAAATTGGTGAGAATCGGTATATGTTCAGACCTAGCCCCCATACAAATTACCCATATGAAATCGACATAAATTGCCATAATATCCAAATTGTCATATAGATCTTACTGAAATTGGGTTTGTATGCATTTATTACATCCATTAATGAGTAGTCCAAAAATGATCCCTTTGGCCCTATATAGAGCTGCTTCCCGATCTTCACTTAAATCGATTAAAAAACAAAAATATTGCTCTGATACTGCTCAAATTTTGTTTTTATATATTTTTGCAAAATACAAGAGACTTTACCAAACATGGTCAGGATCGGTCCATTTTTGGGCCTAGTCCCCATATAGATATAGCATCCGATATCAACTTTTTCATATCTGCAGCCGAAAAAATTAATAAAAATCCCACTCAAATTTGGTTTATGCTTATTTTCTATATCCAGTTAGTTGGGCCTGAGAGATAGGGTCTCTAAACGCATGGTATAGGGTATCGTATAGTCGGTCTAGACCGACTATAATTTTATTACTTGTTTTTTACTTAAAGTTAACTCTTAACAAATAATAAAATTATAGTCGGTCTAGACCGACTATACGATACCCTATACCATGCGTTTAGAAACCCTATCTCTTAGGCCCAACTAACTGGACATTGAAAATAAGCAAAAACCAAATTTGAGTGGGATTTTTATTAATTTTTTTGGCTGCAGATATGAAAAAGTTCATATCGGATGCTATATCTATAAAGGGACTAGGTCCAAAAATGGACCGATCCTGTTCATGTTTGGTAAAATCTCTTGTATTTTGCAAAAATATGTACAAACAAAATTTGAGAAGAATCAGTGCAATATTTTTGTTTTTTAATAGATTTAAGTGAAGATCGGGAAGCAGCTCTATATGGGGTCAAATGGATCATTTTTGGACTACTCATTAGTGGATGTAATGAACGCATACAAACCCAATTTGAGTAAGATCTATATGACAATTTGGATCTTATGGCAATTTATGTCGATTTCATATGGGTAATTTGTATGGGGGCTAGGTCTGAACATGGACCGATTCTCACCAATTTCAATAGCGTTCATCCCACGGCCGATAAAAGATCAAATAGCAAATTTCATCAAAATATATTCATATTTGCGACCTGCAGTTTGATTACAAGCTTTACATGGACACACAGACGGACGGACGGACGGACGGACGGACATTGTTAAACCAACTCAGAAAGTGATTCTGATTCGATCGGTATAATTAAAGATGGGTCTAGGTCAAATATTTTTGGTTGTTACAAACAGCAGCACAAAGTCATTATACCCAAACCACATAGTGGTATAGGGTATAATAAACAATGCATTTAGGCTTTCATTGCTTATCTCTGATCTCTGACCATCTTTTTGTGCAGAAAATCCCTGCAGCCAAAAACGCACTTTCTGATTCAACACTTGTTTGTTTTATGGATCTAAGGAGTTGTAAGATATTTTCAAGTATTTATTACACTCTGCGGTCAAGCTCGATTAAGGTTCATCTTTTTTCTGAATGTACGTACAACATGTCGAGAGTGTTTTGCCAATATTCAAGTAAATCGGAACAAAACTAACGAATATACAGTGTTTGAAGCGACCGGCCCTCGTACGGTGTAACGTATATGTTAAAAAACTGTATAACGCGAAAAACATTTGACCGAACCTTTTCGAAATTTTATACACTATTTCTATACATAATCCATTTATTCTCCCATAAATTGTTTTTTTCACTTCACAATGCTGCCTAAAATAAAAATAAAAAACTCTTCCTGATTACCACGGAAAACATATCATCATTTGAACGCTTTTCGACTTTTTTATTTCGCATGAACCGGTAAAGAGTTATATTGTTCACCGCAAAACAACTATTTTTTCTAGGCGCCTCCGGAGATTCGCTTTCAATTGAAAATTTTTCGAAGATACTTCAAATATTATATATCCAACATTATTCATATCTTAAAAAAAGAAAATGAAAATATGCCCTTTTTTCGTCCTTTAATAAATGACAGACTGACAGACAGATAGACAGAGAGTATGAGTTAAAAGAAAGAGTTTAAAAACTGAATATGTTTTTATTATATTTCATTATTATCTGTCGTATTTATGTTAGTTGTTATTCTAGCTAGTTAGTGTGATTTTTATTAGAGATGGGTGTGTACCAATTTTTAAGTCACCCACACTCACTAAATAAAAAATAAATCTGGTTTATTCATCTGCTATAATGACATCAAGACTATGAATTACACAAATAGTTAATGTTTATTTAATTAAAGCTTGATATACCCAGCAAAACCTTGGTAATGATTAGTTATTACCGATGCATTACATGGTAATGCTAACCCCATACATTTTGAATAATTTCAAGCTAAACGTAAGAACTTCCTGATAATGATTTATGCAAATATTTACTGGTAAAGACCACTGTTTGTGTTAATAAAAACTATAAATAATGAGCTAAATTTAATGAAACAAACTATTTCGTGGCGTTAGTCACCATTGGACAAAAAACCCAGCAAAAGCTGTTAAATTTTACATTATATTGTTTACAACATATTGCGCGATACCAATATTTTTTTTTTTTTACAGAAATTTACTTTACTCCCTACATGTAACAAATTACTTAAAACCCTTCTTGTTATTTATAAATATTTGAATCAGTACCTAGTGAGGTGCCGGTAAGGCCTTTCCTACAATGACACCCAGATGTTAAATTAATGGGTTTCGTAATGGAAAGATAAGTACTAAAAACTTTTGATTTCTTATTCTAAAGCTCATTACATGTAATGGAAAGTTTTGTTAGGCATACAAAACACTGTACAGCATTATTTTTGGAAGAGAATATCGACCGTATAGTTCTGAAAGGGCATCCGAAGTAAATCATTTTTGTAGAATAAATTTATAGTCCAGCTGGTTTGAGTCTTTTTTTACAGTGGGTCAAACTTTAAATTTTTTGAAATTATTATTGTCAGCGTTATATTGTGGAGTTTTATTAGGATTATTTTTGTGGAAAATTTTAACTCTAGATGCTCTCTGTATTGGTCAATTTGACTTTCTCTTTTCGATAAATTAATGACGATAACTAGGAGATAACATCTTCATAATTTTTTTTAATAGCGGTTTATTATGGTTTGTATTTTTTTTTTGGCTTCAAACTTTTCGAATAAAATGAAATTGGTAAACATTAAAATAGGAAAAGAGCAGTAGTATTGCAACAGCTAAAAGATTAAGCTTAATATGTTTTCCTGTATTTAGCTTGACGCGAATGTTCTAATGGATCACGGTTTCTGCACACGCCCCATACGTATTCAGCAAGCATAATACTATGAATTTTTCCTTTGAATCTCTCTTCCAACACCTTGATATCCTGATGAAACCTTTCATCATATTCGCCGGAAACCGTTTCAAGGATTTCTTTAAAAAAATTGATATGTGAGTGCAGAAAATGCAGTTTTAGTGTCATCTTAATGCTAATATTGTTAATAGCGATTGGCATGCTTTCAATATTTTCTGCATAGTTTGTGCTTTTGAGTATCCAAGGTATTCTGTTATAACAAGCTGCATATAGTCAAATGCTCTATTTTGCATAGTGGACAGATGGTCATAATATTCTTCATCATGTAGTATTTTTTTTATATCAGGTTCAACGAGCATTCTTAGAAAATGTAATTTAAACTAAATAAAATTAATTCTTTATGTAACCGTATTTTACCTTCTTTTAATTTTGCTGCAGATAATGTGGGAAAAGTTTTTTGAATGCGCTTGAAAGCATTTCCTTGTTTATTTAAGCTTTTAATAATGCAGCTGGCTAATTCCATATTGATAGACACGACATTTAGTGATCTATTTAATCCAATGTTATGCATTAAAAGTTTTTCATTGTTCTTAAAAATATACAAAACTATGCAGACGGACCTGACCAACATATTTACCTTTAGAACAAGTGAAAAAATATTATTGTTATTAATAATTGGAGTCAAAAAGTAGTCGTGACAGACATGATAATAAACAGACATCATTCTAGAAGATGCTTTTGAAACAAAGATAAGCTCTGAAGTTATTTGTATGATAAATACGAAGCTGTTGTTTATCTATACTAATCTATACTAATATAATAAAGAGGTAATGTGTGTTTGTTTGTTTGTTTGTTTGTAGGAGGTAATCTCCGTAACTACCCATGTGATCTTCCTGAAATTTTCACAGAGTCTTACTGCGGATATCGGAAGTGCTATAGGCTATAATTTTTTAAATATTTTTGGTGGGCGTGGCACCTCATATACATATATTGAGTATTATGATAGGGAGAGCTTTGCAAATTTGTGTGAGGTTACCTATTGTTAATATTAGTAGCTACGCCGGAAATGGGCGGGATCGGATAAGTGGGCGTGGTACCTCCCATACAAGTAATAATTCAATATTTTATATCTCGAGTACTGTGATAGAGAGAGCTTTTGAAATTTATCTGATGTCACCTATTATTAATGTGAGTAATCGGGCAAAAAAATGGGCAGTATCGGACCAATAGGCGTAGCACCTGCCATATATAATAAATATAAAATGCCATATATCTTGGTACTGTAATAGTGAGAGTCTTGAGACATTGTGGGAGCCCATGAGTTATTCATGTGATTAGATATTAGATTAGATTAGACCGCCCGTACAAAGTAAATATATGATATAAAATAACTGGTGTACTAAAAATGGGAAGCTTTGACACTTTGCACGACCCCATCAGAACTTAGTATGTGTAGTCGGACCAAAGTAGCTATTTAATGTCATATATCTGGAGTACGGTAAAAGAGGGAACTTTGTGGCGTAGCGTGAGCCCATAGGTTCTTTGTGTGATTTGCACGAGTCCATCAGACATTAATGTGAGTAGTCTAATAAAAATTGGGCGGGATGGGATTAGTGGGCGTGGCACCTCCTATATAAAAAATATGAAGTACTACGAAAGCGACAGTCTTTTGACAAGTACTTTAGTTATCAATGTGTTTTGTCGTGGAAAACATATCGCCAAAATCAAAAGTCGCCCAAAAAACAAAAATCAGAAATGGGCGAAATCAAAAGACGCTAAAAAGAAAAATTGCCAAATGATATGTTAAGCTAAAGGCCAATAGTTAACTGTTGCCAGATCTTATTTGGAAAATCCATGTTCTTCTCATGGGCAGCTACATGCACCTTGCTCCAGGGTAGGAACGCCGAATAATCTGATAGTTGTTGTACCGAATGAAAAAACAAAAACACGCTGTATTTTTTTTTAAATATTTTTAGTGGGCGTGACACCTCCCATACAAAGTAAATTTTTAATCTATACTAATATAATAAAGGGGTAATGTGTGTTTGTTTTTTTGTTTGTTTGTTTGTTTGTAGGAGGAAATATCCGTAACTGCTGATCTGATCTTCCTGAAATTTTCACAGGGTCTTACTGCAGATATGGGAAGTGCTATGGCTATAATTTCTTGATGCTTTCAGTGGACGTGGCACTTTTCATACAAAATGAATTTTAATATCATAGATAATGAGCACAACGACAGAAATAACTTTGCAAATGTGTGTGATGTCACCTATTATTTATGTTAGTGGTCATGCCGAAAATGATCGGGATCTGATAAGTGGCTCCTCCCATACAAAGCAATTACTCAATATTATATATTTCGGCTACTACTACAACTTTGCAAATTTTTCCTAGGTCATCTATTATTAACGAGAATAGTCAGATCAAATACAGGCGCGATCGGAGCAGTGGACGTAGTACCGCCTATACAAAGTAAAGATTAAATATCATATATCTGGTGTACTATAAAAGGGAAAGTTTCGAAACTCTGCAAGAGTCTATCAGATATAAATGTGAATAGCTTGCAAAATTGGGTGGTATAGGATTAGTAGGCGTGGCATCTCCTATACAAAAAAGTATGTTAATTACCAATGTGAGTGGTTGTGGAAAATATGGGCGGAATCGCCAAATTCAAAAATCGCAAAAACCAAAAATAGTGAAAAAACTAATCGCCAAAAACAAAAATTTTCAAAATCAAAAATCGGGAAAATCAAAAATTGCCAAAATTAAAAATCGCTAAAATAAAAAAATTGCCAAATGATATTCTTAATTCAAGGCCATCGTTAAGTGTTACCGGACTTAATTTTGAAAACCCACATTTTTCTCATGGGCAGCTATATGTGTATTACACCAGAGTAGGAACTCCGAAAAACTTGAAAATTTGTATATCGAGTGAAAAAACAAAAAATATCAGAAAGCATTTAAATAAAAAAACCTTTTTAAAGTAAATTAATTAAAATGTTTTAATTGTACAACACAAACTTCGAACGAAAAATTGCTTATGAAAACATACATGTGAATTGGTCTCGAAAAGTCGTAGCGCAGCATGACAGGGCACTACAGTAGTTAATATTTATAAGAGCTAGTTTATTAATAAAGTAAAGGGTCCGAATATTATCTCAAGTTTCTTTTTTTATTTGAAAGTACTATCCTGCCGGTTAGTAATGGAAAATAATTTCATTCAAATGGCTGCCTCGGCTGGCCATGCAGTAGCCTACACGATCGGTCCAATTTTTAAGCACATTATCGATTGTGTGCCGCTGTATTTCACCAATGGCTTCACGAATATTGTTCTTTAAAGCGTCAATTGTCTCTGGCTTATTGGCGTAACACTTATCTTTGAGGGCACCCCACAAATAATAGTCCAACGGTGTCAAATCGCAGCTCCGAGGTGGCCAAATGACATCAGCTCTGCGGCTGATAATGCGATCTTCAAAAACAGGGCGCAAAACATCGAGTGTAGCTTCGGCTGTGTGGCACGTAGCGCCATCCTGTTGAAACCAAATGTTGCCAATATCCTCCTCTTCAATTTTTGTGAACAAAAATTCGTTCAACATGGCCCGATAACAATCGCCATTGACTGTAACTGCCACTCCTTGCTCATTTTCGAAGAAAAATGGCCCAATTATGCCTCAGGACCAAAATCCGCACCAAACAGTGACTCGTTTTGGGTGTATCGGCTTTTCAATGTATGCGTGCGGGTTTTCTGTGCCCCAAATGTGATCATTTTGCTTGTTTACATACCCGCCAAGATCAAAATGAGCTTCATCTGAAAAGATGATTTTTTTTGGCAAAATCGGCATCTTCTGTAAGTCAATCGCAGGCCCACTTAGCGAAGCGAAAACGCATTGGATGGTCAGTTGGCTTCAACTCCTGAGCCAGTTGGACTTTGTATGGCGTCGTACCATGGTCTTTATGCAAAATTCGTCTCAATGATGCCTCCGAAATGTTGAATTCTTGAGAACGGCGGTGAATTGATGTTGATGTTGCAGTTTCTTTCACTTTTTTCACAAGATAACAAACATACGTAGCTGACGGTGCTTCTCTTCTTCCAAAATCCGTACGCAATTTTCGCACACACTCTGCAACATTACCATGATTTTCAAAGTAATGGCGCAATATTTGCCAGCGTTGTTCAAGCGTATACACAACCATATTCGTTCAGTGAAAGGATAAAACTAATTATCTGTCAAATCAGACATGAGCTGAGTGTTACCAGAAATAAGCACTAGTTGAAAAAAAAATGTTAGATGGCGGACCCTTTATAAAAAGATACATGATTTCTAAAATAAATTGTAGAAAAAGGAATTGTTTTTTAATGTGACAGACATGAAGCTGCCTTTATTTTCAAAATCACTTATTTACCCTTCTCCTTTGTTACTGGAAAAATACGGGCTTTAAAAGTGAAAAAAAAACACATTTTACAAACTGTTGTCACATTTGTATACCCCTTTCTTTGAAGTGGTATCTATAGAAATTATTTAAATCAAAATTTTTAAAATTGAACCTAGGGTTGACCTTTGCAAGGAATTACCCAGCGGTGGAAGTATGACCTTATCTTTTACCGGTTTTATTTAGCTTACTTTTGTTGAACAATTTTTAATAGATCGCAATTTACGATAACTTATACGAATCTCAAAACAGCCACCTAATGTTAAACAACAATCCTGGGAATTTTCCTTTTCTGCAGTATATTGTGCCAATTGATTGTTTTTATTTTGAAATTATATTTTGATTGGAAACGCTTTTGCTGACCAAAGCTTCTCAGATCGTGTTTAGCGTGTCTCTCAACTCATGAATACAATTTAAGTTTTACTAATCAGCCCACTGTTTTCGGTGTAGCAGACGTTAGCAAAAGTTAGCTTTCGAAAAAAGTTCTGAATACAGTAGACAATATTTCTGATAAAATCAGCCGACCAATGAGGACCAAAAAATAGAACAAAAGTTCTATTCGTTTGAAAAATATATACATTTTTGAGAAAGAACTTGAATTTTTTCTCAAAATTTATTAAAACAAAACAAGAAAATTATAGTCGGTTTGGACCAACTATACGATAACCTATAACGTGGTTTAGCGACCCTATCTCTTCGGTCCAACAAATTCGATATACAAAATAAGCATAAACCAAATTTGGTGGCATTGTTATTAATTTTTTGGCTGCAAATATGAAAAAGTTCATATCGGATGCTATATTTATATGGGGATTAGGTCGAAAAATGGACCGATCCTGACTATATTTGATAAAGTCACTTATATTTTGCAAAAAGATAAACAAACCAAATTTGAGAAAAATCTGTGCAATATTTTTGTTTTCGATAAATTTAAGTGGATATCGAAAAGCAGCTATGGGATCTATGACTAAGAATTATCTCATAGGAATTATTTCTGATTAATGGATATAATAAACACATACAGGCCCAATTTGACTGGGATCTATATGATAATTTCGATCTTGTGGCAATCTAAATCGATCTCGTAAGATTCATTTGTATGGGGACTAGGTCTGAACATGGACCGAATTTCACCATTTTCAATGGGGTTCATCCTATGGCGGGTAGAAGCTTATGTACCAAATTTCATCAAAATATATATATTGATATATTTGCGACTTGTAGTTTGATTAAAAGTTTTACATGGACACACAGACGGACGGACGGACGGACAGACAGTGATTATGAGACGATCGGTACAATAAAAGATGGGTCTAGGTCAAATATTTTTGGCGGTTACAAACAGCAGCACAAAGCCATTATACCCAAACCACATGGTGGTATAATTATTATCTTTTCTAATATCAGAAAATACATACATACATGATCACAAATCAAACAATAAAGAACTAATTGTTTCAACACAGATCAACAATACATAATACTAATATTTTTATATTAACTAAATATTTTGTGGTTTTACTAATTTCACTTTTCTTTAATTTCAGGTAAGTGCATGATTTAAATAAAATTCTCAAAGTCTTGTAAGTAAAATTTTGTGATCGAGTGCGTTTAGAATAACTCAAAGTGGAAGCTGATGTTACCATAGCAAATATTCTTGAAACAATTTAAAATACACATTTCTTATTTATAAACAAGTAAGAAAATTATAGTCGGCCTAGACCGACTATACGATACCCTATACCATGCGTTTAGAGACCCTATCTCTCAGGCTCATCCAACTGGATATAGAAAATAAGCATAAACCAAGTTTGAGTGGGATTTTTATTAATTTTTTCGGCTGCAGATATGAAAAAGTTCATATCGGATGATATATCTATATGGGGAATAGGCCCAAAAATGGACCGATCCTGACCATGTTTGGTAAAGTCTCTTGTATTTTGCAAAAATATATACAAACAAAATTTGAGAAGAATCCGTGCAATATTTTTGTTTTTTGATAGATTTAAATGAAGATCGGGAAGTAGCTCTATATGGGGCCTATGACTAAGAATTGTCCTATAGGCATTGCTTTTGGACTACTGATTAATGGATGTAATATATACATACAAACCCAATTTGACTAAGATTTGTAATGATAATTTGGATCTTATGGCAATATATGTTGATTTCATAGGGGCCATTTGTATGGGGGCTAGGTCTGCACATGGACCGATTCTCACCAATTTCAATAGCGTTCATCCCATGGCCGATAAAGGATCAAATACCAAATTTCGTCAAAATATATTAATATTTGCGACCTGCAGTTTGATTACAAGCTTTACATGGACACACAGACGGACGGACGGACGGACATCGTTAAATCGAATCAGATAGTGACTCTGATTCGATCGGTACAATTAAAGATGGGTGTAGGTCAAATATTTTTGGTTGTTACAAATAGCAGTACAAAGTCATTATACCTAAACCACATAGTGGTATAGGGTATAAACATAACAAAAATATTAATGATAAATAAATATATTAAATATTAAATTTAATTTCTTAACTTGCTGTCTTTACTAGACGCTTAATAATTGCAAAATAAAAATGTTACCCCTTGTCCCTCTTTCTCCTTCCAGCCTTGGCTTATATTAATATGTTTTAAGAATAAAGAAAAGTAGGATTTTTATACCCTGCACTCCAGTGTGCAGACGGTATATATAAGTTTGTCATTCCGTTTGTAATAATTACAAAAAAAAATCTGGACCCCATAAAATATATATATCTGTGATCCTTATAACAAGCGAAGTTGATAAAGCTATGTCCGTCTTTCCGTCTGTCCGGCTGTCCATCTGTCCGTCCGTGGAAATCACGATGACGGCTTCAATCGGGTAGCTAGGGTGCTCGGTGGTATAAAAAATGATTCACTAACATCCCGAGAAGTTTTCTATTTAAAATCGTCCAAATCGGTTAATCTGGTCCTGAGAATTGAGCGAAGAAGTAAAAAAAGTCCTGAGAAAATATGATGTGAATAAGTGTTCTTGTGATAACGCCCTCAATAGGACAGCTAGGGCGCTCGTTTTTAGTGAGAATGATTCATCACCATCATGAGAAGGCTTCTGTTTTTAAATCATGACAATAGGTATCATAGGTGCCGAGAAATCACTGAAAAGGTAAAAAAAATATGACGTTTTCCTATATTGTTTTCCTAAATTTTGTATTTTGTCATAGCTGTTCATGTTGCTTTTGTGGTCGTTGTGTTAATAATATAAAAATTCATCAATATCAATATTTTTTGATGTAATATTTAAGTTAATTAATTAATAAAAGAAATTATATAAAATCAATATCAATATTCTGCGATTTTTATAACATCACAAAATGTTACAAATTGATACATATTACTGTTTCCAATATCAAAATACTATAAATAATATTCATATATTCTGTATATGTATATCCATAATAAGCGCATATTAAAATAAATCGGTATTTTATTTTATTTATACAAAATTCTGAAATTTTTAGAGTTGCAAAAATAGTATGGTTTTAAGAGTTGTATTTTTAGTACATGTATAAACCCTGCATACTTGCATTCAAAAGTAGTAGGTAGCTAGCCTTTAAAAAAATTGGTGTTTAGAAAAATTCTATTTTTTGTCAGATGTTAATTACAATAAATTTTTAAAATTGGTTATTTAATGTCGGGAACGGAGGCAAACGCCATTCCCAAAATTTTGTTTCAAGAGTTATCCACATTAAGAATAACCGCGGAGCTTAGCTCAATCAATGTGCAATGATCGAGCCTTGCCCTGGCAAACATGCATTTATACTTTTCTTAACACAAACGCCATTCCTAACTAACAAAAATTATAGACACGAGCTATTCACATTACGAATAGTCGCGGAGCTCAACTCAATCCAAGTGCAATGATGAAGCTTCGCCCTGGGAAATATATATTCATGCTTTTCTTAGAACAAACCGAACTTCTTATGGCACATTAAAAATAAACTATTTGAGAAGTACAATTCATCATTACGCTGTATTATAATACTATTTTCTTATTTTACTGGTAGCTAGTAAAAAAGTGATCGTATCAGTGTGAACGAAATAGAATTGAAATTGTGTGCAGATTTGTTTTACTTAAAAAACTGTTTCTACAGATAGTGAATAAAATCCCAGTAAGCATTTTATGCCATAAATGATATTGTGGAGTCTTTTTGACTCATGTGTGCTATTAAAACAGTCATAAATGCGCCCTTTTGCTGATCACAAAATATTCTTTTGTTGGGATTAAATACTACCTTACCCGCGAATCTTCTTGAGAGTCCTTTTTATCCGCTTTTCTGATCAGTTTCGACTCATTTTTGAGTCTTGTTTAATGTAATTTTTCTATAAATCACTTTTTAAGAGAAAGCTAAAGTCATTTTCTAGTCTTTTTCTAATAGCGCATGTGATTAAGCAGTATTTAATTATCAAAAGTGCTCGAAGAAGACACAGTAAGGTAATTTTTTTTAAAACAATCTTCGAAATGATGACTGGGATATCGTATATTTTTGTTAACACACAAACATATGCATAGCAGCACGAGTAAACCGAAGTCTAATCGCCTTCTTATATGTATACAGCCGAACAAAAACGAAAATAATCACCAAAGAGTAAAGTAAGCAACAATTTCATTCAGTCTTATGGAAGCTTTTGAACAAAGCAAGTCTATGTCGCGTTGTCTTGTGAAATTTTTACGTTGTTTTTTAATAGGTACTAGTGATGCCAGGAGATTTTTTCAGAAATCTCTACGCTTATGAAAAAAATTCCCTTTTTTCCCTACAGCCACTTTTTCCCCTACACTACTTTTTTTAAAATTTATTTTTAATTTGTACATTTTCAATTTCAATTATACAAAAATAAAATAAAAACAAAGAAAAAAAATATAAAAAATAAAATAAAAATATCATGAGAATTACATAAGAATAATATAAAAAAAAAACATACAGATATTATAAAAAAAAAAATTTTACAATTCTGTATAATTCATCTTTTTGATATGGCTAGATGTGCATTTAAAATTTGCATAATTAATTAAAATGGCTTGCAAATGAGATGTTATAACTCAAACAGAATATTTGTTCTTGGTTTTCAGTGTTGCCGTTTTAGCTTTTTAGTTGCTAGATTTAGCAACTTTTTTTTTCGTTTAGCAACCAAAATTTATCAAAGGATGCTAGATGCTAACTTAGAATCTTTTATTAATAAAAAGTTGCTTTTAGCATCTTTTTTTTTGATATTTTTTTTTTTTTTTTCATTATTTTTGAATATATAATTTTAATGCTATTGATATGTTTTAATTTCTCAAAGTGTAGTACAGTAATTTTTTGTACTACTCCTTTTACCACTCTGCTCGTTTCTTTCAACAAATATAACAAAACATTTTGAAATAGAAGAATGTAAACACCAACAACAGTTTTTAATGAATTAGAAAGTCGATTGCCAAAAAATATTATTGTATTAAAAAAAATGCCAAAAATTTTCAATACAAAACACATTAAATCGGGTGAAAGAACAGATATCCAATATATTAGAAGAGTTTAAATTTATATCATCTGAAACAGAAAAAATTCAAATCCAATGGAGTTATATCACAGAACAAAACTGGGATACAACACTGAATACAACCTCTTTATGGATTGAAATATTCTATTGGCGAAAATCCATTTAAGGAGTTATCAATATTTGTATTGTCTATATTAGTTTTATCTTTCTTAAAAGCCGAAATGGAACGTTTAATGGCTTTAGATAAAAGCAAACTTCGAACAGAATAAAATCCGAGTTGTTATGTTCTGTAATACGTATAAAAGAAGGACAATATACCGAGCGATGTCGTTGATAAAATTGATCGTCAGAAAAATATCAGAGCCAAGAAGAACTTGAAGATGAAGACATCACAAAAATGTTAGATTCCATAAACCAATTATTCTAATATAATCGTATCTTTTGATAATGTAATTTCTGTTATATTTTAAATAAAAAAAAAATCCCTCTAAAATTAAAAATATTTAATTTAAGTTTAAAATAAACTCAATTTGATGTTAAAAAAAATTTCAGATGAAATCCAAAATAATTTTAATTAAAATTTAAAAAATATAAATCGAAACATATGTTTTATATTAATTTTTCGATTCAGAAACCAAAGAATTTATTAATAAGTATATAATTTTTCAATATAAAGGTAATGAAATTTGAAAAAAAATTTAGCATCTTTTTGTAGACTCCAGTACGTTTTAGCATCTTTTTTTTTTTTTTGCAATTTAGCATCTTTACAATTTCAAATTATGGCAACACTGTTGGTTTTAAAAGATTTTTTATAACAGTGGTTATTAGCATGTATACTTAGATCTGATTTATCGCATTTTAATATTTTTTCACAAGCCTTGCATCTGCATTTATAGTCGTCACCTTTGACCTGTTCCAGCCATCCATTAGCTTCTCGTCTCTCAACTAACTGAATCAAAATCTTTATTTTCTGTATTTCTTTGATGTGTCTTCAGCATCATCGAAAAACGAATCGGACATTTTTCTAAAATTAATTATGTTTTTAAAATTAACTATGTTCAAATTTATAATATTTTAATGTAATACACAAAAAAGTGTTTTATTTTTGTTATTGTTATTAAAGAAGCCACATATTTACTTCCTTCATATTATAGAGTTATTACCAGACTTAAAAAAGACTTTAAAGTTTAAAATTTAAAAAAATTATGCGATATTTAACAAATACATTCAAAATAGTTTTGACTGAAATTTTTGGCAGTTTTAGTTTTGCCTTGTATCAGTAAAATGTTCAGATATTAACTAAAAAAAAAAAAAAGAATTTGTTAAATATTTTCATCTTAATTATCTTAATTAATTTAAAGACACAGAGATGGATTTAATACAATAAAAACAAGAAAGAGTTGAAAGTTGATCTATGCGGACTCACAAATGTGCCCTATAATAATAGTTTTGGAAAATTTTAAAGGATTGTAAAAAATAAAATGCAGCTTTATATTAAAAAATTTAAATTAAAAAGAAAATTAGAAAATAAACCATTTACCTGGTTAAACTTAATATTGTTTGTAATTATCTGGATCAGGTTAGTATTTAAAAGAGATAAATCGGGTGTCATTGTGCCAATTTATTAACTAAAATATGTAGACACCTCTATAAAATGCTGAAAATTCAGAGCATTTGTTATAATAATTCAGTAATAGTTTTATCAAAGTGTTTACATATTCAAATACTTTATATAGATTTGTTACAAATAGTGCAAGAAGTCCAGATATTAATGTAAACGTAAAACCCAGGTGGAGGGTATCAAAGATTCGGCAAAGCCGAATTTAACACTCTTGTTTTTGTTACCCTCTCTCTTAAAAGTATTTAAATTACCATTAAACTAAACAAAGACATTTTGGAGCTACAGTGCGTATGAATTGAAAATTAATATTAAGTACACATTCCACTGTTCTTTAATTATTATTTTTTTTTTGTTCTAAACAATTTCCAGAAAAAAAAACTTGCTGAATTTAATTATACAAATATCTTACGAAACAAATATTTAAGTTTTTTTTTTATATTTCTTGGCAATAAATTTATTAAAATACTTATAAAACTTAAGTTAACTCCATAGAGAGTGAAAGAGATATAAGAACAAGAACTTTTTGTTTATATAATTTATTATACCGCACACGAAATGTACCAAATAATGAAAAAAAAAAAAAAAATACAAAATAAATGAAATATTGTTTGAGCATAAAATAGGAAATAAAACGAAGCGTTAGAAAACAAAACAAAAACATGTTTCTAATTCCACAACTTCCGCTTACACGCCATGTCACATTTTTCATGTTAATTCTAAATGTTTTTCTTTATTATTTTTTCTTCTTTAAACATTTTTTTTTCCCAGTTTTCTTTAAAAATAATAACAAAAATTTCTTGGTTAGGAAAAAAAATAATGAAAACAACAGCGTTCTATAAGCTAACATAACAAAACTATAAGACAATATTGCGGAATTTGTTTTTTTTTATTTAAAATTACTTTTTTCCTCTTGGAAATTCTTTCTACTAAAGATTGTTTATGAAAATGTTTAAATTTTAAAAGCTTTTTCCAAAGCTATTTCTTTTGCAGTAGAAACAAATAATAAAAAAGAGATTAAGATTATTTATATAAAAACGAAAGATAGTTCAGAATATTAACCACTTTTTAATAATTGATATTCGTCGTTGTGTGCTTATTGAGGTAGCAACAACTAAATATTGATAAAAAAAAATCCTTAAAACCCATAAAGGTTGACTTATCTGTAATACCAGTACACACAGTAAAAAAATTACCAACCGAATTGTTCTAAACTTTAACAACTGCATTTTCAATTGTATTGTGATAAAATATTTACTGTTAAGATAACAGAATTGTAATTGCCATAAAATCATTATGTTCTTCATGGCAATTCGGTTGGCAATCAATTTGATAGCCATAATGAATCTGTTTTCTGTTTGTATCTAAGAATTGGCTTTTTTCGTTTTAGTACGAAATTTGTTGTTTTTGAACTTGTCGCTCAATTTCTGATCACTATTCTGAATTTTAAAGAGCTTTCCAAATCTAGGTATATACTTAAAGGTCATGGGAAAATCATAAATCGAATCGAACTGCAATCACCGGGTATTTGAATATAATAGTAAATTTTCAAAGCTTTAAAAAGTAAGTATATCTGAATACAATCGTGAGTTTTAAAAGCTTTTGGAAACTAACTGTATTTGAAAATAATCCGGAGGTTTTCAAGGTTTGCAAAATAAAATCGGTAGTTTTCAAAGATTTCAAAAGCTTATAGACTTCCAATCTCTTTATTTTAGGAATTCTAAAAAATCTAAAATCTAAAAATCTAATCTAAAAGAAATGATGGTATGTTTTCAAAGGTTTCTTATCGTCGAGTAAATATAATTTAAAATTATAAATGTGGGTAGCTTAATCTTTTAAAATAATATTGTGAATTATAGAGATCTAAAAATGTAATTGTGAATTATAAAGCTTCAAAAATATAGCCATGCACAATAAAACTTTCAAAATATCACCATGGAATAAAAAGCTTTTGAAATATCTTCATAGATTATAAAAATATCAAAATATCTTCGTGGATTACAAAGCTATCAAACTGTAAACCTGGATTATGAATCTTCTAAAACATAGTCGTGGATTATATAACTTTAAAAATATAATCGCTGATTATAAAGCTTTGAAAATTTAATTGTGGAGTATAACGCCTTCCAAATATAGTCCGGGATTATAAAGCTCCCAAAATGTAATCGTAGATTTTGAAGCTTCCATATAAGATACTGTGTCTTTTTTAATGGAAAATTAATTTAATAAATAAATACAAATACAAATATATAATCGTAGAGCATAAAGCTTTAAAAATATAATCGTAAATTATAACGCCTTTAATATATTATAGTGGATTATAAAACGCTTTGTTTATAACAGTGGATTATAAACATTTTAAAACATGGTCGTGAAACACAAAGAAACACAATAGATCATAAAGCTTTCAAAATATAATCGACGTTTATAAATCTTTTAAAATATGATCGTGGATTATAAAGCTCTAACAAAAGAATCGTGAACTATATGTCTTTCTAAATAGTAACTTGGATTATAAAGCTTTCAAAATATAGTAGGTGGATTATAAAGATTTCTAAATATAAAAGTCGATTATAAAGCATTTTATAGATAATAGTGGTTTATAAAGCTTTAAACATATAGTTGTGGATTATAAAGCTTTAAAAATATAAGCGCGGATTATAAAGCTTTTAATGTGTAATATTAAATCATGAATCATTTAAAATATAGTCGTGGCTTATAAAGCTTTTAGAAATGAATCGTGGGTTATAAAGCTTCCAAAATATAATCGACGATTATAAAGCTTTTAAATTGTAATCGTCCATTATAAAGCTTTTACTATATAATCGTCTATTATAAAGCTTTTACTATATAATAAGAAATTATTAAATTTTGAAAATATAATCGTGATTTATAAAGTTTTATAAATATAATCATGGATTATAAAGCTACCAAAATTTATTCGTGGATTATAAAGCTTCCAATCTATAATCGTTGATTATAAAGCTTTCAAAATATATGTATTCGCGGATTTTTAATGCTTTAATATATAAACAGTGTATTATGAATCCTTTAATATATTATATTGCATTATTAAGCTTTCAATTATAAGCTTTTAAAATGTAACAGTAGATTATAAAGCTTTCAATATAATCGATGACTATGTATCTTTCAAAGTATAATCGTTTATTATAAAGCTTTACGATATAGTCGTTAACTATAAAGCATCTTAAATATAAACTTGCACTATAAAGCTTTCTAAGTATGATTGTTGATTATAAAGCTTTTCATATATAATAGTGGCTTATAAATCTTTACAAGTATAATCATGGATTACTTAACTTTCAAATATAATCGCTGATTATAAAGCTTTTATCTGTAACGGTGGTTTATAAGGCCTTCAAGATATAGTCGTGGCTTATAAAGCTTTAAAGTTTAAAGTTTTAGTGTATACTAGTGAATATTGAAGCTTTCAAAATATAGTCGTGGTTTATAAAGCTTTAAAGGTAAGATAACCGTCGATGATAAGGCTTCAAAAATATAATCGACCATTATAAAGCTCTCAAAATATATTCGTGGATTAAGAAGCTTTTACTATATAATAGTAAATTATAAAGCTTCCAAAACATAGTAGCTGAATGCTTTGAAAAACTAAGTGTATTAAAAAAACGTGTTTGTAATGCTTTCAAAACATTGCTTTCTTACTCAATCGCATGATTTTAATGCTAAAGTCATGAATATTTAACGCTATCAAATATTTTCGAGGGTTTTGGGGGTTTTTAGGATTTGAAAAATTTAAATACATTTTAATACAATCCTGCTTTTTAAAACTTTTGATACTATACGATATCGAAAAGCTTACAAACCATAATTTTAGGGTTTGTAACTTCTAAATTTTAAGAATATTTTTATACAATCTTGGGCTGGAAATCTTAACTGACTTCAACACCATGATTTATAATTTCATTGTAAGAGAGAAAAAATTTGAAATAAATTTGTGGCTTCAATACAAATTACCCAACTTCTGTTTTTTAAGTTTACTGTATAACATTTTAAATATTCAAACAGTTTTATGTGCTCTTGGAATGAATTTAACTACGAAAATAAGGTTATTTAAAAGCAAATAGCTCTTTTGATTTTCGAGCTAGAAACTTAATTTGTGGTGAGGTAATAGTTTTTTGACTTGACTCCTACGGGTTATGACTTGAGTTGTCACTCAAACTAATTCTTAGATTATTTGGACCAAAAAATAAACAAAATTTTAACCGAATATTAAAGTTTTTCGATTAATCGTATTATTGGAATAATTTGAATAAATTGTTAAAAAATTTGATAAATTTTTTATATATGTGGATTTTAATTTTAAAATATACACAATTTAAAATGTATCAAAAATCTTTCAAAACATTGTTGTGGAGTTTGTAGCTTTAAAAATCTGAGAATATTTTTATATTATTTTGGGCTTGAATTCTTAACTGGCTCCAATCGCATGATAATCGTGGGGTTTGTGATTTACCAAATCTTAATATATTTAAATTAAGCATAATTTGTTGAACTACTATAGCTTTCAAAACCTAAGACCACAACATTTTGGACTATTAAATATTCGTCTTAGCTAATTAATTTTTAATGCTTCAAAAATTATAAAACCTTTGTCAAAGAATGTAACTTTCTAAGGCTTCAATACAAATGTAATTTAAGGACGCACTTCCATTGACCCACTTTTTTTGCTAACAAATATTGCTTGTCAGCATAGAGTGTCGGTTGGAAATTAAATAAACACATTTAGTTACACAATATTTGTAAACACATGTTTATATTTACATGTGGTATTTAAAATATGTGTTAAAATACAATGTAGTTGTCAACAATATTTTAAGCATTAGACATTTTAAATGTAAAATATTGTTAGAAACTAAAAAAATAAAATGTATTAAAACAACATTTTTGAATATATTCTTGTTTTAGTTTTACCAATCCTAACGTAACATCGTTAGGAAAACTTTTTGCTTTTTTGCAATCTCTATGCATATATTTTTTTTTTAACAAAAGAATGGAAGCTTATGGTGGGAGGAATTTTTTTTAAACCTCCAGCTTAAGAATTGTTTCATTACTGTAGTAAAATTAACACCTAAAGAAGCGAATATTTTCATAAAAATAAAATTTTAAGCAAAATATGTTAAATAATTGAGATTTAAGGATTAAAATATTTAAAATATTAAGGAAAATATGTTAAATAAATGAGACTTAAGGAATCAATACTGCCGCTGGTGAGGTGGCTAGAATTAGCAAAATTTCTACGAATATGGGTGGTATTTTGCTATGGGTACATATAATATTTCGCAAGAATTTATAAAATGAAGTTTAGTTACGTTGCGACTTTCCTAGATATTTCAAAAATTGTAAAGTTAATGAAAAGTACCATGAATTTTTTTATTTCTATTAAAGAGTAAAAATCTTTAAGTTCTACAATCTATGATTAAAATCGTGAGTTATGAATTACGAGTTAATAAACACATCACATAAAAATCTTTCTACTTAAGTTTAGAAATTTAAAATATATTAGGATTTAATAATGATGCTAAAATCGGGAAATGTATGCTATTTGAATGTCGACAAATTCAAGGAAATGTAAGTAAAATCATAAATTTGGTGAGAGTTCAAAAAAAGTAAGAAATAATGGCTAAAATCTTGTTTTTTATAAATAGCAAGTTGTCAAAAAACTATTTTGGAAAAAATTTAATTTTTTTATGATTTCGTTATTTGGTATAAACTTTTGAATGAATGAAACTCCAGAAATAGGCGTTTCCAGTTTCCTCCCATGACACAGTGGGATCGCATAATAGGTACATTTGAGTCTAAAAACTATAAGGAGTGTTCGTAGAGTGATCGAGCCTTATCTCAATGAAATTAAGGAAAATATAAAGTTTCATCAAAATCGGCCACGCCCACCACCCACCCCTATAAAATCCGAAATTAATTTTTCGTATAAATTTTTTTTTACAGAATGTCCAGAAATTTCGCACAGATCTTAAAATTAACGAAATAAAGACATCCCGAAGTTTTCGTCGAAATCGACCACGCCAACAACCCACCCCCCAAACAACCCGAATTTAATTTTTCATAAAACAATAAGGAGTTCGTAGAGTGATGAAACTTGGCACCGAGCCTTATCTCAATGAAATTAAGAAAACTATGAAGTTTCATCAAAATCGGTCACGCCCAAAACTTACCCTCCTTACAACCCGCAATGAATTTTTCACACAAAAATTTTTCTTTTTCCAGAATATTTTGAAATTTCGCACAGAGCCTAAAATTAACGAAATGAAGACATCCTGAAGTTTTCATCGAAATCGACCAAGCCCACAACACACCCTCCTTACAACCCGGAATGAATTTTTCATACAAACTCTTACATAATAATCAATAACATCATACGCTTAGGAAAAAAAAATATTAATTGTTTCAGAACAAAATATTCAGGTCATTAAAAATTTTCACATTAGATACAAAGATTTCCATGTAGGTTTTTTAGTTTTAACCCAAGCTCAATTTCTTCAGATATTTGTTTTCCCATCCTTTCTTCGGATATATAAGAGCAAGACCGGATTTTTTTTTAATTTCTATTTGTTTCTTCATTATATTGAAGCGGTCACACAATTTCTGCTCTAAATCCAAACAATCTAATACAGATTCTTAACTCAGTAGCCAACTAGATACCAATTTGAAGTCGCATCTGTTTTTTTCTACCAAACTCTATTCTTAAGTTTTCTAAGCTTTTCAGCCTTTCTTCAGCATTCCATTTTGAGTTGTCATAAAAACAGTTCTTCACAAATTTCACTTGATCATTTACTTCTTTTATACGAGCCCTTTGCAAAATGGATTTATTAATTAGATTGCATCTACCTTCCATACACCTACCAACCATCACTGAATGAATGATCGAGCTTTTATACTGTTGCATTCGTGGCATTTCGTGCTGTCTTTTTTGGGAAAAATGATTTTGTTAGAGCACACATTTTGTATAAACTTTTGTTTCGAAATAAATTTTTCATATGACAAACTTTTACCTTAAAAGTTTACTCAATATTTCTTTCTTATTAAATTGCAAGAATGTATGAACTTCATTTGAAATTGTTGTAACATGTTTTACTTCAGTACAGCCAAATTTGCTTAGCAATTTTTGTGGGTCATGTGGTTTTTGAAAGTTAATATTATGAAAAATTAACAGCATAAGTGATATCCAAAACAAAGTGTTTTTAAGGGGTGGCATCGTGGGCTAAAAACGCCAAAGAAGAGGATTTTTTTTATGGGGAATTTCTTTTTCCTTCATATTTATGCTTGGGCCAATAAATTTTTTTAATTTTAAGGTCTTCCCAAAATGGGTATAAAATCGGGTTTGTTCTAGGGTGTGGCAAACGATTTCCAAAATGAGGGTTTCCGAATTCTACGGGTTTTAAGCTATACGTACCAAAAACCTTATTGATATATTTCATATTTATATATATTTTTTTTAGAGACTTATCGATCACATGAAAAAACATCAACATAATCCCCATTAATTAATTACTTTGTATAATAAATAAAATAAATTTTTCTGAGAAAGCCACATATATAGCCCCATATCTTCTTACACATATGAAAAAACAAACAAAAATTGTTTTTCAACTTGAAGACTGAAGATTTCTCTTTAAGAGAAATGTTATTTTAAATTTATCGGCCGATTTTGGAAAAATTGGAAAAATGACACCTTGCTATTCATAAACTGTTAAAACACTAGCAGATCCCTAT
Organism: Cordilura impudica; assembly: GCA_963682025.1. Taxonomy (NCBI): domain Eukaryota; kingdom Metazoa; phylum Arthropoda; class Insecta; order Diptera; family Scathophagidae; genus Cordilura; species Cordilura impudica. Next base: position 291,023,798 of record OY821517.1, read on the forward strand.
TTTATAAGACCCTAAAAGTATGCTAAACAATTTTAGCAAATTCTCAATTCACCATTTTTATACTCTATACCACTATGTGGCTTAACGTAGACCCATTTTTTATTATACCGATCGACTCAGAATCACTTTCTGAGTCGATTTAGATATGTCTGTCCGTGTGTCCGTCTGTCCGTCTGTGTGTCCATGTAAACCTTGTAATCAAACTACAGGTTGCAAATATGAATATATTTTGATCAAATTTGCTATATAAGATTTTATCGGCCATAGGATGACCCCTATGGAATCGTTATAAATTGCCATAAGAACCAAATTATCATATAGATCTCAGTCAAATTTGGTTTCCATGTGTTTATTATATCCATTAATCAGTAGTCCAAAAATAATCCCTACAGGACAATTCTCAGTCATAGGCCCCATATAGAGCTGCTTCCCGATTTTCTCTTAAATCTATCAAAAAACAAAAATATTGCACAGATTTTTCTAGAATTTGGTTTGTATAAATTTTTTCAAAATATATGTGACTTTACCAAATACGGTCAGGATCGGTCCATTTTTCGACCTAGTCCCCATATAAATATAGCACCCGATAGCACCCAAAAAAAAAATTATTAACAATGCCATTCAAATTTTGTTTATGCTTATTTTCTATATCCAATTAATTGCACCTGGGAGATAGGGTGTTTAAACCATGGTATAGGGCATCGTACAGTCGGTCTAGACCGATTATAATTTTCTTACTTGTTTAAATATCAATTGCGTTATTCAGGTTTAAATTTAACACAATTATTATTGTGAATAGTTTATGGCCAAAATTAATTTTCAATTCAACACAATTATTATTGTGAATGAAGAAAAAAAAAACTCACAAATACATTAACAAATTTAAGAAACACAAATAACACATAGCGTCTTATAATTTTATGTATGTGTTATTAGCAGCTTTAAGTGCATTTTACTCGAAAAAGTGTGAATATTTAAAAATCTGTAATTCTGGTGGACAGCTAAAAAGTAATACCTTTCAAATAAGATACGTATTGCCAAAATCGGAAGAAAACTGTGGAACAAATCATAGGTCACAAGAGATCGATTTATCTGTTAATATTATAAATTAGCATACAGCTTTTATAGCTTTTATAAAGAATCTAAAATTTTCAGAATCTATGAATAAAATAGAGACTTAATAAAGTTAAAAAAAAAATCGTCAAAAATTTGAGAAAGTGCGGATAAAATCGTAGATTTGAGAGGTATTCATTTCTGATAAACTACAGCACTAATCAGAAATTCATGAATAAGTAGAGGTTTATATTATATATAAAAATTAAGTTTTGTACGTTTGTTTGTTTGTGATTTATAGGAGACTACACACCACTAGAACAAAGGAAGGAAAAGTAGACTATATTTTTTAAGAATTTAAAAGTAGGCATGGCACCTCCAATATAAAGTGAATTTTTAACATCTAATTTTAACATATAAAATCTGGAGCACTACGACAGCAATAGTTCTGAAACTTTGTTCATATATATATTAGACTAATGTGACGTCTAGGAAAAAAGGACGGGATCGGACAAATGGGCGTGCCACCCACCATACAACGTAAATATTTAATGCCATATATCCAGTGCACTCTAATAGAGAAAGCCTTGAAACTTTGTTAGGTTATAAGTTATTAATGTGAGTCGTAGGACAAAAAATGGGCGGGTTCAGATCAATGGGCGTGGCACCCCCCATACAAAATAAATATATAATATCATACTATAAAAAGAAAAACCTTGATAATTTGTACAAGTCTATCAGATACTAAAAACAAAAAACGCCAAAATCAGAAATCGCCAAAACCAAAAATCGCGAATAAGAAAACTTGCCAAAAAAAAATCACATAAATCAAAAATTGCCAAAACCTAATATCGCAAACAACAATAGTCCATAAAATCAGAAAACGCCGAAGTCAAAAAGCGCCACAATCAAAAAACGCCAAAATGAATAATCGCAAATACCAAAAATCGCCAAAACCAAAAACCTAAAATAAAACTAAAAATCGCCAAGTTATAAGTCGCCAATCCGAAAATCGCAAATAAAAAAACGTCAAAACCAAAAACCGCGAATAACAAAAATCGCCTAAATCAAAAATCGCGAGTATCAAAAATCGCCAAAAACAATAATTGCAAAAAACTAAAATTGCGAAAATCAAAAATTGCCAAAACCGAAAATCGCCAAAACGAAAAATCGACAAAATAAAAAATCGCCAAAGTGTATTTCTAGGTTTTTATTTCGTTACGATTGGTGTAGCGAAGCGCATCGGGTTACAGCTAGTACGTATATATGAGTACAGAAATTTAAAAATATAAAATATAAGTATATAAAATGGGTATATAAGTACATGATACTAAATAACATATGACTACAAATATATTGAAAAACGCATTGTTACAACTTAAAAATTAATATAAAGCTTTGATAAAAATAAAATATGGTTCTTGTGTTACATGACTAAAAAGATCGAAATAAATAAAAAGCTGAAATCATGGGCCATAGTGGAAAATAGTACCTTGAGTTAGGAAGAGGAATTGAAAGCCACATAAGCACGATCAGTGGACATTGAAGTAAAGTTAAAAAACTGCCCACAGGTTGCATTGATTATGTCACCGCTTGCTATAAATTTTTAAGATGGTGAATGACGAGCTGTTCTGTAGCCGTTAAGGCAATTAATAGCAGCCAAAATATTATTTTAAGTTTTCCAATCAGGGAACCCACGCTTGTTTATATATTAGCTGGTATTTTTCAATGAAGATGTAATTCAGTTCTTCAGAAATTTATTGAAAAATATCGTCGATGAGGCCAAATAATTTTGTGGTCCTCTTTAGAGTATTCACATTACAGTAAGGTCAAGAATTGAAATTGGTGTCAATAGAAAATATCCAGCCAAGACCAATTTTAACTTTTTGAACACATTTGAAGAGAAAACTTTAAAGAAAAAGCTACCATGACAAATTTGTTAACTGCTTAACTCAGGATTCAGAAATTCCCCTTAATTTAATAGGAATTTAAAAGATCATGACTATAGTTCTAAAAAGGGTTCGAAAAGTAAACCGATTAATTACATCGTAAATTAAGTCTTAGTTTGTAGGCTATCTTAATGTAGAAAAACTTTGGTAATCGCATCGCGGCTGAACCACTGAATCTATCCAACTTATACGAATATTCACAATATATGTTCGTGTAGTACTCCGGAGCGTTCGTCTTTGTGTTGGAGTAGAATCGTATCAGCGGGCATGGCACCTTGCATACAAAGTAATTATTCAATATCATATGTCATGAGTCTTGCAAATTTGTGTGACGTCATGTGTTATTATGTAAGTAGCATTTACGAAAATGAGTGGCACCGGATTAGTGGTCGGGTCAGAGCTCCTAAAAGTTAATTTTCAATATCGTATAATGTAGAAATCGATTCTTATATAATTCCAGCTAATGAATTAATAATAGAGAAATTTCGACTATTATATTTTGATAATAGAGTAATTTTACCTATAAATTCTCAAGCCTGAAATCTCAGGTGATTAGTGTTCCGAAAATGGACGATGGCAGATCACTAAGCATGGCACCTTCTATACAAAATACTTTGAGCTAGTACGCAAGGTATTTATTTAGTGGAGATTTACAACGAGAACATAAGTGATGATTTAAATGAGTGCATTTAAGTACACGAACCATAATTATTGCCAGAACAGAAAATAATTTTTGATTCGAGGTGTAATTGCTTTGGTCATCGTTTCATCAGATATTGTTTCTACTTTTTTTGGAAAGCGGAAGAACTGTAAATTCTGCACTTCAATTGCAATTAAACATACAGACAAATAATGTAATATTAATTCGCATTCGGATATTTTTAATGTACAATGTCGCATAATCATTCATTAGAAGCTTTAAATCGTGAGTTAAATAATTTGAAGAGCATCGACGACGCCTTGGCGGTACACTCATTTTGTTATTAGGAGATTTTCGAGAAATACTTCCGGTTTTCCACGTTTCAAAGCTTCAGCGCTATGGAGCAGTGTTAATAATTAAAAACTTCAAAATTATCTATTTTCAGCGTCTTTTTCATAGCAATTGCTTGACACCGGAGAAGGAAAAATTAATGTAAATCCTTTTGCCATTTCGAGCCGCATTGATTCAAAATGTGTTTCCCAACATTTAGGGTAATATCAACAATCATCGATGGCTCAGAGAAAGGGCAATTCTAGCAACAAAAGTTACTGATGCCGATATCATAAATATCTACATTCAGAACATGTTGGAACATGAAGGAGTGACTTTTCTAACCGAATTTTTAAATTTGCTAGATTTGTCAGGTCTTCCACCATATAATTTAATCTTGAAAGTTGGATCAGCAATCATTTAGCTTCGAAACTTAAATGTACGAAAATTATGTAACGGAATGCGGATTGTCATCAAGAAAATATTGGGTAACATTATTGAATCGACAATTATCAATGGCAAGTTTAAAGGAATGAAATACTGATTTGTGAGACAGAACAACGAGCGACGGGTCAGCTGGAGAATGAATAAATATTTAATCGAAAATGCCCTTTCTGGTAACCGGCTGATTCTGTTAGAACATTTCCATCAAACACAATTCCACTATATATAATTCCTTTAGACACAGTTTCATAATGAACGGTATCACTCGTACAATAATTCTGCTAACAATACCAATAGACATCATTTCACTTTGAAATAATATTTAATTTATAATTATTTGATTATTTTCTTTAATCACAGTCAAATATTAAAAATTGAATTGACCGAGTGGAATTGTTTTTAGTCGAAATGTTCTAGGGGCGTCAGCCTGGATTAGTTGATAAAGCGACAAAACTCATTCAAATTAAAAATATTTAATCTTGAGTCTGATTAATTTCTTACCCAATCATTAAAATGATAAAGATCAAAAATAAGATTTTCTATTTTTATAGAAAATAATAAAATTAAAATTCTTAATTTTTAGTCAAAACTGACGATATATATATTTGCAATATGGCATTGAAAATAACGAAATCGATCTAGTGATTTAAAATTAAATCTAAAATTGTAAAGAGACCTCCAAACGATACCTAATGCAAAAAGATTTTAAAATATTCCGTTTCACAGAGGGTTAATTAACAATAATAAAAGTAAATACCTTGTGTGTTTTTTTTTTGTTCCATAAATGTCACTACCTTTTTTTTTTGCTACTTCTTTGTTTACCTTGCAAGTGATTTATTGCGGAAATTGTGGCTCTTAATTTGTTGAATCCCTACAAAATATACACATTATATACAAACATATACCTTAAATGAAAAACACAACAAATGTTTGTATGTTTTCTTTTTAACATTACTGTGCAATATGGCAACACAAAGAAAACTCAAAACAATGTTGTAGATTTTGAATATATTTTTTTAACAAAAAAAAACTTTTTTTTTATATTAGTGGCGAGTCTACTGCTAGAACTTGTATTTTTGCAAGAAAATTTATTTAATTAAAATATGAATTTTTTTGCTCAACAAAACAATACATCTTATACAATTTGTTAAAAAGGTTGTTGTTTCTCTTGTCGATTTTTTTTAAGGGTTGCCTTTTGTTGTTAATTTTACAATTTAATTGCTAAAGTGAAAAAATCAGAACGTAAAATAATCAGCGTCTGTTTTTTGTAGAACATTTTTAAAGTTCAAACGGTTTTATGTGATCTTGAAAGCAAAAAGCTGTTTGTTTTTCCATCTAGAACCTTATTTGGTAAGGTAATGGTTTGTCATATATTGACCCTTATGGGTCACGACTAGAGTTGTCACCCAACCCAATTCTTCGATTAATCGAAAAAAAAAATAAACATATTTTTTGACCGAATATTGTTATTTTTTCGATTAATCGAATTACTCCAATAATACTCCAATGAATACACTCTTAAAAAATTTTATAAATTTTTTATATTTTTGCGTTTTAATTTAAAAAATTCACAATTTAAAAAAATATCTTAGACAGTCGTACAAACACCGTATTACGAGGGCGGTCTTAGAACAACCCGACCTGGCAAAAAATAATGCAACAAATTTTTGGAAAATTTCTCGGCAAATCTTTACCAGTGAACCGAGGGAGCTAAATCTGGTGAATAAGGTACGTACGTGGTGAAACAATTCGAACTTTAATTCGAGGATATATTCAATGAACCTGTGCATTATCCTAATGTAACAACACTTTCTTTTTGCCAAATGCGACTTGTTTACTTATGCCGTTTTCTTTTCTGACAAAAAATGTCGGCCTTTTTTTTGCCCTTTTTTGGAAAAATTTATTTTTTATATACTCTGAATTAAGAACAACCTTATATATCAATCGAAAGGTCTCAAAGTCCTGTGTTCATAAATGCAAAAAAATTTTGATTACTATCCTCTTGGAAGTCATAGGGTGAAAATATTCAAAAAAGAGGAACAATGGGGAAATATTCTCACACTATGACCTGAAAGAAATCAATGGCTAGAATTTTTTGTGATTTTCGAGAGCTCGACTTTGAGACCTTTCAATTGATGTATAAGATAAGGTTGCTCTTAATACAGAATATATAAAAAAATACACTTTTCGAAAAAAGGGCAAAAAAGGGCAACATTTTTTATCAGAAAAGAAAACGGCATTAATTTCATCACTTAGATGCGGCATTAAGATAGCATAATACCCGCATGCTTGCAGATGGAGCCCTTTGCGCCTTCTTTGGACACGATTCTCCCACCGCAGTCCACTACTTTGACTGTTCCTTTATTTCAGGTATGAAGTAGTGGACCCACATCTTATTCATGGTTACGAATCGACACAAAAACATCTTCATGATGTTGTTTTATTTCACTGAGGTCAATATGCGATGTTTAGTTGACCACTACTGTGTTTGTCTTGCAGTTCGCATGGCCTCGTTAAAATTCTGTCATCATATATTTTATATTCGTAAACGAAGGAGCAGACTCGCCCAGCGAAAAGTCTAGCTCAGCTTTAATATTGGTTGGACTGAGCAATTTTTTCCATGTTTACAAATTCATTGAGAACGTTTACTTTTGATGGCTCCAAACAAAAAGTTAATAAACAACGCACTGTGGGATTTTTCTGACAAGAAATCCTTTTTTCGAGTGTAATATATCCAAAATTTAATGATGCAATTTTGTAGAGAATTGTTTAATTAAGAGAAATGAAACATAATTTTTTTTCTAGAAATTCTTATCTTTTTTCAAAATAACGCGGCAGAGTCACCTAAACGAAACTCAGTAGTAACTGCCTCACATTTTCATGCATTTCAATTGGTCCGGGTAGATAGCTTCATTTTGTCATATATACTTGATGTAAGCATATTTCAAAAATATGGTATTATTACATTATTCTTGAAGAAAAAATTAATTGGATAACCATAATAGCTTAAAAAATAATCAGGTTTTAATGGTGGCTCTCAAAAATTTAGTGTGCTTAGTTTTTCTTGGACAATATGAGCTTTATCGACCTTTGTATCTGGTTGCAAAAAAAATTAAAGCTGAGAGTGCATTCTTCTGATTTAATAAATAAAATAATATTGTAAACTGTTGAGCAAAGCTATAAATTTCATAAAAAAGTCACATGAAACTTAATTATCAGTAATTCAAAATAAAACAAGTTAGAAAATTATAGTCGGTCTACACCGTCTATACGATACCCTATACCATGCGTTTAGAGACCATATCTCTCAGGCCCAACTAACTGGATATAGAAAATAAGCATAAACCAAATTTGAGTAGGATTTTTATTAATTTTTTCGGCTGCAGATATGAAAAAGTTCATATCGGATGCTATATCTATATGGGGACTAGGTCCAAAAATGGACCGATCCTGACCATGGTTGGTAAAGTCTCTTGTATTTTGCAAAAATATATACAAACAAAATTTGAGAAGAATCAGTGCAATATTTTTGTTTTTTAATAGATTTAAGTGAAGATCGGGAAGCAGTTCTATATGGGGCCTATGACTAAAAGTTGTCCAATAGAGATCATTTTTAGACTACTGATTAATGGATGTAATATATACATACAAACCCAATTTGACTAAGATTTGTACGATAATTTGGATCTTATGGCAATTTATGTCGATTTCATAGGGGTCATGGATGGTCTGAACATGGATCGATTTTCACCAGTTTCAACAGCGTTCATCCTATGGCCGATGGAAGCTCATATATCAAATTTCATCAAAATATATTCATATTTGCGATCTGCAGTTTGATTACAAGATTTACATTGACACACAGACGGACGGACGGACGGACGGACGGACATCGTTTAATCGAATAAAATAGTGATTCTGATTCGATCGGTATAATTAAAGATGGGTGTAGGTCAAATATTTTTGGTTGTTACAAATAGCAGCACAGAGTCATTATACCCAAACCACATAGTGGTATAGGGTATAAAAAGCTCGACTATTGATATCTTGAAAACATCGAAATGAAAACGAAATTAAGTCATAAACATCATGTAAAATTTCTCTGTTTTCTATTTTATTACTATCATTTTATTATTATTTTTTTATTTTTATTATTATTGTTTTATGTTTATTTTTTTATAACTGCTAATGAATTATTTTAAATTTTTTTTAATAAATTTGGTTGAAACGATTGTTGTCGTTATTATAGGGGTGTTTCAGATCTCTACGATCGCAAGTAGATAATGTTTTAATTTTTAGATGTACGCATTGAAGAACATGTTCTGTTTTTTTTAGCAGTACACGTGCAAGAAAACGAACTTAAAAAAAAGCTACACTCGAATCTGTGTGGTTTATGTATGTTCGAAACAAAAAAAAAAAAAAATACGTGATAGAAAAATGTTCATGTACATAACGAAATATTAAAACGAAACACAGTCGTGATTGTGTTGGGCACCATACAAAATTTAGAGACATACATAATTGACATGAAAATAAAACAAGTAAGAAATTATAGCCTGTCTAGACTGCCTACACGATACCCTATACCATGGATTAGGGACCTTATCTCTTCGGTCCAACTAATTGGATATAGAAAATAAGCATAAACCAAATATGAATGCCATTGTTATTAATTTTTTTGGCTGCATATATGAAAAAGTTCATATCGGGTGCTATATTTATATGGGGAGAAGGTCGAAAAATGGACCGATCCTGACCATGTATGGTAAAGTCACTTATATTTTGAAAAAATATGCACAAACCAAATTTGAGATAAATATGTGCAATATTTTTGTTTTTTGATAGATTTAAGTGAAGATCGGGAAGCAGCTCTATATGGGGCCCATGACTCAGAATTGTCCCTTAGGGATTTTTTTTTGGATACTGATTAATGGATACAAAAAACACATACAAACCCAATTTGACTAAGATCTATGTGATAGTTTGGATTTTATGGCAATTTATGTCGATTGCATAGGCGCCATTTGTATGGGGAGTTTAGACGAGAAAATAAAACTACATTGTGCCAAAAACATGCTGGGTTTGACTGTGATGATCCGATATATGTAACTCAAAATTTTTCTAAATAAAATATGAAGACCCACAAATGACCCAAAGCTAATAAAAGACAATTTATTCAAAAGAATATGAAATATAAAATTAATTCTATTTATTTTGGTGTATTTAAGGATGATTTAAATTGTTTTCTGTTCTCACTTACGACTTGCAATAAGTATTGATTTTCTTGTTCGTTCTTTGTTAGTATGTTATTATACTCTTCAATCAATTTAACACCGCATTCTTCTTATTTTATTTATTTTACTTCGAAACATACAGACAGTTTTTATACATAAAATAATTTTATAACAAAATTGGTTAAAAGTTGTTTTAATTTATATTCGCGAGCTATAAGCAGATAATTGCACCAAAGATATATCACAATGGATTATTTTGATCCCAGGAGCACTGAAGGGTTAAATAAATAAAAATTATCTGAATTATTTTTCCTAAATCCTAAAGAGTGGTTCCATCGAGTTTAATAGAAAAGCTCGTTTACGGTAATTTTTATTTAAAAATATCTTAAAATCCAAAGCTGGCCTTGGAAAATAATGGGTTAGCGTTCTCGAATTTATTCCAAATATTAGGAATATAAGTTCTACACATTTGGTTATTATAGTTTAAGCAGCGCATCTAAAAATTCAATTGCACTTAATAATATTTGAATTTTTTAATAAATCGTCCTTTATTAGATTGGGGTCATATGTAACCCCAATTCCAAAGGGTTAATGGGGTCATATTATTTTTTTCCGAAAGCCTAGGCTATTAAGATAAAATATAACATTTAATAGTAGAAAAGTGAAAGTATTTAGAAGGAGTACATTTACAGAATATTTTACAAAAATCCCATTTTTCTCGAAATCCGCAAAAATAAAATCCTTGCCAAAAAAATTCTGGCATAGGGCATTACCAAAAAATTCACACAGTTAATCTCTAACATGCATTTAATAAGACCTTAATGAGCCAGATCAATTTTTTAAAATTTTGTTTAAGAAAAATTTTCAAAATTTTGAAGTAATCGAAATAAAAAAAAGCCGCAATTTATGAAATGAAGAGGGAAGTACATCAGGTGGAAGTCAGAGTGGACAATCTTGAGGCAGTTGCGAAGGACGTCATAGAGATGAAAAATGAGATAAAATCATTGAAAATTCAACTACAACATCAAGAATTACATCGAATTAATGGCATTCCGTTTTCTGAAAATGAAAATCGATTAAACATATTTCATAAAATCTGCACTACCATTAATTTATCCACTCCTGCCATAAAATCAATTTTCAGTCTACAAAATGAAAACAATAAATACAAAACAAACTCTCGGGATTCTGTTATTATTGTTAAAATGATGTCTCTATACGATAAAAACTTTTTCTTAAAATCTTTGGGGCAGTTCCGTAAGTCTAACAAGAACTTTTCGTTTCGACTAAAGGACATCGGTGATGAGCAAACAATTGCTCAATACAATTCAGACATAAAATTTTTTATAAATGAAAATCTCACGGCCACAAACTACCGCATACTTAAAGAAGGTATTAAATTCAGAAAGGATAAGTTAATTTATGCTGCTTTTTCAATGCGTGGTCTCATCTATATTAAATTATCAGTTGCTGATCAACCTATACGCATTGATGATGTATCCGACTTTAACCACTTATTTCGTAATGAAGCTAACGATGGAAATAAATGTTAATGTAACCGTATTTATTGACTTTTATATTATTAAAACTTCTCTAAAATTCTATTTATTTCTTACTATTATATTATTGAATATCATAACAACACTAAATATTTTACTTGAAATCACCGCTACGAGCGTTGCTGTTAGGGTCTTTAATGATTATGAGTATGACTTCATTACTTAATGATGAATTTAGAACCAAAGACGTAACTGCAAACATGGTTAGAATCTTACTAAACAAAGAAATGGTCTAAAAATTTGCCACATTAATGCGCAAAGTCTCACAACAAAATAGATGAATTTCGACTAGTTTTTGAAGGTTCTGGTGCCGATATAATAACAGTAGCTGAAACATGGTTTAAATCATCAACAACTGATAATTTTGTATCCCTTAACGGGTATAACATTTAGAGAGCTGATAGAGAAGGAAAAGCTGGTGGAGTTGCAATCTATGTTAAAAGTGGTTTGAGTTGCAAAGTTAAATGCAAGTCGTCTGATGCTGAAGGCAATATTGGTAATAGTAGATCTGAAGACATAAATCTTATTTAATTCATTTTTCTTGAGCTGTCCAACTTAAATAGATAAATTCTTATTGGCAGTGTGTACAGGCCTAATTGTAATGTAAACATTACTCCATTTATATAAATCTTGGAAAGCTTAACAATGGCGTATGATTTTATTGTGATTGCAGGTGATTTTAATTCAAATGTTCTAATTGACTCTAGTCTTACCAACAGCATGAAATTTATTGGACTCACTGGTACCAATATGTACATGCCCACACATTTTACATCAACAAGCAGCACATTGATTGATCTATTATTTATTTCTCACGAATCGAATCTCTTATTGTATGATCAAATATCAGCTCCCTGCTTTTCTAAGCATGATCTCATCCTTATGGTGTTTGATTTTGAAATAAAAATTCCAAACCAAACATTTACATATCGTGATTTCAAGAATATGGAATATATAACTTTGCATGATGAATATAGGAATATTGACTGGAATTGTATTTACTACATGGTTGATGAACAATTGAATTTCCTGGAGCACCATCTAACAAACTTATTTAATCGAACTGTTCCTTTGAAAACGAAGATAATCAACGTTATGCAAAAACCATGGTACACACCAGCAATTAGTCGTCAAATAGAATAACGTGACTTTGCACATTCTCGGTGGAAACGCTATAAAACTACAGAGTTACATGAAAATTATCGTTTACCTAGGAGAATAATAACCAAAAAAAATAAAAGATGCTAAATCTAACTATTACGTCGAAAAATTCAACAACATTATAGACACAAAAAAAAAGTGGAAATCAATACAAGAGATTAGAATTGGTAAAAACAAATATAGCAATAATATTATTAGTGAAAGTCCGGACGATTTAAACAAGAAATTTATCAATGTAAATATGCTGGAAGCGCATAATAAATTTTATGATGATTTCCACGTGAATTCTCTCCCAACATAGATTAATATCAGAAGGGCAATTTTATATTAATGCTATTCGTCTTTGGAACATGCTACCAGTAAACATTAAAGATATAAGCAACGCACGTTTTTTTAAGAAAAAATTATTTGAGCTATACCCGTAAAAGTAACATATGTATTGTTTTTCTTTTTTTTTCTATTTTTTGTATTATTAAAATATTTATTATTATTATTTAAAATTTCAATACTGTTTTTGTTTATTTAACTAAACTTATTGATATAAATTTTAATTAATGCATTTTATATTTCATTTTTTATTTTTTATTCTTAATTATTTTAATTTTAATTTTTATTTTTATTTTTATTTTTATTTTTATTTTTATTTTTATTTTTATTTTTATTTTTATTTTTAGTTTTTAATCTTTAACTTTTGCTTTTTAATTTTTGATTTTTAATTTTTAGTTTTTAATTCTTAATTTTTAGATTTTTAATTGTTGTTTTTTATTTTTTTATTTTTTAATTTTTATTATTTTAATGTATTAATTTCTTCTGAGACTCGTATTACCAGTTTTGTTATTATTTTCATCAAAAGCAATGTCAAATTATCACATTTGTCCTTAGTGTACCCCTGTGTTGTTTTAAGACTTCAGTCTTGTTACACAGCCTAACAAATAAATAAATAAACTCTAAACTCTATAAAAAAAAAAATCCATTTTCGGTCTCAATGCTTAATACGTTAACAAGGCGGTAATATATAAGCACTTACTGGTATAGAGACCAAAATGAAATGTTGGCTTTAATTAATTTCTTAAAGTTGAAAAAAATGCCATCAAATTTTTTTGGCACAAAAAAGGTCTGGGGCATTTGCTATTTCTTGGCGAATTTTTATTCTATTTTGAATTTTTATAGCTTTTTAAAATAGACCATTTAACACTGATCCAGATTCTTGTCCGAAAAATTAAGCTATAGAACGATATATTTGTAAAATCTCAAAAAAAGTCATATTTTCCCTATATAAACACATTTGAAATTTTGAATCGATTTCCGGCGCGACTTTTCTTTATCCGATTGTCCCCAAACTTCACATTTATTAGTTTTATATGGAAAGGTAACAAACCGGACCCTGCTTATCCCTAAAATCGCATTTTCATTTTTTAGGGACCACTCTAGTGTACATGCATATACCAATACACTATACTATCACTACAACTCATTACTCGATTTATTCTTCATCCCTGATGAAGCAAACACAGTGATGTATGACCAATTGTCTGTACCTGGTTTTTCTAAACTCGATCTAATCTATATAACCTATGATATTCCTTTACAAACTCCCAGCGAAACAATAGAATTTAGAGACTTCACTCACCTCGAGGAAGCGATCAAAGTAAAAACAAGTAAGAAAATTATAGTCGGTCTAGACCGACTATACGATACCCTATACCATGCGTTTAGAGACCCTATCTCTTAGGCCCAAATAACTGGACATAGAAAATAAGCAAAAACCCAATTTGAGTGGGATTTTTATTAATTTTTTTGGCTGCTGATATGAAAAAGTTCATATCGGATGCTATACCTATATAGGGACTTAGTCCAAAAATGGACCGATCCAGATCATGTTTGGTAAAGTCTCTTGTATTTTGCAAAAATATATACAAACAAAATTTGAGAAGAATCAGTGCAATATTTTTGTTTTTTAATAGATTTAAGTGAATATCGGGAAGCAGCTCTATATGGGGTCAAAGGGATCATTTTTGGACTACTCATTAATGGATGTAATGAACGCATACAAACCCAATTTGAGTAAGATCTATATGACAATTTGGATCTTATGGCAATTTATGTCGATTTCATATGGGTAATTTGTATGGGGGCTAGGTCTGAACATGGACCGATTCTCACCAATTTCAACAGCGTTCATCCCATGGCCGATAAAAGCTTATGTACCAAATTTCATCAAAATACATACATATTTGCGACCTGCAGTTTGATTACAAGCTTTACATGGACACACAGACGGACGGACGGACGGACATTGTTAAATCAACTCAGAAAGTGATTCTGATTCGATCGGTATAATTAAAGATGGGTCTAGGTCAAATATTTTTGGTTGTTACAAACAGCAGCACAAAGTCATTATACCCAAACCACATAGTGGTATAGGGTATAACAACAAGTAACCGACAAACACCATGGTTTACAACGGAAATTAAAAAACTTATAGAAAATCGTGATAAAGCCTTTTTCCGATGGAAGCGGTTAAAACAAATGCACTTCACGAACTTTATCGCACAACTAGAAAAATTGTCAATTAAAGCGATAGGAAAGCTAAGGCCACATACTATGCTGAAAAGCTTTCAAGATCAATTGATACGAAAAAGAAACATGGAAAACTATTAGAGAAATTTGGGTTGGCAAGGGGAAGGGCATAGAAGAAAATTTCATATTAAACCTTAATGAAATTAACGAGAATTTCATTAATATTCCAATGCCTCAAACTGATCACTCACATTATGAAAACTATACCCCTAATTATGCCCCAAAAATTCAGTTTTCACATGACTGCGTTAGTCTCTTGGATGTTTTTAAGAGCTCGCAATCTATGAAGTCCAATACAATAGGAAATGATTGTATTCACCCTACCTTTCTCCAAATGCTACTTCCCTTCATTTTGCCGTATATCACGCACATTTTTAACAAAATAATTACAATGAGTGTTTTTCCCCAATGATGGAAACAAGCTAAGATCTTACCTGTATCAAAGTCGGCAATTAAATATCGAGCCATTGCTATATTACCATATCTGTCGATGGCATTTGAACGGCATACACTATAATGACCTGCTTACTGACCGTCAATCTGATTTTCGTGCCAAACATAGCTGTATTACAGCTCTAGCTGATGTAGCAGAAGATATAAGGAGAGAAATTGGTGATGGCTACAAAAGCTTAAGAACATGATGAACTTTTCACCAACTTCTGTTGCACTTATGAAGTCTTACCTAGTAAATCGTTCGGAATGCGTAGAAAATATTAAAATTGCGTCGACGTTCCTTCCTGTGGTACGAGATGTTCCACAAGGTTCTTTCCTTGATTCCCCTCCTTTTTGTCAATTTATGTTTCTGATCTACCTAAACAGTTAATTCGCTGCAATATAAGAATATATGCCGATGACGACAGTTATACGTTAGCAGCATGAAAGAAAAAATCGAAGACTGCAGTACACAAATTGAGACAAATAAACTTAGAACGTGTTTCTTGTTGGGCACCGACCCCGGTAGGTGAGTAGGTAGTGTGCCCGCCTATTATGCGGGGGCTGCAAAAAAAAAACTAGCCAAAATTAGAATCTGCAGACAAGCCATCGGCTTCGCGGGACTAGGCTTAAAAAAAAAACAAAGTGTATTTTGGTGCGTAACAGATTAACAAGAATTTCAGACAATCTAAACATCTATAATATTAATAGGCTAGGCGATTTCTTGTGACCAATGTTTTGTTCTATAGTTTTATCCCGATTTTGATTAGACATAAACTATTTGAAAGGTATTTCTGTTTAGCCATTTTTCAGATTTACGAATTTTTAAATTTTTTCCTTTATTTTGAGTAAATCGCATTTAAAGTTGCTACAAACACATACATAAAATTATACATATGCTATGTTTGTTTTTATTAAATTTGTTAATGAGTTTGTTTTCTTCATTCACAATAATAATAAACCATAAATGTGTTGGTTTGTGAATTGGCTAAGTTGAAAAATAAAGCTGCCTAGAAATTGCACTCGAGTTTCGAGCGCTGGAATATGCTAGTGTATATAAATGATCAACAAATCAAAATTGTAAAACGAGCAAAAAATCTGGGTCTTGTCTTTAATAAAACATTGACATCGTCAGACCATGTCGCAGCTGCCTGTGATAAAACACATTTGATGTTACGAACACTTTGGCCTACCCAATATTGTACCCCAATTAATATACTTTTGCTAATTGTAAAGACATAGTTAATACCAACATTACTATATGCATGTGAAATATTTGCAAATTGCGACACTAAAAGTATGTTCAGGCTAAATAACAATATTAACAATATCGCAAGGTACGTTTACGGGCTCAGAAGGTTCGATCACCTTTCACCTTACTCAAAGCAAATTTACGGTGTAAATTTTAATGACTTATTAAAAATAAGATGTGTTATTTTTTACACAAAATAATTAATTTTTTTTAATTTAATTTAATTTATTTCATTATTTTTTCCATTACAACAAGATTTACAATCTTATAATTAAAGTAATGGATTTTTACAAAGTAATGATGAATAAGTATTAAAAAATTAATTAAATAAATAAAACTCAAAAAGATAAAAAATTAATAATAAAAAAAAGGTTAATACATATGAAGCATAATGGATAAATTTAATAAAAATATATAAATAAATTAATAAATAAATATAAATGTAAAAGAAATAAATTTTTTATTTTTTTTAAGAAACAAAATATATATATAAATGAGAGCTGAAATCAATTACATTTAATTAATTATGAGTGAAATTGAAATAGTTCTTTCTTAAATTGCTGGGCGTTGCTTATAAATTGAATGGACGAGGGTAGCATGTTCCAAAGACGTACTGAATTAATAAAGAACTGCCACTCAGATATTAAGCTTCAATATCTTAAGTGTATGATATCGTTCGATCTTGGTGAACGTGTAAAAAGTAATCTTTCGGACAAGTAAGGCGGTGCACGTATATATATAATTTTGTGTAGCAGTAATAGCGTTCTTATTTTCATTAAATCAGTAAGAGTCTCCCCATATAGTTTTTTGGAATATTGAGATATATGATCATATTTTCTTAAATTAAAAAACATATTTTAATATTGCATTATACGTTGATATTAGTTTTTTCGACTTGTAAAATCGCAACTTGCATATATTTCACATCCATATAGTAGAGTTGGTATTAAGAAGGTTTTTGCTAATAAAATTCTAATCTTAAGTGGTGTAACTTACTGGGTGTTCCACAATGTCCGTAGTATTGCATAAGTTTTCCCTGTAGCAGCATTTATATGGTAGCACCATGTGAGAGTGGAATTAAAAGTTATATCAAGATTCTTGGCTGTTGATACAATTTCTATTTTTTGATCATTAATTATTAAACATTATTATTAAACACTTACAGTCTAATTCATAAACACTTTTTAACAGCTTAATAAGCTGTTAATAAGAAAAAATCGGAAAAACAATATTCATAAACACAAAATAGCTTATCAAACGTTTAATAAACGTTTGTTAAATTTAAATTTTTATTGTAGGCTTTACCATACTTTAAACCTTTCATAAAATGACATTTCTCAATGTTTATTTACATTAAAATAAAATTACCATTTTTGTTATTATTTCAATAAAAAATAGATAAATCTTTTTTGAATAAATAAAAAATGGATTTGATTAATTTAATTGAAAGAATTGGTAAGTATAACAAATTCTACAACTTCTAGTTTTTTATATTGTAGCTAATTAAAACGAAGTCCCCATCTTCTTACCATTAAGGTCTGCCCTTGATAGTTTATTTTCCAGTGCATAAAAAATAAGTTCAAATATTGGCAAACATTTTCTGTGACTCCAAATTACTAATAAAAACAATAATAACTTTTCGGTATTGTGGGGTAAATTACTTTTGGCTTAAGTGGAGTTTAGGGGCAACTCCCCAATCGGTTTCAAATTCTCACCAGTTATAAAACATTTTATTGCGGTTCTAGGAAAATATTTTTTTTCGGCGGTCGAGCCTATTTCCCTAGTTATGGACTTTCGAATTATTGACATGGATTTGTATATAACTGTGTTATTTAGTATCGGATTTCAGCGATATATTTAATATTTTTTTTATTTGATATTTTTAAATTTAAAATCTATTAACCCATTATGAACCTATTTAAAATTTTGTAATTTTGTAATAGAGCTTTTTTATTAAATATGGAATTATCTCGTAAATAGACATATATCATGTGTGCTTTTACGTAAACTGAATAAAATCTGGGTCCGCTAGCTTCATTTTGATATATATTTCGACCTCTTAACCCTTTCAGGACGGGATATACTATAATTTTTTTTTACGGAAATTAACCCACAAACTACTGTTTTCATAATATTATGAAAATTTTTGATAACATTTTCCTGCGGCGCTTAAAAAGAACTAAAAAAATATATAGAGGAATTAACCCACTAACAAATATATTTTCATAATATTATGAAAATTTTTGCTAAAAAATAGGAATATATATTTCGAAAAAACTAAAAATGTAGGTAAAATCCGTAATATATCCGGTCCTGAAAGGGTTAAGAGGTCGAAATAACACAGTTATATACAAGTCCATGTCAAAACTTCGGAAGTCCATAACTAGGGAAATAGGCTCGACCGCCGAAAAAAAAATATTTTCCTAGAATCAACCCAAAAGCCCCTACTTCCCCAAAAAAAATAAATAAATAAAATCGGAGCGTTGCCCCCTAAACTCCACTTGTTCCGTACTTTTTAATTCTGATATTCAATTGATATTTTCTGAAATTTAATTGATGTTTTCTGAAATACAATTGATACTTTCGGAAAACGAATTGATATTTTTTCACATATAAATAAAAATTAATTCAAAACAAACCAGTGTTGTTAATTTGCTATGCCATATTCGTTATTCGACTATTTTTACTACCACGTCGAACAAATATGTGTAAAAAATTATTTTTTTTATATTATCATTTGTTTACAAATATCTTTTGTTCCTTTATTAAAGTGAAGTTATTTTTCTACAAAAATTAATATAGTTTCTAATACAAAAGAAAATAAATAAAATATTATTCAATTACCGAATAGATGATTTATTTATTTTATTCATCACTACCAACAAACTGACAACTACAGAGGACTAGTGTTGCCAGCACAAAACTATAAATCAAATGAAACGTTTAATAGCTAATTTTCTGTTATTACATGTTTATGAATAGTGTTTTCTAATAATGGTTTATAAGACAAAATCCGTGTAATAACAAATGTATACTTTAGAGGCAAAATAAAGTTTTTTTATGAATTAGACCGTTAGACTTTATAGGATTAAGACACAAACCGCTTATATTTGCATTGTCATGCATGTGTTTCAGATCTCTGTTTAGTTTTTCCAAACAATCGTTTATGTTGCATAAATCACTACTTATATAGAGTAGTACATCGTCAGCATACATGTGGACATTACAGTATTGTAAATGTCGCGCTAAATCGTTGATGTAAATTAAAAATAGTAGTGGTCCCAGTATTGATCCTTGTGGAACTCCTTTCAGAACAGGCAATGGACTTGAAATTTTACTGTTTGCAAATACAGATTGGCGTCGGGATGATAAATATGATGACATTAAACGTGTAGATGGAGGAGAAAAATTGAACAATTTAAGCAACTTCAGGCAGAGAACTTCATCATCCACAGTATCAAATGCTTTAGAGTGGTCAAGAAGAACAAGGAACGAGATATTTCCATCGTCAATTTTGCTACGTATTTCTTCAGATACATCAATAAGGCCTGTTATGCAGCTGTGTTGTGGTCGAAATCCTGATTGTCTATTTGCCAACAAATCATTATTATTGACGTAATTACTTATTTGACCATGGAGTAAATGTTCAAAAACTTTTGACAAATACGGTAGTACTGCAATTCGTCGGTATTCTTTGTTTGATTTTGGGGTGGGTATGATTTTCGCATATTTCGAATTTTGGGGATAAACGCTCTTAGTGATAATATTATTGAAGATGTACGTGATATAGGGTAACATTAATAGCTTTCAGAAATTTGGGATGAATGTTGTCAACCCCAACTGCATTTGATTTAATCGCGAGACAACTACATAGAACATCCGATTGATTTACACAGTTAAAGTTAAAACAATTACCAGAAATTGCTGGACAGTGGTCATAAAACCTTTTATTGGGACGAACATTGAGAAGATTTGTAAAGGACTCGTTTACTTTCTCTACATCTATGACACTGGTAGCCACACACGGTGATTTGCTAACACCAATTTCACGTATAGCTTTCCAAGTCTGTTTGGATCCAACAGCTGATAAAAAACGACTAGAATAATACTCTGATTTCACACTTTTTATCTTTCTATTCACATCTCTTCGTGCATTACAACATTCAGTATGTAAATTGGGAATCCTGAAAGTTTTCCAACGTTTATAAGCAAAGTCTCTCCGATCAATTGCTGATTTAATTGTTACATTGAACCACGGCTTTTCCTTAGCCTTTCGTTTAAAGATTTTGGTTAGGACGGATTTCCTAAATACATCCAACAGGTTATTTTCTAAAAAATCCAGCTGACTATCTACTGAAGGCATGTAATAAACAGAGTCCCAATCAATATTTGATAGCTCAGATGACATAATGTTATAATTAATATTCTTGAAATCATGGAAGGTAACCTCATTACAAACATACTGCAATTGAAAATCAAATGCTAAAAATATTAAATCATGTTTGGAGAAGCAAGGTGCTGATAGCTGATCATATAACAGAACTTTCTCAATGTTGCTGACAAAAAATATATCCAATAGCGTGTTGGTTGTAGAGGTAAAATATGTTGGGATTAAAGTATTTGTCGGCGACAAACCAATCGACTTCATGTCATTAGTAAGATGGCTTTCAGTGATGATGTTGGAATTAGAGTCTCCACATATTATGACATCGTCATATTTAAGGGTAAGCGTTTCCATTGTTTTGTTAAAAAAGTTTATACTGACTCTACAGTTAGGTCTATAGACAGATACTACAAGTAATTTACGATCATCGGCTACAACCTCAACTAAGTGGAATTTCCTGGACTATCAATAAACTTAGAGCTGCAGAAAATTTTACTAACAATCCCTTTTTTACATATATAGCCACACCACCACAAGGACTTTTCCTATCACAACGATATATTTTGAAACCTTTTAACTCGATAATAGAATCAGGAACAGATTCATTAAACCACGTCGTAGACACATACACAATATCTACACCAGAGCTTTCAAAGATATATCGAAACTCATCAATTTTATTCTTTAGACTCTGAGTGTTTATATAACACAACTTAATACCAGGACGTTGTTTACATAGTACACGGATCATGTTGGAACTGAATACCATTCTATCCATATGAGATGTCATAATTGTAATGGTGTTTGATATAAGCAACGCTAGCAAGGCATAATTTTGAATGTTCTGCTGTAGGTACAAAATTTATATAATGTAGAGAGTTATGTTTGAGAAACAAAAAGTATTTGAGCAAAAAATATAAAATTAATAATAAAATATAAAATGAAAATGAAAGTAAAAAAAACTAACTAAATTTACTGGCATTATAAATAAGAAGTTAGTTTTTAACATTAGGTTTTGCCGCATCAGGAAAAAATTCTATCAGGTCATTCATGCTGTCAATGCGTAATTAGTTACCAGAATATCTTTAGGCTTCGGAGAAACAACAATATAATTCAATTTCGGCACCATACTTTGGTATCTGAACGGCAGTCTTTCATACATGCAGCACCTCTTTGAAATGGTTTACCCTTTACAATTAGGGGGGTATGGCTTTAAGACCTTTTTTTGAATGTACAACATGTCGGGAGTGTTGTTTCAAAATTTCAATAAAATTGGGGCAAGGCTATCGAAGACACATCGTTTCAAACGACCAGCCTCATAGGGTATATCGTATATAAAACAGTTTTTAAAAAACTTTTAATCGATTTTCTTGCAAATAAATGTGTGAAGCCCGTGAACATCATAACTCAAAATCTACTTGCCTGATTCTTTTGAAATTTAACACAGTATTTTTATATATAAAACACCAGGTAACCACGAAGACTTTTTTTATTTTCCATTTTCCCTCCATTTTTTAACAACAAATTCACCGAAATTCTATACAAAAATCGTGTTTTTCACTTCAAAATGCTGCAAAAAAAAATAAACTAAAAAAATTGAAAAATACTCTTCGTCACTAACTCAGGAAACATGACACCTTTTAAACGCATTTCGATTTTTTTATTTCACATGATCCGGCATCGAGTTATGATGTTCACCGCAAAACAACAGTGCCTCCGGAGATTCGCTGTCACGGACTTGTTTATTAAAATTTTTGACTGAAAATTTTTTCAAATGTTATGCTATAACGTGTACATGAAATAAATAGTCCAACGTTATTCATATCTTCAAAAAAAAAAAAAAAAAAAATATGAAAATACGTCTTTTTTCGCTTTTAAAACATTAAACCCCCACCCCCTACCCCCTTAAAGGAATCAGCAACGGCTCATTTAGAATATTTTTTTTTTTTTTACAATACACATATACTAACTTACTATGCACTTCTTATTCGCTCTTTAAATTCTATATGCCATTTATAAATACTAGCAGATTCCAGCGCTCGAAATTCGAGTACAAATTCTGGGAAATTTTATTTCTTCATTTAATAAAGACCTTAAAGTTATGCTTCACAATTCATCTCATTTTAAATGAAGACAACAAACTCAACACATTAACACAAACATTAACCAAATTTAATAAACACACACATATCATTGTATAATTTTATATATGTGTTAGTAGCAACTTTAAATGATTATAACTCCAAAAAATTTTCAAGACGATGAAAATCTGTAAATCTGGTTCACAGCTAAAAAGAAAAACCTTTCAACTGGGAATTTTTTTTGTCAAAATCGGGGTAAAACTGTGAAACTTACATCGGTCACAAGTAATTGCCTAGCCTATTAATATTATAGATTAGGGCGGGTCGATTTAAAAATCGTCCAAGTAACAAGGAAAATCGTATTCTAGGAATCAAAATCAGAAACTTTGCCGGAGGAACCATACCTCTAAAACAAATTCTGATGTTCCGATTTTTGACCTGTCTGTCTGTCTGTCTCACTTTGACCCATTTAGAGTGCCCCAATCGAGTCCAAATGTATGATCGACCCCACTAACTTTGGGGGGCCGACCCACCCATGCCAGTGGCACACTCCCTGCAATCCCCCTGGGTGTTCCCCATACAAACATTTCAAAAAATTACCATTTTTTGTTTAGAATTGTGCTGACTATGTTTGATTTAATATTAAAATTAACACCCATACGTATACGTATCTTATACTCTGCTAATAAATAATAATCATACGCCTTGGCTATGTTATGTTATTCAAAAATTTCGATCGGATAAGGTTAAATAACTTTTAGATCACTCCGTGACTATGCTTGACTCTGCGTGACTACCCCAGGATTAATCTGTAATCACAACAAGACTATGGGCCAAGTTTCAGATCAGTTGCATGAGGGGGAATGGGGTTGGCCCATGGCAAACAGACAGACAGACAAACAATCAAAATTCGGGACATCACAGTTCGTTTTAGAGGTATGGCTCCTTGGGCAAAGTTTCTTATTTTGATCCCTAGAATACGATTTTCCTTGTCACTTGAGCGATTTTTTTGCTTTCCTACAAATCGACCCGACCTATTTTAGATGTATTATTTGTATATAAATTAATATTTTTTTTTATTTAATATTGTCACCGTAATTTTAAGTTGTATAGTAAATCAATATCAAACTAACATATTTAAACCTGTTCTGTTTTGAAGATTTCATGTCTTGTTGAACAGGATACCAAATTTAAATAAATAAAAATAAATAAATAAATTGTTTGGATCACAGAAAAGAAAGAGGCGATACTTATAAGAACATCTTTGTATAATTATTACACTAAAATTATAATATGCTAATTTTAGTCCTTTTCCATTTTGTATATGTTTTCGATCAGTTACAGTATATAAAAAATCATTATTGTTCACATTATGAGTTGAAAAACGTACGATTTAATAATCTCTGTCAACATTGTGTTCTACATGTTAAAACAATAAATATTAAAAAAAAAATAATTATTGCATATATGAAATATGTTTGTTCTGCATTTATTATTAATTATCCAACATAATTCGATACTTCGCCATAAAAAAGAGGCGCAAAAATTATTAACAATATCATGCAACAACAACAACAGTATCATTCACGACATAATTAGCCACCGCCAAAGGGCATTTTGTGTAAACTGAGGAAAAAATTGTGTTTGTTATGGTTGATTGTTGAAATTATAAATTATAAGTATTATTTAATTATGAAGAATGTCCAGTATACACGAGTAAATGCGTACATTGTGTGCATAAATAAAATTGATTTTATTTAATTACCCGTATTTATCTGTTTTATTAATAAACATCTCTATCCGGTCACTAATTTACGTGGTAGTTATTTTGAGTCTACGGCCGAAGAATAATAAAGAGATATTATAATTATGTATGGCCTAGATCAAACTCTTTAAGCTACGTGTATTATGTGTTTGTATAGAAATACAAATTATGACCACTGATTAAGTAATTTCCATTCAGTTATCTATGAGCCCATGTAAACCTTGTACGCAAACTTTCGGTTGGAGTTCGGTAAGTGATTGTTATGTAAGCTTTGATGGATTTAAGGACAACCACATTTTGAAATGATAAGAATCGGTGACCTCTTAAAAATTACCCCTTTGAGTTTGATTTACATTATTCTAAACCCCAGATTGTCATATAAATGGTGTAGCTTAGTTAACGGCCCTATATAAAGAAACTTTTATATATTCACATAAATCTGTTTAAATCCAGAAATATAAAATATATCTTATGACAATATTTTAAATGGCTTCTGCGGTATGTTATATTTGATGTGCCCAAACTCGTTCCATTCCACTCCTGTTCACTACCATTATTATTCACTACAGAATGAAATTCTGCCGTACGAATACGAACGTCATCATTATCTGTCTCTCGCTGGTCGTCACTGCGATTTGCCCGTGAGGTAGGTAGCTCGTCGCACATATGACTGATTTATCTCGCGTTTAAATCTTCCCTGGACAGCGACAAACATTTCAAAATAAAAATCAGCTAAAGCGGCCCAGCCGTTCTCGACTTTTAGCGATACAAACGAACTACACTCCAGATTATGATTGTCTTTGAGTCTAAATAATTTTTCTATGAAGTAGGCTACTGCTTTTTTCCCATTTATTTTGTGTTTTTTTTTTTTGTCTCGTCGGTTGTAAGCGTATTTTGATATGTAAATACCTTTGCACAGATAGCTGTTGATTTTATTTCAAATATTTGAATGAAGTAAGTAGCCTTTGGTATTGTTTTGAGCTATTTTGTTCCTTTTATTCTCGTCAGTTGTTATCGTACTTTTTTCGGTGAGGAGTTAATTCCCCGTTTCGTGGTATTTTAGTGAAACTATTTATAATTTTACCATGAATGAAAATTTGCCAGCTCCCTCTGGATTGCAAAAGCCAATTTTGTTTCATTCAAGAGCTAGACAAATGGTTGAATTAGCAAAACAATCTAATGAAGGAATGAAAGTAAGTAAATAAGCTCCTTGATTCTTGATACATGTTTATACCCTATACCACTATGTGGTTTGGGTATAATGACTTTGTGCTGCTGTTTGTAACAACCAAAAATATTTGACCTAGACCCATCTTTAATTATACCGATCGAATCAGAATCACTTTCTGAGTTGATTTAACAATGTCCGTCCGTCCGTCCGTCCGTCCGTCCGTCCGTCTGTGTGTCCATGTAAAGCTTGTAATCAAACTGCAGGTCGCAAATATGACTATATTTTGACGAAATTTGGTATATAAGCTTTTATCGGCCATGGGATGAACGCTATTGAAATTATTGAGAATCGGTCCATGTTCAGACCTAGCCCCCATACAAATTACCCCTATGAAATCGACATAAATTGCCATAAGATCCAAATTGTCATGTAGATCTTACTCAAATTGGGTTTGTATGCGTTCATTACATCCACTAATGAGTAGTCCAAAAATGATTCCTTTGACCCCATATAGAGCTGCTTCCCGATCTTCACTTAAATCTATTAAAAAACAAAAATATTGCACTATTCTTCTCAAATTTTGTTTGTACATATTTTTGCAAAATACAAGAGACTTTACCAAACATGATCAGGATCGGTCCATTTTTGGACCTAGTCCCTTTATAGATATAGCATCCGATATGAACTTTTTCATATCTGCAGCCAAAAAAATTAATAAAAATCCCACTCAAATTTGGTTTTTGCTTATTTTCAATGTCCAGTTAGTTGGGCCTAAGAGATAGGGTTTCTAAACGCATGGTATAGGGTATCGTATAGTCGGTCTAGACCGACTATAATTTTCTTACTTGTTTGATTTTGAGCTAGGTGAGATAAATACAATTATGAATTTTGTTTTAGCTTAACCATTTTGAAAAACAAAATGTACTACGGGCAGAAGGAGTTCGTCTGCACCATCTGAATCTGGATCTGGGTCTGAGTGTGATCCGTTTGAAACAGATGGGAGTTCATCTTGGCATAACGATTCCATAGAAAGTTCAAGTGCCGATGAAATAGAACAACGCCAAAAAGTAAATAAGAATGTAAATGTAACCAGGGGTTGAAGGTAAAATCGAAAAGAGCTCGTGTTGAGAAAAAAACAAAAATCTGTGCAAAGAAATCCATGCAAGAGCTGCCAAAACAAATGTGCAACCAAATTAAGTGAGTCGCAAAGGCAAGAAGTTTTTGACTTTTATTGGAAACTGCCATATACCCAGCAAATAAATTGGATTTTATCCTGCGTTGATCGTGTTCCTATCAAAAAGCGACGAAGCAAAAAGATTGAAAAGAAGACAGAAACAAGAAAATATTTTACAAATTTTTAAGGGAAAAGAATAAAAGTATGTTGCTGAAAACCCTTAACATTTCAAGTAGAGTTGTGACATATGCCCTTGGAAAAACAACAGTTTTAAATACATCGGAAACAGACAAAAGGGGTGCAGCAGCTACATTCAATGCCACGTTCGCTGATTTAAAAGAAGCTGTTTGCACTTTCATTGAAAGCTTACCAAGGGTTCCATCCCACTATTGCCGTTCTAGGACCAATAGGACTTACTTGCCCACCGAGTGTTTTAGTATTTCTAACCTTTAAAGAAAATTCAAAGAAATCCGAGTGGAACAGGGTATAAATTTTGTCTCCGAAAAAATTTTTCGCGGAATTTTCAAAACGTACAACATTGGCATCCATGTTCCCAAAAAAGATAAGTGTACCTTTTGCGAATCCTATAAGGACCGTGAACTGGATGAAACACAGAAAATAAAAGTGACAAAACATTCTCAACAGAAACAGACGAGCCATAAACTGTTTATGGAAGATCAAGAAAAAGCCAAGAGTTCACCATCATTTGTTTGTGCTAGTTTTGAACTGCAAAAAGTTCTAAACGTTCCACATACGCAGAGTTTGCTATTTTATTACTCGAGAAAATACTCGTTTTATAACGAGACAATTTATGAGAGTGGAACACATAATGCGTATGCTTTTGTGTGGGGTGAAGTTGATGGAATGCGAGAAGCAAATGAAATTTGTACAATCCTTAATCGGTACTTGAAAATCGTCGATGAGAGAAAAACTGTTACATCCATTTCCTTATACTGTGATAGCTGTCCTGGACAAAATAAAAATCGCCAAATAATAACAATGATTTTTTTGTTTATACAAAAACAAGCTAAACACATTAACGAAATTAAATTAACATTTCTACTTCCTGGCCATACCTACATGCCTGTTGATTCTGTGCATGCTACTATAGAGAGATTTGTCAAAAAAAAAGGACAATTTGGACACCATCAGAATGGGTTACTCTGATTTCCAATGCCAAGATAAATCCCAAACCGTGGCACTGTGGTCAATATTTTGAGATAGCGGCCAAAACTCCTTTTGGTTTTTGTTCTCCGATTTTAAAGTTATTAGACTCATATGAAAGTGGACAGTAGTAAACCTCAACTATTTCACTGAGAACAGGGTGGTCCAAAATGGGCTTTTTCAGAATTTAGTAAATTTATGATATTTTTAGTTAATTTTTAAAGTTTAAATGATCATAACTTTTTTGTTTTTCAAGATTTTTGGACATAATAAATTTTGTGTTGTAACTTAAATTATTTCCTATTACCGGTAAAAAAAATTGAAGCTCTACTGCTTTCAGAACAATTTAAATATTTTTTTTAAAAAAGGTCAAATTTCTCGGAAATTTCCTACTTCATAGAGCACAACTCCTGTGAGTCAAGCTGAGTCAAAACACAAATTTACTATTTTGTAGTCCTAACTCTCCCCTACATTCCTATATATAAATGTCCATGCATCGGGACTGCACTTTTTGAGCTACAGCAATTTTTCTGACCCAAGGTAAGATATTCGGTACAAATGCACGACATATTTTTTGAGAAGTTATTTGTATGTGAAAGTGGCTATTATGCATATATTTTGATGAAATTTTGTACAAGAGTTCTTATTGACCCAAACAATAATTCTGTTGAAATTAGGAGAAGTTGGCCCATATTTGGACCTAGTCCACATAGAAGGGTGTATCAAAATTTTAACAAAAATGACAATAGAACTCTCAAATTATGTGGTATCTGGCAATTCATTTGGAAAAGGTAAAAAAGATTTTATTACCATCTAATATTACACAACTTAAATACGTTAAAATTGCAAATAAATTTAAAACCAATGGAAATAACTGGTAAAACCAATTACCTGTTATATTATGTTTCAAAGAGGTAAAAAAGATCATGTTGAAACTTCGAGCAATAGTATATTAATCCATGCATTCATTTTTTTTCTTCATTATTTTTTAAACAATGGCTAAATTCAGTTATAGTGTTCTATCTGATATATATTTTGAACGGAAAGATGAAAACGACATTATTTTACATATAATGAATAATCCATTCTTCAAAATATGCGACAAACAAGAAATTAAAATTCAAAACTTAAAAATAAAAAACTTTTTAAATACTTTAAGAAAACGGTACAATCAATGTTCCAGAAACAAGAAATTGTTATACTCAAGCAACCAAAAATGGCTAAGAAATACACTTATTTTTAAAAAGCCATCAGTAACTACCACGGAAACTGGAAAAGGTGGTCGACCAGCAAAGCCAATTGATAATTGTAGTGAAAGATCACGAAGACGCAAGCTTAAACATATCAATGAAGAAGTTTCTTGTAGCATCATAAAGGATTCATTTCTGCATCAGATTCAACCATCGAAAACTAATAAGGGTAAAATTGCTATCATTGAAAAAATAGTGGAAGCAAGCCCCAGACGCACAAAAAGGATTTTAGAAAGTATGCCGACACCAACTGAAGAAAATAAATTTACTCCAGAAGAAGCATTTGCACTATTTTTGGATTTGAAAATGACTAAAAACCAATATAGAGAATTGCGGAAGCGAACCAATGAAAAAAATTGTGGAATTTTTCCATCATATCGAGATATAGTTTCTGCCAAAAAAGATTGCTTACCTTCACCAACTGCTGTTAGTGTAACTTCAAGTTCAGCAGATATAAAATTGCAGGATCTTCTTGAACACACTGCAGAACGATTATTAAAGACATTTGATGCTGACTATTTAAAGAAGTTTAAAAATTGCAGCATGACTTTAATTTCTAAATGGGGATGTGAGGTCCTCTGGTCAGAAACAATACAAACAATGTAATGCGGAAATGTAATGCGGAAAATTCATCAGATGCCAATTTATTCATGATTTCTTTCGTTCCATTACGTTTAAAAAAACTTATATTGGTTCAGAGCCGTCAAATGGTAGAGCTGCAGAGATAGATGTATGGAAGAATGAAATTCCCTCGTCAACAAAATTTTGTAGACCAATAAAGTTTGCTTACAAAAAGGAGACTCAAGATGTCATAGATGAAGAAGTTCGAAAAATAAATGATCAAATTAAAGAACTTCAACCAGTAACATTTAAATTTGATGGCCAAGACATTGAAGTAAATTTTAAAATGTGTCTCACAATGATTGATGGAAAAGTTGCACAAGCTTTAACCAAAACAAAGTCATCGTCAAGCTGCACCATATGCCAAAAAACATCAAGTCAATTGAGCCAACCACCAACACAAGACGATAGTTTTAATGAAGCATATGAATTTGGAATGTCACCTCTTCATGCTAGAATTCGTTTTATGGAGCATATTCTTAAATTGGGATACGATTTGGAATTTGGCCCGTTAGGCGAAACAGTGAGAAACAACAAAGAAAATTTGGAAAAAAGAAAGCAAAAAAAAAGATATTCAAGAAAAATACCGTGAGATAGGCCTTATAATTGACCAGCCAAAGCAAGGAGAAGGAAATTCTAATGATGGAAACACAGCAAGGAGATTTTTTTCCGATCCAGAAACTGCAGCTTCTATAACTGGAGTAGATTATGATTATTACGACGATTCCAAATCATATTACAAGTTATAGCATGTAGCAAAAAGATAGATGCAAAAAAATTTGGTCAGTATGCTAATGAGACAGCAACCCTTTATAACCAAAAATATTCTTGGAGACATATGCCAACCACAGTTCACAAAATTTTGTTCCATGGGGAACAAATAATTCAGCACAATATGCTTCCAATTGGAGATCTCTCAGAAGAA
Source organism: Cordilura impudica (assembly GCA_963682025.1). Taxonomy (NCBI): domain Eukaryota; kingdom Metazoa; phylum Arthropoda; class Insecta; order Diptera; family Scathophagidae; genus Cordilura; species Cordilura impudica. The sequence continues at coordinate 291,054,967 of OY821517.1, forward strand.
GCCCAAGAAAAAAGGAACAGAGACTACAGATTCTTTCGCGAGCACAATACAAGAAAAATTTCCAGATATTGTACTAATGAAGATCTTATTAATATTTTGTTGTGCACATCAGACCCATATATGTCCAGTATTCGACAAAAATGGAAATCAAACTCATTAGAGTTAGATGAAGAAGCTAAACAACTACTGCAAAATGAAAATCAAAGCTATTTGGAAGAAATTTTTACTAATATTGTTTAATTAATAATAGTTTAAAGATTATAATTTGTTTCTAATTTTAGTATAAATTTTTATTAATACATTTAAATAAAATATATGTGCACTTTAAATCAATAGTAAAAGTTTACTTAAAATTTGATCGATGTTGTGTTCTGTATATAATATATCCAAATGGTATTGATATTGTTGGGAATTTCAGTGTTATTTTTCAGTTTAATCCTCACAAGAATTAGCTTTCTTCCAAAAAAAAACCAACCTTTGGCCCCTGTGAATATTGAGACTAAATAAATGTCAGGGGCCAAATGTTGGCATTTTCTGACCAAAATTAAGTTTAGGAATAATAAATAAGAATTGGTTGTAAAATACGATTGAAGAAAATAAGAAATTATAAAAAAAATACCTATTTAAAATGTCAAAATATTCAACTTTTACATGGAAACTCAACAAAAAATTAAAATGCATTTTTAACTCCAAATTACTTACGTTCCTATCAGTCGATTTTTACGTTTGAACACGAAAATTGAAGCCTAAAGTCCCTCCTATTGAACAAAACAAATTGCGTAAAAAAATACCAATCCGGTCAAAAGTTATAGAGTTTTGACCGCTATCTCGCGAAATTGACCACTGTGCGTGGCCCAGTAATTGATAGTGAAGTTGACATCGAAAAGAAAGTGATCATGAAACTGAACAGGTTGGTGATAGTGACGGTGAATATAATGAAGTTTGTCCATACTTACTGGTGATATTATAGATGCCCCAAAATTACTACCAGATATTATAAAATTCTATAATAAGACTAAAAAAGGTGTTGACTAAAGATCAACTTTGTGCTACATACAGTATCTGCAAAAATTCGTATAGGTGGCCGTTGGTAGTATTTTTATACCCTATACCACTATGTGGTTTGTGTGTGTGTGTGTCCATGTAAACCTTGTAATCAAAGTACAGGTCGCAAATATATTTTGATGAAATTTGATATATAGGATGAACGCTATTGAAATTGGTGAAATTCGGTCAATGTTTAGACCTAGTCCCCTTACAAATTACCTCTATGAAATCGACATAAATTGCCATAAAATCCAAATTATCATACATATCTCAGCCAAATTATTTTATGTGTTTATTATATCCATTAAGCAGTAGCTCAAAAATATTTCCCATGGAACAATTCTTCCATAGGCCCCATATTGAGCTGCTTCCCTATATTCACTTAAATCTATCCACTCAAATTTGGTTTATGCTTATTTCTATATACAATTAGTTGGACCGAAGAGATAGGGTCTCTAAACTATGCTATAGCGTAGCGTATAGTCGGGCTAGACCGACTATAATTTTCCTACTTGTTTCCATTATGAATATGGAAAGTATAAATGCTCGCATAATTTTGTTGTGTACTGAGAATGCTACACTGAAATATAAAAAATATAAACTGTTTGTAAAGCATCTAACTCTTAGCTTAAGTCAAGCCCAAACAAATAGACGTAGCAAATTGAGTGTATTAAATTAAGTTGCGAAAAATTTTCCAGCAATGCATCTGCAGATGATCAGCCATTACCAAAAAAAAAAAAAAAAAAAAATGTAAAAGCCGTGCCACGGTCAAATATGAAGTCGCAAGAGCGATCGCAAAACTAAAACTACGTATTTTAGATGTGACAAATATATCTGCAGAGTCAGTTGCTGTCGCTTTGCACAAACTGTAATGAATCTTCGAATTTAACTGTTCAAGAAACCACAAATAGCTATGATGATACGTATATTAGCCCCGAATGATAACAAAGAATGTATGATTTTTCGCCAATTTTTTTTTTGTACCCACCACCCCAGTGTGCAGAGGGTATATATAAGTTTGTCATTCCGTTTGTAATAATTGGAAAAAAAATTTTGGAACCCATAAAATATACATATTTGTGATCCTTATAACAAGATGAGTTGATATAGCGATGTCCGTCTGTCCGTCTGTCGAAATCACGATGGCTGCTTCAATCGGGCAGCTAGGGTGCTCGCTGGCACAAAAAATGATTCACTATCATCCTAAGAAATTTGCTGTCTAAAATCCTCCAAATCGGTTGATGAGGTCCCGAGAATTGCATGTAGAAGTAAAAAAAGTCTTGAAAAATATGATCTGTCTATGTTGTTCTTGTCACGATCATGACCTCAATAGGATAACTGAGGCGCTCGAATGATTGGCTAACATCATGAGAAGGTTTCTATTTCAGAAATAATGAAAATCGGTTTAATAGGTCCCGAGAAATCACTGAAGAAATAAAAAAAAATTAAAAATATACGTTTCTGTATTGTTCTTGTTGTTATTCTAGATATTGTATTGTTGTCATAGCCGGACTTATTGTTTTTGTGGTCTTTGTGGTAATTATATAATATAAACTAACCATTTGCACATTTTTTATCAACTCTGGTGGAAGAATTTTAAAGTTTCCATTGTTTTGGAATCACAAAAAAATTTTTTTATATAACTTTTGTCATCGCCGCGAGCCTGCCTGCAAAGTTCCAGGTCGATTGGGTTACGGAAAAGGGGTTAAAAATCGATCCAAAATTTTGTCGACAACCAGACACAACGAGTTAATATAAAGGGAGTCAAAATTCACCAGCATCGAAAGCAAATAATGCTAAAATATGTACCTAGTTGTTAATAAAAAACAAGTAAGAAAATTATAGTCGGTATAGACCGACTATACGATACCCTATACCATGCGTTTAGAGACCCTATCTCATAGGCCCAACTAACTGGACATAGAAAATAAGCGTGAACCAAATTTGAGTGGCATTTTTATTAATTTTTTTGCTCATATCGTTCATATCGGATGCTATATCTATATGGGGACTAGGCCCAAAAATGGACCGATCCTGACCATGTTTGGTAAAGTCTCTTGTATTTTGCAAAAATATATACAAACAAAATTTGAAAAGAATCCGTGCAATACTTTTGTTTTTTGATAGATTTAAGTGAAGATCGGGAAGCAGCTCTATATGGGGCCTATGACTAAGAGTTGTCCCATAGGGATCATTTTTGGATTACTGATTAATGGATGTAATAAATACATACAAACCCAACTTGACTAAGATTTATATGATAATTTGGATCTTATGGCAATTTATGTCGATTTCATAGGGGCCATTTGTATGGGGGCTAGGTCTGAACATGGACCGATTCTCACCAATTTCAATATTGTTCATTCGATGGCCGACAAAAGCTTATATAACAAATTTCATCAAAATAAATTCATATTTGCGACCTGCAGTTTGATTACAAGCTTTACATGAACACACAGACAGACGGACGAACGGACGGACATCGTTAAATCGAATCAGAAAGTGATTCTGATTCGATCAGTACAATAAAAGATGGGTCTAGGTCAAATATTTTTGGTAGTTACAAACAGCAGCACAAAGTCATTATACCCAAACCACATAGTGGTATAGGGTATAAAAACAATGTAAATTTAGCAAAAAAAAAATTTTATATATATAAATAACGTTTGATGTTTTATTTTTTGTGTGTAATATTTACATATACATACATACACATATTAAATAATATACATATATTCTAATATGTATATCCATAATAACTGCATGTTAGAAATAAATCGGTATATTATTTTATTTACATAAAATTCTGCAATATTTTGTTGTGGGGAAAATACATTTCTTTTGCATTAACAGATTGTCACTTCATTTTGCTCAGCGTGACTACGCCACAGTAGATGGCGCCACAATTTTTGTTCTTTGCAATAGTTATTTCTATTTTAACATTAATGTCAACATTTTCAATTAGACATCAAACACAACAATGTTAAGAGTATACACAGTGCTGGTCTTTTATTTCATACGTTTTTCCATTATTATTTTACAAATATGACCATAAGTTTGGCATATTAACTTTCTGTTTTGCTTACAAAATAGAGCTACCGAGTTCATCAATGAGTTTTTTTGCTTTCAAAACAGTTCTACATAGTTATATAAAATTATTATTCTGCTGCAACTACATAAAATTTTTAAAAATTTTTTATAATTACTGACGCATTACTATTGATATAAATACAAAATTGCATCTTTTAAATTTTCCATTCATATTTAAGAAAATATCAATTCTAAAATTTGGAATTCAGATTTTCTATTATAAATTAGAAAATGTCAATTGAATTTCAGAAAATCATACTAAAATTAAAAAAAAAAAAATTTTAAAAATCAACTCTTTATTAAAAAGAACATTTTCTTAAAAATATTTTTTTTTTAAAAGTACGTTTTTAAATTGATAACTTTCTTCTTAAAGTAAATTTTCGTAGAAAGTTACCTTTTCTCAAACAAGGATCTTTTATATGAAATAACTTTTTTTAAATAAAGTTTTTTTTTAGAAAGTAAACTCTTTAATGTACTAAAAATTACAAAGGTTTTTAGAAACTTTCAACTTGAAATACGGCATAATTTTGAGCTCTCAAAACATTGAAAAGTATTATCTCTTTTTGTGACTAATGGTGTTCTGTTGTAACGCATTGAACAATGAATTGTGACCCCATAAAGTATTTGTATTTTTAATTCCTATAACAACTCGAGTCCAAATAATGTCCGTGCATGCATCGGTCTATCTGTCTTTTGAAATTACGGTCATTCAACAAAATAAACCATTTACCTGGGTAAAGTTAAAATAATATTGTTTGTCGTTACTACGAGTAGGTTGGTATTTGAAATGGGTTAAATCGGGCGTCACTGTGTCAAGATATAGTCTAAAATATGGAAATACCTCCAAAAATGCTAAAAAAAAAATCAGTGTATTTGCTGAAATAATTTGGTAGTAAGTTTAACAAATTGTTTACTTTTTCAAATATTTTGTTTATATCTATAATATTAATAGGTTAGGCGATTTCTTGTGACTGATGTTTTGTTATTATTTGAAAGATATTTCTTTTTTGCTGTTTTGCAGATATACAGATTTTTCAATTTTTTCCTTCATGTTGAGTAAATTGCATTCAAAGTTGGTATTAACACATACATGAAATTATACAATGCTATGTGTGTGTTTATTAAATTTGTTAATGTGTTTCTAATAAAAATGAGTTTGTTTTGTGTTGATTGGTTATAATTGAATTGGTTATAATTGATTAGAATGCTTTTAGGGTCTTTATTTAATGAAAAAATAAAATTTCCTAGAATTTGCGTTCGAATTTCGAGGGCTGGAACCTGCTAGTTTATTATCAATACCCAAACCGAGGTGGAGAGTACCAAAGATTCAGCACAGCAGAATTTAACACTTTTATTTGTTTTCAAAAAGTTTACTCTATGGAGAAAAAATATATTAAACAATTTATTTTGCTCTACTGTTTGAGCTATCGAAATATACCATTGCGAGGCATTTGCTTCAAAATTGAGGGATTGACATTGATTTTTCAGAACCATTACTTTTGCTTTTTGTCTTTTTTGTTAAAAAAATTACTTTCAGTTACAATTTTATGAAACAAAAATAGATTAATTAAACTTATATATTTATTTATTTTTTTTTAATTATAGCACTTTTTTTATATTTACATAAAACAAATATATTCATAAATTTTAGTGGTATGGTTCATCGTATACGTGAATAAAAAGTTGAGGGTGGAATACACCCATGGTTAGCAACAATCTAGCACACTTTAAGGTTAGTAACGTAGGCTTAAATTTCAAAAATATATTTTTTAACATATTCCCTTCAAACAAGTTTTATAGTGTGATAATAAAAAAATTTAAAGGATGTCTCCAATACCTTTTAGCTAAAATTTTTATCAGAGTTAACAAGTTTCGAAGATAAACACAATTATTCTAGGTTACTTCTTCGTTTTTCTCTTTTCGTGCCGCCGTAATTCAAACTGTTACAACTAAATTTAAATTCTAAAACGATTTTATTTGGAATGATTTGCAACATTTTTTTTAGTTTTCCTTTTATTTTCTCTACATATTACGGATACAGCTAAACATAACAATAAGTAGAATTAATAAAAAAAATAAATTTTCTTTTCTTTTAGATATGACTAAATGCCTTAAATCCATTTTTATTAAATTATATAAAATATCGTAATTATATTACATAGGTGGAATTTTTTTTATCTTGAAAACTACCTATTCAGGCTTATTTTGATTCTTAACAAAATTTCCCACATCAGTGCTTAGTTAGCATATTTTCACTCTATAGTTATATAAAATATATCCCATATAAATATAATATAATATTTTTCAAAATATTGCTACACGTAAACATTACTTGTATAACAAAATCTCCTTTGTACTTGATAATATTAAAAAAATATTAATTTTGACCCTTTGCCATTTAAAAAAAAAAAACCTATATCAAGATTAATATTTGTTACATGATATTTTTAAGGCTTTTTCTAGCAAACATATCATTAAAAATAATTTCAATAGCAGTTTCTAGGTCATCATCATTTAGATAATAACAAACCAACCTCGCATATTTTATATCATAAAAATTAAATTTTAATTAAAACTAAATATTTGTTTGTTTAAAAGATTATTATAAATATTTATGTTTATAATATTTAACTACAAATGCATGTGTATGTACATATATGTGACACAATTTAATATGTATTAGTATATTTCCATTACTTGTGGTTGAAAAATAATGTCTAATTTGGTATTTTATGAAGCTGCTTAATTGGAAAAAAAAATTGTTTAGTTATCTTCTGTTTATTATCTGGCATAATTAATTTGTTGGTTTTCCTAAAAACTATTAATTAAGAAATGTGTGTTTAGAATAAATTGGTTTTCTATACAGTGTACATATAAATGTTATAAGCCGTACAAGAAGAGGACAATCAGGTATTTTATTTATGATTTGGATTACAAAACATATACATTTCAACAATTATATACGAGCATGTATGTATAATATACATTGTATATATATAAATAAAGATGAACTGCTGTTCGTATGTTCATTTTTTTTTAAATAGCTATAGTTTTGTTAAATTTTAAGAAGTGGGCGTGGCACCTTCCACACTTAGATACTTATCATCAAATATCTAGAGTACCTTAATATTGATAATCATGAAATCTAGCGCAATTTTATAAGTTATAAATATCTATGATCGAGCCAAAATCAGGCTGGATCGGACAAGGGTGGTTGAGAAATATCAAGTCACGGTGGAAGTACTAGGCTAGCATAATCAAACCTTCAGTTTTTTTTTTTATATTTTTCTTTATATATTTTTCCTTTTAAATTTTTCCTTATATTGATGCTTGTTTGCTTAGTTTTTCAGCTATAACTGAAGAATCATTGATGATTTCTCATTTTATTATTTAACAAATAACTCCAGCAAATCAAATCTAACTTTATCCAATGAAATCTATAAAAAAATTTGATTTTTTTCCTCTCTTTTTATTAAATTTTTTTTTAATATCATACGTCTTCAGGGCGTATGATTACATAAGGCAACAAAAAAAATTTATACCGATCAAAAACCACTATAAAAATGTGGTCCAAATTTTAAATTCTATGGAGAGTTTTTTTTTTTAATTATTAAGTAAAATTTAAAATTTTTTTGGACGTTCCTCCACATAAATAATGATAAATTCAAAAGGGTTAGTCCGATATTATAAAAATAAACTTTTAGATTTACATAACCTTTAATCCGTTTGTATATTGAGTTTCAATCGGCTCAGTAGTTTAAGAGTTATAATAAAAAATTGAAGCAAAAAATATATTTTTTACGTGAAAATATAAATTTTTTTTGTTTTAATAAAATCTTAAAAAATCGATAAATGCAAAAATTTTTCAGATTTATTTCTCGCAAAGCCACATGTAATAGAAACAAAATGAAATATCGATCATAAAAATCGATTGATTCTTTTCAAATTTATTCACAATTAAGTGAATTCGCTCATTTTCACAAAATTTTAGTTTTTGGTTGATATACATAAAAATGAGTTGTTAGTGTTCTTCTTTTGGTTGATTGGATTTAAAAAACAATTTATATTTTAATACAATTTTTATTTTATTATTTAAATTTATTATAATTAATATAAACTACAAACTCTGGAATTTTCTTTTATACGATTTTCTATTATTGTTGAATGACGAACCAGACACTACGACAACCAGACACTACGAGTTAATAATATAGCAACCACGGTGACCAAATAATAGAAATAATATATAAGACGAAAACGATCTTTCCTCGCGCGAACTACTAATGCGGGAGAGGTTTATAGACCAACTCTTGGAATAAGAAAAATCCAGATCAAACCAAGAAATTTGCTGAAATAATTTGGTATAAAATTTAACAAATTGATTACTTTTTCAAATATTTTGTTTACATTTATTATCAATACTCAAACCGACGTGGAGTGTATTAAAAATTCGGCACAGCCGAATTTAACACTCTCACTTATTTCTTATCTCTTGAACATAGAATTTCTAAAAGATTTTTTGACATAATTTTTATTCAGTTTTTATTATCTAAAAATGGAACAATATTTTTAAAATTTATTTCTTTTTACTTAACTGTAATATGGTATTCATTTTTCAAATTAATATCATCCACTACATATGTGTACATGGAGCCTGTTATATTATTGACATCATCTTCGCACTCCTCGCATTCGCTGGTACTAGGATCCTCAGTGTCTTCAAAACTAAATGGAGTAACTTTTGGCTTGCACTTTTCTAGGAAGCTAAATGTGTTTCTTGTTATCTAATCGCCTTTTTAGACATACAGAAGAAACGAGTGGATCTGAAATATCCATGGCTCTGTTGAAAATATTTGACATATTACACAAGGCAACAAAAACAAAAAAATTTAATCCTATCAAAAACCACTATACAATTTTGATGTATTGTGGTTCGAGTTGTACAAATGCGGTTCAAATTTAAAATTCTATTGAGAGGTTTTTTTTTTTTAAGTATTTAAGTAAAATTTAAAATTTTTTTACCTTATACCACTATGTGGTTTGGGTATACTGACTACCAACAATATTTGACCTAGACCCATTTTTTATTATAGCGATCGAATCAGAATCACTATCTGATTCGATTTAACGATGTCCGTCCGTCCGTCTGTGTGTCCATGTAAACCTTGTAATCAAACTGCAAGTCGCAAATATGAATATATTTTGATGAATTTTGGTACATGAGCTTTTATCGCCATAGGATGAACGCTATTGAAATTGATGAGAATCGGTCCATGTTCAGACCTAGCCCCATACAAATGACCGCTATGAAATCGACATAATTACCATACGATCCAAATTGTCATATAGACCTTACTCAAATTGGGTTTGTATGCGTTTATTACATCCATTAATGAGTAGTCCAATAATGGTCTCTATGGGACAACTCTTAGTCATAGGCCCCATATAGAGCTGCTTCCCGATCTTCACTTAAATCTATCAAAAACAAAAATATTGCACTGATTCTTCTCATATTTTGTTTGTATATATTTTTGAAAAATACAAGAGACTTTACCAAACATGGTCAGGATCGGTCCATTTTTGGGCCCAGTCCTCATATAGATATAGCATCCGATATTAACTTTTTCATATCTGCAGCCGAAAAAATTAATAAAAATCCCACTCAAATTTGGTTTATTTTATTTTCTATGTCCCGTTAGTTGGGCCTAAGAGATAGGGTCTCTAAACGCATGGTATAGGGTATCGTATAGTCGGTCTAGAACGGCTATAATTTTCTTACTTGTTTTTAGATGTTTTTCCACATAATTAATGATAACTTAGAAAAATTCAAAGTTACATAACCTTTAATCCGTTTATATATTGAGGTTCAAAATAAGATTTTGTTTTTTTCTAAAAAATAATAAAATTTATATTTTATTGTTTAAATTTATTATAATTAACATAAACTACAAACTCTGGAATTTCCTTTTATACGATTTTCTATTATTGTTGAATGACGAAGTGTTACTCTGAATACTCCAGCAAAAATCAGCCATCATGTGCACATCCCATCGACCCTGGTATCATTCTTCCATTGTTCGGATATCTTTACAGGAAAACGATGTAAGTGACTATGCAGGTAGAGTACTTTGATGCTCATGTTGCATCCAAGTCGATGGAAGTGAGATAACATCTCTTCAACATACGAAACGTAACCCATACAAACGAATCCCATGCATTCTTCTCAATTTCTGACATTGAACTGTCAAAATCAGTATCGTTCACCAATTTGCGAATTTGTGGGCCGTCAGATATGCCTGCTTTTAGCTTTTCCTTAAAATATACTGGAAACATTCAATATCTTTGTTACGTGCTTCAACATATTGTTTCATCAGACCAAGTTTAATGTGAAGAGGGGGTAATATGATGTGATTTCGGGGCCCTAGAGCCACATTTATAACATTTGCCATACCTGGAACCAGTGTTTCCCTAGAAGGCCATTGTTTTCTCTTCCAATGTTCTGACTTTGCTCTGGTGGAGAGAAAATTTACCATCTTAAGATCAACATGAATTAACCACTTATGTTCATCATACCTTATCTTCTAATGATCAATGCAATTACAGAGTATTCTTCTTTTACTTTAGTTGAATGTGCGATCGGCAACGAGTGAAATTTATTTCCATTATGCAAAATGACACACTTCAAGCTGCGTTTTGATAAGTCGATAAATAAACGCCATTCGTTTGAATCATATCTCTGTTAGCCCATGACAGTTATCAAACCACAAATATCTGTGCAGTATACAAAATCCTTCTCTTCGGCAAAATAATGAAGTGAGGCTTTCTCTCGAGTGCGGTAATACGAAACTGTAGTTTCTTTAGTTATGAGACCTGTTTCTTCTTTACTTCAGAAGATCTTTTCGACAAATTTCATCATTAAGTTGGTCTTGATTCCATGTTCTCGGCGAGAAATGTTTGTGTGGGATGCACTCGTCATTTTCAGATGTAAATGGTAATGGTGGATCTGAACTGTCTGATTGGTAACACATACTTGAGGTTGAGTGTCCTGGTGAAGATGAAAGCACTTGACTACAGCTTGCACCCCGAACTTTGGCATATGCAACTTCTGGTGATTGTAGAACTGGAAGTTCAATCCCATCAGCAGACCTCGTGGGTTAAGACCATTGCATATGTTTTTCGAAACCGCTTTTTGTACTTAAGCAAAAATAGCAATCGGATTCGTGGCTCGCTGTTTCTCTCCATACCATAGACCTCGAAATTTCCAAGTGTCGTCTGTAAAATGCAAAAAATTTGAAACAAGAAATAAGAAGAATTCAAAATATAATTAAGAATTCCTGTAAATATAAAATATTCCACATCTACTTACCTATACTTACTTTACGTTAGAAGACGTCATAGATAAATTCATTCGACATGCATATATTTAGTACTCGGTGTCCAATGCTGGTTCAGATTGTGCAGATATATATTATAGCAATCTTGAAATAACTTTTTCAATGAAGAAAAGAATTTCAGTTTTTTTCCAGTGATATATTGGCCGCACACATAACAAAATAAATCCGGACTGTTTTTACATACAAAATGTTCTGGCTTTCTTGCTAATTTTTTATTAAATTGAAAATTTTTTTTAACTTCTAAGCTGAATGACTTTAATCTTTATGTAGGGATAAAATGATGTTTCCGTTATCGCAAACACTTCTTGAATGAAATAAAACGGCTCATTAATTATTTTTTTTTAGTTCTGAGAATCATAAAAATGTCATAAAAATTTTTTTTACCATTTTTTATTTTTTCCAAAAAATTTGTTTCGTAACTTTTAAACTATTGATCAGATTAAAAACAACAATACACATGATTTAAAGATATTGTAAGTCTTAATAAAGGGTCCGCCAAATAACTTTTTTTTTTTTGAAAGTGCTATAAAAAAAAACTGCTGAATATTATCTCAAATTTCTTTTTTTATTTGAAAGTACAATCCTTCCGGTTAATAATGGAAAATAATTTCATTCAAATGGCTGCCTCGGCTGGCCATGCAGTAGCCTACACGATCGGTCCAATTTTTAAGCACATTATCGATTGTGTACAGCTGTATTTCACCAATGGCTTCACGAATATTGTCCTTTAAAGCATCAATTGTCTCTGGCTTGTTGGCGTAACACTATCTTTGAGGGCACCTCACAAATAATAGTCCAACGGTGTCAAATCGCAGCTCCGAGGTGGCCAGACAACATCAGTTCTGCGGCTGATAATGCGATCTTCAAAAACAGGGCGCAAAACATCGAGTGTAGCTTCGGCTGTGTGGCACGTAGCGCCGTCCTGTTGAAACCAAATGTTGCCAATATCCTCCTCTTCAATTTTTGTGAACAAAAATTAGTTCAACGTGTCCTGATAACCATCACCATTGACTGTAACGGCCAATCCTAGCTCATTTTCGAAGAAAAATGGCCCAATTATGCCTCTGGACCAAAATCCGCACCAAACAGTGACTCGTTTTGGATGTATCGGCTTTTCAATGTATGCGTGCGGGTTTTCTGTGCCCCAAATGCGACAGTTTTGCTTGTTTACATACCCGCCAAGATCAAAATGAGCTTCATCTGAAAAGATGATTTTTTTTTGGCAAAATCGGCATCTTCTGTAAGTCGATCGCAGGCCCACTTAGCGAAGCAAAAACGCATTGGATGGTCAGTTGGCTTCAACTCCTGAACCAATTGGACTTTGTATGGCGTCACACCAAGGTCTTTATGAAAAATTCGTCTCAATGATGCCTCCGAAATGTTCAATTCTTGAGAACGACGCACTGTGGTCAATATTTTGAGATAGCGGCCAAAACTCCTTTTGGTTTTTGTTCTCCGATTTTAAAGTTATTAGACTCATATAAAAGTAGACAGCAGTAAACCTCGGGAGCCAAAAAATTGGAACTCTATTTGAACAATTTCACTGAGAACAGGGTGGTCCAAAATGGGCTTTTTCAGAATTTAGTAAATTTATGATATTTTTAGTTAATTTTTAAAGTTTAAGTGATTATAACTTTTTTGTTTTTCAAGATTTTTGGACGAAATAAATTTTTTGTTGTAACTTAACTTATTTCCTATTACTGGTAAAAATTCGTTTTATGGAGCATATTCTTAAATTGGGATACGATTTGGAATTTGGCCCGTTAGACGAAACAGTGAGAAACAACAAAGAAAATTTGGAAAAAAGAGAGCAAAAAAAAAAAGATATTCAAGAAAAATACCGTGAGATAGGCCTTATAATTGACCAGCCAAAGCAAGGAGAAGGAAATTCTAATGATGGATACACAGCAAGGAGATTTTTTTCCGATCCAGAAACTGCAGCTTCTATAACTGGAGTAGATTATGATTATTACGACGATTCCAAATCATATTACAAGTTATAGCATGTAGCAAAAAGATAGATGCAAAAAAATTTGGTCAGTATGCTAATGAGACAGCAACCCTTTATAACCAAAAATATTCTTGGAGACATATGCCAACCACAGTTCACAAAATTTTGTTCCATGGGGAACAAATAATTCAGCACAATATGCTTCCAATTGGAGATCTCTCAGAAGAAGCCCAAGAAAAAAGGAACAGAGACTACAGATTCTTTCGCGAGCACAATACAAGAAAAATTTCCAGATATTGTACTAATGAAGATCTTATTAATATTTTGTTGTGCACATCAGACCCATATATGTCCAGTATTCGACAAAAATGGAAATCAAACTCATTAGAGTTAGATGAAGAAGCTAAACAACTACTGCAAAATGAAAATCAAAGCTATTTGGAAGAAATTTTTACTAATATTGTTTAATTAATAATAGTTTAAAGATTATAATTTGTTTCTAATTTTAGTATAAATTTTTATTAATACATTTAAATAAAATATATGTGCACTTTAAATCAATAGTAAAAGTTTACTTAAAATTTGATCGATGTTGTGTTCTGTATATAATATATCCAAATGGTATTGATATTGTTGGGAATTTCAGTGTTATTTTTCAGTTTAATCCTCACAAGAATTAGCTTTCTTCCAAAAAAAAACCAACCTTTGGCCCCTGTGAATATTGAGACTATATAAATGTCAGGGGCCAAATGTTGGCATTTTCTGACCAAAATTAAGTTTAGGAATAATAAATAAGTATTGGTTGTAAAATACGATTGAAGAAAATAAGAAATTATAAAAAAAAATACCTATTTAAAATGTCAAAATATTCAACTTTTACATGGAAACTCAACAAAAAATTAAAATGCATTTTTAACTCCAAATTACTTACGTTCCTATCAGTCGATTTTTACGTTTGAACACGCAAATTGAAGCTTAAAGTCCCTCCTATTGAACAAAATAAACTGCGTAAAAAAATACCAATCCGGTCAAAAGTTATAGAGTTTTGACCGCTATCTCGCGAAATTGACCACTGTGCGACGGTGAATTGATGTTGATGGCGCTTCACGCACACTTTCTGCCACAGCAGCAATATTCTCGGGTGTACGCACTGTTTTTGGCTTTTCACGCTTTGGTTTATCGATGAGGATGCCAGTTTCTTTCACTTTTTTCACAAGATAACGAACGGACGGAGCTGACGGTGCTTCTCTTCTTCCAAAATCCGTACGCAATTTTCGCACACATTCTGCAACATTACCATGATTTTCAAAGTAATGTCGCAATATTTCCCAGCGTTGTTCAAGCGTATACACAACCATATTCGTTCAGCGGAAGGATAAAACTAATTATCTGTCAAATCAAATGTTACCATTCACGAAATAAGCACTAGTTGAAAAAAAACGTTAAGATGGCGGACCCTTTATTTTTTTAAATTTAACAAAATCGGTGTAGCTGTTTTTGAGTTATGACAACATAAGTCGAGAAATGTCTCAAAATATTGACAATTTTACTTAAAAATTATTTTAAAAAAAATTTTCCATAGAATTGAAAAATTTGACCATATTTGTACTTAAGTAGCCATGATGCATCAAATCTAAATAGTGGTTATCGATAGGCATTTTTGCTGTTGACCTGTGTTATTATTTATTAGAAGAGTAGAAGAGATGTATACGTATGAGTGATATTTTTAATCTTCTATATACAGTGACTCCATCGCATAATCGGACAAGTGTTCGTCAGATTTGTATGTCTTCTAAACTGAAAAAAATTCCACTAAGTATATGGTTTTTTTACTTTAGTTTACACTTTACATCCTAATCGTTGCAAAAATAAAAAATAAAAAATCAACATTCCTCATAATAACGGCAAATTTACATAGAGTAACATAATCAATTCAATTTTTTGCGCTCAGCATATAATCGGACAAAGGAAAGCAGAAATGTTAAAAATGCCGTTAGTTTACAATAGTTTAAACTTTAAAATTTGGTGGTCTTTTGTCACATTGATTCATAACTACCAAGTTGTAAAGTTTTAGTTTTAAACGAAATTATCGTAGAAATGGCCCCAAATGAAAAACGATCTATTGTCGAAGCTCCACTTTTTTACCGAAAAATTGTGTTCAGCGCCGAAGCTCATTTTTGGCTCAATGGGTACGTAAATAAGCAGAATTGTCGATTATGGAGTGAATATCAGCCAGAAGCATTGGAAGAGCTACCAATGCATCCAGAAAAAGTCACAGTTTGGTGCGGTTTATGGGCTGGTGGCATCATTGGACCGCACTTCTTCAAAGTTGATGCGAATCGTAACGTAACTGTGAATGGTGAGCGCTACCGAGAGATGATATCCAACTTTTTTTTTGCCCAAAATGCAAGAGCTTGACTTGCATGACATGTGGATTCAACAAGACGGTGCCACATGCCACACAGCACGCGCAACAATGGACTTATTGAGAGGCGAGTTCGGTGAACATTTTATTTCACGTTCGGGACCGGTCAATTCGTGCGATTTGATTTAACGCCTTTAGACTATTTTTTGTGGGGCTATGTTAAAGCCCATATCTATACAGACAATCCCGCTTCAATTGACGCATTGGAAGACAACATTGAAGCATTTATTCGTGAGATACCGGCCGAAATGTTGGAAAGAGTATGCCAAAATTGGACTAAGCGGATGGACCATTTAAGGCGCAGTCACAGTCAACATTTGCATGAAATAATCTTCAAACATTAAATTATATGGACCGTACTATCGATTCAAATAAAGATTTCATGCATTTTTCTGAATTTTATGTGTTTTTTTTGGAAAACTTTCCTATAGCTCTTAAAAAATCACCCTTTACCATTGTAGAGTTGCGAGAAAAAAGCCATTTTTAAGCCCAAAAAATAAAAACATGAGAGTAAAATATGCTAAAGAGTATTTGCTTAAAACAGAAGACTTTTGGAATAAGGTAATTTTATGTTAATATATCTTAAAATACATTTTCATTGATATTTTTCATTCATTACAAGGTTCTGTTCACTGATGAAAGCAAATTTAATTTGCACGGTTCAGATGGCAGGATGTTTGTGTGGCGTAAACCAAATGTAGAATTTAATCATCAAAATATTAAAACCACTATTAAGCATGAGGAGGCTCTGTTATGGTTCGGGGCTGCATGTCCAGTACCGGGGTAGGCAATTTGAATTTAATTGATGGTAAAATGGACAAATTTGGCTACTTCACCATTTTGAAAGCAAATGTAAAGCAAAGTGCAGAGAAATTGGACGTTGCAAACAACTTTGCTTTTTATCAAGACAATGATCCCAAGCACACTTCAGGTGTGGCAAAGCTTTGGTTGATCCATAACTGCCCCAAACTTATGGAAACATCGGCACAGAGCCCAGATCTAAATGTGATTGCACATCTTTGGGATTAAATAGTTGGAAGAGTATACCAACAAAAATTTAACTCAGTAAATCAGCTTAAGGAGGCTTTACTGGAATCATGGAACTCCATAGAACCTGAAGTGTGCCAAAAAAAAAATTCCAAAACGTTTGCAGGCCGTTCTTGAAAAAAAAGGATATGCTACAAAATATTAATTATCCTTTGCGACATATTTAACATTGCTGCATTCCTTTGTTCGATTATGCGTTGAGCACAAAAAATTTATAAAAATGAAGAATGTTGTTGTTTTTTGTATTATTTAGAAAGAGTGGACTGTATTGGTAGATTGTAAATAAAATCGAAAAAAAACACATATTTGTTAAATTTGTTTTTAGATTAGAGCACATTCATATTAAACAAACACTTGTCCGATTATGCGATGGAGTCACTGTATATATAAAAACGGATGTATGTATGTAAATATAAATTTCAGGAAATCTTCAGATTAGCCTGGCAGGTGAAACTGTGAAGTCTGATTTTAGATATTTGGTATGTGGGCGGAGGGGCGTGGAAAAATCAAATTTTAATATTGTACCACTAATGGCATCTATGTATATAACAAGTAAGATAATTATTGTCAGTCCAGACCGACTAGACGACATCCTATACCATACACTCAATGCACATTTGTTTTTGTAAAAAAATTTATCCATAGGCAGTGTATTCTAATACACAACACTCAGCACTAAACAATACAAAATACCCAAATAATTTTGTCTTTTTCATTTTTTGTTGTTTTTTCTTGCTTATCACAAAGAGCAGACCAGGAACACTTTGTTGCTTTGTTGGTACATATGACCGACCAAGATATTCAATTTAGATATTGTTTTTGTAATAAGTATGATTCCGTTTAAAAATAGTTTGCTGCTGTGAATTAAAAAGCAGTTGAAAAAACCAGTGTAAGTCTTAGGATTAAAATTCATATTATTACTTTACAACATGCGCTACAGATATTCAGACGAGAAAGGGGAAAGTGATTTTTTTCACTTATAGCTTCAAGGCTGAAGCAGAATGTTTGATATGCTTTAAAATTATTTAGACTAACACAAAATATCGTATTGAAATGCATATTTAGATATATCATTTCAGATATATTTTTTTCTTTTTTTTTTTCAGTGTACGTACATGCAGGGAATGAATATATGGAAAAACATTTGTGTTCTTTATACTAGCTGCATAATTTGTCTATAAACCATTTTTACTTTACACTCTGTCTTTCTGGAGACATATGTACATTAAGGTGGCCCTTCATTATATGGAGAAAAAAAAGTGTTCAAACACTCGGTCGCTCCCCCTAGAAATATGCTAATAGCAAAAAAACTGAGAAGTACAAAGCTTTAGGCCAATCAAAAAACATTAAGAGGTGGCTCAACGCGATTGAAAATTTCAAGTGTGTTTTATATGCGGAAAATATGAAAATATGAAAATATGAAAATATGACTTTCTTTCAGATTTTAAGAAAATTTCGTTCTATAGTTTACCTTTTCTGACAAATTGTTACATAATTCGGGGTCAGTATTAAATTATCAAAAAGCTATAAAACTTCAAAAGCGAATAAAAACTCTCCAAGAAATAGTAAATGCCCCAGACCACTTTTGCGCCAAAAAAAACTAGATCCTGAAATTTGATGGCATTATTTTCAACTTTAAGAAATTAATTAAAGTCAACATTAAGTTTTAGTTTCTATACCTGTTAGTACTCAGATATGAAGTATTGTTTTGTTACCACCTTCTTAACCTATTAAACATTGAGACCGAAAATGGAAATTTTTTTTGATAAAATTTTGAAAACTTCTTTTTCAAGTGTTGAAAAAATTTCTTCAACAAAATTAAAAAAAATTGATCTTGCTCCTTAATGTCTTGTTAAATGTATGTTAGAGATTAACTGTTTGAATTTTTCGGTTAATCCCTATGCCTGAATTTTTTTGGCAAGGATTTTATTTTTGCGGATTTGGAGAAAAATGGGATTTTTGTAAAATATTCTGTAAATGTACTCTTTCTAAATACTTTGTATCAAAAATTCCTCACTTTTCTACTTTGAAATGTTATGTCTTATCTTAATAGCCTAGGGTTTCGGAAAAAAAACATTATGACCCCATTAACCCTTTTGGATGTGGGGTCACATATGACCCCAAGCTAATAAAAAACAATTTATCCAAAAAATTCAAACATTTTATTAGTGCTGTTGAATTTTTAGACGCGATGCTTAAAATATAATAGCCAAATGTGTAGAACTTCCGTTCCTAAAATTTGGGATAAATCCGAGAACGTTAACCTATTATTTTCCAAGGCCAGCTTTGGATTTTTAAAATAAAAATTACCGAAAACGAGTTTTTCTATGAAACTCGATGAACCACTATTTCGAATTTAAGAAAAATAATTCGGTTATTTTCTATTTATCTAAGGCTTCAGTGCTCCTGGGATCAAAATAATCCATTGTGATATATCTCTGGTGCAATTATTTGCTTTGCTCGCGAATATAAATTAAAACAACTTTTTACCAATTTTGTTATAAAATTACTTTATGTATAAAAACTGTCTATATGTACATAGCAATAATCTAACCCATAAAAAAGTTTTTATTAAAACTTTTTCTTTCCTTATGCATATGATTATTGAATCTCTCTGTGACTGTGCGTGTCATTGCGTGACTATTTCAAAATTAATCTATGCTTACAACAAGTGTATGGACTAAGTTTAAAATTGATCGGATGAGGGGAAGTGAGGTTTTAATCTCTCCGTGACTGTACGTGACTATGGGTGATAGTGCGTGACTATGTCAAGGTAAATTTTTTTCACCCAAGTCTATCGACCAAGTTTCAGATCGAATGGATAAGGGGATATGCGGTTGCCCTAAGGCAGACAGACATACCGAGAGAGAGTGTGAGTTAAAAGAAAGAGTTTAAAAATTAAGTGACCTTTTAATTGTTAAACGCACCTCTTACACTACACCACACAGTCACAAAAGTGCAATTAGTTTGCGGTGATATATATACCGCACATAAAATGGAGTCAATTATCCAGCGTTGATGTGCTGATCGGCTCAGGATCACTTTACTATACTTGCTCTCGAATGACAACGCTGTGAAATATTTTCTGAGTCATTGTTTGGGGGGTGGGTTGGTGAAAAATTCCAAGTCAGGGTGAAATTGTTAGGCCAGTATAAACCTACAGTGTGTGCAATTTGAAAGCAGTTTTAATGCATAAGACCAATGAAAAACCTGCGGTTCCAATCGCGAATAGTACAGAAGCGAAAGAAAAATTTGAAGCACTAGGAAATATTTTAAAATAGTTGACTGTGGATAAAGACGATATTTTTCGAAATGAAAGTTACGTGTTTCATTGCTACGTGCTCAATACAATTTTTAGTTTTCTTTATCTTTACTTTTCCAGTTGTTTATAGCCAAACATTTTGAGTTATTGATGAGTTATGGGCGAAAATTGATGGAAAAAAGGCGAAAAAATTAAAGTGTTTTAAGGTTTCCTTCTCCAAAATTAGTCCAGCTTAATTTGTTCATGGTTATACTAAAAAAATTATTAATTTAAGCTTTGGCTACAATTCTGCTGAAGTAAGTAATGAAAAATCAACAATTGTTCATGAGTTATAGTTGAAAAACTAAGTAAACATAAAAACAAGTAAGAAAATTATAGTCGGTCTAGCCCGACTATACGATACCCTATACCATGGTTTAGAGACCCTATCTCTTAGGCCCAACTAACTGGACATAGAAAATAAGCAAAAACCAAATTTGAGTAGGATTTTTATTAATTTTTTTGGCTGCAGATATGAAAAAGTTCATATCGGATGCTATATTTATATGGGGACTAGGTCGAAAAATGGACCGATCCTGACCATATTTGGTAAAGTCACTTACACTTTGAAAAAATATATATAAACCAAATTTGATAGATTTAAGTGAAGATCGGGAAGTAGCTCTATATGGGGCCTATGACTAAGAATTTTCTTATAGACATTTTTGAACTACTGATTAATGAATGTAATAAACACATACAAACCCAATTTGACTGAGATCTATGTGAAAATTTGGAACTTATGGCAATTTATGTCGATTTCATAGGGGTCATTTCTATGGGGACTAGGTCTGAACATGAACCGATTCTCACCAATTTCATCCCATGGCTGAGGAAAGCCTCTATACCAAATTTCATCAATATATATTGATATTTGCGACCTGTAGTTTGATTACAAGCTTTACATAGACGCACAGACGGACGGACGGACGGACATTGCTATTTCGACACAAAAAGTGATTCTGAGTCGATCGGTATAATAAATAATTAATCAATGAAGTTTGGCCTGAGACTTTTACCCAGACTTGGAATTTAATTTAATTTGATGTTGCACAACATAAATGCGATTCTTGGTAATCCTATTTAAAACCACCAAATCCGAATGAAACAAATACTGTTTAATTTTACTGAATTTTGCGTAGACTGTTATGTTTGTGGCAGCTGAAAAGAGACAGTATTTATTTACAGAAAATTATATCAATAATTCAATACAATAATTCAATACGTAATAGCATAAGCTTAATAGTAATAGATCAATAATAACATGTCATGTTATTTAAGATACATATTATTCAGGAATATCCCATAAAATGTCAAGTGCAGGGGGTGAATAAGATATGTGGGTGCCCCTTAAAATATTAATTCAGCATAAAACTCCTATTTGTCATAGCATAGTCCGTATAATTTAATACTAATTTGATTTTAATAAAATACCATTAAATAAATCATTTATATAAATTTATGCATATTAACGACAGATTTTCATATTTATTTTAATTGTTATGTTGTTGCAAATTGCTGTTTATATTTGTATATAATTGAATCATTCTTAATATAAATATGACATATGTATGTTAATGATAATAAATTAATAACTCTTTACTCACACAATATTTCGTAGATAGTGTTGGGCACAACAAATGTGGCAGACTTACAAAAGCATCTGAAAAAGGCTAAATATATGCTAAATGACAATGTTGCAGAAAAATAAACACGTTGTTGCAAAACCAAAATGAAATATTTATTTAATTGATCGAGCTATTTCCGTTCGTCTATGAAAATCACGATCTTGTGCACCATACGCCATCTCTTTTATCGGTATGGCAACATACCGAGTCCAGATAGTTACGCTGTACAGTTGTGTTAACGCAACGTGCATATCATCGAAATTATCGTGGCCAAGAAGCTTCCCACCCTATTTAGACTGCTTGTTTTCTCAATTTGTGTAATGCTTAGTAGTTCTAGAAGCTGAAAAAGAATTACTTACATTTATGTACCGTTGGGTAAGCAGAATAATACAGAATCAGCTGTAACTTCTACATATCGGTCTTATTATACTGTTTACATAATTTCGGAGCACATTTTTTTCCGTTTGCGATTATTAATTTTAATACCATATACCACCATGTGCTCGATAATGAGTTTGATATTTATAACTACCAAAAACATTTCAGCTCGTATTCTACTGATCGACTCAAAATCACTTTTTGAGCCGATTTAACGATATCTGTCTGTCCTTCCATCTGTTTATGTGTCCATATAATCATACTGCTGGTCGAATATATATATTTTTTTTAATTTATTCTTTATTTAAAATCTATCCGAGGATGATTGGCAAATTCGTTAAAAATTATTACATCACATGGGTTAAGTAACTCCGATGCGATACTTAACAAATATAAAAGCATTTTTTAAGTATTCGTTATCGTCAAGCTTAGCTTCGGAATGGGAGATCCAATATGTGATTTCTTTTCAGTCATCTCGTTTCGTTCGCTAACAAAGATATCGCAACAGAATTGACATGGTTGCTCAGCCTATACAGGTGTCTCTCACTTATGATGTTAATTTCTTCCCGAACGGACGACATTGAGAGATCTCGC
Organism: Cordilura impudica; assembly: GCA_963682025.1. Classification (NCBI taxonomy): domain Eukaryota; kingdom Metazoa; phylum Arthropoda; class Insecta; order Diptera; family Scathophagidae; genus Cordilura; species Cordilura impudica. The sequence continues at coordinate 291,077,822 of OY821517.1, forward strand.
TTAATCACATTCTGAAATACCATGAAATGCCATGAAATACCATGAAATACCAAGGATTAATCTCAATGTTTTAGATTGGTACCGTCCAATTATATCAATGTTTGAGTTGCTAGCCGTACCCCGAAGCTGGATACCATACGTCCCAACAGGTTTCAGAACTATTTTGTAAATTCGTAACTTATTGTTTAAATTTAACTAAGATTTTAAATGTATGAAAAAAAAAATTTGGTCGAATTTTGCGGTGTGCGGGTCGAGTTATTGTAATATGAACATTATGGTGACAGCGGTTTGTATGAAAAAAAAATTTGGTCGAATTTTACGGTATGCGGGTCGAGTTATTGTGACACTAGATCTAAAACTTTAGTGCGAAAAATTTGAGCCAAATCGGACAATGCCTTCTGGATGCGCATTGAGTTCAAATTTCAAATATGCATTTATATCTAAAAATTATAAAAAAAAAATCATTTTTCACAAAATTTTTGATATTAATAACTGCGTTTCAATTAAATTAATTAATAAACCATAATCTAGAGTAAATTATCTTTCTATTGAAACAACAAAATATATAATCGGTTGAAAACAGCCAATTTATATCAAGTTCCCCAGGCAATAACTCGCCGCAGACCAATAGATTAATCGAGCTCACATTTTTAAAGATATTGAAATAATTTACAGCAATGACATTTTTGCATTCTCCTGGTCAGAAAATCAGCTTATTTAAAGTATTTTGCATCTCGTCTATTGTTATGCCGCTCTAAATTAATGTCAAAACGGTACGTATTTTTTAGTACTATTTGAAAATCTCCAATTTAACTTTTTCAAAAATTTTGTTCAAGAAATTTACCGAAATCATAGATTGGACTTTAAGGTCTTATCAACAAAATACATGTGATTAAAAATGTTAAATATTGTAGGAATCTTTTTCTTAATTTGCCGAGGGAAGCCTTTTAATTTCAGGGGATTTGAAGAAAAATTTGATTTTTTATACTTTTTCAACTTTTAGGCTACATCTTTTTGGTGTTTACATATTTCAAGTATCTTTTGTACTACCAACATACAAAAAATCAACTAAATTGGAAATATCAACTTGCAAAATGATTTTTTTATTGGTTGATTTCACATGGATTGAATTTGAATTTTGAATGTCTCCGTGACTGTGCGTGACTTTGTGCGACTATCTTAAAATTAATATTTCGCCACAACAAGTTTCAGATCGGTCGGATGAGGGAAAGTGAGAATTTAATCTCTCCGTGACTGTGCGAGACTATGTCAAAGTTAATCTTTTTTTAATTGATGTGTAAATAGATGTACCACAAAATGCAAATAAGACTATCAGCATCTTCCTTTAAGTTTGAATCCTTAGAAAATATAAAATATAGGAACGTATTAAGTTTTTTTTTACAATTTTTGATAAAGAATATTCGTTATTTAAAAAATTTATAAAAAAAAAAAATAAATAAAAAAATAGTATAAAATTTTTTCAAATAATTTCACATTTTTGTCAATATCTCAGGAACTAATAAGAGCTCACTCAAATGCAGAGGAGACTAACAGGGTCAACATATATTTATTTTAGAATTTAAAAAATTTCATTCTTTGAGATATAGCTTCCCAAACTTTAAATTGTGTGATAGTAACCTTTAAAAATCGCTTAACTTAGTTTTAAAGCTATTTTCAATACCTATTAAGTTAGACAAATTTCGACCTTCTACGTTTAAAACTTTTGAAGATATAAGCCATAATGGCAGACCACTTTTGTGCTTTTTTAATGAATTTTCTACTTTTCGAAGCGCCATATTTCGAGAACCACAAATGCTAGACAACCAAAATTTTTGAGTTTATATTAGTTTAGTACTGTAGAACATTCATGCTAATTTTGATTTTAAATGGAATTACCCTTGCGTTCCATCGAGCGTTGCTTAATGGCAGTATGGCTTTACATTTTATGCACGGAAATTTCATGTTTCTTTAGTAGTGTTTAAATGCAAAACCAAGCTCGTACCAGTATTGCGTATCGTAATGCCATTTAATGTTTTCCACACGTTGTTATTAATTAGTTCCGGAATAAAATTATAAGAGATTTTAGGACATGATGTTTTTCCATCCAGGTCTCAAATGTGGTGTTGACAGCCGACATATTGGTGTGGAGTAAGATCAATTGATTTATAATAGTGCTTTAATAGCTTAACAATGCCGTTTTTGTGAACAGTATTTAGACATGTTGTATCACAAATAATAATTTTTATTGATTTCCATAAATCAAATTTGTGTATTGTTTCTCATTAAATAAATGAGGGATTTTTCCTAAACAAGCACTGATAAATTAATTTCCTTGTATTCAATTTTTGAAACTATTGCATGGAGTTCTTTATTGCCAACTTTCAATTTTCATTTATCAAAGTATCCTTTAACATTTTGGCTTTACACTCTGCCGACTTGATAACAGCTTGGTAAATAGATGGCTAATTCCTTACAAATTTTTACTGCTGTTCTAGTACTAACTTTGGCACTAGTAACTAAGGCTAACAATGGATTTGCCAATGATTTATTTAATTTCATGTCTTCCTTGGGCTTCTAATTAGAATCGTCGGATGGGTGTTGGTTCTCATACTCATACTCTGGTACTGAATTTTCATCAGACATAACTTCTTTTTGAGCTACTTTATTCGTTCTGTTTCGAAATCTTTATCATATATCCGAATTGATATTTCAACTTTTCTATTTACTGATTAAGTTTTGCAAAGTTCATTTTAGATGACATTATTCCTCTCTTTTTTGGATTTTCCTGGAGCATCTAAAGTACAAAATCTTTCAATTATCATTTTTGGGTTGGCATTTTATTCAATTGATGTAATGGAGTGACGGTCAAAGTCTTTGCCCACGTTTTAGCATTTTTCAAAATGCATTTTTCAAAATGCTTAAACGACTTATTTCAAAACCCATTATTTTTAATTATTGAACACGAACTCGGAATATTTAAAATACGACTTAAGTAATTTCCTTAAACTTAATTTGTTTTAAGTTCTTCATTGTTCAAAAGTTATACTGTGATTGACGTACATATATTAGAACTGGTTTTATTTTAATATTTAAAATGTAGATTAAATGTAGATTAAAAAGGGAATATTAAAATAAAGTAATACAAGATAAATAGGAAATAATTAAATAATAGAAGATAATGTATAGAAGGAAATATATTCGTAAATCACGTTTTGATATAAAAAAAATTTACATTAATAATATTCCTTAAAAATTAAAAACAATGAATTACGTGACGTCCATTCTGCTTCCTAAATCTTTACACATGTAATTATATTCAAAGTACAAAAATCAAAATATCCCACATATTTTGGTTTTATTTTTAAGTTTTAATATACTGAAGTAGGGGATGGATAAAAAAGTAAAATTTTTTTCGAATTTTTATTACTTTTTTTAAATTCTTTCTTTTAACTCATACTCTCTGTCTGTCTGTCTGTCTGTCGTGGGTCAACCCCATTCCTCCTTATCCAATTGATCTGAAACAGGGCCCATAGTCTTGTTGTGAAAAAAAGAATAATTTTGGGTTAGTCACGAACAGTCACGCACAGTCACGGAGTGCTCTAAATGTCATTTCCCCTCATCCCATCCATCTGTAACTTAGTCCATACACTTGCTGTGAAAAAAGATTAACTTTGTCCTTAGTCACGCACTGTCACGCATGTTCACGCATAGTCACGGAGAGATTAAAACCTCACTTCCTATCATCCAATCGATCTGAAACTTTGTTCATAGACTTGTTGTACCCAAAAATTAATTTCAATATAGTCACATACAGTCACGCACAATCACGGAGATATTCAGGAAAAGCAAGAGTTTTAATAAAAACCAATCATTTTGAAACTTGGTCGGTATACTTGCTATAAAGAAATATAACTTCTACATAGTCACGTGCAGTCACGGAGTGATTTAAAATACATTTCCACTTATCCGATCGATCGATGCCATCTATTTATAGCAATACTGTTATGGTTGTTAGACTTGATGGTTGCAGTTGTTTGCTATACATTCATGGCGCTTTCTGTTGGTTGTTGAATCAGCCAAATAAATTTAAATCATAATATTTGCACCAATACACTTACATATACCTCACACCAATTTTCCCTTATGCTGTTTTTGTGATTGTATTGTGAAACAGATTTTTACCGCCCTGAGCTCATGGATGTTTACTAGGGTGGCCCTTCGTTATATGGAGGGAAAAAAAAGTGTTCAAACTGTCGGTCTCACCCCCTAGAAATATGCGAATAGCAAAAAAAGTGAGAAATACAAAGTTTTGGGTCAATGAAAAAACGTTTAGTCGTGGCGCAAAGCGATTGAAAATTTCAAGTGTGTTTATATGGGGAAAACATGACTTTTTTTCAGATTTTACGAAAATTTCGTTCTATAGTTTAATTTTACCGACAAGCTGTTATATAATTCGGGATCAGTATTAAATTATCCTTTCAAAAGGCTATAAAACTTCAAAATCGAATAAAACATCGCCAAGAAATAGCAAATGCCCCAGACCACTTTTGTGCCAAAAAAAAAACTAGGTCATGAAATTTGATGGCATTTTTTTTCAATTTTGAGAAATTGAGTAAAGCCATCATTCTTTTATGGTTTCTGTACTTATAAGTACTCAGATATGAAGTATTGTTTTATTAGCACGTTGTTAACCTATTGCGCATTGAGACCGAAAATTGGAAATATTTTTAATAAAATTTTGAAAACTCCTTTTTCAAGTTTGAAAAAATTTTCTTAAACAAAATTTAAAAAAATTAATATATTAATTTAAGGTTTTATTAAATACATGCTGCAGATTAATTGTGTGAATTTTTAAGTAAATCCCTCTACCAGAATTTTTTTGACAAGGATTTTATTTTTGCGGATTTCGAGAAAACTTGGATTTTTGTGAAATATTCTGTAAATGTACTCTTGCTAAATACTTTGTATCAAAAATTCATAATTTTTCTACTTTTAAATATTACGTTCTATCTTAATAGCCTAGGGTTTCGGAAAAAAATAATATGACTCCATTAACCCTTTTGGAATTGGGGTCACATATGACCCCAAACTAATAAAAGACAATTTATGTAAAAAATTCAAATATTTTGTAAGTGCTGTCCAATTTTAAAATGCGCCACTTAAAATATAATAACCAAATATGTAGAAGTTTTGTTCCAAAAATTTGGGATAAATTCGAGAACGTTAACCTATTATTTGCCAAGGCCAGCTTTGGATTTTAAGATATTTTAAAATAAAAATTACCTAAAACGAGTTTTTCTATTAAATTCGTTGATACCACTATTTAGAATTTAAGAAAAATAATTCGGTTAATTTTTATTTATTTAACCCTTCAGTGCTCCTGAGATCAAAATTATCCATAGTGATATATCTTTGGTGCAATTATCTGCTTATTGCTCGCGAATATAAGTTATAACAACTTTTTACCAATTTTGTTATAAAATTATTTTATGTAAAAAGTAATAGTTGGATTTATTGCTGTCTCACCCACTAATTTGGTGGATATTGATAAAAAACGCCAAAAAAAAAAATTTTCAGGTCAATCGCTGAAGATGCCATTATTTATAATGGTTGACATTTTTTGATTTTTTATAATCGGTCGCTTTATATTATCTTCAATGTCACCTACATGTCTTGAAATTTCTACCATTTTATTTCCCAGTTTTAAATAGTTTATTAAATAAAAGTAAATTTCAAATATAATAATATATATAAAAGGTAATATTAAATTAATACTACTCTTAATGGAATAAATTACAAAATTAAATGGAAGTGAATTTCAAAAAACGTCCTATTTTTTAGACACATGACTTAAGTTGTTTTAATTTATATTCGCGAGCAATAAGCAGCTAATTGCACCAAAGATATATCACAATGGATTATTTTGATCTCAGAAGCACTGAAGGGTTAAATAAATAAAAATTAACCGAATTATTTTTCTTAAATTCTAAATAGTGGTATCAACGAATTTAATTGAAAAACTCGTTTTAGGTCATTTTTATTTAAAAATATCTTAAAATCCAAAGTTGGCCTTGGCAAATAATAGGTTAACGTTCTCGAATTTATCCCAAATTTTTGGAGCAAAACTTCTACATATTTGGTTATTATATTTTAAGTGTCGCATCTTAAAATTGGATAGCACTTACAAAATATTTGAATTTTTTGCATAAATTGTCTTTTATTAGTTTGGGGTCATATATGAACACAATTCCAAAAGGGTTAATGGAGTCATATTATTTTTTTTCGAAAATATAACATTTAAAAGATAAAATATAACATTTAAAAGTAGAAAAATTATGAATTTTTGATACAAAGTATTTAGAAAGAGTACATTTACAGAATATTTCACAAAAATCCAAGTTTTCTCGAAATCCGCAAAAATATAATCCTTTTCAAAAAAATTCTGGTAGAGGCATTTACCTAAAAATACACACAATTAATCTGCAACATGTATTTAATAAAACCTTAAATTAATATGTTATTTTTTTTAACTTTTGTTTAAGAAAATTTTTTCAAACTTGAAAAAGGAGTTTTCAAAATTTTATTAAAAAAAATTTCCAATTTCCGGTCTCAATGCGCAATAGGTTAACAACGTGGTAATAAAACAATACTTCATATCTGAGTACTTATAAGTGTAGAGACCATAAAAGAATGATGGCTTTAATCAATTTCTCAAAGTTGAAAAAAATGCCATCAAATTTCATGACCTATTTTTTTTTGGCACAAAAGTGGTCTGGGGCATTTGCTATTTCTTGGCGAGGTTTTATTCGATTTTAAGGTTTTATAGCCTTTTGAAAGGATAATTTAATACTGATCCCGAATTATATAACAGCTTGTCGGTAAAATTAAACTATAGAACGAAATTTTCGTAAAATCTGAAAAAAAGTCATGTTTTCCCCATATAAACACAATTGAAATTTTCAATCGCTTTGCGCCATGACTAAACGTTTTTTGATTGGCCCAAAACTTTGTATTTCTCAGTTTTTTTACTATTCGCATATTTCTAGGGGGGAGACCGACAGTTTGAACACTTTTTTTTATTAAGGGCCACCCTAATGTTTACACAACAAAAAATTAACTAAACGCAGTTTCAAAGCTATTCTCAATACCTTTAAAGTAAGACAAATTTCGACCCTGTATGTTAAAAATTTTTGATATATAAATTATAGTGGCAGACCACTTATATGTGTTTTTAATGATTTTTTCATTTTTTGACGCGCCGTATCTCAGGAACAACAGAAGCTGGAAGTCCACAATTTTACCTTTATCTTAGTTAGGTGAGGTGCAAAAACACAACTAAATTTCATAAAATTTAAAGGTGGTCTGGAAAATCGGGTCGTTGGTTATAAAAATTTTAACCCTCAAGGGAATTTTTTTGCCATTTGAGAAATTGTCCTTATCCCAAAATACCGAGACCAGCTTACCCCAATATGTGAATTCATATGAGGAACTATTAAAATAGTACAAAACATTTATCCATTATACAAAACATTCGCCATAGCGTGATGCTAAGGCCAAAATTTGGTTATAGCCCTAATGTATACATACATACATACATATATAAGAAAGAGATAAAGTTATATTTATAGCTAATTAATTTATGCTTCATATTTGTAAGCTTTTTAAGGAGATTAATAAATATTTATGGAATTTTAACTAATAAGTAACAAGTAAATATTAAGATATAATATAAAGTTGTTTATGACTGCATACGAGTATGACGCTACATTGTATATGTATGGGTGGTTGTGATTTCATTTTGGATATGATATTCGTAAATGCAATTTATATTTGTTGTTCTTCAGAAGCAACAACAAAGCCAGGCAGTGATAGACAAACACTTAGTAGCAGTTTGTATTATACTTCCAGCAATAATATTACACACAAACAATTCGCCAATCGAACTGTTCTAAACTCCAACGACAGCGTTTTCGTTTGTATGAATAGATATTTAATAGCATTTTACCATTTGTTATTGTGATTAAATATTTGAGGTTAAGATAACAGTATTAGAATTGTAATTATCTGGAAATTTGACTTGCAATAAATTCGGTAACCAAAATAAATCAGTTTTCTGTATTAATGGTTGATTGAGTTATCCTATACGACTCTGTAGTAAGGATATAATTAGTTTGTCCTGATGTTTGTAACAACCAAAAATTATGTGAGCAAGACCCGCGTTTTATTATAGCTCTCGTTTCAGAATCATTTTCTGAGTCGTTTTAGCGATGTTCGTCCATTCGTCTGTCTGTTTTTCTTCCACCTATCTCTCTGTACGTCCATGTAAACTTTTCCTGACCATAGCATGAATGGAATTGAAATTGATAAAAATCGATCCATGTTCAGACGCAGTTCCAATACAACTTAAAATCCAAATTATCATATAGATCCAAATGTACATATATAAAAATTAAAATTTATTTGTTTGTGGGTTTGTGTGTTTGTGGGTTTGACATTAGTGGGTGGCTAAACTATAGGACCGATCTTCTTAAAATTTTCACAGTGTGTAAGTTTGTATCGGGAAAGTGAAATAGGCCATATTTTTATTAGCATACGAAGTGGGCGTCGCACAGTGGCGCCATTTGAGTTTTTTCGTTTCAAAAATCATATCTTTTGAACCGAATAACATAATTGAACAGTTTAAACAGCATATGATAGATAAGTGTTCAGCCTATGAAATGAACGCTTGGAAAGGGTGCTACGCTTTGTAGGGGCCTACTTATGGGTTATCGAAGTTAAAATTTGTAGAAAAATCAATTTTATGGTAACTAAAAAAAATTATTTTTACATTTTTAGATTGTTTTTATTTTTTTTCTTTAGGGTTGTGTGTTTTAAATTATTACCCAACAAATTAAAAAAAAAAATACTTCTTTTTTAAATTTATTTTTTCAATTTTCTGTAAAATATTCATCACAATTCGTAAGAGAAGGTATATATAAAAGACTAATCATTTCTAAACTATAATTATTTGCTAACTCTCTCCGTAACTTCACATGCCGCAGGGAAGAAATAAGTGGATCGGAAGATGCTGCCAACATGTTGAAGAGGTCCTCATTTTGCCTTGCCCATGATGATTTGAATGTGTTCTGCAATCTATATTATTTATAAAATTTGTTAAGAGACTCCTGTGCTTCTTCAGAAAGCTCTCCAATTGGCAAAGACTTGTACTCAATTATATTTTTGCCATGCGCCAATATTTTATGGACGGTCGGGGTCAACTTCTTCTGCTAAAAGAGCTGCAGTTTTCGATGCATATTCTCCATATTTTGTAGAATTGACATTTTCTTTGCAGTTTAAAACATTCAAGATCGTTCCCAATCTTTTCACGAATTGATTGTCAATTCCAGTGATTCTAGTTACTGCCTCATCATTTTCAAAAAATCTCCTAGAAGTGTTTCCATCGTTTGAGTTACCGTATCCGTGCTTGGGACAGTCTATTTTTAGTCCAACTTGTTTAAAAAAAGCATCCTGTATTTGCTTGTTTCTGATCTTTTCCTTATCCTTTATTGATGTATTTTCATCGAAGATTTCCTCCTCTTGTGGTAGGGTATACGCCAGTTTTAGCAAGAACTCCATACACCTTATCCTTGCGTGCAATGGTGACATTCCATATTCGTAATTCTCCTCGTTTGTAGAATCGTTTAAATTACCAAAGTTCTTCTGAGTCTTTTTGCAAATCGGGCATGACAATGTTGAGGTTGTTCCTGTCAGTTCGTTTACGACTTTTCCGTCAACCATGGTCAGGTGTAACTCGTAATTGTATTCAATATAGTTTTCTTCTCCAATTTACAGCTTTGTAGGCTTAATCTTGCTTATTTGTTCTTCAATGTCCTTCACCGTGGTCCTTATGGGTTCTACCGATTCCCTTGCAAACTGAAAAATTATTGGTCGGCAATAATGCACTGATGACGGACGTGGATTTTTCCAGTGTAGGGAAACATCAGATTTTAGCCGCAAAGGAACAACAGATGCCATAAACATATTTCCATCCGATATTTTAGCGTCATCGGAAGATATCCTGTGCTTATAAACGCTTTATCCGGATGTTCCATCGCAGCCCCATTTGCTGATCAATGTCAGTTTCTCAGGAAGAATTTTCACCTCATTTTCAGGAAGACTCTCCAACAACCGTTTTGCTGTATGGCCCATGAGATCCTGCAGATTGGCTTCCACAGAGACTTCCGTAAACTCCGTATGCAGTGGCCGTGAATTTATTTTGGCTTGCGTAATATGCTTGTATCCTGGTATTTTGGCATGCGTAATATGCTTGTATCAGCTTCCGTGAAAAACTTTGGTGTGGTTGACCTTCTAAACAGTTCAAATAATTTTAAATTGTTTAACGCCATGGTTTCAGTACTTGTTGCGCCAATTTTCAGTCGTAGACTAATCCAGGCATTATGCTTATTTTGCAATATATAGGCTTATGCTACCATGCCTAAAAATTTACCTGTTCCCTGCATACATATGGATTTAGGCTGAATTATGCAATTTTGATATTATGCTCGTGTCTAAATAAGATTTGTGCCTACCTGTAGGGACCATAAGTCAATATTGTTCTTGACCATTTGCACTCCAAATTAATTTTTAAGTGAGGAGCGTACTTGCGAATTTCAATGAGTAGTTTTTTGTGCATCCTGTGTCTGTAACAGAATATTGGGAGTAGACTTTGGCAGAGGCTCACAGGTAGACAACCGACTTAAAATGCAATTTTCAAACTATTAGATCAAACTACTGTCAGTCAAAACATGTAAGGGATGCACGCCATACAAAATCTGCAACCATGTCTTTTCAACCTTTTTTACCTCTAGAAGCCAAACGGGCACGTACAGGCAGATAAAACCTTTTAAATTATGTAAAGAAATAACCAAAGAACATGTTTTGCAAATATGCCAAATATATAAAAATACAGATTTTTTTATTTTCCGTCAAAGTTGAAAAATAGTGAAAAAACGGATAGTTTTTAAAAAATGATTTACCAGGAGAAACACAAAGCAAACAGTTAATTTTTTTTATCATTATACATTTAATAAATACATCAATCAATACAAACAAAAAATAAGGCGATTCGTTACCTATTTTTCGTGATATTACACCTGAAATCGCAACAAATTGACTAAAAATTGTGTGTTTTTTTGAAAACCGAAAGTCGGTCAACTTTGAACGGTATATTTTCTAAACTAAAAATGTGATATTATTAAGAGTAGCATATTTGAAATCGTTGAACAGTTTCCTATAACATGGGTTTATTCAAAACTTCGTCGGCGCACAGTGTTGCAAAACCGGAATTTTGTGGAAATCATATTGCCTAAACTGTACTTTTAATTGTTTCGATGAGAAACTTCTATAGATTGATCAGAAGGAAATCCCAAACAGAATGAGTGAAAAAAAAATGTACACCGAAAAAAATTGTTGGGTCAAATTTTCAACAAAAGTCAAAAAAAAAAAAAATTGTTCAAAAAATTTACAAAAAAAAATTTATTTTAATTGTTCTTTTATTTCTGATAAATACCCTATGATTAGTTTTTTATATAAACTATAGGGTGGTCCGAACAAGAATTATAAACCTCAAATTTTCATGATTTTTCGATATTTGTTGAAAAACTCTGAAATTTTATATATGAAACCAAAATCTATTTCATTTCTTATTTGAAAGGCGGCAATAAAAGCTTTAATTTGATACCGGTTTCAAGTCAATAGCTTCCGTTTTAAGAGATTTATGCTCATTTTTGTGGAGTGCTAGAATAGATGTAGAATAAAGAAAAATTTGAAGATACTATTTTATAACACAGGCATATTTTATTGCATTCTACAGAAAAATTACAAATTATCAGTCATCTACAAATAAGTTCATTGCTTCCTCTGATAATTCCAGGTGTTCCTTCTCCTTCAGTATTCTCCTACTTGTGATTGCGGGATCAGAATTGGCGAGCAGATAATGTAATATGTCTTCACAATTGTCTTTTCTTGATGTTTTCCTCGCATGGTAAAGCCTTGTGTTTCTGAAGTCCTTGTTTCCTGCTTCCAATGCTTCTTCTGATAGTTGGCCAATGGGGACCAAAAATGAACGAATTATTTCAGCTCCATGAATAAGAACCTTGTGGACAGTTGGTGGCATATAATGCCACGAATATTTCTTTACATAGAGAGCAGCAGTTTCTATTCCGTACTTAGAGAACTTATCGCACTCTATCTTATATCCAGAAGTTATAGCTTGAAGAATAGTAGAAAACCTTCTTATAAGTTCGGTATCTACGCCTGTGGCCGGAGCGGTTTCCTCAGGATCACTAAAGAATTTCCTTGCTGTGTTACCGTCATTAGTTGTTCCACTTCCTTGTTTCACAACATCAACAGTTATTTGGAGCTGATCTTTCAGATTTTGTTGAACTTCATTTTTTCTTTGATCTCTAATAATCTTCTCATCTTCACGGAGCTTAGTTCTCTTTGGTTCCCCTGCCTTGCGCACAGTGATTTGATAAGCAATGTTCAGTAGGGTTTCCATAAATCTGATTCTACAATGTAATGTTGATAATCCAAATCTATAAGCTTCCTGATTGGGTGTCCTTTTAACAATTTTGTCCAACTGATTCATTTCACTGGGCTTTGCGTGGCAAATGTAACACGTTGCTGCACACTTGTTATGAGATAAAGAATTACAGACTTTTCCATCAACCATTGTTTCCTCCACTTTATGTTCTACTTTAAATTGTAATCCGCTTATGTTGATAATCATTTCGTGTATACTATTTATTTGTTATTTCATGAGATCGTCCTGTTGCTTTGTATACTCTACAGTCTCCTTAGCATATTCAAACTTGATTGGTCTGCAATATCTGGTTGATGATGGTGTTGGATTCTCCCATACTTGTTCTTTATTGCATGAAAGAACTAAAGGAACCATAGATATACTGAACAAGCTACTATCAGTTGCTGTATTGTCAGTAAAGTTTTGTTTATACTGGCTATGGCCTGAAGATCCATCCATACCCCATTTTCTAATCAATAATATTTCTTTCTCTGCATAAGCTTGAAGCTGGTCAATTGATTTGGATTCCAGTATTCTATTCGCGGTGTGATCCAAAAGAGATTGTAGTTTGACTGAAGCAGATTTTTCAGTTACCTCAACATCCTCTGGATAACATTTCTTTTTCTCCTCTAAAGGTTTTCTGTAACTAGGAAAGTAATTGTATTTTTCATGATATTCTTTTAACTTTTGCCACTGATAAACCCTGAGTTTCATGTCCATGAAGAAAGCCAAAGCTGCCTTTATATCCCCTTCTTCCTCTTTTCTCAATTCTTCAGCTGTGTATTTAATTAAATCTGCAGAAACCTCTTCTGTTTCCATTAGTTCCATACTTCTTTTCTTCTTTGTTCTCTCACAGCATAATGTAAATTCCTTAGGTTCGGGTTTTCGTTTTGAAGTACTTGGATGATTTCCAACTTCAATATAGCCCTCTTGAATCCAGTCCGTAGCTCCAAGCCGTTCATACATCCTACTAAACTTTTAAAGACGTGTATTGTACTTATTGACAAACTTTTTCAATTTATCTTTTATGTTTGGAAATATTAAACTACTTTTCACTCTATGCTCATGATCAAGCAATTCCAAAACATCCTCCACGTTTCTAGTTTTACTCTGTTGCATCAACTCATGCACTTCCTGATAGGAAATTTTAATATATTCCATAATTCTTGACTGTCAAAATTATAATTATATATTCTGATGTAATATTCGAACCATTAAAACACTTATATGAAAAACGCATCAGAAAGCAATACAAATACCAATACAATACCTACCTAGACGTAAAAAGAAAGGGGGAGAGAGAGAGAGCGAAAGAGAGAGAATAAAATTGTAAAACAACAGAGGGAGAGAAAGATACCACGACAAGCTAAATGAAAACACTATATAAAGACGGACACACATGCGGACTAATTAGTGACAAAAAAGAAAACACTGAAGGTGGCGATGACGGAAAGTCACCCAAAAACCAATATTATTAAATTATTCAATAAGTGATTCCGAGAATTTCCGTTCTATTTCTATGGCATAAATACTGAGAGTGATATACTAAAATCGCCATAACTCCCAGGAGGGCTGGTATCGGCTGCTGATTTTTTCACAGTTCGTTGAAAACAAATTATGTAACATTTCTGTAGTGGTTTGGAACTGGGACTCTCTGGGAGTTTTTAGATATTGCTTACCTAACCCAAATTTAAAGGAAAAATGGACCTTTAGTCGGGGTTTCGCTCTAAAAAAGGTGCATATGAAAATGTCTCAAACAACATTCCTTTTTCTTACAGAAGATACTTGTCCGAAAGCAGATTTTTTTTCCGAATCAAAATATCTGTCACCAAAATCAAATGAGATCATTTTGAATACAGCCCTGAAATCCCCTCTTTTCGTGAAAATTTTGTATATTTGACTTCTAAAATCAATTAAAAATCAACGAGCCAACATAAAAATAAGCTTTATGTGTTTTTTGTTTACTTGGAATGTCTGTGACTAAATTGCATCATTAAAAACACTGAAAAAAATAATCGGAAAAAAGTTACTTTTCCACTAGCCGCAACACAGTTTGCAACCTCGTTTGCTCTACGGGCGCCACTGTGCGTCGCACCTCCCATATATAAAAAAAATTTTAACATCATGTATCTGGAGCCAACGTCTTGAAACTAGGTGTGAGATCACGAATAATGAGTGTGAGAAGTTATGTGAAAAATGGGCGGGATCAAAAAAGAGGGCGTGGCACCTCCCACACATGGTTAGTATATATCATCATATATCTAGAGGGTGGCCAGAGTCTTGAAACTTTCTGTGCGTAAATTGGTTGTTAATGTAAGTGGTCGTTCCAAAAATGGGCTGAATTGAGTTAGTGGGCATGGAACCTCCCATACAAAAGAAAAATATCTGGAATACTATAAACCCGACAGTATTGAGAGTATGTGTGAGTTCACGAATAATGAGTGTGAGAAGTTATGTAAAAAATGGGCGGGATCAAAAAAGAGGGCGTGGCACCTCCCATACATTGTAAATATATATTATCATATATCTAGATTACTATGATGATTAGAGTCTTGAAACTTTCTGTGCGTCAATTGGTTGTTAATGTGAGTGGTCGTATCAAAAATGGGCTGAATTGGGTTAGTGGGCATGGAACCTCCCATACAAAAGAAAAATATCTGGAATACTATAAACCCGACAGTATTGAGAGTATGTGTGAGTTCACAAATGATGAATGTGAGAAGTTATGTGAAAAATGGGCGGATCAAACAAGTGGGCGTGGCACCTCCCATACATGGTAAATACATATCATCATATATCTAGAGAGTGACCAGGGTCTTGAAACTTTCTGTGCGTAAATTGGTTGTTAATGTAAGTGGTCGTACCAAAAATGGGCTGAATTGAGTTAGTGGGCATGGCACCTACCATACAAAAAAAAATATCTGGAGTACTATAAACCCGACAGTCTTGAAAGTACGTTTGAATTCACGAATGATGAGTGTGAGGAGTTATGTGAAAAATGGGCGGGATCAAACCAGTGGCACTTCCCATACATGGCAAATACATATCACCATTATCGACAACACAAATGTTCACTAGAAGTAAGTTATATGGCAAAACAACGTTTGTCGGATCAGCTAGTTTTTTGTATAAAAAATAATTTAATATCTTCTACACGCCAACTCAACTGAATTCAGAAACCAATAAAACTCGCCCATTAAAATTAACTCAGATTAAAGTTGAAGCTGTTACTCTTTAAGATATTGCATTACAAAATGTTGATTTTTCGGTAATGACATTTGGCCTTTAACCTTCCGCAATGATAATTTTGGCTCATGTTATTGTAAAGGATGTTTACATTCCTTTAATTTGGGACCTAAAATTTTTCACTTGTCGCGTTGGCATATTTCATAAATTGTTAGATTTTTTAATTGTTTAATTTTCTAATTTTATAATATCTTAGTTCAGTAAGATGGAATATTTATGCCAAATTTTATAAATTTGTAAGATGCTGAGGTCGACGCTTATTTTCTTTGATAATTTCAAATGGAATTTGCACTAAATTATATTTTATTTATTCAAGATGTTTACTGTCTGTTATATGTCAACAGTTATGTTTTAATTATTTACGAACATGAATATACATACATACATACATACATTTATTAGTTGTGTTAAGGTTTCATGGTCAATAGTTTCATTAAAAGCATTTCCAATGAAAGCTAAGCAATTTGTAATAATTCTAATGAAACACTGATGGTATGAATTAGAGAATTTGTAGCACAAGAATTTAGGTTACTCGCATACGACAAATATACATAAATTATATTAATTCATTAGGGTTCTACTTATTGTAATGTGATGGACTTCAAGTTGTTCAACAAATTTTGATTTAAATATTTTAGGCCTTTTTTATTTCATTGATAGTATAGAGTGACTTATTGAATGTTTTAATGAAATGCATAGAAAAATCACATATATTCTGAAGGAAGGAGAAAAATTAAGATATCTACACTTGCTAGAAGAGGTATCCGTACATCTAAAATTTAAACCGTTATATTAACGGAAAAATGGAAAAATATTAAGATGAAATAATTTTTTCCTAGTGAATTGTTAATTATAAGTTACAAGTTTCTTAAATTTATTTATTTATTTAAATTTATTTATTTAAAATTTATGTAGGTAAAAATCTAAATAATCTAACCTATAAAAACAAAGTTTTTATTAAAACTGTTTCTTTCCTTATGCATATGAGTTGTGAATCTCTCCGTGACATTGCGTGACTATTTTAAAATTAATCTTTGATCACAACAAGCCTATGTACCAAGTTTCAGATTGATTGGATGAGGGGAAATGGGGTTTAAATCACTCCGTAAATATGTCAAAGTTAATTTTTTTTCACAGCAAGTCTATCGACCAAGTTTCAGATCGATCGGATAAAAGGAAATGGGCTTTAAATCGCTTCGGGGCTATGCGCGACTGTGCATGACAATGTCGAAGTTGATCTTTCTTTACAGCAAGTATATCGACCAAGTTTCAGATCGATCGGATAGGGTAAATGACATTTAGATCACTCCGTGACTGTGCGTGACCATGCGTGAATGTGCGTGACTACCCCAAAATTAATCTGTAGTCACGACAAGACTATGGACCAAATTTCAAATCAATTGGATAAGGGGGAATGGGGTCCACTCATGGCAGACAGACAGACAGACAGAGAGTATGAGTTAAAAGAAAGAGTTTAAAATTAAAAAATTCATACGAAAAGGTATGTGTACATTTGAATTATTAAATTTACATTAAATATTGCTTAAGTTAATTACCTGTAGGATGGGCTTCGCCCTTTATGGCCTCTGTTAGCCTTTTTGGCATCGACTTGACGAACTTAAAAATATCGTATTTTCTTATTTTTCCCCTCTCATATAAAATTACAGTTTTTAACATTCCCTTTGAGGTTATTTTATGCTGACGGATTCTGTTTATTTTGGATCATTATACTGCGTTTTTCTTTAAAATATTTATGTTTCCAATTTGATCCATTATAGATTCAAAAATACAAGTTTACCAACCCCATTGCATGCAGTACAATCACAGAAAATAATGCCACCTTCACGGTGTTGACAAAAGATTGTTCTTTACTTAACCATTTAATATGGAAGTGAAATTTTGGGTGCGGGGTAAACTGCACCACTACGTTAATTTTACTAAAATATATTAATAAAAAAAATTCTTCATAATTACTTGTTTACCGATTTGTGTACCGATTTCTTTGATTTTGGGACTCATCTTAAAAGTAATATTATTTATTCAGATCAACTTTATACAAACAAGTTTGTCTCCTTCTGAAATAAAATCGACATAACAGACCTTTACATCGTTGCATAACTCGTAGGATTTTCCCTAATTTTAAATGTACACATACTTTTTCTTACACTTGTAAAAAATTTAAGTAGAAACGTTCCATGAATTGTTTTAAAAATAAGAAAAAATCCCGATTTGCCTATGGTAAAATGTTCGTAATTCAAAATATTTTGTTAATATTTCTATAATATTAGTAGGGCCCAGCACTGCAATTTCTAGAAAATTTTATTTTTCATTCAATTTTTTTCTTTTAATGTTTTTCAATCTATAAATGTATATATAAAAAATTTATGAATATTTAAATAAAATTTATTAAATTGTGTATTTTTTAATAAAATTCATTAAATTTCATTATAAATATTTGTTGACCACGCAGCAGATATATAAATGGGTTTGTTAATATATAATTTTATAAGAGCCTAAAGGTATGCTAATCAATTTTAGCTAATTCATAAACACACACACAGCATTGTACAGTTTTTTACTTGAATCTTAAATATGTGTTTTATGCATGTAATAGCAACTTTGAATGATTATTACTACAAAAAAAAAATGTACTGGATGGTACACATCTGTAAAGATGGTGCACATCTATTAAGAAATACCTTTCAAATGGTATATTTTTTGTTAAAATTGGTTGATAACTAAAAGCGTAGAAGGGGTCATTAAAAACCGTCTTTTCTATTTATCTATTTATTAATTTATTTAATTATGTAAGTGTTTTTCTGCCAGTGTAGCTATATAAACTCGAAGAAAAATAGTGCTATAATCCTTAAACGATTTTTTAAAAACTACCGTCGGTCAGTCCGTATGTACGTTCGTTTCTGCTGGTATAATCGTCGCACTCGTTAGCGAAATTTCTTGATCGAATGTAGCTTGGATATGTAGCTTGGGTTGAAAAGTCATTTAATGATTCCAAAACTATATTTATATAACATACTTGGCTCAACTTTATCAGAAGTAAAAAAAAATTAAATCTGGCATTCGAAGTAGAAAATGGGGATAACGCAAAAATTTAGGATGGCTTATGTCGGTAACAAAAAATTTAACAAATAGGGTAGCTTCAAAATAATATTAAATAATAGGAGAAATAATTACGAGCTAATAGAAAAATTGCCATCTAAATTTTACGACACTAAAAAAAATCATAACTCAGCGTGGACAACATTTCTTCAAACAAGTAAGAGTGTTCAATTCGGCTGTGCCGAATCTTTGATACCCTCCACCTCGGTTTGAGTATTGATAATAAATGTATACAACATATTGGAAAAATATGCATGCGTTTCCTATATGCAGGCGTTTCCGGTTATATGACATAGCTTCTCGTTTAATTTAGTTTTTGCTAATTAAATAGCTCGCCTTAACCTCCATTGCAAAGGTAATGGTTGTTTAGGGTGGCTATATGCATTAAATCGTGCTAATTGGAGATGGCTGTATAGTTTCTTTTAACTGGCGAAATATTTTTTCATTGCGGCCATATAGGTCGAATGGAGTAACAAAATAATAACCAAAAAAAAAGCTCTCTCAATTTTTTTATTAAAATATTGCCATATTTGGAAAACACAGAGAATAAATTTATAATAATAAATAATTACATTAGGGATACCAAAAAACCAAATGTCCCAAACATTTTAAATAAAATACTTTGTTATCTTTATTTTCTGAAAAACTTCAAATATTCATCCAAAAAAAAATTGTGAAAAATAATATACATATATATAAATAACATTCTCATCAAATTGCGTTTATTTATGTAACAATTTTTATGTTCGCAATTCTTAAATATTATTTGAGGTTTTCTAAAATTCATTGAATTTAAATTAATGTTTTCTGTAGTGCGAATTCAACGATCCGACAGAATTTCAACGATCCGACAATCGCAAAATATATCGACAGCAATTGTTGTTTGAACTGAGGATTAAGTGATTCACTAAGTACACACATCTGAACGACAATCGACAAATCTATTTTTCTATTTATTTAAATTGTAAACGAGTGGCATCTCTGTTAAAATAAGCGAAAAACACAAAGAAGAATAGACAGGATGTTTTTATGTTTCTCTTTAATATCTCTATTTTTTTTTTACTAATATTTCTGTTTATTTATTTGAAATGAAATAATGAATTAAATATGCTATTTAATTTTTTATTTATATAAAAAGTTTTTCAATAAAAACAAAATATTTTCACTATTTTATGATTTTTATTTATGTATAACGACATTTCAACCTAAAAATTTATTTATTTATTTATTTATTAGATATTTATTACAATTTAAATTATAATAAATCTTAAAGTTAAAGCACTAGCAACTTAGGCTATCGGCTTACCTAAAAATTTAAGTTTTTATCGATTGAATAAACAACACAAAAATGGTTGTCGTTTAGATAACAACAACAGCTGACTTTAACAATAGCGAATATCGTTTAAAAATTTTACTGATAATTTTGCAATTTTCTTTTTTTAACGATTCGACTATCGTTAAAAGAAGTTACTGAATCGCGGTACTGAAAAGCTATTAATTTCTCCTGAATGTCAATATATTTTTTATATGTAAAAATTTTTTAAATGTAAACATAGGTATTTGGTTTTTTTTTTTTTTTTGGAATTTCAATTTGTGTTTAACGAATAAAATTTATATATTAAAGATGCAATTGATGTCTTCTAAATTTAAAATTATAATTTCCGACGTTTTGATAAGATTTTCTGAAATTCAATTAATTGTAATTTATAATTGGAAATTTTTAATTCCAGTTTTTAGAATTGATATTTTCTTAAATTTGAATGGAAAATTTAAAAAGTGCAATTTTGTATTTATGTGAATAATAAAGCGTTAGTAATTATAAACAATTTTTAAAAATTAGATGTAATCGCAATCAGATATTTTATAGGTAAAGCAGAATAATAATTCTATATAACTATGTAGAACTGTTTTGAAAGCAAAAAACTCATTGATGAACTCGGTAACTCTATTTTGTAAAGACAACAAAAAGTTAATATGCCAAACTTATGTTCATATTTGTAAAAGAATAATGAAAAAACGTATGAAATAAAAGACCAGCCCGTGTATACTCTTAACATTGTTCTGTATGATATCTAGTTGAAAATATTGACATTCATGTTAAAATAGAAATAACTATTGCAAAGCTAATTAGAACAAAAATTGTGGCGCCATCTACTGTGGCATAGTCACGCTGAGCAAAATGAAGTGACACTCTGTTAATGCAAAAGCAATGTATTTTCCCCACAACAAAATATTGCAGAATTTTATGTTAATAAAATAATATACCGATTTATTTCTAACATGCAGTTATTATGGATATATGTACATATATAGAATATGTTTATATTATTTGTATTATTTAATATGTGTATGTATGTATATGTAAATATTACACACAAAAAATACAACATCAAACGTTATTTTTGTGTTTTTCTCTTTAAATAAATTAATACATAAAAATTTTTGTTGCTAAATTTACATTGTTTTCTTTTTATTAACAACTAGGTATTTTAGCATTATTTGCTTTAGATGCTGGTGAATTTTTACTCCCTTTATATTAACTCGTAGTGTCTGCTTGTCGAAAAAATTTTGGATCGATTTGAACCCCTTTCCCGTGACCCAATCGATCTGAAACTTTGCAGGCAGGCTCGTGGCAATGACAGAAATGATCTAGTAAATTTTTTTAGTGATGCCAAAACAATGGAAACTTTAAATTTTTCTACCAGAGTTGATAAAAAAATGTACAAAGGGTTGGTTTTTATTATATTATTCCACAACGACCCCAAAAACAACAAGTCCAGCTATGACAACAATATAACATTTAGAATAACAACAAGAACACTATAGAAACATCATATTTTTCATTTTTTTTTTTTTTCTTTTCAGAGATTTCACTGGACCTGTTCCACCGATTTTAATGATTTTTGAAATAGAAATCTTCCCATGAACTTGGAGAAACATTTTCACTAAAAATGATCACCTTAGCTGTCCTATTGAGGGCGTGATCGTGACAAGAACAACATAGAAAATTATATTTTTTCAAGACCTTTTTCAGTTCTTCATTCAAATCTCGGGCCCTGATCGTCCGATTTGGACGATTTTAAACAGCAAACTTTTCAGGATGTTAGTGAATCATTTTTTGTGTCACAGAGCACCCTAGCTGCCCAATTGATGTCGCCATCGTGATTTCCACAGACGGACAGGCGGACAGGCGGACAGACGGACAGACGGACAGACGGACATCGCTATATCAACTGCGGTTGTTATAAGGATCACAAATATATATATTTTATGGGGTCCAAATTTTTTTTTCTAATTATTAAAAACGGAATGACAAACTTATATATACCCTCTGCACACTGGAGTGGAGGGTATAAAAACTCTGAAGATGTTATAAATTTTATATAAGAATTTGGAAAATATTAAAAAAGAAATCGATGAAGTACTTAACTTCAGAAAGTCAGTCAATGATTTTCCTTTTTTTTTTAATTTTCAAGTTTCGTTGTAAATTGATTAAATATTCCGAACTCAAAAGCTGAAGATGAAGCAGTGTTCCATGGAAGGAGCCTTTTTAAAATAAAATAACGAACGAATAGAATAACCTTAAACACTGCAAATTCTTTAACACAAATTAAATATGGACTAAACATTTAAACTGCCTGTTGCATTAATTACAAAATTCCATTAAACGTTTATATCGAAATGAATTCTCTTTAAACGAAAAAAATCAGAATTCATTACTAAAACAATACTTTGGCCTGAAGAAGAGAAAGAAAATTTCACGTTTCTATTTAAAGAAAAGTTTTTAAGGCACTACATTCTTTCATTGTTGTTATACACATTAAACATATCATTAATTACTAAATGATCTCCGATCTAATATTAATAGGCTAAGCGATTTCTTGTCACTGATGATTTGTTCTACCATTTTATCCCGACTTTGACCAAACGCATATTATTTGAAAGGTATTTCTTTTTAGCCGTTTTGCAGATTTACAGATTTTTAAATTTTTTCCTTTATTTGGAGTAAATTGAATTTAAAGTTGCTACTAACACATACATAAAATTATGCAATGCTATGTGTGTGTTTATTAAATTTGTTAATGTGTTTCTAATAAAAATGAGTTTGATTTTTGTGTTGATTTGTGAATTGGTTATAATTGATTAGCATACTTTTAGGGTTTTTATTTAATGAAAAATAAAATATCCCAGAATTTACGCTCGAATATCGAGGGCTGGAATCTGCTAGTAATATATAAATATAATATATTAGTTTTTTAAAATAATATAATATATTAGTTTTTTGAAAGTTAATTAAAATAATTAAATTTTTTTAGAAACATATAATTACTTTCATTTGTTACTGTTTTGCTATTTTTAATTGGCAAAAGTTGGCATCGCTGGTTTTTTGAATACAAAGTCCTATAATGAAGAAACTTTGTGAAACGTAAATTTTTTTTTTGGTAATTACATTTACAGACTTACTAAATGGAGTGAAAACCACGTGGCCTCACAATTCAACACCAGTTTTTTGGATTTGAAATCATTTTTATTCTTCAACGTAATATCCATTAAATAAAATGTACTTCTTCCGACGATCCTCTAACATCTTGATAGCCTTGCAAAATACGATTTATCAAACTCTTCAAAATACGCTTCCGTCTTTGATATGACTTCTTCATTTGTGCAAGATCTCTTTCCTTGGAGTTATCTTTTCCAGTTTGGAAACAAATAATAATCGCTGTGGTCGTAATGTCTTTAATCAATATGGTATAAGAATTTTTTCTTATTTAAGTGGGGTCTTTGTTTTCTTAATTTCTTCGTCCACTCTGTACAATAACTCAACATAGTACTTGACAGTTATTGTTTTTCCTTTCATTAAGTAATCAATAAATATTATACCACGTGTATCCCCCCAAAAAAAAAACTGCGCCACTGAGGCTTTGTCCCCTTTGGACGGCTTTCGCACGCTTGTAACAACTCCGGAGACTGTCTATTGGACTCCGATGTATAATAGTCAATCCACGTCTGATCTACTGTTGCAAATCGATGTTAAAATTTAGTTCAGTTTACTTCAAACCTCTCCAAAGTAAACTTTGAATCATGAACACGTTTCAGTTATTGCTCAGATGTTAAAAATCGCGGCACCCATCGAGCAGAAAGCTTTTTCATATTTAAATGATCATATAATGTATGCCGAACTCCCTCTCGCTTCATATCTTTATAATGCCAGCAATATCACTCACTTTAATTTTTCGATCTTCCAATACAACATACAACCTGTTGCACTTTTCATACGTTTTCTTCGGTAACTGCCTCATTTGGATGACCAGGACGATCTGCATCATTTGTGCTTGTAGGACCACGTTTAAATTCGGAATACCCTTATCTAACCACTGAACGATTCAAATACCGACTAGGGAAGAGTGGGCCGCAAACCATGTCATAGACAGGGCTGCGATCTCAGTGTATACCGACGGTTCGAAGAATGGAAGAGGGTAGAGGTTGAAGGGTCTACTCCGAGCAACTTGACATTCAGGTAACTCGGAGAATCCCTGACAAATGTAGCATTTTTCAGACCAAGATTCACGCAATTCTCGCACCAACGAAATTAATTCTGGAACGGGATATGGATCCAACGACCATTAATATTTTTGTGTGCTGCTCTCAAAGCTCTGAAATCGAGGACAGTTAGATCGAAGTGTGTGAGGGGATATATCAGGTCGCTCGACCGGATCTGGCAACACACCGTGGAGCTGATATGGGTTCCAGGACATAGTGTGGTCAAAGGACACGAGCTGGCTGAAGAGCGTGCATGGAAAGGCTCAGTTTCTCTGAGCGGAACGATGGACACTGATATTAGAATCCCTCTATCAGAGCTGTTAAATCTGATTCAAGAGGTAGCTGCTATTGAATTAAGGACAAGGTGGACGCAACTGAGCTCTTGCAGAATGTCTGAAATCCTATGGCCCTTGCCTAATCCAAGGAAACCGAAATCACTCCTTGGTTTTGGTTTTGGACAATCAGCCTACTTATAGCAGTAATCGCTGGACACTGTGTAATAGGGCAGATGGCTGAACGCATAGGTGTTCCAAAAGCTGACTTCTATAGGAGCTGTAAGGTTGTGGACGAGCAGGAGTCAGTGCAACATTTGCTGTGTGAATGTCCAGGACTGAAGGGGCGGCGCCTTAGATATCTAGGGCAAAGATTCTTCGATTACCTGGGCTGCATAGTAGACGTTCTACTCGGCAACCTTGCGGACTTCTTGAGGGAATCTGGCTGGTTCAGGAGGGATTCATAATAGACGAAAGGGGTTTTTTCCACTTGTTCTTTTATTTTCTTTTTCATTCTCCATATTCCTTACACTATATATCTGTACTTTTTAATCTCTCTTCCTATCTCTACTTTCCGGCGCTTTCTAAAGGGTACCAAAATGGGCCATGTGGCCTTCGGGCGGGTAACCCATCCAACTCAACCTAACTTAACTACTCAATATGACGGCGAAGATTCACCATAATGTTTACCAATCCAATCTTTGGCTTGGACAGTATTTCTTTCCCACCAAAAAATAATGTTTAATTAAAACACTAAACTCTTTGCAATCCATTTTTTTCGCAAACTTTAAAACCAGCATCATTTTTATAGTCATGAAATTTTGGTACAATTTTTCTTGGAGGTGGCACTACTGAACAAAAAAAATTAGCACTTTCCATGCTATTTATATGTTACGCCACGGAGTTTTCACTCCATGTCAGGGAGCCAGAAAATTTCAACTGCAAAAAGTGTTTCATAAAATTTTCATAAAATTTATGTCAGCTGTTGGTAGATGTAAATTAATTATGTATTTCAAAAAATATAAAAATTCAGATAAACTTCTATAAATGGATACATAATTGCAGAACTTAATCCCTATTATGGAGTTATCCGGATAACTGGATATCTATAGAATGGTTGTGTTTTTATAAATTTAGAAAAAAAAAAAATTAATGTCAGTTAAATAAGAAATGAATTGTACCCATCTGTATTATTGGATAATAACTACTTATGGTGTTGGGATTAGTGAGGTTATACTGTATGTGGGCATAAACTTATAACAATAAATACATCAGAATATAGAATTGTAAATAAAACCTATCATTATTTGCATTTAATAAGAAACATTTGTTATACATTTGTGTTAATGCGAATTATTTGTGCTATTTTTAATTTGTTATTAAATTCTCTGGCTGATGATAATTAAACATGATTTCACATGTGTTTTCATGTAAAACTTTTTATTAACGTAGCATGTTAAGGTCAAAATATTGTTCAGAAACACGACACTCTGCCCCTTAAAAATAAAACGACCTTTTTTGTATTTGTGAGCAATTATTATTATAACTGTAAATATTTACAATAGTATTTGTAAAGTTTAAATGAATGTGATTGTATAGTTCGGTAATTTTAAAATGTTGGAATGTTAGTTTCATGGATTGCTTTGATGGGTAGGATTATGATAGCGACTTCTGAAATATCTGGATTCGTATTCGATTGAATGTGGTGAACATTTTTCACAAAATTTTAATTAAACAGAAAACACAGCTGTTTTATATGTAAACATCTATATGCGCAGATGGTAAATTTCTATTTCATAATACAATCACAAAACAGCGTAACATATGAGTTGCGGTGTGACTTATGATTGTATTGGTAAAAAAATTATGATATGTAATAACCTGTTTGAAAATGAATAATGAAAATTAAAAAATGAAAAATGAAAAATAATAAATGAAAAATTAAAAATTAAAAATTAAAAATTAAAAATTAAAAATTAAAAATTAAAAATTAAAAATTAAAAATTAAAAATTAAAAATTAAAAATTAAAAATTAAAAATTAAAAATTAAAAATTAAAAATTAAAAATTAAAAATTAAAAATTAAAAATTAAAAATTAAAAATTAAAAATTAAAAATTAAAAATTAAAAATTAAAAATTAAAAATTAAAAATTAAAAATTAAAAATTAAAAATTAAAAATTAAAAATTAAAAATTAAAAATTAAAAATTAAAAATTAAAAATTAAAAATTAAAAATTAAAAATTAAAAATTAAAAATTAAAAATTAAAAATTAAAAATTAAAAATTAAAAATTAAAAATTAAAAATTAAAAATTAAAAATTAAAAATTAAAAATTAAAAATTAAAAATTAAAAATTAAAAATTAAAAATTAAAAATTAAAAATTAAAAATTAAAAATTAAAAATTAAAAATTAAAAATTAAAAATTAAAAATTAAAAATTAAAAATTAAAAATTAAAAATTAAAAATTAAAAATTAAAAATTAAAAATTAAAAATTAAAAATTAAAAATTAAAAATTAAAAATTAAAAATTAAAAATTAAAAATTAAAAATTAAAAATTAAAAATTAAAAATTAAAAATTAAAAATTAAAAATTAAAAATTAAAAATTAAAAATTAAAAATTAAAAATTAAAAATTAAAAATTAAAAATTAAAAATTAAAAATTAAAAATTAAAAATTAAAAATTAAAAATTAAAAATTAAAAATTAAAAATTAAAAATTAAAAATTAAAAATTAAAAATTAAAAATTAAAAATTAAAAATTAAAAATTAAAAATTAAAAATTAAAAATTAAAAATTAAAAATTAAAAATTAAAAATTAAAAATTAAAAATTAAAAATTAAAAATTAAAAATTAAAAATTAAAAATTAAAAATTAAAAATTAAAAATTAAAAATTAAAAATTAAAAATTAAAAATTAAAAATTAAAAATTAAAAATTAAAAATTAAAAATTAAAAATTAAAAATTAAAAATTAAAAATTAAAAATTAAAAATTAAAAATTAAAAATTAAAAATTAAAAATTAAAAATTAAAAATTAAAAATTAAAAATTAAAAATTAAAAATTAAAAATTAAAAATTAAAAATTAAAAATTAAAAATTAAAAATTAAAAATTAAAAATTAAAAATTAAAAATTAAAAATTAAAAATTAAAAATTAAAAATTAAAAATTAAAAATTAAAAATTAAAAATTAAAAATTAAAAATTAAAAATTAAAAATTAAAAATTAAAAATTAAAAATTAAAAATTAAAAATTAAAAATTAAAAATTAAAAATTAAAAATTAAAAATTAAAAATTAAAAATTAAAAATTAAAAATTAAAAATTAAAAATTAAAAATTAAAAATTAAAAATTAAAAATTAAAAATTAAAAATTAAAAATTAAAAATTAAAAATTAAAAATTAAAAATTAAAAATTAAAAATTAAAAATTAAAAATTAAAAATTAAAAATTAAAAATTAAAAATTAAAAATTAAAAATTAAAAATTAAAAATTAAAAATTAAAAATTAAAAATTAAAAATTAAAAATTAAAAATTAAAAATTAAAAATTAAAAATTAAAAATTAAAAATTAAAAATTAAAAATTAAAAATTAAAAATTAAAAATTAAAAATTAAAAATTAAAAATTAAAAATTAAAAATTAAAAATTAAAAATGACAAATGAAAAATAAACAATGAAAAACGAAAAATGAAAAATTAAAAACATAAAAATGAAAAACTAAAACATAAAAATAAACAAGTAAGAAAATTATAGTCGGTCTAGACTATATGATACCCTATACCATACGTTTAGAGACCCTATCTCATAGGCCCAACTAACTGGACCTAGAAAATAAGCATAAACCAAATTTGAGTGGGATTTTTATTAATTTTTTTGGCTGCAGATATGAAAAAGTTGATATCGGATGCTACATCTATATGGGGACTAGGCCCAAAACTAGACCGATTCTGACTATGTTTGGTAAAGTCTCTTGTATTTTGCAAAAATATATACAAACAAAATTTGAGAAGAATCAGTGCAATATTTTTGTTTTTTGATAGATTTAAGTGAAGATCGGGAAGCAGCTCTATATGATGCCTATGACTAAGAGTTGTCCCATAGGGATCAATTTTCAACTACTCATTAATGGATGTAATAAACGCATAAGATATATGACAATTTGAAGCTTACGGCAATTTATGTCGATTTCATAGGGGTCATTTGTATGGGGGCTAGGTCTGAACATGGACCGATTCTCACCAATTTCAACAGCTTTGATCCTAGGGCGGACAAAAGCTTATATAACAAATTTCATAAAAATGTTTTCATATTTGCGACCTGCAGTTTGATTACAAACTTACATGGAAACACAGACGGACGGACGGACGGACATCGTTAAATCGAATCAGTAAGTGATTCTGATTCGATCGGTATAATAAAAGGTGGGTCTAGGTCAAATATTTTTGGTAGTTACAAACAGCAGCACAAAGTCATTATACCCAAACCACATAGTGGTATAGGTTATAAAAATAAAAAATTAAAAATTAACAAGTAAGAAATTTATAGTCGGTCTAGACCATCTATACGACACCCTATGCCATAGTGTGGAGAACTTGTCTCTTCGGTCCAACTAAGTAGATATAGAAAAAAAGTATAAAACAAGTTTGTGTGGCATTGTTATTAACTTTTTTGGCTGCAGATATAAAAAATTCCATATCGGATGCTATAATTATATGGGAACTAGGTCGAAGAATGGACCGATCCTGACCATATTTTTAAAGTTACTTATATTTTGAAAAATTATATACAAACCAAATTTGAGAAATATCTGTATAATATTTTTGTTTTTTGATAGATTTAAGTGAAAATCGGGAAGCAGCTCTATATGGGGGCTATGGCAAAGAATCTATGGCAGTATCTACTATATGCCCTCGGTCGATAATCAATTGAAAGATCTAGAGGAAAATTTGATTTTAGTAAATCTGTTCCGGTGAGAACTTTGAGGAAAAATACCAAGAAACCGTGGTTCAATATTGAAATAAAATTAGCTATTACTAGTAGGGATTTTGCATATAAACGCTGGAAACTGTTTAAAATCAATGATACACATACGGAATATGTAAATCCACGAAGAGAACTGAACAGGATGATCAAAGCTGCTAAATACAAGTTCTATCCATGTCGTTTTTCATCTGCAGCTGGTACTAAGAAAACTTGGCATTATTATCTAATGAAATAGATTAGATAAAATCAATGTATCTTTCATGAATCTCGCTTATATTATTTCAAATATGAACTCTTATGATCAAAGAAAAATTTTAGCCCCTCAATACAACTCATTCTGTGTTAGTTGTATAAACCAAGAAGATTTATTTTCAAGCTGTCAAGCATATTACCATCACGACAATAAAAAATGTTGAATTGTGAATTGGCTAAACTTGATAAGCATACCTTTAGGGCCTTATAAAATAGTTTATTAAATGAAAAAAAAACTGCACTCGAATTTCTAGGGCTGGGATCTTCTAGTATTAATGATAACGATTTACTGACTAACAGGCAATCAGGTTTCCGACCCAAGCATAATTGTATATCAGCACTCATAGATGTTTCAGTGTATATACGAGAAAGTATTGATGCTGGAGCCATTTCTTTTCTTGTCTTACTCGACCATTCCAAAGCGTTTGACATGGTGGCCCATGAGGTTCTATGCTTTAAATTACACAAAATATTTAATTTCTCACCTTGGTCTATTCGTTTGTTGTCTTCATATCTGTTGAATCGAAGCCAGTCAGTTTTTGCAAACAACAAAACCTCTCGTGTGTTGCCAGTTTTGAAGGGCGTACCCCATGGATCAATACTGGGACCTCTTCTTTTTACCATCTACGTGAGTGACCCAGTAGAATAACTATTGTTTTGCTATATACACATACATGCTGATGATGTTCTGTTATATATAACTACTGATATAAGCAGCATAAATGATTGTGTTGCAAAATTAAATTCAGATCTTAATAAGATTTATACATGGGCAAGTGCAAATGGTTTATGCCTCAGCCCCTCTAAATCAGAGTGTTTGATTTTTAACAAGGAGAACAATGACACTGCCTTTTGAACCATTGATTATGTTAAACAACCAGAAAATTGAAATCGTTTCAACAGCTAAAAATCTAGATATTATTTTTAATGATAATCTCACATGCTCTAACCATATTACTTCTGCTGATGGGAGAACTTACTTAGTGCTTAGAACGTTATGGAATAAACAACATATAACCCCCCTTAACATTCGAATTTTGCTTGCAAAAACGTATCTTATAACAACTCAATACTCGAAAATATGACCCGATTTCGTACTACTAGAAAAAACTTTACGTTGTAACATTTAAAAATTTGTTATGTACACATCAGGCAACATATCTGCATGACAGATTCGTTTTTATGCGCACCGCTAGAAATCATGATATAATGTACATTAGATACCAATATTTAGTATCCAAATGGCTCATAAATACATCTTTGGAATTCGCTACCATCGTCCACTAAAGTTATAAGCAACGCAAGTCATTTTAAGAGGGAACTTCTTAAATTTTTTAGCTGATCATTTTTGTTATTATTTTTTTTTTAATTTTTTTTTTTTGCTGATCCGTTTATATTTTATATTTTTTATTTTAACTAATTTTGTTTATTCTCTAATGAGTATTTTTATTCGATCTTATGTTTTAATTTTAAATAAATAATTTCTTCCAGCTCGAGGTCTGTTTTTATTAATTGGCATCTTCAAGATCTTAAATTATAAGAATAATAAAACATAGTTACACCACTGTTCAACAGAGACAATAACAAACATAAAAATATATAGAAAATATACAAATTAAACTCACAAAAAAGGCGCGTAACAATAATTAAACATACATGACGTGTCAACAAGTTAACATCTAATATTCCACTAAGTGATCTTATTTTATTTTTCTAATTATATGTCTATAGCTATGTGCACAATTTTCTGTGTCCGTTTTATAATGTATTCTCTTTTCCCTTGGTATGTTAATTATGTGTAGCATTTCCTATGTAAAGCGCCTCTTATAATTCTCTTCGGTATGCAAAATCTCCACATTTTCAAGGTCTGGTGTATGTCCTCTCCCCGCACAGTGGGCCGCAAATGCTGTTTTTTGTATCGTAAAGTTTTTTTCTATTTCTCAGGTCTGATTATGTCCTGCTAATCTAGTTTTTAATTTATTCTTAGTTGTTCTAACATATACCTGATTGCATATGTTGCTTTTGTCACCTTCGCATTTTATTTTATTAATTAGATTTGATTTATCAAGTTGGTTTATTTTGCTCTTCGTGCTCTTCGACACCAAAAACACCACTTGCGGCCCACTGTGCGGAGAGAGGAAATATTGAAAAATAAGTTAATAAAAATAAAATTAATAAAAACAGACCTGGAAGAAATTATTTATCTGGAAGAAATTATTTATTTATAATTTTGTTTAGTTTTGTTTTTTTATATTATTTTATTTATTAATATTTGTATTAACATTTTTGGTTATAATTTGTTATTTTTCTTTAAAATTATTTAATATATTTATATTTACATTTATTATTTATTTATTATTTTTTTTAAACCAATTTGTTTAAATTTTCCATTTAAATTCAATGTAAAACTCCTATACTTTAATTATAAGATTATAAATCTTGTTGTATGGGAAATCATAAATAAATAACCTAAACTAAACAAAAGCCAAATTTTACAGAAGAGGGTTTTTATTATTTTTTCGATAAGCAGTGCAATATTTTATTTGGATTTAAATGGGCAACAATATTACGAAATGGTAGCTACATAATAAGACTATTAATGTTTCAAAGTTATTAATGTTTATAGGTAAAATGGCGCTTACTAACTTACTTTTCGAAAGTATGCTAACTATCTACTGTTCATGATATTGGCACAGGTCGTTATATTTTGCTTCAGAAACTTTTAGTCTTGCTTTTTAAAGTTGTTTAGGTCCAGTTCCTAAAATATTAGAATGCAGTTTTTTTCAATTCGCAGATGCCGTTGTAGGCACCTAATATTTTATATTTTATTCATTTTTACCTTTGTTTTTATAATATTCTTTTATCAGTTTTGAGTTTTCAAAATATTTTCACCATGTTTTATACTTTCAATCAATAAACATTTAATTTTTAAATTGTTTTAAAAATATTAATTACAATCTTGGCGATCCTGCCAGGAGCTCAAAAAGCTAAACATTATAAATATCGTGAAATCAAATTTTATACAAGAACCATAATTCAATATTCAAGATTTTATTCAAATTAATAAATATTAATAAATACTACCAGATTCCAGCACTCGAAATTCGAGTACAATTTCTATGCAGCTTTATATTTCAACTTAGCCAATTCACAAACCAACACTTTTATGGTTTATTATTATTGTGAATGAATATAACAAACTCATTAACAAACACGTTAGCAAATTTAATAGAACACACATAGCATATGTATAATTTTATGTATGTGTTAGTAACAACTTTAAATGCAATTTACTCAAAATAGAGGAAAAAATTTAAAAATCTGTAAATCTGCAAAACAGTTAAAAGAAACAACGGTAGAACAAAACATCGGTTACAAGAAATCGCCTAGCCTACTAATATTGTAGATAACCGAGATAATCAAGAATCAAGAAGTCAAGATAAGATAATTAAGATATCATCAAGATTTCTCAAGAATTATACGGAAGTGTTTCTATAATAAATCAGTCTCTCATCACGTCAAGTTTAATATTCAAGATAAAAGCGAATGGCAAAATAAATTATTGGTATCTATAAAATTTGTTCTGTAATTGGTGGCTGTTAATTTTCATTGGTTATTTTTCACTCTGATATATTTTCAAATTGTAAAATTTTTACTTTGACGCTAAGTTACCATTCGTTTGTAAATTTCTTCTTCGAAAATGTCGCTATTACGTTCACCTACACATAATGTTTCTCAATCTGAAAACAATTCTTCACAGAATTCACATTATAACGGGTCGATTTAAAAATTGCCCAAGTGACAAGGAAAATCGTATTCTAGGGATCAAAATAAGAAACTTTGTCCGAGGAACCATACCTCTGAAACAAATTCTGATGTCCCGACTTTTGACCTGTCTGTCTGTCTGTCTCACTTTGACCCATTTAGAGTGCCTCAATCAAGTCCAAATATATGATCGACCCCCACTAACTTTGGAGGGCTGACCCACCCATGCCAGCGGCACACCCCCTGGAATCACCCTGGGGGTTCCCCACACAAACATTTCAAAAAATAACCATTTTTTCTGTTTAAAATTAACACTCATACGTATACGTATCTGCTAATAAATAATAATTATACGCCTTTACTATGTTATGTTATTCAAAAAGATCGATCAGATGAGTCTAAATAACTTTTACATCACTCCGTGACTATGCGTGACTCTGCGTGACTATCCCAAAGTTAATCTGTAGTCACAACATGACTATGGGCCAAGTTTCAGATCAATTGCATGAGGGGGAATGGGGTTGCCCCATGGTAGGCAGACAAATCGAACCGCCCTAATACACATCCATCACAATATAGTTTGGACTCTGTCAATATATTACCGGAGTTTGATTTTGAGATTCAAGCTGCTTCTATGAAACTTCCTCAATTTTGCATAAATTGTCCAGAGGCGTAGTTTATCCACGCAGAAGTACAATTCACTACTAAAGGAATCTCTATAGAACGAACTAAATATGAATATATTATAATAGCTCTTCCTCAAGAGGTTATTATAACCGTTCTTGATCTTATTCAGAATTCCCCAATCACTGATCTTTATAATAATTTAAAGAAAGCATTAGTGGAACGTAATTCTCTAAGTGAAACATCCCGATTAGAACCAATATTGTCTGATAGCGTAACGAGTGATAGAAAACCCTTCGCTTTTTATCGTTCTTTATCTCTTCTAGCTGGAACTAGTTTCGGACCTTATATTTTAAAGAAACCGTGGCTAAGAAAGTTACCCAAAATCTGGATATAGCGATAACAGGTTCAAACTATACTGATATTAGTGAAATGATACAGTTAACAGATAGAGTATGGGAGGTTATGTTTAACAATGAAATTACAAGTATTAAAGAAGGCTCAACTTCTAGTATTGAAAAAATTATTGAAATCTTAATGAAATCTTTATGTGAGAATATAAATAAACTATCGATTGAAGTTAGCTCTCTTAAGAGTGAATTAAGGGATCGTCAAGCCCGCTCATCTTTGAGAGGAAATAGTAGGAACAATCCTCGATCACGTTTTCGTTCACCAAGCAGAAATTGGTTATGTAGATTTCATTACAGATATGGAAATAAAGCTGTTAAGTGTGAACAAACCTGTTCATTTTCAGAATCTCAGAATTCGTCAAACTAAAAAATCCCATTGTTGATGCGATAAACGATGGTGATATAAATTTAATATCTCGTCGCCTTTTCATCTATACTAATATAATATAGAGGTAACGTGTGTTTGTTTGTTTGTTTTCCGTAACAACTCATCTGATTTTCCTGAAATTTTCACAGAGTCTTACTGCGTATAAGGGAAGTGCTATAGACTATAACTTTTTAAATATTTTTAGTGGGCGTGGCACCTCCCAAACACAGTAAATTTTTAATATCATATATATTGAGCACTATGATAGGGAGAGCTTTGCAAAATTTGTCTGACGTCACCTATTAATAATGTGAGTAGTCGGACAAAAAATGGGCAGTATCGGACCAACAGGCGTGGCACCTGCCATACTTAGTAAATATAAAATGCCACATATCGGAAGTACTGTAATAGTGAGAGTCTTGGGACTTTGTGGAAGCCCATAAGTTATTCATGTGATTAGTTATATAAAAAAAGGGCGTGATGGGAGCAGTGAACGCGGCACCGCCCGTACAAAGTAAATATATGATATGATATAACTGGTGTACAAAAAAAGGGAAGCTTTGACACTTTGCATGACCCCATCAGATCTTAGTATGAGTAGTCGGACAAAAAATTGGCGGGTTCACACCAATGGGCGTGGCACTTCCCATGAAAGTAACTATTTAATGTCATATATCTGGAGTACTGTAAAAGAGAGAGCTTTGTGGCGTTGCATGAGCCCATAGGTTCTTTGTGTGATAAGTCGAACAAAAAGATGGAAGTGATCGAAAAAGTGGGCGTACCATCGTCCATACAAAGTAGATATATAATACCATCTTACTGGTGTACTATAAAAGGGAAAGACTCGACATTTTGCACGAGTCCATCAGATATTAATGTGAAAAGTCCAATAAAAAATTGGACGGAATGGGATTAGTGGGCGTGGCACCTCCTATATAAAAAATATGAAGAACTACGAAAGCGACAGTCTTTTGACAAGTACATTAGTTATCAATGTGTTGTGGAAAATATATCGCCAAAATCAAAAATCGCCAAACCAAAAAAATGGGGAAAATAAAAATCGCCCAAAAAACAAAATCTTCAAAATCAAAAATGGGCAAAATCAAAAAGCTAAAAAGAAAAATTGCCAAATGATATTTTAAGTTCAAGGAAAATAGTTCAGTGTTGCCAGATCTAATTTAGAAAACCCATGTACTTGTCATGGGCAGCTACATGCACCTTGCTCCAGAGTAGGAACGCCGAAGAATATGATAATTGTTGTACCGAATGAAAAGACAAAAAACACGCTGTATTTTTTTTTTAAATATTTTTAGTGGGCGTGACACCGCCCATACAAAGTAAATATTTAATCTATGCTAATCTATACTAATATAATAAAGAGGTAATGTGTGTTTGTTTGTTTGTTTGTAGGAGGTAATCTCCATAACTGCTCATCTGATTTTCCTGAAATTTTCACAGGGTCTTACTGCAGATATGGGAAGTCCTATAGGCTATAATTTCTTGGTATTTTTACTGGACGTGGCACTTTTCATACAAAATAAATTTTAATGTCATAGGTAATGAGTACAATGACAGAAATAACTTTGCAAATTTATGTGATGTCAGCTATTATTTATGTTAGTAGCCATGCCGAAAATGATCGGTATCCGATAAGTGGCCGTGGCGCCTCCCATACAAAGCAATTACTCAATATAATATATATCTCGAGTACTACGACATACACAACTTTGCAAATTTGTCCTAGGTCATCTATTATTAACGAGAGTAGTCAGATCAAATACGGGTGCAAGCGGAGCAGTGGACGTAGTACCGCCTATACGAAGTAAAGATTTAATATCATATATCTGTTGTACTATAAAAAGGAAAGTTTCGACACTTTGAAAAATCTATCATATATAAATGTGAATAGTTTGCAAAATTGGGCGGTATAGGATTAGTAGGCGTGGCACCTCCTATACAAAAAAGTATACTAATTACCAATGTGAGTGGTTGTGGCAAATATGGGCCGAATCGCCAAATTCAAAAATCGCAAAAACCAAAAATAGTGAAAAACACTAATCGCCAAAAACAAAAACTTTCAAAATCAAAAATCGGGAAAATCAAAAATTGCCAAAATTAAAAATCGCTAAAATAAAAAAATTGCCAAATGATATTCTTAATTCAAGGCCATCGTTAATTGTTACCGGACTTAATTTTAAAAACCCACATTTCTCTCATTGGCAGCTATATGTGTTTTACTCCAGAGTAGGAACTCTGAAAAACTTGAAAATTTGTACATCGAATGAAAAAACAAAAAATATCAGAAAGCATTAAAAGAAAAATATATATATGTAAAGTAAATTAATTCAAATGTTTTAATTGTAAGAACGAAAAATTGATTATGAAAACATACATGTCAATTAGTCTCGAAAAGTCGCAGCGCAGCACGACAGGGCACTCTAGTTTATTTTTTTTTTTTTATTATTTTTTATTAGGTCAATGGAATAAATCCTTACAGATCTGTATAAATAATATAAATACATATGCACATATATTGAAACAATTAAATGATTTAAAAATAAAATCAAATAGTTAGGAATTTAAGAAAATATGATATTATGCTTAATTACATCAGTGTTCAACGAAAAATCAATTAATTGATAAAGATTATTATAATCACAACAAATTTTTCTAAAGGGATCAACTAGGGCATAGCTGGTTTGAAAACATTTAACAAAGAGTGGTTGGAATTGGCGTGATACTCGTTGAGGAACATTAAAAGTTATATTGTTGACAAGAAAGTCAGAACAGATTTCACCATTAATTAGGTTGATCATATATATTAATTTTAGCATAGTTCTACGGCTTGCTAAAGTAGGTAATTTTATTAATTTAAGTCGATCAACGTATGAAGGTAGATTAATTGCGGAATTCCAAGGTAAGCCACGTAAGCAAAAGAGTAGAAATTGTTTCTGTACAGACTCGATTCGTTGAATATGAATGTTATAGAAGGGATCCCATATTATTGGCCCATATTATAAACAAGTAAGAAAATTATAATCGGTCGAGACCGACTATGTGATATCCTATACCATACGTTTAGAGACCCTATATCTTAGGCCCAACTAACTGTATATAGAAAATAAGCATAAACCAAATTTGTGTGGGATTTTTATTAATTTTTTTGGCTGTAGATATGAAAAAGTTCATATCGGATGCTATATCTATATGGGGACTGGGCCCGAAAATGGACCGATCCTGACCATGTTTGGTTAAGTCTCTTGTATTTTGCAAAAATATATACAAACAAAATTTGAGAAGAATCAGTGCAATATTTTTGTTTTTTGATAGATTTAAGTGAAGATCGGGAAGCAGCTCTATATGGGGCCTATGACTAAGAGTTGTCCCAGGCATCATTTTTAGACTACTCATTAATGGATGTAATAAACGCATACAAACCCAATTTGAGTAAGATCTATATGGCAATTTGGATCTTATGGCAATTTATGTCGATTTCATAGGGGTCATTTGTATGGGGGCTATGTCTCACCATGGACCGATTCTCACCAATCTCAATAGCGTTCATCCTATGGCCAATGAAAGCTTACATACCAAATTTGATCAAAATATATTCATATTTGCGACCTGCAGTTTGATTAAAAGGTTTACATGGACACACAGACGGACGGACACACGGACGGACATCGTTAAATCGAATCAGTTAGTGATTCTGATTCGATCGGTATAATTAAAGATGGGCTTAGGTCAAATATTTTTGGTAGTTACAAACAGCAGCGCAAAGTCATTTACCCAAGTGGTAAAGTATAGGGTATAATTATAGTTGGTCTAGAACGACTATACGATACCCTATACCATGCCTTTAGAGACACTATCTCTCAGGCCCAACTAACTGGACATAGAAAATAAGCATAAACCAAATTTGAGTGGGATTTTTGTTATTTTTTTCGGCTGCTGATATGAAAAAGTTCATATCGGATGCTATATCTATATGGGGACTGGGCCCGAAAATGGACCGATCCTGACCATGTTCTGTAAAGTCTCTTGTATTTTGCAAAAATATATACAAACAAAATTTGAGAAGAATCAGTGCAATATTTTTATTTTTTTAATAGATTTAAGTGAAGATCGGGAAGCAGCTCTATATGGGGCCTATGACTAAGAGTTATCCAACAGGGATCATTTTTGGACTACTGATTAATGGAAGTAATATATACATACAAACCCAATTTGACTAACATTTTTATGTTGATTTGGATCTTATAGCAATATATGTTGATTTCATAGGGGTCATTTGTATGGGGGCTAGGTCTGGACATGGACCGATTCTCAAATTTCATCAAAATATATTCATATTTGCGTTTGATTACAAGCTTTACATGGACATACAGACGGACGGACGGACATCGTTAAATCAAATCAGATAGTGATTCTGATTCGATCGGTATAATTAAAGATAATAAAGATAAATATTTTTGGTTGTTACAAACAGCAGCACAAAGTCATTATACCCAAACCACATAGTGGTATAGGGTATAAATAGGTCTTACAAGAGTTGTAAAATGTTGTTTGCTTATATAAGGATCAATAAATTCTTTTGCTCATCTTTTAATAAAGGTGAGTGTACCTCTAGCTTTATTAACTGTAATGGTGACGTGAGATACAAGGCTTAATTTAGGATCAAGTAGAATCCTTAAATCCAGAAAAGTATCAAAAAGTTCAAGCTGATATCCGCCCAAAAAGTAGTTAGCAGGAAAAACATTATTTCTAGAAAAACGCATACATTTACATTTTTTCAAATTTAGTTCCATTAGGTTACGGTTACACCACGAAAAGAAATTGTTGAGATCTGATTGAAGATGAATATGATCATTATGTTGACAGTAACTTAAAAAAATTTTAACATCATCAGCGTACATTAAAATGTTGCAAAAATTTATTACTTTTCGAAGATCATTGATGAAAAGGGAGAAAAGGATTGGTACAAGATTGCTGCCTTGAGGAAAACCAGAAGTCACAGTAATATCTTTAGATGACATATTATTATACACTACACGTTGTATTCTCTCAGAAAGATATGATTTTATCCATTTAAGGCTTAATGGTGTTAAACCTAATAAATCCAATTTGATCAGTAGAAGGTTATGATTTACTTTATCGAAACCCTTACTAAAATCGGTGTATACTGTATCTGTTTGTTTTTTCTTGACAAAACCATCGTTAATTATTGTCGTAAAATGAAGCACATTTGTAACGGTAGAGCATCCTTTCCGAAATCCGTGTTCAAATGGTGACAAAATTGACGATGAGTGATAGCACAAAAAATCTGTAATTTTATTATTTTTCTAAAAATAAAAAATCTTATTTTCGATCTTTATCAATTTAATGATTGAGTTTGAAATTGTTCAGGCTCAAGATCAAATATTTTTAATTTAAATAAAGCAAAAGCATTAGCACATTTGTTTCAAAAATTGATCTATGTATATTCTGCATGACAGGTTATACAGCTGTTTCGGGAAGAGTCACCAACCCTCATCAGTAACCAAAAGCAGTAGATAGTTTGTTTGGTAAAAAGTTAAATTCATATATATTTGCTGAAAACAACCAAATGAGAATTCAAGCAAAAGTTATACTATTTAAGCCTCTTCCAATATAACAAACTAAAAATAGAACAACTTTGAAACAAATATGATTGTGTACGAGTACACATTGCATACTACAATATACATGTTTGTTTTTGTCTTGAAAAAACAAGAAAAACAATTTGTTTTTGCTAAACTTACATTTAGCGTTAACGGCGTGCCCTCCGTATTTTTAATTTTATTATTTTTATAAAAATAAAATATCTCATTTTCGATCTTTATCAATTTAATGATTGAGTTTGCAATTGTTCAGGCTCAAGATCAAATATTTTTACTTTAAATAAAGCAAAAGCATTAGCATATTTGTTTCAAAAAAAAAAATCTGTACAAAATTTCTCGAAAAGCTTAGGG
The DNA here is from genome assembly GCA_963682025.1 of Cordilura impudica. Classification (NCBI taxonomy): domain Eukaryota; kingdom Metazoa; phylum Arthropoda; class Insecta; order Diptera; family Scathophagidae; genus Cordilura; species Cordilura impudica. The sequence continues at coordinate 291,118,947 of OY821517.1, forward strand.
ATTGCACTAAGTTTAGAAATACCACGGTAATTAGAAACATCCGATCTATTTCCAGATTTAAATAATGCAATGATGTAAGAAGCTCTCCAAAATTATGGAAAATAACCGTTTTTTATTGACGTATTAAACAGCAGAGTCAGTGGTGTTGCCAAGGAAGTAGCACAATAATTGAGTATAGAACTAGGTACTCCATCAGGTCCATGAGTAAATGAAACTTAAAGTTTCTTCAGGCTATTAACAAGTTCTGCCTTATCAATTAGGGGAAAAGGTATACCTTGATTTGTGTTTATTGGATATGAATAGCTGTTGGAACAATATTGAGCAACGGAATATGTATTAGCGAAAAAATAATAAATTAAATTTCTTAATAGATAGTGGAGCCGAAGTTTCTGTTTTACCTTCGACTAAATTTTAAGGTAATATTAGAGTTTCTGATATTATTTTAACAGCGGCTAATGGTTCAAATATTTCTCCATTTGTTAAAACACTACTTAGTCACGAGTAATCACGCACAGTCACGGAGAGATTAAAACCTCACTTCCCCTCATCCGATCGATCCGAAACTTCGGATATAGGCTTGTTGCGGCCAAAAATTAATTTTAGGATAGTCACGTAAAGTCACGCACAGTCACGGAGAGATTCAAAACTCTTATGCATAAGGAAAGAGAGAATTTTAATAAAAACTTTGTTTTTATAGATTAGATTATTCAACCTTAATATTAACAATATTTCATAAAATTATTTTGTATATATTTACATTACTCAAGGATAAAATTTGCACAACAAAACCTATTAAATTTACTTAAAACTACTTATAACTACAGACTACATGAATTCCTAAGTTATTCAAAATAATCATTGGAAATTTTTACCGAATGGTATAATTAGGTATCCCTACTAACTGAATTTCTAAGTTGAACTTAATTTGGATTTATTAACTTAATGCTAAACACAAATTGACAACTTTAAATAATAGATACAGCAAGAACAATAACATTTCATTGTGCCAATACAATCACAGTTAAGCAAATATTTTCAACTAACCTTCCCAATTATTTTAACACCTCTAATAACAATGAAAATATTCCAGGTAGTAATGCTAACACTGCTGAAAATAATGTAGTACACTCACCTTAACAGCCACACACATACACACACAACTATTTGGACTAGCTGCATTGAATGTGTTTGTACATAAATTCCAGTCATAAAGTCTGGCAAAGAAATAAAAATTTGTGTAACAAAAACATAAGAACCAAACAACTCAACATACAACTTCCTTTCGTTTTCAAATGGCCAACAACAAAGCACATACACGACTTTATGTTTATTTAGCTGTTAATACATACATACATACACATATACATTAAACTTGCTACTACATATGTTAAGGTCTTTATGTTCTGACCACAGCTTCAAACTATGAATTCTTTGTGAATTATAAAAAGTCGCTGGGAATATTATAACTTGATTTTCAGGCTTCACACATTGATACTCCATTCTGATTGTAGCAGCTTCTATCTTCACATAACCACAAAGCCTGACTCTAAAATGTAAAATTATGAACACATATGGCTTAAAAGGGAGAACTGGTATAAAATTTTGTCACTTGTTTAAATGTTTATTTAAGGGGGGTAAGGTTTTAAAACCTTTTTTGCACTCCTTTTACTGAATATACAATATGTCAAGAATGTTGCTGTAAAGTTTCAATAAAAGTGAAGCAAAGCTGACGAAGATACCGCTTTTGAAACGACCGGCCTCATGCGGTATATCGGATATAAATCAGTTTTTAAAAAACTTGAAATCGATTTTCTCGCAAATAAATGTTTGGAGTTTTTGAACATCTGCCTGTCCAATTCTTTTGAAATTTTACACACTATTTCAGCATATAAATCACCAGGTAACCACGAAGAGTTTTATATTTTCCATTTTTTCCCCCCGATTTTTAACAATAAATTCACCGTAATTTTTTACAAAAATCGTGTTTTCACTTCAAAATGCTGTCGAAGATAAAAAAAGAAAAATTTTTTTTAAACTCTTCATGATTACCTCGGGACACATGTCACCTTTTAAACACATTTCGATTTTTATACTCTGTACCACTACGTAGTTTGGGTATAATGACTTTGTGCTGCTGTTTGTAACTACCAAAAATATTTGACCTAGGTCCATCTTTTATTATACCGATCGAACTAGAATCACTATCTGATTCGATTTAACGATGTCCGTCCGTCCGTCTATGTGTCCATGTAAAGATTGTAATCAAACTGCAGATCGCAAATATGCATATATTTTGACGAAATTGGGTATATAAACTTTTGTCAGCCATAGGATGAACGCTGTTGAAATTGGTGAGAATTGGTCTATGTTCAGACCTAGCCCCCATACAAATGACCCCAAGAAATCGACTTAAATTGCCATAAGATCCAAATTATCATATAAATCTTAGTCAAATTGGGTTTATACGTGTTTATTACATCCATTAATCAGTAGTCCAAAAATGATCCCTATGGGACAACTCTTAGTCATAGGCCCCATATAGAGCTGCTTCCCGCTCTTCACTTAAATCTATCAAAAAACAAAAATATTGCACTGATTCTTTTCAAATTTTGTTTGTATATATTTTTGCAAAATACAAGAGACCTTACCAAACATGGTCAGGATCGGTCCATTTTTGGGCCTAGTCCCCATATAGATATAGCATCCGATATGAACTTTTTCATATCTGCAGCCAAAAAAATTAATAAAAATCCCACTCAAATTTGGTTTATGCTTATTTTCTATATCCCGTTAGTTGGGCCTGAGAGATAGGGTCTCTAAACGCATGGTATAGAGTATCGTATAGTAGGTCTAGACCGACTATAATTTTCTTACTTGTTTTGTTTCACATTATTCGGTACCGAGTTATGATGTTCACCGCAAAACAACAATGCCTCCGGAGATTCGCTGTCACGGGCTTATTTATACAAATTTTTTGTTGAACATTTTTTTTGCTTTTAAAACCTTAACCCTTAATAAATTTCAAATGATTCTAGATTTTGCGCTAATATACCGAACACTTTTAACATTAAACAATATATAAGATAATATTTATTTTGAAGGCCAACTTTTACAAAATTTCATAACCAATGAATTAATACTTTAAGCTTTCTGTTGTTTACTACTATCACTTCTGTTTGAGTGTGTATTAGTAACACATATAAAGTAAAGGGGGTGGCTTTTCTAGCAAAACGAGTGGAGTTGTTTCCATCTCAGTGTCAACTATAAACAAAACAAATAGAGAAAGTTATTTTACTCTCAGGTATGAGAAAATCAATTTCAAACAGAAAAATTAACAGAAAAATGGTAGTTTAGCATGATTTGAGTTTTTTTTTTTTTGCTTTTTACTCTCTGTTACAGGTTTTTATGTATTTTAGGGGCCAATGTCGACGACCAATTTGTTTTCAGTTTATAGTAAGTAGTTGAGTTAGGCAATGTTTTGTTGTATATCTAAAAAGGTGACTTGAAATTTCTGTCCACCAAATTGTTGTTTTGCTTTAATTCCTCTTGGCTATTTTTTTTTTTTTATTATTTTTGTTTTCATGACACATCATTTTAGTATGAACAGTGTGTCATTATGCATATGACTTTCACTTTTATATTTAAAGAAATTTTTATTATAATTTAATTTCCTTAATAGACCACTAGGTTGATAAAGGTTTTTCTTTGTAAATAAAAAACTATAATACGGGATCTTTAAGTAAATTTTATTTTTTTTTTTATTTATTTATTTATTAATCTATGGAATAAATCCTTACAGACTATTTACAAAAACATTTAACAATGAAAGAAAAATAAAAAAAAAGTAATTTAAAGTGTTCAGATAAATTATTATTTTAGTTTTAAAGAAAAATCAATAAATCTATAAAGCTTATTAAATTCAATACACATTCGTCTAAGCGGATCACCGTTCGCATAATTTGATTTATAAAACTGGACAGATAAAGGTGAGAAGAACCGTGTTGGCCGCTGGGGGATGTTAAATGAAATATTGTTGATCAGGAAACCAGAACGGACATCGCCATTAATTATGTTCAAAAGAAACGAAACGTTTAGCATAGATCTGCGGCTTTTTAAGGTTGGCAGCTTAACAGGGATGAGTCTGCTGTTATACGACGGAAGATTTAATTGGTTAAAATTTAAGCTGTAAGGACAGAATACTAGGAATTGTTTTTACACCGATTCAATGCTATCAATATGAGTTTGATAGATAGGGTCCCATATAATAGGGGTATATTCCAAAATCCGTCTCACAATGACGTGTATAGTGTTTTTGTTACATACGGATCATAGAACTCTTTAGACCAACTTCTTCTTAATATTTAGACCTTTTTAAATTTATTATGTGTTTTACAATTTTTCTAAATGGGCTTTCAAGGTCACTACTTTTAAAGAAAATTAATAAAAGACTATTTATTTCATTTTCAAACTCCGACGTTTCGCTGGGTATTTTCCAGCATCTTCAGGGATGAATTTTATTTAATAAATATTCTTTTGTCAATTTTCACATTAATTTTTTGTTTTCCAAAACAAAAAGTTTTACACAATAAACATATACGGCATAAAACACAATTTTAATTTTTTAAATTAATATTATAATTGAAAAAATAAATAAAAATGTCACAGTTGTTTTTTCTTTAACATTACATATCACAGTACTAGACCAAAAACTCAAAAAACCCAACGTTTTATAAAACAAGTACTCCTCTGGCTTTGTTTACTATAATTGTAATATGAGCAACGAAACTAAGCTTTGAGTCTAATAAAACACCAAGATCTAAGAAGTTATCGACTTTTTTCCAGTTGAAAGCCGCCCAACACATAATTTACAGATATTGTCTTTTTCGAACAAAACGCATATATTTGCACTTTTTAAGATTCAGCTCCATTAAATTTAAAATGCACCATGAGTGAAACGAATCCAAATCATTTTGAAGATAAGTATGGTCGGAATATTGGTTATAGCTCATAAAGACTTTTACATCGTCAGCATACATCATGATATTTGAAAACTGAATAACCTGCGGTAAATCATTTATAAATCATGAAAATAAAAGCGGTTCAAGATGGCTGCCTTGCGGAACTCCAGATAAAACGTTAATATTTTTCGAAGATATATTATTAAAACGTACATTTTGCTTTCTCTTTGTTAAATATGAATAAATCCACTTTATGCTAAGATCAGAAAATCCTATTAGATGTAACTTCTTTATAAGAAGTTTATGGTTGACTTTATCAAACGCCTTGCTGAAATAAGTGTAAATTGCGTCAGTTTGCTTTCTTTGAAGAAAACCACGATTGACTATTGTTGTGAGATGTAAAAGGTTCGTTGAAGTTGAGCACCGTTTTTGAAAGCCATGTTGGAATGGAGAAATTAATGTCATGACTTGATGACATATTCGCGAACCAGTGTATATTCAGGCCAAAAATTATGGTCAAGAAAATGTTGCTAAATTATTTTTATTTTTGTTAGATTTAGTCATTTTTCAGACATATTGCAATTACTGCGAATTATAATTTTGTTTAAATGGTGCGTGGTAAAGAAGAAGCAAGCATATATTTCAAAAATTCATAACTGCACTGTATTCTTAATCGGATCGCTTTCTGGCATTTCAGCCTTCATCAGCGATTTATTGAACATTGTGATAATTGTTATGTTTTAATTGAATAGATTGTTTTCTCTATGAAAATTTTTTCTACTTAGGGCGGCCGTGAGGTTTTGAACCATGAACCTTCACATACACTCGTACTTGCACTTTTTTTATTTTTATTGTAAAATAAATTCAAAAATCAAAAGATAATTTCCTTCGTAATAAAACAACAAAGAACTCAAAAAATTTTAATATCGGTATAGGTCTGCTATGCGATTCACTTTGTCATACATGAATAATAATTAAATAATAATAAAATAATAATAATTAAATTTCAGAGCTCTTACTACCATTGTACTCCAGGTATTGATGATAAATATTTAATTTGTATAGGAGTTGCATAGCCTGCTTTCATATTACTCCAAATATTTCACTTTGTATGTAGGGAGGTAGTACGCCCACTGGTTTGATCCCGTCCATTTTTGGGATACCTACTAACATTTTGTACTACTCTAAATATCTGATATTAAAAACTTACTCGCACATTGTTTAGGCGGTGCCATGCCTACTTAATATATACACTTTCAGGTGGGCTAAGTTACAGCCTCCCATATACTTAAAAGAGACAACTAACTCCCAAAAATACTTGAACTAGACCCATCTTTTATTGTACCGATCAACACAGAAAGTAATTCTGCGATGTCCGACTGTCCATCTGTTTGTCCATGTTAATCTTGCAATTGAACTACATGTCGCAAATATGAATATATTTTGATGAAATTTGGTATATAAACTTCCATCGGTCATAAGACAAACGCTTTTGAAGTTGGTGGAAATCGGTACATCTACAGACCTAGTTCTCATATGAGATCGACTTAAATTGCAGTAAGACCCGAATTACCACATATATCTTTGTCAAATTGGGTTTGTCTGTGTTTATTACATCGATTAATCTGTAGTCCAAAAATAAACCCTAAAAGATAATTCTTAGCCATAGCCCCCATATATAGATGCTTTTCGATCTTTACTTAAATCTATCAAGAACAAAAATATTGCATAAATTTTTTGCAAATTTGGTTTGTAACTCATTACACCTTGTCCACATAGTGGCATAATGTATAAATATTGTCATTTGAGACCTGTCTTTTTGTATATAAATTAAACATGGATACGGACGGATGAAGATTTCTAAATCGACTCAGAAAGTGATCGTGAGTCTATCGGAATAATAAAAGGTGGGTTTGAGATAATAATTTTTGGTCGTTTGATTTTCATAAAATATGTATAAACGTTTTTTTTTACCCTATACCCTATACCACTATGTGGTTTGGGTATAATGACTTTGTGCTGCTGTTTGTAACAACCCAAAATATTTGACCTACACCCATCTTTAATTATACCGATCGAATCAGAAACACTATCTGATTCGATTTAACGATGTCCGTCCGTCCGTCTGTGTGTTCATGAAAAGCTTTTAATCAAACTGCAGGTCGCAAATATGAATATATTTTAATGAAAATTGGTATTTATTCTTCTATCAGCCATGGGATGAACGCTATTGAAATTGGTGAGAATCGATCCATGTTCAGACCTAGCCCCAAACAAATGACCCCTATGAAATCAGCATATATTGCCATAAGATCCAAATTATCATACAAATCTTAGTCAAATTGGGTTTATATGTATATATTACATCCTTCAATCAGTAGTCCAAAAATGATCCCTATTGGACAACTCTTAGTCATAGGCCCCATATAGAGCTGCTTCCCGATCTTCACTTAAATCTATCAAAAAAGAAAAATATTGCACTGATTCTTCTCAAATGTTGTCTGTATATATTTTTGTAAAATGCAAGAAACTTTACCAAATATGGTCAGGATCGGTCCATTTTTGGGCCTAGTCCCCATACAGATATAGCATCTGATATGAACTTTTTCATATCTGCAGCCGAAAAAATTAATAAAAATCCCACTCAAATTTGGTTTATGCTTATTTTCTATAACCACTTAGTTGGGCCTAAGAGATAGGGTCTCTAAACGCATGGTATAGGGTATCATATAGTCGGTCTCGACCGACTATAATTGTCTTACTTGTTTTTTATAAAAAACTTTGATATTTTTTGTTCCTGAAATGCATAGTCTGGAAAGCGAAACATCATTACTTAAGGGGTCTAGAATAACTGCCTTTATCTACAAAAGTTCTAAAGCTATATATAAATTCATTTTGAAAAGTTGTGTTTGCGATAGGTCTATTGTCATTATAATCTTTGGGATAATATATATGACCTTTTCCGAGAAAAGGGACCTAGTGTATGAAAATTAACTTTTGAGAAAAAAACGCATTTAAAGTTTCTACACCCTTTTAGGTACCAGAATCCACCGTTTTTGACACAGCTCGTTTTTTGACACACTAGGTCCCTTTTCTAGGAGAAGGTGACATGTATAAAAAACTGGTGTTATAAAAATTTACAAATTAAATCTGTCTTATAATATTAACAGAAAAAGCAATTTCTTGTGATCGATGTAAATATGTCAGTTTTAATCCTATTTGGACCAAACAGTCCTCATTTGAAAGACACTTCTCTTTGGCTGTCGACCAGATTTATATATTTTTCCATTTTTACATTTTTTGGAGTAAAATGAATTTAAAGTTGCTACTAACACATACATAAGATTATGCAATGCTGCTTGTATACTTATTAGATTTGAAAATGTGTTTGCAAAAAGCCCTGTGATGAATTGAAAAATAATCTCGAACATAACCAAAATAATTTTGAATTGTGAATTGGCTGAAATTGTTTTATAAAATAAAAAATATAATTTCCATAACATTGCACTCGAATTTCGAGGGCTGGGATCCGCTAGTCTATATTATTCATATATGTTTCCCGAGTTATAGACAAAAATTTTAAATTAGTCAGAAAATTGTATATGAAATTTTGTGTGATATTTTTAAGTTTGGTTTGATATAACCTATTGAAACTTAAAAATTCTCAATAATGAAAACTTATTTTTTTATACAGAGCACCAATGAATAATTACGCAATTTTTAAACATTATTCCAATAATAATAAATATACCAAAAATCATCCAATGTTCTATAAACTTGAGATTGTTCCGCTAAGAAAAAAAAAATATGGGCCCGTTTGTGTTGTCTATCACTTCTCCAATTTTAGTTTACCTGAAGTACCTAACTTAATATAGCTTTCTTGAAAGACAATCCCACATATTTATTTAAATGTTCATTAGCACAAAATTCATTCTACCCCATAATGCACAGGAGTGCATTGTATAAAATTATAATAATTAAGATAACTAAAGTTGCTTCCCCATTCATTATCACAAAGTCTTTATTTGTCCTTGTGCATATCAACCAACATTAATTTCAAACTTAGTTGAGCTAATTAGCGAAAAACTATTCAATGTAAATATATATATAATTATAAAGAAATTGCAACTAATAAAGGACTTCTTTGAAATTTCGAAATTAATTTTAAATTTATTCATGGCATGCACTATATACGAGTATGTAAGTATGTTGGTCGATATGCTTAAAATAAGGAAAATAATAAAAATTCTTTAATGGCTCATAATTTATGCGAAATATTTAAAATTTCTTCCGCAAACAAATAAAAAAAAAAATAGAGAAAGAAAGAAAAATGTAAAATGTAAAATCGTAGCCATAACCAACCACAAACCACAAACCGTAGCGAATAAGCATGAAAAACCATAAAGGCATATCGAAAATTTCTACATAATATACAAAAGTATGTATACATATATACAAATAAAGGCATAAATAACAAATAAAAATTTGACAATTTGTTATGAATTATATAAAATGCTGAGTTCAGAAAAAAACACACACTGAATAAAAAACTCGTAAATATGTGTAAACAAACTTAGCTCAGATCAACAAACACATATTTTTATTTTGATATCAATTATGTCTGTTTCTAAATTTTGTACGGTACCGAACACAATCATGAATGTGTTTTGTCTTAATATTTCGTTATGTACACAAACATGTTTCTATCACGTATTTTTTGTTTCGAACACACATTAACCATTAAGTTCGTGTTCTTGCACGTGTACTGCTAAAAAAAAAAAAAAAACATGTTCTTCAATGCGTATATCTAAAATTAAAACATTATCCACTCGCGATCGGAAATATCTGATACACCCCTATAAAAACGACAACAATAGTTTCAACCAAATTTTCTAAAAAATCTAAAATAATTCATTAGCAGTTATAAAAAATAAAAATAATAATAATAGAGATAATACTAAAAATAAATAAAAAAATAAAAATTAAAAAAAATTATAAAAAAACGAAATTAATTCATAAACAACATATAAAATTTCTCCGTTTTCTATTTTATTACTGTCTTTTTATTTTCATTATTTTTTTAATTTTATTTTACATTTATTTTTTTATAACTCCTAATGAATTATTTTAGATTTTTTTAATAAATTTGGTTGTAACAATTGTTGTCTGTATTATATGGGTGTATCAGATTTTTCCGATCGCGAGTGGATAATGTTTTAAAATTTAGATGTACGCGTTCAATAACATCTTCTGTTTTTTTAACAGTACACGAATATAAAATAGAGCTACACTCGAACCTGTGTGGTTTATGTGTGTTCGAAACAATAAACACGTGATAGAAACATGTTCGTGTACATAACGAAATATTAACACGCAACAAAGTCATGATTGTGTTCGGCATCATACAAAATTTAGAAATACACATAATTGATATGAAAATAAAAATATGTGTTGGCTGCTTTAGAACAGAAAATTGTGTGTTTCATGTGTGATTTTCTGAACCTTGATAGAATGCAATACAAATATTTTAGAAAAGCGCATGAAAAGAAAAACACACTAAAGGATTTATTACACTATTCAAGAAATGAAGGTTTATATTAAAGTACAGATTTTCTAAAATAATCAAAGTCTAATTATTTACATAAATTAATTTTATTGCATTATTCTGGCTACGTTTTGAAACTTAGAATAGCATATGGATAGTTTGTATGATTTTAACTTCATCTTGTAATAAGCACATAATTACATTAATACTAACCAAAAGTTATTATAAAGCAATTAAAGTCAGCAAACAGATTCATTTGATAGCCCTTAAAAGTCAATTCTATTATACTGAGGGTGTTGTCTACGTTTGAACAAACTCATAACATGCAGCTCCATGTTGTAGAGGAAATTATAACAATACAGCCTAATAAATAAATATGATTTAAAAGCAAAACTGTAAAGTGGTAAGGCGTACTGGATAGAGAGAATAAAATATGTCAATATAGGAAAAATGTCTCATTCTTCATTTTAACATCATTAAATAGTAAAATAATGAAAGTTCTATTTCACAGTTTAACAATAGAGATTCCAAACCTATTTAATAAAAACTCAATGTTTTAACAAAATTCTTCCATTGGTCGAAGTTCTTGCTAATTTGATGGAGTTCTTTCGAAAGAAAATCGATTTCAATCTTTAAAAGGATATTTCTCTCTGTGAATTGCATTATTTGTTGAAGCAGTTGAAACAAATATATTGATTTTCTTGGTACCAAACGATATCGAAATTTTCCTTAGAAAGTAAAGAAGGCAGTAATACCATTATTTAAAAAGTTCACAATAATTAGAGAGCCAAAATTTGTGGTAATAAAAATTTATGAAAACCTTGTACATTAACAATATGAAACAAATAAGGAAATTGTAGTCCATTGATGCTAAATTGCAAAAAATAAAAAAAGATACTAAAACTGGAGTCAAAAAAAAGATGTTAATTCTGTTTTTTTAATTTCATTACCTTTTTAGTGGAAAAATGAAATACTTATTAATAAATTTTCGATAAGTTTCGATCCATATTTTTTAAAGCTTGTTTAAAATTACTTTGATTTTCATCAGTAATTTTTTTAACATCAAATTGAGTTTTTTTTTCATTTTAAATTAAATATTTTGAACTTTAGAGAGATTTTTTTTAATTTCAAATCTATTATATTGATAGGCTAGGCAAGTTCTTGTGACTGATGTTTTGTTCTACCGTTTTATCCCTATTTTGACCAAAAGTATATTATTTGAAAGGTATTTCTTTTTAGCCGATTTGCAGATTTACAGATTTTTAAATTTTTTCCTTTATTTTGAGAAAATTGCATTTAAAGTTGCTACTAACACATACATAAAATAATACAATTCTATGTGTGTGTTTATTAAATTTGTTAATGTGTTTGTAATAAAAATGAGTTTGTTTTTTGTGTTGATTTGTGAATTTGCTATAATTGATTAGCATACTTTTAGGGTCTTAATTTAATAAAAAAAAAAAAATCTTAGAATTTGCGCTCGAATTTCGAGGGTTGGAATCTGCTAGTATAACAGAATTACATTATCAAGAGATACGAGTATATTGCAATAATTGGTTTATGGAATCTAATATTTCTGTGATGTCTTCATCTTCATCTTCTACAGTGGTGTACAACAAATATCATTGACCCTATTCTTGATTCTCCTTTTGAGATGAGAGAGCTTCTACTAGTAGTTGGTTCTTTGAAATCTGGTAAAGCACGTTTCCCGCGTGAAGAAATACCGGAATCTTTTAAACAATCTTTAATGATTCCATGTTATAAAAAGGGTGATCCTAATACCGTATCTAATTACAGAGGAATTTCGTTGCTTGATGCCGTTTATATAATTTTTACGGGGCTCATTCTTAATCTGATTAATAGTTGGTTTGACTGCAATAACATCCTCATCGAGCACCAAGCAGGTTTTCGTAAAGATTACTCCACTATTGACAACCTATTCAATCTTACGTCTATTGTGAATATAAATTTTAATTCATGAAAGAAGACTTATGCATTCTTTGTAGATTTTTTCATCAGCTTTTGCTATGATCTCTCGAAATGCTCTTTGGCATAAACTAAACAAATTAGGATTGTGTAACAAATTAGTAAATTTGCTGCGTAATCTATATGAAGCTACAACTAGTCAGGTATGGGATGGATGCTCATTATCTGTTCCTTTTACAGTCTTGCAGGGTTATAAGCAAGGATGCCTTTTAAGCCCCACCCTTTTCTCATTATATGTAAATGATGTCCATGACTATTTACCTTATGACATTACCATTGCTGGGACAGTTGTTAAAGTATTATTGTATGTCGATGACATAGTTCTTTTATCGGATTCGCCAATTGAGTTGCAGAGGATGATTAATGCCCTGTATGAATACTGCTGTCAGTGGAGCCTAAAAATCAACCTTAATAAGTCTAAAAGCATTATATTTAGAAAAGCGAACAGAATTCCCAGAGATTTCAGTTGGAAATTTGGAAATATTTTAATAGAGATAGTGAACGAATACAAATATTTGGGTATCTCCATTACTTTTAACCTATCTTTCATAAAGCATCTCGAGTCTAAAATCTCATACTCTAAATATGCCATAAGTGCAAATTGGTTGTTGTATTTTTCACCCTAAAATATCTTTCTCAAATAAACTTAAAATTTTTGATACAACTGCGAAGTCAATATTGTGTTATGGAGCACAAATATGGGGCTATCGTAGTTTTGAAGCAGTAGAAAAATTGTTAAGATATTTTGTGAAAAAATGCTCTTCCTTCCAATGAATACGCCTACCTAAATGCTGCGTATTGAAACTAATATTCCCTCAATATTTCTTGGTGCTTTACATTTACATTTTTCGTACATTAGAAAGGTTTTTAACCTTAGTACAAATAGATTGCCTCGACTATTAGCCGAAGAAACTGTGCGTACCAAATCTTTTTGGTTTGAACACTGGTCTTCTTTATGTGACCAAATTGGAAGTACACTTAATTTTGAGACATGGAGACCTAATTTGGCTCAACATCACCGGGTTATGCTTGAATCTCTAAGAAATATGGAAATTGATCAGTTCACACAATGCGCCAGAAACTTTAGATTTCATGATATGTATCCAAAACTACAGTACTATACATCTCATTTTATAGGTGGTAATAGTGCTCTTTTTGTAAGCACTATTTGAAAGGCGAGAGGTGGTCTATTGCATTTAAAAGCCCCACAGTGGACCATTTGACGAGAAGGCGGTCAAAAATCTATAACTTTTGATCGGATTGCAATCTTCATATGTGGTTTTTTTCGTTTGGTAGGTGAGACTTTATCCTTTCAGTCTTGCTATAAAACGTAATTTTCGACGGAAAATAAAAAAAAATGACGGAGGGTTTAAATACATTTTTATTTGAAGTTGAATTTTAGTACAAAAGTGAAGTGTTAAAAGGTCAAAAAGGTTTTTTTTTTTAATATAATGTCTTATTTTTTCAGTTAATTTTACAACTAATACCTTTTAACAATTTTTTACGTTAATTTTTTCAGAAAATGCCAAACTTTGGCCCCCGTAAACTTTTTAGTCTTAATGTGCACAAGGGCCAAAGGTTGTTTTTTTTTTTAAGATCCCGAGTTAAAATATAACTTATTAAGCAGCGAACGTAAAATTCACCTTATATTGATTTAAGATAGAGAAGTTTCAATGAAAAACTCGTATGTTTTTGCTTTAGTTGAATTTTTATACCCTATACCACTATGTGGTTTGGGTATAATGACTTTGTGCTGCTGTTTGTAACAACCAAAAATATTTGACCTAGACCCATCTTTAATTATACCGATCGAATCAGAATCACTTTCTGAGTTGATTTAACAATGTCCGTCCGTCCGTCCGTCCGTCTGTGTGTCCATGTAAAGTTTGTAATCAAACTGCAGGTCGCAAATATGAATATATTTTGATGAAATTTGGCATATAAGCTTTTGTCGGCCATGGGATCAACGCTATTGAAATTGGTGAGAATCGGTCCATGTTCAGACCTAGCCCCCATACAAATTACCCATATGAAATCGACATAAATTGCCATAAGATCCAAATTGTCATATAGTGCTTACTCAAATTGGGTTTGTATGCGTTCATTACATCCACTAATGAGTAGTCCAAAAATGATCCCTTTGACCCCGTATAGAGCTGCTTCCCGATCTTCACTTAAATCTATTAAAAAACAAAAATATTGCACTGATTGTACATATTTTTGCAAAATACAAGAGACTTTACCAAACATGATCAGGATCGGTCCATTTTTGGACCTAGTCCCTTTATAGATATATCATCCGATATGAAGTTTTTCATATCTGCGGCCAAAAAAATTAATAAAAATCCCACTCAAATTTGGTTTTTGCTTATTTTCAATGTCCAGTTAGTTGGGCCTAAGAGATAGGGTTTCTAAACGCATGGTATAGGGTATCGTATAGTCGGTCTAGACCGACTATAATTTTCTTACTTGTTTTTTTATTGTCTTTTTAAATATTTCTATATCAATTTTTATGGTAAATTTATGAAATATAACAATTTTTGTTGTAAATTTACAAAATATATTAATTTTTAAATCAAGAACATTTTTTAACTATATAAAAAAAAAGTGTAACTTATTGTTAGTGTAATGAAAAAGTACTTTAAATCAACCAATTTTAGTAAAAATTTCTTCTAAATAGCCTTGATTTTCATCTTCTAGAAGTTGTTTAGCTTCTTCGTCTAATTCAATAGAGGTAGTTTTCCATTTTTGACGAATGTTGGACATATATAGATCTAAAGTGCAAAATAGTGAAAAGGTCTTCATTAGCACAACATCTGGACATTTTCCTTGTGTTGTGCTCGCGAAGGAATCTGTAGTCTTTGTTCCTTTTTTCTTGCGCTTCTTCAGATAGATCTCCTGTTGGTGGCATATTGTTTATAATTAGTTGTTCCCCATGGTACAAAATTTTATGAACTGTGGATGGCATATATCTCCAAGAGTATTTTTCATTATAAAGTTTGGCTGTTTTATTGGCGTATTCTCCAAATTTTTTTGCATTTATCTTTCTGCTTAATGCTAGAACTTGTAATATGATTTTGAATCGTCTTATTTTTTGCTTTCTTTTTTCTTAATTTTCTTTGTTTTTTCTCACTGTTTCGCCTAACGGTCCAAATTCCAAATCATAACCCAATTTAAGAATATGCTCCATGAAACGTATTCTAGCATGAAGAGGGGACATTCCTTAAAACAATCGTCTTCTGGTGGGGGTTGGCTTAATTGACTTGATGTCTTTTGGCATATAATGCAGCTTGACGTTGACTTTGTTCCAGTTAAAGCTTGTGCAACGTTTCGATAAATCATTGTAAGACACATTTTAAAATGTACTTCAATGTCTTGGTCATCAAATTTAAATATTACTGGTTGAAGCTCCTTAGTTTGACCTTTTATTTTTTGAACTTCTTCAGTTATGACATCTTTGGTTTCCTTTTTGAATGCAAATTTTATTGGTCTGCCATACTTTGCTGAAGAAGGAATTTCATTTTTCCATATATCAATTTCTGTTGCTCTACTAGTTGACGGCTCTAAGACGCTACACCTTTCTTTAAGCGCAATGGAACGAAAGATACCATAAATAAATTAGCATCTGATGAATTTTCGGCATTAGATTGCTTGTATTGTTTCTGACCAGAGGATCCATCACATCCCCATTTAGAAATTAAAGTAATGCTGCCATTACCAATTTTTTTTAAATGATCAGTATCAAGCGTATTTAGCAATCGTTCTGCAGTATGTTCAACTATGTTCCATGAGATCTTGCAATTTTTTTTCTGCTGATGTTGAAGTGACACTAATAGCAGATTGTGAAGGTAAGCATTCTTTTTTGGCAGAAACTAAATCTCGATACTCTGGAAAAATCTCACAATTCTTTTCATTGGTTCGCTTCCGCAATTCTTTATATTGATTTTTGGTCAATTTCAAATCCAAAAATAGGGCGAACGCTTCTTCCAGCATAAATTTCTTATCTTCAATTGGTGTAGGGCCTTGGGCTCGCTTCTACTATTTTTTCAATTATTTCAATTTTATTTTTTTTATTTTGGGTTGGTCGAATTTGGTGCAAAAATGAATCCTTAATAATTCTTTGAGAAATTTCTTCATTGATATTCTCCAGTTTGCGCCTTCGAGATCTTTCACTACATCCGTCAATTGGTTTTGCTGGTCGACCCTTTTTTCCACTTTCGTTGGCAGTTGTAGATGCACTCTCAAAAATAAGTTCCTTTATTAACCAGTCTTGGTAACGTTTGTACATCTTTGCCTTGCTATGAGAGCATTCAATGTACCGTCTTTTCAAATTCGATGCAAAATTAGTAATTTTTCCTTTGTGCATTTCAATGTCTTCTAGATTACAATTATTAAAGAAGTCGTTGCTCACTATGTGCAAAATTACATCGTCTCCATCATTTCTGCCAGATCCCTGTAACAGTACTTAGCCATTGCACAAACTGTAATGAATAATAATTGTGGAAACATTATTATAAATACTCTTTCTTGCAATTATGTAAAAAAAAAAAATTTATCTTTTATTACCACTTTTAGAAGCATAAAAAACGCACACCGTAACCCCTTTTAAAATGTGAAGCATACCTGCTCATATCTTAAAGGTCTATGTCGAAATAGTTTTTTTTTTACCATTTACCTGTTATATAAATTGTTTCCCATTTTGTCAGGTATTTAAACTATATAACTCTAATTCAGGCTATTAATGTGTTTAAAAGATACCTATGTAAATGTACCTGTAACAATTAAGCGCATTATAACTCAACCCTTTTTTATAAGTATATAATAACTCCTGACAACTCTACCGACACGCAAAAAAATACACCGCGGTGCACCGGTACGACCAACTTTTGTATTCATAACACTCAGACGGACGGACGGACATCGTTTAATAGACTCAGAAAGTGTTTTTGAGTCGATCTGTATAATAAAAGATGGATAAAGGTCCAATATTTTTGGCAGTTACAAACATCACCTCAAACTTAATATATCCTAACCACATAGTGGACAACTTTTGTATTCATAAGTTTTTCACAAAATAGCTGACATTGGGTCAGAAAAATTGTTCTGGTGCACACGGGCGGAAACTGGCGGTTGCATAATGGGGTATAGTAGTATAGGGGAGGGTTCGGACTATAGAAGAGTGCAAGATTTTTTCTGACTGCTTTTGATTGGCAGGAGTTATGCTCTATTAAGTAGGAGATTTTCGGAAAATTTTGACCTTTTTTAAAAAAATTTTTTTTTTAATTTCGGAATGACTCAGTGATCTTACGTTTTTAAGCTTATTAGTATGGAAGCCAAAAAATTATACAAAATTTATTTCTTTTCAAAATCTTTCAAATCAAAAAAGTTATAGTCATTCAAAAATAAAAATTTACCAAGAAATTTTTAATTTTAGCAAAATACTGAGAAAGCCCATTTTCGAAGACCCTGTTCGCTGTGATATAGTTAAGATAGAGTCGCAATTTTTGGTAGTATTTACTTACAAATGAATAACATAACTTTAAAATCGGTAACAAAAAAAAAATTATTTTTGGCCGCCGTCTCAAAATATGGTCCACTGTGCGCCCATAGCTTTCAAAATGTTGCAAATAGCAATTGTTCCATATGCAACCTGAATGAAGAAGAAAACACTGCTAACATTATTGTCAAATGTACAATTTTTGCTAACGAACGATTTTATAATTTTGGTAAAAGACGTTAAATTACTGAAGAAGTTTGTGAAATTTTAAATGGCAAAGATTACATGCGTTTATATAGATATATATTAAACAGCTTAAAATATAGAAATATTATCCTAGCTGAATTCGCATAAAATTCATATATTTTCCTGTTAATATTTTATTTTTTTTTGTTTATTATATTTAAAAGAATGAAAAATGAATTGTTATTTCATTATTTTTTAATTAATTATTATTATTTAAATGTACTAATGCCAATCAGACACATAACATAAAATGTTATGTCTTTCCATGATTTTATCAATATCTGTATTTTGTAAGCAATTGTTGTATTATTTATAAGCTTCAAAATTTAAATAAATCATATCATCAATCAATCAATCAAAAATCTTCATCTTCAAATTCTCCTTGGTTCTGACGATCGACTTTTATCGACGACATCGCTCGGTATATTGTAAGTGTAACAGCATGCATTTTTCAATTTCAAACCTTCTTTTATGTGTATTATAGAACATAGTAACTCTGATTTTATTCTGTTGCAAAGTCTGTTTTTAACTAAAGCAATTAAACTAAACAAACGTTCAAATCCAGCTTTTGAGAAAGAAAAACTAATAGAAATATGGATAACTCTTTAAATAGATTGTCTAAAATAGAATTTTCTAAACTATTAGCTTCAATCCATAAAGAGGTTGTATTCAGTGTTGTATGTCAATACTGTTCGATGATATAACTCCATGGGACTTGAATTTTTTATCTTTCAGATGATCTAAATTTAAACTCTTCCAATATATTGCTTACCGGTAATAATACTTTTTGGCAATCGACTTTTTTATTCATTAACAACTGTTGTTGCTGTTTATATTCTTCTATTTCAAAATGTGTTGTTATATGTGTTGAAAAAATCGAGCAGAGCGGTAAAAAGAGTAGTACACAACTTTCTCGTATTACACCTTGAGAAATTTAAGCCTATCAATGCCATTAACTTTAAAACTATATATTCAAAAATAATAAAAAAATTTTGGATAAATAAATTTTGGATGCTAAACCACAAAAAAAGTTGCAAAATCTATCAACTAAATTGCTAATATTTCAGCAATGTTATAGCCGGTATAGACCGACCATAGGATACCCAATGACATACGTAAAGGGACCCTGTCTCTCAGATCCAACTAATTAGACATAGCAAATAAGCATAAACTAAATTTGAGTGGCATTGTTATTAATTTTTTTTTTGGCTGCAGATATGAAAAAGTTCATATCGGCTTCTATATTTATATGAGGACTAGGTTGAAAAATGGACCGATGCTGACCATATTTGGTAGAGTCAATTATATTTTTAAAAAATATAAAAAAACCAAATTTGACAAAAATCTGTGCAATATTTTTGTTTTTTTGATAGATTTAAGTGAAAATCGGGAAGCAGCTCCATATGGAGCCTATGATTAAGAATTGTCCTATAGGGATTATTTTTGGACTACTGATTAATGGATATAATAAACACACACAAATCCAATTTGACTGAGATCTATATGATAATTTGGATCTTATGTTATGAATTTAGTTGCCTTCGGATATGAAAAAGTTCATATCGGGGCTAGGTCGAAAAATGGACCGATCCTGACTCTATTTGGTAAGGTCACTTATTTTTTCAAAAACATATACGAAGAAAATTTGAGAAAAATCTGTTCAATATTTTTACTTTTTTAATAGATTTAGGTGAAGATCGGGAACCAGCTTTATATGGGGGCTATGACTATGAATTGTTCTATAGGGTTTATTTTTGGATAACTGATTAATGCATGTAATAAAAACACAAAAAACGTTTGTATAATTTTTTAAAAATTATAGTTCTAATTTTTATGCACAAAATTATTTACGCAAAAAAACGTAGCTATCTATTCGAAAAATTGCAATTTGCCAGGTCTGATGGAGGAAGAAAGCTCATAATTCCTATTCATAGGACACTTGACTCAGAACAGCAATTCTTTGTGTAAGTCTTTGGAATGGACTTCTACAAACTTATCAACTAACAAGCAACGCAAGACTTTTAAAAAACAAATTTTTGATTATTTTGCAAGGCAAAATCTTTGTAATTTTTTTAGTTTGTTATCTTCAATTTTTATTTATAATTAATTAGTTATCTTGTACCGTTATAATTAATTAATCCTGAACTGTAATTATAAGAATAATTTTTCCTGTTGTACAGGTAAGCATAATAAATATATAAATAAACTAACTGCTGCGGGATCCAAGGGGCTTGGACTTAAAAAATGGTGTACTATGCTTACCAGGCACTGAGTACTTAGTCCCCCAATGAAAATATTGCCAAAAAAAATTAACTTTCCGCCCAAAAATTTGTAAGGGATTGGGGAATTTGTTCATGGTGAAAAAATTAGCCAATTTTTACGTTTTATTCATTTTTATTTCAACTTAAATTTTTTTCATTTTTTAATTTAGATGTTTGCGAACTAAATTCATTGTTTTTAGAAGACGCTACAGCAAAAATATTTCAAAAATAAGCTGCAAATTCGCTCTAAATTTGTTTTTATGTGGAAGTTTATTTATTTTGTAAACATGAAATATAACGGAATTTAAAGAATTTAAAGAAATCAGAACTTTTAAAAATTTAATTACTTCATTCAATAAGTGATCATCATTGAGTAGTGCCGTCAAATTTATAGAAGAATTTGTTCAATGGGAGCTAAGTACTCAGCGCCTGCTTACCGTTACAACTAACTATGTTTATGCATGGATTATATTGAGCTTATGATGTTTAGAAGTTATTCCAAGGCTTTAGGATATACAATATTTCTGGTTTTTCCTTCTGGTGCATATACGAAAAGATTGTGCTGGATCCCAACTCTGGATTGTCTATGAGAAAAACAGGGAGACTCTATGCTGATACCCGGTACCGTAAGAGATTGTCCTCTTATGTACGTTTTGTTTGGAAAAACTTTTGTACCATCTCTTGCAATGAAGGAACCAATTTACAAAAAATACCTGGTAGGGATATTACAGTCGTTTCAGGAGCTTCACATACCCTGGAGTCAGTTTGTCTTATGTGTTGGGCCTCAAGACGATATTGAGTCATTTCAGCAGTTTCACATTGGGTTTGCTTAGGTGTTTCGTTGAGACTCGGTACGAATTTGGATCTGATCAGGGGTCTCTAGAGTTCTATTTAGCCTAAACCTTTTTACATTTGAGGTAGCACGGCCTACATGGCTACGCTTTTTAGGAGAAATGGTTCAACTAAAATAACTAAATTTATCAAAAATGTTTCGTGGATGTATGCACTGTATGCTTTATGTGCAAGTCACAATTGCAAATAGCTATTTTTCTCCATTAACAATTCATTTCTATATTGAAGAAAATGAAATGGAAATACTTGTAATAGGTTGGTTTCCAATGTAGCAAAAAGGCGAGGTGGAAATATTTGTATGTTGCAACCTCATCGGAGTAAGCTACAGTGGTAGTAAACATGTATCTGTTCACCCATGAAATAATTATGCAATAATTTTGGGGTGTTACAACTCATATAATGAAAAGGCAAGACGAGAATCTATAATATTAATAGGCTGAGCGATTTTTTGTGACTGATGATTTGTTCTACCGTTTTATCCCAATTTTGATCAAGCGTATATTATTTGAAAGGTATTCCTTTTTAGCCCTTTTGCAGATTTACAGATTTTTAAATTTTTTCCTTTTTTTTGAGTAAATTGCATTTAAAGATGCTACTAACACATACATAAAATTATGCAATGATTTGTGTGTGTATAGTAAATTTGTTAATGTGTTTGTAATAAAATTAGTTTGTTTTTAAACCCTATACCACTACGTGGTTTGGGTATAATGACTTAGTGCTGCTGTTTGTAACTACCAAAAATATTGGACCTAGACCTATCACTATCTGATTCGATTGAACGATGTCCGTCCGTCTGTGTGTCCATGTAAAGCTTGTAATCAAACTGCAGGTCGCAAATATGAATATAATTTAATGAAATTTGGTACGTAAGCTTCCATCGGCAACAGGATAAACGCTGTTGAAATTGGTAAGAATCGGTCCATGTTCAGGCATAGCCCCCATACAAATGACTTCTTTCAAATCAACATAAATTGCCATAAGATACAAATTATCATATAAATCTTATTCAAATTGGGTTTGTCTGTCTTTATTACATCCATTAATCAGTAGTCCAAAAATGATCTCTATGGGACAACTCTTAGTCATAGGCCCCATATAGAGCTGCTTCCCGATCTTCACCTAAATCTATCAAAAAAAAAAAAAAATATTGCACTGATTATTCTCAAATTTTGTTTGTATATATTTTTGCAAAATACAAGAGACTTTACCAAACATGGCCAGGATTGGTCCATTTTTGGGCCTAGTCCCCATATAGATATATCATCCGATATGAACTTTTTCATATCTGCAGCCAAAATTAAATAAAAATCCCACTCAAGTTTGGTTTATGCTTATTTTCCATATCCAGTTAGTTGGGCCAGAGATATAGGGTCTCTAATCGCATGGTATAGGGTATCGTATAGTCGGTCCAGACCGACTATAATTTTCTTACTTGTTTGTGTTGATTCGTAAATTGGCTATAATTGTTTATCATACTTTTAGGGTCTTTATTTAATGAAAAAATTAAATTTCCTAGAATTTGCGCTGGCTGCAATATTTATTTCATAATAGTGTAAACTCAAGAGTAGTAAGTAAACAGATTTATTCACAAATTTCTAGCGAAATTCGTTGAAAAATTAGAATATGTAAAAGAAGCACTAAAAGCGTATGTATATAGAAAATTAAAAAAAGTGGGCTAGGCCGATAAAATTATATGACGACCTTGCCTGGGATATGAGAATAATATGCAGTAAAAAGCAGGAGCAAAAGTATGCGTGGCCAGTAAAATGCAAATGGCGACTTTCCCTTGAATATAGACATCGTGCATACCAAATTTCAGAGAAATCCGTTAAAAAGTTAAAATTTGTGTAGCGAACAAATATACTAAAAAACAGAAAATGGATTTTAAATAAAAAGTGGGCGCAAAATTAGGATGGGCCGGTAAGAAGCATATGGCGCACAGAGATGGTGTGTACCAAATTACAGAGAAATCCGTTGAAAAATAAAAATTTGTATAGCGGTCAACAAACAAACAAATAGAAAACTAATTTTGTATATATAGATAAATAAACCCAATTTGACCAAGTTCTATATGATAATTAGCATTTTATGCCAATTTAATTCGATCTGATATGGGGACTAGATCTGAACACGTACCGATTCGTCCTATAGCCGATGGCAGCTTATATACAAAATTGTATTAAAATGTATTTATATTTGCGACATGCAGTTTGATTACCAGGTTTTCATGGAGACACAGACGGTCGGTCTAATGGACAGACAGACAGATGGATCGACATCGCTAAATCGACTCATAAAGTGATTCTGAGTCGATCGGTATAATTAATGGGTCTAAATCAAATATTTATGGTAGTTTCAAACATCAACACAATAATAAATAGATTTAAGTGATGATCGGGAATCAGCTTATTTTGAGGTCTATAACTAAGAATTATTCTACATAATTTATTTTTGGATTACTCACAAGCGGATGTAATAAATATACATAAACCCAACTTGATAGAGATCTATATGATAATTTGAATATTAAAGCAATATAATTCGATCTCACAGGGGTCATTTGTATTGGGATTATATGTGAACATGAATCGATTTTCACTAATTTCAGTAGCGTTCATCCTACAGATAATAGAAGATTATACGCTAAATTTCATCAAAATATATTTATATTTGATTAATTACAAGGTCCACATGGACACACAGACGGACTGATAGGTGAACGGACAGATGGACGGATGGACGCTCTGAGTCGTTCGTTATAACAAAAGATGGGCCTAGGTCATATATTTTTCGTAGTTACAAACCTCAGCATAAAGCCATAGACTGACTTCATAAACGCAGTTTGCAATGCAACACTGCAAAGAAATTCATTTACAGGGCATATGTTTTATGGCAGTACTGATTTGTCAGATAATGAAATGACATTTAAGGGCATTTATGAACGCGAAAAAGTTTTATCCTTGCACAGACAAAATTGTAGTTCTTTGTCTGATTAAATTTTTGTAAAATTCAGTATTCTAAAATGAATATTTAGGAAAAATCATGCGCTTTTATTTTGAAATCCGCTTTGAAATTGGCTGATTGTAAAAATTCAAACTGCACTTTGATCAGACACAGTTTAAACAAAAGAAAGCCTCATCGTATAGCTTTATTAATTAGACAAAAATTCGCGGAGAAAAATTTAAAAAATTAAAATTTTTGTGAAATTATCGCAAGCTGCAGGACAATGTGTTTTATTCTCATTTTCGAATGAAAAAAAGTACATTTCAGGTATTTATTACCAAATGTTATATTTTGATAAAATTAGTTAATACTTTCAATATAATAAGTTACATATTGCGATTAAACCCTGGTGGCATTTATGTACAATTGGAATTACGACACAAAAAGCATTAGAAATTGCAATTTGGAAACTTGGCAATAATTGTTCTTTCAGAGACGTCGGCGATCGCTTTGGCGTGTCAGTTGGTCTCGCATATAAGGTGATTGATAAAATCATTAAAATGATTGGCCGCTTAAAAAGAGATTTGAATTAATTTCCAAAAACTGCAGCTGAAATCTAGCTTATGCCTCAAGCGAACTTCTATCAGTAGATTCTTCCTTTCGTGGTTCAACTTTTTTTTCGCTATGAATAAATATACAAAAAATTATAAATAATCGTAAAATTGCAAATTTTAAATAAACAAAAGTTTAACTAACCATAAATCCGCCATTTCTACCAATAAATTCAAATATTTGATGTATTTTTAGTTCTAGCGCCAAGAAAAAGGTAAAAATAAACATATAACAAGCACCAAAGAATAACAAATAAAAACAATGCACAAATTTGACAGATGTTGCGCATTGAAAAGCATCGTCATGCAATAATATACTTTCGACATTGCCAAAACTAAGTTTAAGTCTAATCTCATCCATCTAATCCAATTTTTTTTACAATATCTTAACATTTGAGATTTTGGAGGGATGTGTGCAAAATATATAGGAGAGGAAAAATCTTACATTTTAACCTTCTATGAGTGACTGTGTGTGTGGCAGTTTTTTAAATTTTTTCTTTTATTGCTCGTCCTCCTCATAAAATTGGGAGGTCTATGGCATCAAAATCCTGTTACTAAAAAACTTCATCCATCCAAAACTATCCCATACCTAATGGACATGCAGTCAGACAGACGGACGGACAGACAGACAGACGGACGGACGGACATCGCTAAAGTGATTCAGAAAGTGATTTTGAACCGATGTGTATAACAAAAGGTGGATCTTGATTTGTAGTTACAAACATCAGCACAAATTCACATTGAA
Source organism: Cordilura impudica (assembly GCA_963682025.1). Taxonomy (NCBI): domain Eukaryota; kingdom Metazoa; phylum Arthropoda; class Insecta; order Diptera; family Scathophagidae; genus Cordilura; species Cordilura impudica. The sequence goes on from OY821517.1 coordinate 291,144,594, forward strand.
CCCTGTATGCTAGGGCGGGTCGATTTAAAAATCGCCCAAGTGACAAGGAAAATCGTATTCTAGGGATCAAAATAAGAAACTTTGCTCGAGGAGCCATAACTCTAAAACAAATTCTGATGTCCCGAGTTTTGACCTATCTGTCTGTCTGTCTCACTTTGACCCATTTAGAGTGCCCCGATCGAGTCCAAATGTATGATCAAACCCAACTAACTTTGGAGGGCCGACCCACCCATGCCAGTGGCACACCCCTGGAACCCCTGGGGGGGTTCCCCATACAAACGTTTAAAAATCACCATTTTTTGTTTAGAATTGGGCTGACTATGTTTGATTTAATATTAAAATTAACATCCATACGTATACGTATCTTATACTCTGCTAATAAATAATAATCATACGCCTTGACTATGTTATGTTATTCAAAAAGATCGATCGGATAAGGGTAAATAACTTTCAGATCACTCCGTGACTATGCGTGACTATGCGTGACTACCCCAAAATTAATCTGTAATCACAACATGACTACGAATTGCATGAGGGGGAATGGGGTTGTCCCATGGCAGACAGACAGACAGGTCAAAAGTCGGGACATCAGAATTTGTTTTAGAAGTATGGTTCCCTGGGCAAAGTTTCTTATTTTGACCCCTAGAATATGATTTTCCTTGTCACTTAAGCGATTTTTTTGCCTCCCTACAATTCGACCCGCCCCACTGTACACGAACTGGAAAGTTTTGAGTATAATATATTAATTGCTAAATAATGCAACAAAGTTGCGATTTGAGCAAACTTTTATATCAAGGTGGAGGGTTACAACTTTTGATGTGTAAACATCTACATGCTCAGGGGTAAAAATTTATTTCACAATACAATCACAAAACAAGTAAAAAAAATTATAGTCGGTCTAGACCGACTATACGATACCCTACACCATGGTTTATAGACCCTATATCTTCGGTCCAACTAATTGGATATAGAAAATAAGCACATACCGAATTTAAGTGCCATTGTTATTAATTTTTTTTTGGCTGCAGATAGGAAAAAGTTCATATCGGGGGCTATATTTATATGGGGACTGGTCGAAAAATGGACCAGTCCTAACTATATTTGGTAAAGTTACTTATATTTTGATAAACTATACACAAACCAAATTTGAGAAAAATCTGCGCAATATTTTTGTTTTTTAATAGATTTAAGTGAAGATCGGGAAGCAGCTGTATATGGGGCCTATGACTAAGAATTGTCCTATAGGGATTATTTCTGGACTACTGATTAATGGATGGAATGAACACATACAAACCCAATTTGACTAAGCTCTATCCGATAATTTGGATCTTATGGCAATTTTTGTCGATTTCATAGGGGTCATTTGTATGGGGACTAGGTCTGAACATGGACCGATTTTCACCAATTTCAATCCTATAGTCAATAAAAGCTCATATACCAAATTTCATCAAAATATATTTATATTTGCGACCTGTAGTTTGATTACAAGGTCTACACGGACACACAGACGGACGGACAGATGGAAGGACATCGTTAAATCGAATCAAATAGTGATTCTGATTCGATCGGTATAATAAAAGATGGGTCTAGGCCAAATATTTTTGGTAGTTACAAACAGCAGAACAAAGTCATTATACCCAAACCACATAGTGGTACAGGGTACAAGCAGCGAAAGAAGTAATAAGTAAGACAAAATCGGTGTGAAGTATGTGTGTATTGGTGCATAGATTATGATATAAAATTATTTCAGCTAATTTAATAACCTCTGCTATAACAACGTTAAAAATTTCACAACATAAACGTACAACATATAATTCAACAACCCTCAAGTATAACGCTATTACTAATATAAACATTATTTCAGCTAATTCAACAACCGCAACTATAACAACCAGTTGAAATAATAAATAATTTTTATATTAGCTGAGCCCCTGCAGTTGTTTGCTGCAAGTGATACATAGATGAAACTTTCTGCTTGATTCTAATTGATGTGCAAATAGATGTTTACACATCTCCCCAGTGATCGGACTCACATAGTTTTTTTATTTAAGACCATGCAAGAATAATTATAAAAACTATTATTTGAGTTAACAATTAGAAATATCTTGTGTTTGGAAAATAATGTAATAACATCGCGAATTGCGAAAATTATCATGTGAAAATTGGGAAAAATGATTCTGTATTAAATATAATATAACAATAGAATAAAAAAAAATTAGTCAGCAATATGGAGAAATAAAAAACCTTTTTTAGTTCAGAAAAAATTCACTTATTAAAAACTTTAATGGGGTATAAACTTTAGCACAATATCGTATTTCTTACTATTTTTCGAAGCTCTGTAGGATTCTGCCTAAGGCCGAGGCCACGTAATGAACGGCAAAGCGGCGAGCGGCTGAGCGATGAGGAATAGAACTTGTTCTAATTTTTAGTTGTTTTCTGAGCGGCAAAGAATAAAAATGGCAAATAAATGGCTTTTCTTTAATTTGTCAATCTGTAACGCGATTCAGTAACTTCTTTTTAACGATACTCGAATCGTTAGAAAAAGAAAACAACAAAATTATCGATTTTGGTATTCAGTAAAATTTTTAAACGATATTCGCTATTGTTAAAGTCAGCTCTTGTTGTTATCTTAACGACAACCATTTTTATGTTGTTTTTCGATCGATAAAACGTTAAAAAGGTTTGAATGTAGTCATACATAAATAAAAATCATAAAATAGTGAAAATATTTTGCTTTTATTGTAAAAACTTTTTATATAAATAATAAATAATAACATTGACAATGGCATTTTGACAACTAACCGCTCAGAAATGACATTCAGTAATAAGCCACTTGCCGCTCACCGCTCTGCCGCTTGCCGCTTTGCCGCTCATTGCGTGGCCTCGGCCTAATGAGCATATTTATTGCTAAATCTACAGAAGCTCCTCCATGAGCAATATTTGATGATAATGGTGGGTAAACAGTTCATCCTGTTCCAGCTCCATTTTCCACTATTCCACTTATTAATAATAATGTTAGTGCGGGAGGTAAATGTCAAAAACTTATATTATTCATTCGAGGAAAAGCTATATCAGGTTTGCAGTTATTAAGGGATTTATGAAAATCTATCCATATATCTTTGACGTTAGGTATTAAGGTCTTAAATCACAAAATGTAGCTTTTCGTAATGTTAAATTAAAAGTTATTTAATTTCCTGTAAATCTGGATAGTATTTGTAAAAAAAATGATGAGAAACAAGCATGGAAATGATGATCTATAGTAATATTAAAAGATTTTTTCAAATTAATAAGTATGTACCATTTTTTAGATGACTTAATGGAGCGTACATGTATGTAGGTGACAACCTACTTAAATGTAGTTCAGTATCTTTTAAAGAGAACATAAACTAAGGCAACCATCCACGCGTTCTCTTATTATTTGCCAGGCAAACTCAGTGATCTGCGTGAATTATGTGGATGGTTTCCCATTGTTTTTTAGTTGTTAAAAAACCAATTTTTTGTTTTTTGTTTTTTCCGTTTTGTTTGGAGCCTAATTCATTATCTACATAGGAGAACATTTTTGTTTTTTTTTTCTTTTTGTAATCTGTTAGTCGATCTTACCTATGTACAGTGGAACAAGTATGTTCCCATCAGCCCAAAATTAAGGTAAAATTTTATAGATTCATTTCAGTAAATTCCATACGTTATAAAATTTGTCTTTATTATTAATTCCAACATTAATACAGAGAATGATTTATAATATACAATAATTAGGGTTTTCCTTTCCTTTTTTTTTTTTTTTTTTTTTTTTTGATTCTAATATAATTTACATGAGGATTAGATCTAACTTTACGTTTAATTATTTGAAATTTTCACATTTTCATTTTTATAAGATTTCTAAACCAATTGTTATTTCTTCCTTTTCCTTTTTTTTCACTAAATATGTAGTAGTATGGTATTCTAGAGTACTGTATTCGTTAATAAAATTTGAATAAGTATTTATACCCTATACCACTATGTGGTTTGGGTATAATGACTTTGTGCTGCTGTTTGTAACAACCAAAAATATTTGACCTAGACACATCTTTAATTATACCGATCGAATCAGAATCACTTTTTGAGTTGATTTAACAATGTCCGTCCGTGCGTCCGTCCGTCTGTGTGTCCATGTAAACCTTGTAATCAAACTGCAGGTCGCAAATATGAACATATTTTGATGAAATATGGTATATAAGCTTCTATCGGCCATGGAATGAACGCTATTGAAATTGGTGAGAATCTGTCCATGTTCAGACCTAGCCCCCATACAAATTACCCCTATGAAATCGATATAAATTGCCATAAGATCCAGATTGTCATATAGATCTTACTCAAATTGGGTTTCTATGCGTTCATTACATCCACTATTGAGTAGTCTAAAAATGATCCCTTTGGCCCCATATAGAGCTGCTTCCCGATCTTCACTTAAATCTATTAAAAAACAAAAATATTGCACTGATTCTTCTCAAATTTTGTTTGTATATATTTTTGCAAAATACAAGAGACTATATCAAACATGATCAGGATCGGTCCATTTTTGGACCTAGTCCCCATATAGATATAGCATCCGATATGAACTTTTTCATATCTGCAGCCAAAAAAATTAATAAAAATACCACTCAAATTTGGTTTTTGCTTATTTTTTATGTCCAGTTAGTTGGGCCTAAGAGATAGGGTTTCTAAACGCATGGTATAGGGTATCGTATAGTCGGTCTAGACCGACTATAATTTTCTTACTTGTTTTTTTTGTTTTTTTTTTTTTGTTTCCTTTTAAGCTTCTTAAACAAAATAATTATAAATTTCGTTGACAATTGAAAACTTGCTAATACAATTTATAAATAAAAAAAATTAGTCTATTTGTTAAGATCCATGCTACATAATCATCTACTGGCTAATATCTTCCCTTGGAAATTATGAAGCATGTACAAAAGCTACATTAAAGGATCACGTTCAAAGACTCTTTCATCTCTCCGTTTAAGTATTTAGGCACTTTCAATGGATATAGCAGTATGGCTTGTACACCATGCAAGCCTCAATTTGAGTACGTCACTAGTACCGAGTTCCCTATCACAGTTTAAATATATTTATAGACACATTTTTTTTTTTTTTTTATCATTTACACTCCTTACCTCGGTGAAGATTATGAACATATATATTGCCTTCTTTCAATACTTGATCTTCCGCATGGAGCCTATATATGTCCATTAAGTAAAGATTTATCGCAAAACTTCCTTTTAGACCACACAATGTAAAAATCTTTAAATATGTATTTTTTATGTTAACACTTAATTCACTTTACTTGCTATATGATTCTACGTCTTGAAATCCAAAAACAGAAAAGAAAGGTGTCTGTAAGTCAAGTTTATTTTTTCCTCTTCTTTTTTCATAATTACTCAATTATTGAATTAACGGGATAGTATGAGTGATTTGCATGTCAAATTTAAATTATTTTTGTTACCTTATATGGTAATAACGACATTCTTGATGTATAAGGACAGAGCTGGGATCTGCCAATTTCCTATGATAATCTAACATTCTCATTTATGCTGTATAAATTACACTACATTAAGTCCTTAGGATCCTCAAATTTTGTATCATTTGTAAAATTTTTGTTTTTTTAAAAGAATTAAGTCAGAAAATAAAACATTTTTATTTAGTTTAAAAGAAAGGAATTGATTGATTAAAAAGTTTGAAAAATTATTTTTAATAAACAATAAAAATAATTTAATAATAAATAGTTATAAAGTTAATAAAAAAATAAAATAAAAAATTTAATTTGACTCTTCTTTCTTTTCTTCATCTACCAAATCTGGATCATCATTTACAGTCGAGTTGGAAGTTGGTAATTTTTTATAAAAATTTTGGAAAACAGGTCGTATCAATCTTAAAAGAGAGTACAAATCCTTTTTTTCTACTCAGATATCGGCACCAAAGTTTTATATTTAGTTTGGAGCGGATAATCCTTTAGATTTTTATGTTTTTCTCTCTTAAGGAAGTTTAAAGTCTTGAATTCTTCGGAATGGTTTAAACTGTTTTTGTAAATCACTAAGCCCTTTTGCTTGTATTGGAGCCATTGTGCATTATACCAAAAGAACTGTTCATTTAAATTATTTTTTTTTTCTGCTCACAAAAACTGTCTAACAAAGCTGCAAAATCTAAAAATTCTTTTTGCTGCATTTCGTGTACCTGAAAGTTCTTTTTAAGGCCTGTTGTTATAACCAACTGGTACCAATCATGGGGGGGTAAACAGGTGTTCTTGTTTTTTTTTTTTGTTTTTCAATCATGGAATGATCCACGTCGCATTCCATATGCGTATGGGCCGGTACAAGAAACTTGTGGTTGATGGTTATATTGGGGAACTTTACTTGAGCCATTAAAAACATTGCCGCCACATGACCCTTTATACCCTATACCACTATGTGGTTTGGGTATAATGACTTTGTGCTGCTGTTTGTAACAACCAAAAATATTTGACCTAGACCCATCTTTAATTATACCGATCGAATCAGAATCACTTTCTGAGTTGATTTAACAATGTCCGTCCGTCCGTCCGTCCGTCTGTGTGTCCATGTAAAGCTTGTAATCAAACTGCAGGTCGCAAATATGAATATATTTTGATGAAATTTGGTATATAAGCTTTTATCGGCCATGGGATGAACGCTATTGAAATTGTTGAGAATCGGTCCATGTTCAGACCTAGCCCCCATACAAATTACCCATATGAAATCGACATAAATTGCCATAAGATCCAAATTGTCATATAGATCTTACTCAAATTGGGTTTGTATGCGTTCATTACATCCACTAATGAGTAGTCCAAAAATTATCCCTTTGACCCCATATAGAGCTGCTTCTCGATCTTCACTTAAATCTATTAAAAAACAAAAATATTGCACTGATTCTTCTCAAATTTTGTTTGTACATATTTTTGCAAAATACAAGAGACTTTACCAAACATGGTCAGGATCGGTCCATTTTTGGGCCTAGTCCCCATATAGATATAGCATCCGATATGAACTTTTTCATATCTGCAGCCAAAAAAATTAATAAAAATCCCACTCAAATTTGGTTTTTGCTTATTTTCAATGTCCAGTTAGTTGGGCCTAAGAGATAGGGTTTCTAAACGCATGGTATAGGGTATCGTATAGTCGGTCTAGACCGACTATAATTTTCTTACTTGTTTTTTTTTGTGTGAGTTATATGTCCATAACTGCCTTTTATAAAATGCTACCGACGATCGAGTAACTGGCATTTCTTTTCAACGTTGTCTTGTGCCGCAAGCTTATCTGTTTTTTGGCATCATACGTTGCAGAAGCTTGCTCGTGGTGGATTTTGAGGTCGCTGTTTGCTTTCTGTTTTTCTTGCTGAGTGGCAGCAACATCAAAGCGCATATGAAGGGTGTCACACTTATAACAGGTGGTTTTTTAGAGGCGAGTTTTAAATTGTGAAATTATCCCTCATAAATTGAACGGCAAACCAAATTTTCTCGTCCTTCTTTGTATAATGTGCAAATTTAAACAGGAAGGTAAAAACTTCTTGTCGTTTGTACGTTTGGTGTAATGACTTTCATAGCTTAGAAATGATGTTATGTTAGCCCGTACCCCATTAAGTTCCTCTTCCGACTTTTTGTTTTTTGTAGAGTTTGATCCTCTTTCATCGTCCTTTGTAATGCCGGATGTGGTGAGCATTTTATTTTTAATGGCGTTTGAAAAAACTTTTCTTTTTCACCCAGAGTTCTACAGAAATAACCCTTGCATACAGAAACTCTTGTGCCATTTACTTCAAGTGATTGTCTAATTCCCTTGCGTTAATTACTTTTCCGCTGACATTCACATAACTTTTACCGCAATTTATTTTTTTAGTTTTGTCTTTCCTTATCCGTCTGGACCCCTTCTTACCATTATTTCCCATGTTATCAATGGATACTTCTTCACTTTCTTGGGCTGATGGATTAGTTGCAACTCCATTTACTTCGTTTACGCTGGATTCTTCCTCTGGGACAAAATCCTTATCGATAACGATAACATCGGAATTGAAAATGTTTGGCATAACCAATAATTGCGATGGAGCTGGCGAGGACTCAGGTGAATCTTAATTTTCAGAAACAGAAGAAAATTGAGTGTTTTCTTATAAAAAGTTTTTTAAATTCATTTAATCATATTATTGGCTATTATAAAATATTTTCCAGAATTTTCTAAAGCTAAAATCATTGCACAAAACTTATTATTTATTAAATTGTTAAATAATGTGAAACCAATTCAATAAATCGAAAATACATTCGTTCAATTGAGTATTGAGATTCATATGAAAAAATTAACACTAGATAACTAGATTAGACAGGCGTTGAAAAAACGGATTACTTTTTTTGCGTTTCGTTAGTTGAGTGTTTTTTTATGTAGTAGATATGTATGTTGTATGTAACAAAAAATAAAGTAGATGTAAATGTACAATTCAAAACTCCAAATCTGTACATAATGAACTTAGTACACCTTCGCTATTCTCCGAATTGATTATTCCGTTCGGTATAAAAGACTTAAGTTGACTTATGTCCTTAGAAGAATCTAAAAGCTTTCAAAGGTATTGGTGATAAAGTCTTAACTGAACTTAAGACGTTAATACCAAACAAAATATGCGTTTTTCTGACTTATTGCCTGAAGAGCAAATGATAACTATTGGAAGCAGTTATGCTAGAGTCTCGTTACTGATACCAAACGAAAGCGGAAAAAAAAAATTGTGTTGAACCCAATCAGAAACTCAAAATCGATTTTTATGACTTAAGACATTAATACCTAACGTCAAAGATATATGGCCTACAAAATCCTACGCCATTGTTATAAGTTATTTGAATTTTAAAACCGATATACTACTGTCGGATATTTAATAATTTATTTATATGGATATTAAGGACAAAAGAATTTAAAATATAATATTCTAAATCATACACAAACATAAAAACTAAATACTTAAATAAGCATTACGCTGTTGAGAACACACACCCACACATCCAAAAAAAAACTTTAAATCTTATATATAAAATTGTTTAGGCGGAAGTTGCGAATTTATTGAATAGAAAATATATATGTATATATTTTTTTAAACTAATTTAAATATTAAGCCTACATCAGAATGAATATGCGAGTGTTGTCTACATATATACCAACCAACTAACTAGCCAACCAGAAACGCAGCACACAACACAAACAATTTGCAACTCTTTGTTATTGTGTATAGAATAAACGAGTACGATGTACTCGTTATACTCATACGTACAATCACGCAAGCACTACAGAATTCAAGTAATTTATTTTTACCCACGATTTTCGCTGAAAGTCATCTATTTGTTGTTGTTGTTGTTTCCTTATCACAACTAGCAACAATGTTTCATTTCCTTTTAACTTTGTCGAATAGCCAGCCAAAGTTTATACATAAAAGCAGGAAACGATATGTAAGTCTGAAGGACTGCACTCAAAATGTGTTGTTTAGTTTTGAGATGAAATTTCTAATATTAATTGATTTGAAATCTCCAGCCTAACGGATTAGTAAATACTAAATATCAGAATTTTTTCTTAATGGAATAAAAGCTATAGCTCAAATCACATTTTCTACAATTTTTTTGTATCAGTCCTTAGTGCGGCTTACATGTATGTACATATGTATGTGAGTGCTACACATATTATTTTTTTTTTTTCATATTTTTTTTTATACGAGTATTTCTGTCTGTTTGTTTGTATGAATAAGTACTAAAGCTCTTTACTGTCGTCATTCGTTTTAAACTTTCAACAACAATGATACACAAACAAATATACACTAAGAGTTACTATACGCAATTTCTGTGCGATTATTGTGTGGCATTACAATGTTAAATATTTTTTGCTCCCCTCCCTCTTTTTTACTTTTTGTTTTTCTGTTTTCAATTCCATTACAATTTCAAATCTATTTATATATTTTTGTTTTTTTGTTTGTTTCAACACAAACATTTGCAGTAGGCTTAACACAATGGGTAGTTTAGATACTTTAAATAACTTTTTTAAAACCCTCACTTTAAATTAAAACTAAGTACTTGCTATTGCAAAGATTTTCGTGATACTTTCTCTATATACGATGTGTTAAAAAAATCAATACTTAACATTGCAATTTCTCTGGCGTGGGAAATTAAGATAGGATATGACTTTAGTGTCGGAAAATAGCTAAAGACTAAACCTACTGCTGTGCGAGTAATTTAAAGGAATTTAGAATTTGCAAAAAAAAATATATTTAAAAATTCCTTAGTTTAATATTTTCTGCAGCTCTGTGAGCATTTTAAGATGCTAAGAGATATTTTAATTTAAGACTAATTTCTCGAATTTTGTTGCAACGGTTTAAACCGTACTCCACTCTGTGGTCAGGGCTTAATGTGTTTCTGCTGCTATATGTAACTACCAGAAATATGTTAACAGGATACAGCTTTTATCAACATCACTTTCTCAGTCGATTAATCGATGTATATCTGTCAGTCTGCCTCTGTGTCCATTAGGTATGGGATAGTGTTGTATGGAGTTTACTACTATGGAGTTCATTAGAACCCCTAATTTTGTTAAGTTCAGGACAAAACGCATGAGCCTAAAAATGAGCCTAAATGAGCGACATAACTGTCTCTAATTCACTCCCAGAGGGGCAAAATGTAGGACCGACTGCCCTTAATTTTTCCTCCCCGACATTCTTTCGAAACATTCCTACCCTATCTTCGTTCCCATAGGTTAGGTTAGGTTAGGTTGGAAGTGGCTGCTGATCCAAGGACCAGCACACTTAGACTCTGGGGTCCGTTGTGATACCACGGGACGAATGGGTGTTCCCCTCAGTCCCCACTGAAGAACCAGTTCGAACTTCTAATGAAGCCCCTAAGATGTGAAATTTCCACGTTTGAGAGGTCAGAGAGATCGTGAAGAACCGGCGATCCCAATGTCCTTAGTCTTGTTCTCGATAGCGCCGGGCCGTGGCATAGGAAGTGTTCTACGCTCTCTACCTCCTCCGCATCCAAGCAGCTACGACAGAAATCATTTGACGAGATCTTAAGGCGCTCAGCGTGTCTCCCCACGGGGGAGTGATAATAGCGCATTTGTACGCTTTCGATTCAGAGCAGGCCAGATTTGTCTTGTGATCCTACACGTTAATCCATTAGCCCATCTGTTATTCGTTATGCCAGCGGTGCGAAGCCGAAGTTCAAGCTTGCGCGATTCCAGGGGTGTACCAACACATTCCAAATCCGCTGGAGCCTGTAAGGTAGTACCCTGTCTTGCCAGCTCATCCGCTTTGCAGTTTCCCGGTATGTTCCTGTGCCCTGGGCCCCATATGAGCCTGATGTCGAACTGCTTGGCCATCTCATTTAAGGACGTGCGGCAGCTAAGGGCGGTTCTCGTTTTCAGGAACATTGATCGCATGGATTTTACCGCGGCTTGACTGTCAGAATAGATGTTGACTGCGGTCGTAGATAGAATATGCCGACCCAACCAGTCAGCAACCTCCTTTATTGCCAGTACCTCTGCCTGATATACACTGCAGTGGTCTGGTAACCTTCGAGCCAGATTTAGTCCAAGCTCCCCTGAATGGAATCCAAAACCAACCTGACCGCACAATTTCGATCCGTCAGTATAGAAATTTACGGAACGCCTACTGCCTGGTGTCCTCCCAGACCAAGATTCCCTGGTCGGTATTAGTGTACAGTAGTGACGTTCAAATACGCTCCTTGGAGTAGTGTAATCTACGTTCAATGGCAAGTTCCTGTCATTCAGGATCACCCCGTGGCCACAATTGTAGCCCCGCTATTGTAGTGTGCTTCTTAATCGAATGGCCGATGAGGCCGCCGACTGCTTCCCTAATATGTCCAGTGGTATTAGGTGTAATAGGATGTTCAAGGCATCCGAAGGTGTAGTACGAAGGGCTCCAGTGATGCACATGGAAGCCATTCTCTGTACCCTTGCGAGAAGGTTGTTATTGGTGGCCTTCTTCAAAGCAGGCCATCAGACGATGACTCCGTACAGGAGTATTGGACGGACTACCGCTGTATAGATCCAGTGAGCAATTTTCGGACTAAAGCCCCATCGCTTACCAATGGCCTTCTTACAGGAGTATAAAGCTACAGTCGCCTTCTTCACCCGCTCCTCCAAATTCCGTCTGAAGTTCAGCTTCCTGTCCAGGAATACGCCAAGATACTTGGCTCCATCAGAAAAGACGATTTCAGTGCCGTTGAGAGAAATGGGATCGAAGGTAGGAATCTTATACTTCCTAGTGAAAAGAACAAGTTCCGTTTTGGTCGGATTAACCCCCAGACCGCAACCCCTTGCCCAGATAGATAGTTCTGTGAGAGCCCGTTGTAGGATATCTCTAATTGTAGATAGAAACTTCCCATTTACGGCCATGGCCACGTCGTCAGCATATGCGACTACGCTGCAGCCTTGCCCCTCCAACGATACTAGCACTGGGTTTAGCGCCAAGTTCCAGAGAAGTGGTGATAGAACGCTACCTTGTGGCGTTCCCCTGTTCACAAATCGGGATATTTCCGACGTTCCCAGTTTAGACGTTATTTACATATTGCTAAATAAATATTTTTTGTGCAAAATAGCTTGTTTTTTGGTAAAACATTTTTTTGGTAAAGTCATCGTCAGTGGCACATTTATCAGAATCTCAGAAGCTTGGTTTCAGATCCCATGAATGCGGATATTTTGGCTCAATTGCCATCGAAAAAAGATGCCATCAAAAAAATCTGAAGATGCTTTACCAGCTTGTTTTTTTGGTAAAATCATTTTTGTAGTGTTCAATCCTTTTTTTTTTTCATTTTCAATTCCATGTATTATCTTGATTTTCAATAAAATTCTGTTTTTCTTTCATTTGTGCTCTTCTTTCTCTATATTTTTAGTACACTTGTAAGCAAGTTAGGACTTTCTGATTTTCACCATGTGAAAGAGCGTCTCAAAAACTATCCAAACCAAAATAAAAGTGAAAAATAATTTTTTGAGTCATATGCCACCTTTTCATAGACCGGGTCACATTTAGTAAAGTTCCCAAATTGTTACGGAAACACCTCACAGTGAGCTCGTGGTTATATAAAGCTGGAAAACGAAGTGCGTCGGAACTTATTTGAATGGCTAATGACGAAATTACAGAAAGATCAAATGCAGGCCCTTCGATTCCATATAAACCAGACGATTCTATGGAATTATATTTAGATGGTAACTATACCAAGCATTCATGCAAGTTGCTGCAAGCTGGAGCAACGTACGACACTTTGCATATTGCAAAAAATAATGTTATCCAAATGGAGTTCAATTTACGAACTATTCAGCTCAAGTGCCTTTACAACATACGGTGGATCATATTGCTATACGCATCGTAGAAAATCAGTCTCCTGTATTTGAATTTAATTTTGCTAGACAGAGTGAGCAGAATCTCACTGCTATTTATAAGTTGGTTTGCGATGACAGTAGCGGCCATTCGACCTATAGGCAAGATGTGGATGCGATAATAATAACCTTAGCAATGAATACTTGTTTGCAGTTCGCATTGGCCCATTACAAGTGCAAAAGGTTCCGCGACAATTTGGGACAATCCGCAACCTTCCTCACATCGATTCTGTAGACCATTGAAAATACTTTGCTCCAAGGAATCTGCAGAGTTGATTAGATCAGAACTTGTGTTAATGAAATACTAAAAATTGTGCCAATAGGCATTGGTAATTTAAAGATACACCATCAATTTTTTTAACGATGATAGATATGAAAGCTTTTAGTGTTCTGACAGAATCAACTTCCCAAGTGTGTAGAATTTGCAAAGCCTCCCCCTAGTTAACGAATGTTGCTAGTTGTTGCTGCTAGATCATTAAAACCCAAAGCTCATTTATACGAATTCGGACTATCAATCCTACACGCATGAATTCGGTGCTTTGAATATATCCTAAGTTCGCCATGCCGATAAACATGCTGTAAAAGAAAGGAAATTGTATGTTCAAGAAGGATAAAAAAGAAAAATGTCTTTGTTTGCTGATATCCCAATAACGGCAATACAGCAAGGCATAGATTGGTTCAAAGAAGCAAAATTAGCATCCGAAATAACCGGAGTGAATAAGGAGCCAATTTACAGATTAAGTTTCATTTTTACGCTCGATTGCTTGCGGGCACAAAATTGATATGGAATCTTTAAGACAATATTTTTTAAAGACCGCATAACTTTTCATCACGCAATATCCTTGGTTCTAAATGCCGTGATTCACACATAAAATCTTAATACATGGAGCCGATACAATTAAAGTAAGAAGCCCGGAACATCCCGATTAAATACAATGTAGGACTTAAAGCATGCGCTTTTTTGTTCATTAGATTCAAATCTACGCAAACCACAAGACAACTCAAAAAAGAAGGATGTCGATTATGATATTTTACAACTTTTGTCAGAACATTGTGTATCTTGTAACTTAGAGTCGTCTAGTAGTTTCGAATCGGAATAAAAAAAAATGTTATTACTGTTGTTATTAGTACTGTTTTTTTTTTTTTTTTGCATTATAATTAAAACAACAAAAATAGTTACTTCAGCAGAAAAATAATTTAAAAATAAAACAAATTTATAAATGCTTAAAAAACAGTTTTTAGTATTAAAATTTAATATATTTTTAGTCCAAAAGAATGTGATGCATTATATATATACACTTTATCAGGTTTTGCTAAATGAAATAAACAATGTCTAAGATACGAAAATAAGTTGCAACTTTCACAAAAAAAAGAACAAATAATCTAACCCATAAAAACAAAGTTTTTATTCAAACTCTTTCCTTATGCATATGAGCTTTGAATATCTCCGTGACTGTGCATGACTATGCCAAAGTTAATCTTTCTTTACAGCAAGTAGGTAAGTTAGGTTAGGTTAGAAGTGGCTGCTAATCCAAAGGAAAAGCACACTTAGACTCTGGGGTCCATTGTGATACCATGGGATGAATAGAACCAGTTTGAGATCTTGATGAAGCCCCTGATATGTGAAATTTCCACATTTGAGAGATCAGAGAGATCGTGAAGAAACGGCGATCCCAATGTTCGAAGTCTCGTTCTGGAGAGCACCGGGCAATAGCAAAGGAAGTGTTCTATGCTCTCCACCTTCTCCACATTCATGCAGCTATGACAGAATTCATTTGACGAGACCGTGAGGCATTGAGCGTGTCTCCCTCTGAGGCAGTGCCCAGTGATAACAGCAACTACTGTTGAAATCTCCCCACGGGGGAGTGATAGTAGCGCACTAGTGCGCTTATGATTCAGAGCCGGCCAGATATGTCTCGTGATCTTGCACGTTGATCCATTAGCCCATCTGTTGTCCGTTATGCCAGCGGTGTGAAGCCGAAGTTCTAGCTTGCACGATTCCAGGGGTGTAGCAACACATTCCAAGTCCGCTGGAACCCGTAAGGTAGTGCCCTGTCTTGCCAGCTCATCAGTTTTACAGTTTCCCGGTCTATTCCTGTGCCCTGGGACCAATATGAGTCTGATGTCGAACTGCTTGGCCATCTCATTTAAAGACGTGCGGCAGTTAAGGGTGGTTCTTGTTTTCAGGAACATTGATTCCAAGGATTTTACCATGGCCTGACCATCAGAGTAGATGTTGACTGCGGTTGGCGACAGAATATTGTGACCCAACCAGTCAGATTCTGCGAGTCAGATTTAGTCCAAGCTCCTTTGAATAGACTCCGAAACCAACTTGACCACACAATTTCGATCCGTCAGTGTAGAAATTTATGGAACGCCTTCTACCTGGAATCCTCCCTGACCAAGATTCCCTAGTCGGTATTGGACTGTTGTTGTGTCGTTCGAATACACTCCTCGGAGTAGTATAATCCACATTCAATGGTAAGTTTCTGTCAGTCAGGATCCCTCTATGGCCGCAATTATGACCACGCCATTGTATTATGCTTCTTAGTCGAATGGCCGATGGCCGATGAGGTGGAAGAGGATGCTCAAGGCATCCTTATATTGTACGAGGAGCACCAGCGATACGCCATTCTCTGTACCCTTGCAAGAAGGTTGGTATTGGCCTGCTCTAGAGAAGGCCTCCAATACATCGTACAACAGTATTAGACGAACCACCGCTGTGTAGATCCATCGAGAAATTTTCGGGCTCAATCCCAATCGCTTACCAATGCCCTTTTTGCAGGAGTATAAAGCTATAGTCGCCTTCTTTGCCCTTTCCTCCAAGTTCCGTCTGAAGTTCAGCTTCCTGTCCAGGAATACACCAAGATACATGGCTCCATCAGAGAAGTCGATTTCAGTACCGTAAAGGGAAATAGGGTCGAAGGTAGGTATCTTATACTTCCTCGAGAAAAGAACAAGTTCCGTTTTGGTCGGATTTACCTCCAGACCCCAACTACTTGCCCAGCTAGATAGCCTAGTGAGAGCACTCTAAGTGTGGATAGAAAATTCCCATATACGGCTATGCCCACGTCATCAGCATAGTCGACAACTTTGCAGCCTTGTCTCTCCAACGAAACTAGCATTGAGTTTAGCGCTAAGTTCCATAAAAGTGGTGGCAAAACGCCTCCTTGTGGTGTTCCCCTGTTCACCTAACCTAACCTACAGCAAATATATCGACCAAGCTTTAGATCGATCAGATGAGGGTAAATGACATTTAGATCACTCCGTGATTGTGCGTGACCATGCGTGACTGTGCATGAATAACTCAAAGTTAATCTTTTTTCACAGCAAGTGTATGGACCAAGTTTCAGGTTAATTGGGTGAGGGTAAATCCGTTTTAAAATCCTCCGTGACTATGCGTGACTGCCCCAAAATTAATCTGTAGTCACAACAAGGCTATTGGCCAAGTTTCAGATCCATTGGAAAAGGGGGAATGCGGTTGCCCCACGACAGACAGAGAGATTGAGTTAAAAGAAAGAGTTTAAAAATATTTTTTTTTCTATTTCCAACTATTTTCAACTAAATAAAAATTACACAAACGAAAAAAAAATTTCCTTCAGCACTATTAATTAAACTCCGCTGGATGAGCCTTTTCGCCCACAGTATGTCGCCCGTAAACTATACTTGTGCCAAATGTTGTTCTTATAGCACTAGTAGTTGAAATCACCAATACTTAAAAGTGAAGCATGTTATATTTCGTTTAATTAAGTTGCCTAAACGGTCCTAATTTTAGAGTTAATGATACCCTAATGTTAGAAGGACTCTGTTGGTATGGTAGTTGTTGAATTTTAAAATATTAAATGAAAACTCTAAAAAAATTCTCATTGCGTTAATAAATTATTCCAACTTATATTTTTTTTTGTGTGTAATTATTTTGTAAATAATAACGCCGCCGAAGGTTATTCATATTCAGAACTTTATAAGCCATTTATTTTATAGAATTTTTTGTCAGCTTTAATTTTATAATTCCCAGCAAAACTTAGAACAAAATTATTCTCTTCTTTCGCCACATGTGCATATTTCTTGAAACTTTGCAAAATAAATCTTGACTTGTTTCTTCGTTTTAATTTCTTTAGAGAAGTATTAATTTTCATACTTTGCTTGGGGCCTGCAGGAAATCACGTACTATGGCACGTCTACGTTGTATACGTTAACAAATATTAAATATTAATCATACTTGTATTCTCAGAGGTAAACCCAAAATTTTTCTTATTTTTTTCTTTCTTATTTTATACAAATGTTTAAGCATAATTATGTGGTATTTCTATGTATCTTATTCCTCAAACAAAATTTTGCTATACAACGAAAAAATCAACATAAACCCCCGTCCTTGCAGCTTAAATATGAAGAGTGTAAAAATTACTTAAAATAACAGAAATTTACAATTCGATTCATTTAAGCCACATCAAGTACACAAGAACTTAACAGCATATGCTGCATTATGTATTTAACAAAATAAAATATAAAAAAAAAAAATTGAGAAAGATGAACGAAATCACAGCTTTGAAGAAAGGAAGAACTAAACAAACTGAGAATACATTCTAAGGTACGAGTATGCGAGTATACGAGTATGTAAGTATTTTTTTTTTCTTTTTTAGAAAGAAAGATAAACAAATCTGTAGAGCTAATAACCGTATCAGCTCATAACCGAACTAAAGAGAGGAACTACAACAAAATCATATGCAATGTGTGGGTTGTATTCTCACATAAATATATACACAGATTTTACATTATATTCGTATAGTCTGGTAGTTCCTCGTATATGAGAATTCTATTTTATTTTGTATTCTTCTATGAATATAATTAGAGTTGTTTTTATATTTTTCTGCTACCTCATCTGTGTATTGAATAACTGAAGTGAACAACCGTTGGGACGACCATGATGACTAGTATGATGTTAACGTTTTCTTTTTATTAAACAACACATTTTCTTTTGATGAACCATCAGAAATTTTATTTATTGGAGGGAAAAATTTTGTGTATTTATTAGTTGTTATATACATATCATAAGAGGAATTCTTCCTTTTAGTGCTTAAAATTTATATTGGAGCGATCATATTTCAAAACCTATTATTGGAAAGATAAATTGATAAATTCTTTGGGTTGTAGAACTTCTTTTGAAATGATTTTAAAAAACTTGCAAAGATACTATCAAATAGAAATTTTGAATAGCAAAATTCATTTCGGACATAAGAAATTGATATAGAGAAATCTACAAAATAAAAAAATGTGTTTCAATAAAAAGTTTGTACAGGAAACTGAACAAAATCACATTGTGAAACGGATTATTGAGATTAACTGGAGGCTATTTCCATAGTGACTTGCGTGACATTCAATAATCTTTCTAATCCAATATTATACAGTAAAAGTTTTTCATTGTTCATAAAAATATACAAAATTATGCAAACGGACCTGAACAAGATATTTACCATTAAAAAAAATTGAGAAAGTATTGTTGTTATTAATAATTGGGGGCAAAAAGCAGTCGTGACAGACATGACAGCAAACAGACATCATTTTAGAGGATGTTTGTAAAACACAAAAAGCTCTGAAGTTATATATATGACAACAAAGAAACAGTTGTTTATAGTTGATATAAGAGCTAGTTTATTAATAAAGTATATGAAAAACATGAATTCTAAAATTAATTATAGTAAAAAAAGTATTTTCTAATGTGACAGAAATGACACTGCCTTTATTTACAAATTACTTAGTTACACTTATTTTGTCAAATAGGGTATAAAAATATTCAAAACTGCATCTAAGAAACTATTGTCATTTGTTCATACCCATTTCATTGAAATGGTATCAATAAAAATTATTTAAATTAAAATTTTAAAATTGAACCTAAGGTTGGCCTTTGCTCGAAATTTCCCTGGAAAGAACAGTCATTGTGTTAAGGGAGGGTGTAAGGTTTTAGAAGCGAAAAAAAGGCGGATTTTCATGATTTTTTTCAAAGATATCGCACCTGTATCTCTAAAGTGAGTCAACTCAAAATTTTTCATTTTTCACTTTTTGCAAGACACAGTGGTCATATCTATCCACTGTAAAAATCCTACTTCGGTTTTTCTATTCTTTCGCAAAAAAAAACAAGTAAGAAAATTATAGTCGGTCTAGACCGACTATACGATACCCTATACCATGCGTTTAGAAACCCTATCTCTTAGGCCCAACTAACTGGATATAGAAAATAAGCATAAACCAAATTTGAGTGGAATTTTTATTAATTTTTTCGGCTGCAGATATGAAAAAGTTCATATCGGATGCTATATCTATATGGGGACTAGGCCCAAAAATGAACCGATCCTGACCATGTTTAGTAAAGTCTCTTGTATTTTGCAAAAATATATACAAACAAAATTTGAGAAGAATCAGTGCAATATTTTTGTTTTTTGATAGATTTAAGTGAAGATCGGGAAGCAGCTCTATATGGGGCCTATGACTATGAGTTGTCCAATAGGGATCATTTTTGGACTACTGATTAATGGATGTAATACAAACCCAATTTGACTAAGATTTGTATGATAATTTGGATCTTATGGCAATTTAAGTTGATTTCATAGGGGTCATTTGTATGGGGGCTGGGTCTGAACATGGACCGATTCTCACCAATTTCAATAGCGTTTATCCCATGGCCGATAAAAGATTAAATGCCAAATTTCATCAGAATATACTCATAGTTGCGACCTGCAGTTTGATTACAAGATTTACATGGACACACAGACGGACGGACGGACGGACGGACGGAAATCGTTAAATCTGATTCGATCGGTATAATTAAAGATGGGTGTAGGTCAAATATTTTTGGTTGTTACAAACAGCAGCACAAAGTCATTATACCCAAACCACATAGTGATATTGGGAATAAAAATAGAGTTGTTACCCTCTTTGTGTTATAAGAGTAGCTTCTTTAGGATCCACTAAAAAAATATGTTTTGAGTTGCACCCAGAAAACTTGCTATTTTTTCGTGATCACTGAAAAATCAACGAAACAACTGTTTTTAAATTTTATAGTAAATATTAAAAAAAAAGCGTTCTTTGCTTCTACTGGAATTTTTAAATTTTGAGTTGACTCACTTTAGACGTACATGTGCGATATGAATAAGGTTAGATTATTTATTTCAAATACACGTTATGGCACAACAATTGAAGTATCTTTGAAAAATTTTTCTACGGAGGCGCCTCGAAAAAAATATTTATGCGGTGAACATCATAACTCGTTATCGGAACATGTGAAACATATGATATGTTTCACTAAGAAGTCAGTGTGAGGTTTTTTCGATTATTTTATTTTTGGCAGCATTTTGAAATGATAAATACGATTTTTGCTATAAAAGTTCGATGAATTTGTTGTTAAAAAACTGGAAAAAAATTTAAAAAAAAAACTCTCCCGATTACCTGTTTATTTATGTAGAGAAATAGTATATAAAATTTTAAAAGGATCTGTCAAGTAGATTTTGAATTATGATGTTCACGTTCTTCAAAAATATTGTTTGTGAGAAATTTGATTTTAAGTTTATAACATATACCTTACACCGTAAGGTGATTTATTTATACGGCTTGGTTTAAAACCGTCAGCCGGAAGTTTAAATATATCAAAATAATTTAACTCTGATTACTAATTCAATAGTTAGGATCTCAAGTAATATCTTAAATTTTTTGATGTGTAAACATCTATACGCGTGGGGGGTAAAACTCTATTTCACAATACAATCACAAAAACAGCGTAAGGCCGAGGCCACGCAATGAGCGACAAAGCGGCGAGCGACAGAGCGGCAAGCGGCGAGATTGAGCGGCAAGTGGCTTATTACTGAGCGTCATTTCTGAGCGGTTAGTTGTCAAAATGCCATTGTCAATATTATTATTTATTATTTATACAAAAAGTTTTTACAATAAAAGCAAAATGTTTTCACCATTTTATGATTTTTATACCCTATACCACTATGTGGTTTGGGTATAATGACTTTGTGCTGCTGTTTGTAACAACCAAAAATATTTGACCTAGACCCATCTTTAATTATACCGATCGAATCAGAATCACTTTCTGAGTTGATTTAACAATGTCCGTCCGTCCGTCCGTCCGTCCGTCCGTCCGTCCGTCCGTCTGTGTGTCCATGTAAAGCTTGTAATCAAACTGCAGGTCGCAAATATGAATATATTTTGATGAAATTTGGTATATAAGCTTTTATCGGCCATGGGATGAACGCTATTGAAATTGGTGAGAATCGGTCCATGTTCAGACCTAGCCCCCATACAAATTACCCATATGAAATCGACATAAATTGCCATAAGATCCAAATTGTCATATAGATCTTACTCAAATTGGGTTTGTATGCATTCATTACATCCACTAATGAGTAGTCCAAAAATGATCCCTTTGACCCCATATAGAGCTGCTTCCCGATCTTCACTTAAATCTATTAAAAAACAAAAATATTGCACTGATTCTTCTCAAATTTTGTTTGTACATATTTTTGCAAAATATAAGAGACTTTACCAAACATGATCAGGATCGGTCCATTTTTAGACCTAGTCCCTTTATAGATATAGCATCCGATATGAACTTTTTCATATCTGCAGCCAAAAAAATTAATAAAAATCGCACTCAAATTTGGTTTATGCTTATTTTCTATATCGAAGTAGTTGGACCGAAAGATAGGGTCTCTAAACCATGGTATAGGGTATCACATAGTCGGTCTAGCCTGACTATAATTTTCTTACTTGTTATTTATGTGTGAATACATTTCAACGATTTTAACTTTTCATCGATTGAAAAACAACATAAAAATGGTTGTCGTTAAGATAACAACAACAGATGACTTTAACAATAGCGAATCGTTTAAAAATTTTACTGAATAGCAAAATCGATAATTTTGTTGTTTTCTTTTTCTAACGATTCGATTATCGTTAAAAGAAGTTACTGAATCGCGCTACAGATTGACAAAACAAAGAAAAGCCATTTTTTTTTGCCATTTTTATTCTTTGCCGCTCAGAAAACAACTACAAATTAGAACAAGTAAGAAAATTATAGTCGGTCTAGACCGACTATATGATACCCTATACCATGGTTTAGAGACCCTATCTTTCGGTCCAACTACTTCGATATAGAAAATAAGCATAAACCAAATTTGAGTGGGATTTTTATTAATTTTTTTCGCTGCAGATATGAAAAAGTTCATATCGGATGCTATATCTATAAAGGGACTAGGTCCAAAAATGGACCGATCTTGATCATGTTTGGTAAAGTCTCTTGTATTTTGCAAAAATATGTAGAAACAAAATTTGAGAAGAATCAGTGCAATATTTTTGTTTTTTAATAGATTTAAGTGAAGATCGGGAAGCAGCTCTATATGGGGTCAAAGGGATCATTTTTGGACTACTCATTAGTGGATGTAATGAACGCATACAAACCCAATTTGAGTAAGATCTATATGACAATTTGGATCTTATGGCAATTTATGTCGATTTCATATGGGTAATTTGTATGGGGGCTAGGTCTGAACATGGACCGATTCTCACCAATTTCAATAGCGTTCATCCCATGGCCGATAAAAGCTTATATACCAAATTTCATCAAAATATATTCATATTTGCGACCTGCAGTTTGATTACAAGCTTTACATGGACACACAGACGGACGGACGGACGGACGGACGGACATTGTTAAATCGACTCAGAAAGTGATTCTGATTCGATCGGTATAATTAAAGATGGGTCTAGGTCAAATATTTTTGGTTGTTACAAACAGCAGCACAAAGTCATTATACCCAAACCACATAGTGGTATAGGGTATAACAAGTTCTATTCCTGAGCGGCACCGCTTAGACGCTCAGAAATGCCACTCACATGCCGTTCATTGTATGGCCAGTTCAATAGTATTTCATATGTATTAATTTTTTCCGCTCATCGCTCTGCCGCTCGCCGCTTTGCCGTTCATTGTTCATTGCGTGGCCTCGGCCTAAGGCATAAGACAAAATTGGTGTGACTTATGATTGTATTGATGAAAAAATTACGATATGTCGCTGTTGAAAAATAAAAAATGAAAAATGGAAAATGAAGAATGAAAAATATAAAAATTAAAAATTTAAATTGAAAAATAAAAAATTAAAAAAAAATGTAAAATGAAAAAAAAAAAAAAAAAATTAAAAATTAAAATAAAATGAAAAATTAAAAAAATTAAAAATAAATAATGAAAAATGAAAAACCAAAATTAAAAATAAAAAATTAAATATAAAAATGAAAAATAATAAAATAAAATAAAAAATAAAAAGTAAAAATGAAAAATGAAAAAGAAAAAATCTAAAATAAAAATTAGAACTGAAAAATAAAAAAATTAAAAATGCAAAATAAAAACTAAAATTAAAAAATGAAAAATGAAAAACGAAAAATAAAAAATGAAAAATGAAAAACGAAAAATAAAAAATTAAAAATAAAAAATGAAAAATAAAAAATTAAAAATAAAAATGAAAAACAAAAAATCTATATATATAAAATTCATTTTCTGTTTGTTTGTTTGTTTGTTTGTTTGTTTGTTTGTTTGTTTGTTTGTTTGACCGCTATACAAATTTTTATTTTTCAACGGATTTTTCTGAAATTTTGCACACATGATCTCTGTACCCCAAGAAAGGTCGTCATATACTTTTTACCGGCCACGCCCACTTTTACGCCCACTTTTTATGTAAAATTCATTTTCTGTTTTATTCATATTTGTTCACTATACAAATTTTTTTTTGTTAACAGATTTCTCTGAAATTCGGTACACACGATCCCTGTACTCCAGCTAAGGTCATCATATACTTTCTATCGACCACTCCTACTTTTACGCCCACTTTTTATATGCAATTCATTTTCTGCTTTTTGGTATATTTGTTCGCTATACAAATTTTTTTTTTCAACGGATTTCTCTGAAATTCGGTACACACGATCCCTGTATTCCAGCTAAGGTCGCCATATGATTCTTACCGGCCACGCCTACTTCTGCGCCCACTTTTTGTATACAATTCATTTTCTGTTTTTTTGTATATTTGTTTGCATACAAATTTTTATTTTTCAACGGAATTCTCTGAAATTTGGTACACGCGATCTATGTACTCCAGGAAAGGTCGCCATATGCTTCGTACCGACCGCGCCTACTTTAACGCCCACTTATTGTATACAATTTATTTTGTTTTTTGGTATATTTTTTCGCTATAGAAATTTTTATTTTTCAACCGATTTCTCTGAAATTTGGTACACTCGATCTCTCTGCTCCATGGAAGGTCGCCATATTCCTCGCACCGGTTACGCCTACCGTTACGCCCACTTTTTGTATACAATTCGTTTTCTGTTTTTTGGCATATTTGTTTGCTATACAAATTTTTATTTTTCAACGGAATTCTCTGAAATTTGGTACACACGATCTATGTACCCCAGGAAAGGTCGCCATATGCTTCGTACCGGCCACGCCTACTTTAACGCCCACTTTTTGTATACAATTCATTTTGTTTTTTGGTATATTTGTTCGCTATACAAATTTTTATTTTTCAACCAATTTCTCTGAAATTTGGTATACACGATCTCTCTGCTCCAGGGAAGGTCGACATATTCTTCGTACCGGTAACGCCTACTGTTACGCCCACTTTTTGTATGCAATTCGTTTTCTGTTTTTTGGCATATTTGTTTGCGATTCAAATTTTTATTTTTCAACGGAATTCTCTGAAATTTGGTACACACGATCTCTATGCCCCAGGAAAGGTCGCCATATACTTTTTACCGACCACGCCTACTTTAACGCCCACTTTTTGTATACAATTAATATTCTGTTTTTTGGTACATTTGTTCGCTACACAATTTTTTTTTTAACGGTTTACTCTGAAATTTGCTACATACGACCTCTGTACTCCAGAGAGGTCGCCATATGATTCTTGCAGGCCACGCCTACTTCTACGTCCACTTTTTATACAAAATTAATTTTCTGTTCTTTGTTCACTATAGAAATTTTTATTTTTCAAGGGATATCTAAAATCTGGTCACACGATCTCTATACTACAGGGAAAGTCACCATATGCTTCTTAGAGGCCACGCCTACTTTGCGCCCACTTCTATGTATATAAAACTTATTTTTTCCTTTTATTTGTTTCTTTATTTGATTGCTATAGAAACATTTATTTTTCAATGGCTTTCTCCGAAGTTAAGTACATATTTCAGGGAAGGTCGCCATATGATTTTTACCGACCACGCATAATTTTACGCCCAATTTTCATATAAAATTCACATTTTGTTGTGTGGTATATTTCTTCCCTATACAAATTTGTACTTTTCAACGGATTTCTCTGAAATTTGGTTTACCCGGGAATAACTACATGGTGAACAAATTCCCCAAACTTAAAAAAAGATACACAAAAGAAATGAACAAATTCCCCATTTTTTTGAATCGAAATAAAAAATGAACTTACTCCCCAAATTCATTCTTAAATTTTTAAATATTTTTATTTAATGAATTCTGTTAAATATTTATTTTAGTGAACATTTGCATACTGCTCTCTATATGTCCTACAATAAATGCATTTAAAATGAGTATTCTTTTCAATAGCATCATTTCGTTGCGCGGAATCAATGCGCACGGGGAATACAGCTTAGCTAGAATATCGGAATGATCTGAAAAATATATTTTGACAATTAAAATAAGTTGGCAACAGCTCCGCGGCAGCACAGGTGTGGCTGCCAAACGCGCGGAACCGGCGCGCGGCGCGCGAACGCGACGGATGCGGACGCGACGCGCTCTCGGAACACAGCTCAGCTCAAATATCGCAATGCACTAAAAAAAAAGTTTTTGGAATTAATATAAGTTAACGAGAACTAAGCGGCAGCACGGGTAGTAGCTGCGAGGAAGCGGTGCGAGGCGCGCGGACGCGACGGATGTGGACGCGACGCGCTCGCGGAACACAGCTCAGCTAAAATATCGCAATGCTCTAAAAAATGTGTTTTAGGAATTAAAATAAGTTAACGAGAACTAAGCGGCAGCACGGGTAGTAGCTGCGGGGAAGCGGCGCGAGGCGCACGGACGCGACGCGCTCGCGGAACACAGCTCAGCTAAAATATCGCAATGATCTGAAAAATATATTTTGGCGATTAAAATAAGTTGACAACAACTGCGCAGCAGCACGGGTGTGGCTGCCAAACGCGCGGAAGCGAACGCGACTCGCTCGCGGAACACAGCTTAGTGAAATGTCGTATGATCAATTTTATCTACGTATGTGAAATAACTACCTGTTGATCAAAATAGGCCACACATATACTATAAGCAGTTGTTTAAAGAAGCCTTGCGACACAATATTAAACGTCGCATTAGTATTTCATTTCTGAAACTTGAATTTGGCGTCTCTGCTCAATGATGATCACTTATTGAATGAAGTAATTCAGCATCTTATAAAAAACTTCTAAATTAAAAAATCAAAAAAAAATTTAATTGAAACAAAAAATGAATTTACTGCCCATACAAATTTTTGGGGAGAAAGTTCATTTTATTGGGGAATTTGTTAATTGGGGACTAAGTACTCAGTGCCCGATAAGCATAGTGAACCAGTTTTCAAGTCAAAGGCCTTTTTATCCCGGGCAAGACCGGGTAAAAACAGCTAGTTAAAAATAAAGAATGAAAAATGAAAAATAATAAATGAAAAACGAGAATTGAAAAATTAAAAATTAACCCGTTGAAATAATAAATAATAATAAATATTTTTGTATTAGCAGAGCCCCTGCAGTTGTTTGCTATAAGTGATACATAGATGACGCTTTCTGTTTGATTTTAAAAAAGTGCCATAAAAATATCTTTAATTACTAGATGTTTACACATCTCCCCTCTGATCGGACTCACATGAATTTTTTTTCACAGAATCCATAAAAACAACTTTAATACTATAAAAAGTTAAAATGATCCAACTTTTCACAACATTTATATCCTAAAAATAGTGCTGTGGTCACAAGCATTAACCGCCTAATTTGAAAATCATGCTTTCGAGAAAAATAACTTTTTATATAAATGTAATGGCGCTTCATTACTACTGAGGTCAGTATGTTTTCATTAATAACTTTTAAAAAACGGTGTTAGAGAAATGGGTATTGTTAGTAGAATATGACAGCTTACATAACTCGAATCTTTCTTAAGTCGACTTAGGCGGTTATAGCTTGTGACCACAGAGTTATTCTATTGTAAGCACTTTTTAGATGCTCTTTTTTATGCAGAGCTATAAACTGAACTGATTTCAAAGGTTATTTCTATAATTAAATGAATTCGCAAATTGATCTCACTAGCTTAGCCCCAAAATAAAAGTAGATTAATTTAGAGAATATCGTTTAGATTGCATTACAAGGACTAGTATATTCAGATTTTCTGCTGCTATAGCTAGAAGTTTTTTAACCACTTCATAGAACTTCAATACAAATTGGTGTTTATAAATGACAACTTAGAGCGATAAATCCACGAAATTACAATATTGGCATTGCAAATTGCATAATTGATATTGGAATAATTCATTTACAGGGTGGGCCAAAATTCACGCCTGTGAGTATAAATTGAATAACTTTTTGGTTTATTATTATTTTGTATTTTTTTTCACCACCATGCAAAATTTAACCACCCTGTATAAAAGAAAATTTACAAAACGATATTTGTTCCATAACTGTTTGCCTTTCGAATTTTTTGCTACATTTTCACCAAAAGGGCCTTACGGACGTCCCACAGTGTCGTGTTTTCATATAAACGGTGGCCAAAAATGGAAGGAGGTTTCATAAAAGAATGAAAATTAGTACACATTGCTTTTATAAGTAGGAAAGAAAAAAAACGAAGTTTAGAGAAAATCGGCCGAAGGACACGCCCACCTCCCATATATCCTGAAATGAAAAAACCTTATATTTTCCAAAGTTGTTTCTGGAATTAGCTCGATTGGTCTCTGATATATTCGTGATAATTTTGTTAAATTTTATGAAATTATCTCAAAGGACACGCCCACCTCCCATACAACCTAAATTTAAAAATTGTAATAATTTGGAAATTACCAATCCGATAACATTGAAATTTTGCATGTGAATATATTTAGTAATATTGTAACATATTTCCAATTTTCAAGAAAATCGGACAAGCGCCACGCCCACCTCCCTTACAACCTAAATTTAAAAATTGTCATAATTTAGAAATTATCGATCAGATAAGAGCAAAATTTTACAAAAATTAATTTGGTAGGTAAGCCCTTACCGCTCAGTAAAAAATAAATTTAGAAACATAAATTTTATTTATTTAACATAACATATTTAACGTGCATACATAAAATATATATAAGTTTTGCAGGCAATCAAAATATATTAACAATTATCACTGTAATCACTTTCAGATTCTACCAATGATTCATTCGCTGTTTTTATGTCGTTAAATCTTTTTTTTTTCAACTAAATATCCTTTCATATCAT
Organism: Cordilura impudica; assembly: GCA_963682025.1. Taxonomy (NCBI): domain Eukaryota; kingdom Metazoa; phylum Arthropoda; class Insecta; order Diptera; family Scathophagidae; genus Cordilura; species Cordilura impudica. The sequence goes on from OY821517.1 coordinate 291,173,471, forward strand.
TTAAATCACTTTTTCTTAAAAGTATTTTATGACTACGCATCGAAATTGATGGCTCTTGACTGCAGAATAAGATAATTTATGAGGTCTCTCATGGAGGCAATCCTACTTATTTTTCTCGTAAGTCTTAATCTTGCATTTCTTATAGTTTTATGACTTGATTCTATTGCTTCTTCTGATAACATTCCAATGTAGAATATTTAATAAAATCTATACCATGAACTAAAATTTTGTGCACAGTTGAAGGCATATAGTACCAAGAATATAATTCGAAATATAAAAGTGCAGTATCTTTTAAAAGCTTTTCAAAACTTGATATATTAATATAATGACCAATTGAAAGTGTTCTTAAAATAATGGAAAAATTTTTTATTAACCTTACATCAACATTAGTAATCTGAGCTGAAAGTTCCACATTAGAAAAAAAGCGCCTTGCACTATTGCTATCATTTGTTGTGCCATACCCCGTCTCAACCTTATCAACTATAAGACCCATTTCAGACTTAAATTTTGCTTGAATATTTCTCTTTTGCTCAGCAACCTGATTTTTTTTTTCCTACCATTTTCCATTTCTTTATATGCTGTTTGTAAGAAATATGCAAAATGCATTCAAAACATTTGATCCATGCATGTAATGTCGACAATCCATACTGATAGCACTGCTCATTCACAGGCCTTTCGAAAATCGATAAGCTGTTCATTTCAGATGGCTTAGCTCGACATAAAGCACAAATTGAACTAATACTGTTTCCACTTAATACATTTAAAACTGCATCATCTATCATCGTCAATTGCATTTTATAATGAACATTAAGATTTTTGTTTTTTGATTTATGCTAACCCTTACTGATTGTATTACATTTGGATTCTCCTTTGTAAAAATAATTTTTAGTGGTATACATAACCTCCAAGACGAATGTTTATCATTTTCCCAAACTACTTGATCATCTGCCCAATCCAACAAGCATAAAGGAACGAAAGAAGTAAACAAGTAAGAAAATTACAGTCGGTCTAGACCGACTATATGATACCCTATACCATGCGTTTAGAGGCCCTATCTCTCAGGCCCAACTAACTGGATATAGAAAATAAGCATAAACCAAATTTGAGTGGGAATTTTATTAATTTTTTCGGCTGCAGATATGAAAGAGTTCATATCGGATGCTCTATCTATATGGGGACTAGGCCCAAAAATGGACCGATCCTGACCATGTCTGGTAAAGTCTCTTGTATTTTGCAAAAATATATACAAACAAAATTTGAGGAGAATCAGTGCAATATTTTTGTTTTTTGATAGATTTAAGTGAAAATCGGGAAGCAGCTCTATATGGGGCCTATGACTACGAATTTTCCTATAGGCAGTATTTTTGAACTACTGATTAATGGATGTAATAAACACATACAAACCCAATTTGACTGAGATCTATATGATAATTTGGAACTTATGGCAATTTATGTCGATTTCATAGGGGTCATTTGTATGGGAGCTAGGTCTGAACATGGACCGATTCTCACCAATTTCAATAGTGTTCATCCCATGGCTGATGGAAGCTTACATACCAAATTTCATCAAAATATATTCATATTTGCGACCTGTAGTTTGATTACAAGCTTTACATGGACACACAGACGGACGGACGGACGGCCGATGGAAGCTTACATACCAAATTTCATCAAAATATATTCATATTTGCGACCTGTAGTTTGATTACAAGCTTTACATGGACACACAGACGTACGGACGGACGGACGGACGGACGGACGGATGGACGGACATCGTTAAATCGAATCAGATAGTGATTCTGATAGTGATTCTGATTCGATCGGTATAATTAAAGATGGGTGTAGGTCAAATATTTTTGGTTGTTACAAACAGTAGCACAAAGTCATTATACCCAAACCACATAGTGGTATAGGGTATAAAAACATAAATTCATCACTACCTTACTCATTTTCAAATTTTCAATATCATGAATATCTAAAATGCATCTTACAGTTTTGTCTAAAATCTTTTGTAAGGGGACCTCTGCAGAAGTTTCTTTTACTTGTATGTCATCAGGCAAAATCTTTTTTTAGCATCTGCAATCATATAGTATGACGGAAAGCAATTTTCGTGAACAGAATTTACTACTTTTCTCATCATATTGTACTGCCTCATAGATAAATCCATATCAATGTATAATGCTAGAGCACTTTCAACACAAATTTTCTTATCAGTATTTGAACCTGTTACCCTTTCTGCGGCTTTTTTAAAAGCTTCAGATGAAGTAGAAGCGACAACTTCTTCCACTCGCCTCCTTTTTGTTCTCATTGAACACTCCTCATAAGAAACATTCGGTCGGCCTCTGCCACTTGTATTTGCTTCCTAATATAGTATAACACAATTTAGTTTTATTGCAAAACCAAAACTTTATAGGGAAACTTACATTACAAATGAATTCACCAAATAAATCGCTATCTTGCCAGTCACTCAACTCAGTTTCAAATCTATCTCTCATGCGATGATATTTAGACCAATTGTTAGAAAATTTTAAAAGAGTAAGCCTTATTTTCTGTTGTTCCCTTTCTAATAATACTCGTTCAAAATGATTTTCTACAAAATCTATAACATGACGCATAACATCGCAGGGTCTGTTTTCTTTATCTCTAGCCACAGTTGAAAAATAGTACGAATCCGCAACGAGATCAACACTAAAAAACAATCACAAAAAGAATTCGGGCAATATCGGAGAGCTGAACTTTAAATATATTAAAATATTTACTTGTAGCTACAAAATACAAAAAAAACTGGAAAAGTGTTATTTCTACTTTCTTTTAAATTCTCTACGAAAGTTCACGGTTGCTGATAAGTCTTGACAATGCCTCACTACTATCTTTTTTCTGACATATGATCAATATTTGTAAACAAAAACAGTGTTGTAATTATAACTAGAAGCATCACTCACAACCCTGTTACAAATTTTTGTAGCCGTTACATTCAAATACTTAAATTCTTAGTATTATAAATGAACAAGAAATTTGAGATTTTCCCATAAATTTCGTATGCTGAACACAAACCTTGACTTTGAACCACTATAACTTTAAAATTTGTAAACATTTTAAGAATATATTTTAGATATCATCTAACTAGAGTGTTAAAAAAAAATAAAAAAAACGTTCAAATTCTAACATTGACTTTTACCATTTTTGGCCAGCCTCGTGACACAGTGCGTCCTCTGCTGATCGCAGTGTTTCCTGAATTTATTGACTGCAGCACATTTCTTATCCAACCGCAGCATCGCGTTCACAAGTTTCTCGATTGTCGAGCTCTCTCCAATGTAGAGTTCCAGTTATAAATTATTTCAGACTGTAGTTGGCCCCTCCATGACTACGACATACCCACTTCTCGATTGTTGGAATCAGTTTATAGGTCCGACCTTTCAGTGAATTTTCCCATCTTCTTTCTCATTCTTCCATGAATTTATCACCTTCATAAACTCGTATGATTCATCCTGGAATGACCTATATCTCCTATATCGCTAATAGTGCCTTTGTTGCTATAGTTTTTGGGATGACTCCCACTACCATGCTCGCAAACTCCGAAGATATTGTACGATATCCGCAATTGGTACAACAGCTACTTCGGAAGATGGAAACCATGTCCTTTTTAGCTTTATATTGAGAGATCTCTCCCATACAGTTGCATCGAGTTCATCACCCATGTAAGTAATAGCCTTTGACTCTGACCAGGTCCTCTATGATTGACATCATTTTGGCCAAGGCACTTCTGATACCAATAGTCGTTTTTTCACGCATAGCATCCGATGATATTACTTCGCTACTGCCGATTGTGTTCTTAGGGTTTCTATACTTCTCTTCCAACTTATAAGTACAGGTTCAGTCCTGCGTTCAAATTAATTGATTCCAGTCAATTTTTTATCGCATAGTTCGACTTCTTTTAGGTGTCTCGCTTGTACTACTACTGCGACGTCATATGTAACACCAACAATTGCCGCTTACTCGTGTACTTTTTGGCCGAAAACCCCATGTATGTGTGTATAAATTATACCCACTAATTAGTTGTCAAAAATAAACACTGTGGGACCATTTATAGTCAAAGTCCCCATACAAAGCTGTTTTTGAGAAAACTAAGCGACTTCACTAAATATGGTCATGATCGGTCCATTTTCTGACATAGTTCCTGTATAAAAATGGCGTCTGATAGCCACAAATTAATAACAACACCACCAAAATTTGTTTTGTGCTTATTTCCTATATCCAGTTATTACCTCAGCATAGTATAGGGTATCGCATAGCCGATCTACACCGACTACAATATTATATCTTGTTTTTTTAGTACAAAGTTGAACATATGCTTCCTACTGTATAATTTAAATGGAAGTTTTGAGCGAGAGGAATTAAGATATCTGAAATAAATTTAAAAATGTTTTGAAGGGAAAAAGAACTACTTTCAGATGCATTAAAAAAGTTCCACGTAAAAAAATATCCGCGGCTTAGTAAAGTAAAAAAATACGAAACATAATCTGAAGGGCTTTCATTCGCTGAAGCCTACCCTGATGTTAGAGAAGAGAAATTGTGTACTTAGGTTTGGATTTGATTCATTCACAAACTTTTATAATGTGTTACAAAAATGTCGGCTTACGCCGTTAAAAAAATAAATAAACAAGTAAGAAAATTACAGTCGGTCTAGACCGACTATGCGATACCCTCAACCATATGTTTAGAGACCTTATCGCTAGGTCCCACTAATTAGATACAGCTAATAAGCAAAAACTAAATTTTATTGGCATTTTAATAAATTTTTTTCCTTGGGATATGGAAAAGTTCATATCGGCTGCTATATTTATATGGAGACTAGGTCGAAAAATGGATCGATTATGATCATATTTGGCAAAGTAACTTATTTTTTACAAACCAAATTTTAGAAAAATCTGTACAGATTTAAGTGAAGATTGGGAACCAGCTTAATATGGGGGCTATAACTAACAATTATTCTATAAGTTTAATTTTTGGACCGAGATCTGTATGATAATTTGGATCATATGGCAATTTAAGTTGGTTTCTTAGGTGTCATTTGTATGGGGACTATGTCTGAACATGCAGTGATTTTTACCAATTTCAACATCGTTCATGCTATGACTGATGGTAGCCTACATACGAAATTTCATCAAAATATGTTCACATTTGCGACCTGTAGTTTATTTGCAAGGTTTACATGGACACAAAGACGGACAGATGGACGGACGGACATCGCTAAATCGTCTCAGAAAGTGATTCTGAGTCGATCGGTATAACAAAAGGTGGGCCTAGGTCAAATATTTTTTTATTACACCCTGACCACATGGTGGTGTAGGGTATAATAATAATTGTATTGAATTTAAACCAATAACGCAATCAATATTTAAAAAGCGTTGAATTATTAATTAGCTAAAATTGGTTAGCATACCTTTAGGGTCTTATATAATAATTTAATAAATCAAAAATTAAAATTTCCGAAAAGTTGCACTCGAATTTCGAGGGCTGGGATCTGCTAGTATGTATTAAAGTGTTTAAAATTCGGCTGTTCCCTCACCTTAAAGGTGAAAGTGTTTTAATCAGTAAAACTTTTAAAATATGTGAGTTTAATATAAAAATAATTTTTTTTTAAATTTCAAACGAAATAAAGTTTTTATATATCCTCTTTTTGTGCTGGTTAAAAAATATGCGGCGCGATTTAAACCCTTGCCCTAGGGCAATACAAGTGCTCGGGCCAGTACTTATAGTACTATAAATTTTAAATAATATTTATGTATTTAAAAAAAAAACATTTAAAATTTATCTCTACACGAACACTTAAAGCTCTAGGTTAAATAGTTTGCAGCTTGCGTCTGTTAAATAATTAAATAATCTTAAAGATAAAACGCTAACTTTTTATAGAGTTTGTTTTTTATGAAGTTTGTGTTTCATTATTACAAAAATACCAAAAAAGAATAAAATCCTGATATTACATATAATAGAAATATATAAATTATTTATGATTGAGTTTGAACTTGAACTTTATTGCCTCTATTAAAAGCTTGCTTACTGTATAGTACAGGGGTGGGCACGTAAATGGCTTGTTGGGCCAAATTTGGAATTTCACCTACTACCGGTGGGCCGCACTAGTTTATTTCTGTACAAATATTCATTTTCAAACAAAAAAGCAAAAAAAAAAAAACAATTTTTAAACAAACATAAAATTTATTAATTCATTTCATACACATTACAAATAAACTTTATATTGAAATATCATTAGTATTTATAAAAATAATTTCATAAAAATAATTTTTATAAAAATAATTTCATTTTAAATACAATAAAAAAAAGGAATTATATAAAAATAAAATAAAAATATAGGTAACAAAAAATAAAAAAGAAATTAGGAAGAATTTTTGATTATTTCTTTAAAATCAGGTGTGTAGTTTGTCAAAGTTGTCCGAATGAGTTCCGTAAGATGTTGATTTGTTAAACGTGAACGATTTTTGTTTTTAACATTTTTCATGGTGGAGATTCACAACAATACGTTGTGCCAAACATTGAAAATAAACGAGCAGCACCTTTTTTCAATTATGGATATTGGGTTTCGTTAACAAGTTTTCAAAATCCAACTAGAGAAGTTGATTTGTGATGCATTTTCAATACAATATCATCCTTCATTTCTAACAACTCCAATTTTCCAACATCTGGTTTTGCAAGAATTATATTGGATAATAAAAATTCATCATTTAGGACATCACACAAAAATGGGTTAACAAAAAATGTTGCTTGAAGCTGTTTGAGATCCTCAAATCTACATTTAAAATTTTCATAAAATTGTTTTAAATTATTTATGTATTCTTCCAGCTTATCGTCTTGTATATTATTTACGTTCAATTTTAAAAGAGGAAAAATTATAATTTTTTACATTCGAGATGTTTTATCTCGTGGCAATTCAAATTTGTTAATTACTTCGAAAAGCGCATTTTTAAACCAATGCCTCGCGTTATTTCAGAAAGAGCTACAAGGTCTAACATTTCTTCAGTGATATTAAATTCAACTGATACAGACCTAATGAAGATCGCCAATTGAGGAACGTCGCTAACATCTGTGGATTCATCAAGAGCTAAACTAAATGCTGCAGAATTTTTTAGTTCGTTTTTTAAACTTATTTCAATAAAAGTGCTGATATCTCCAATCCCACGCTCGCTGATCTATCGCTTTATGCAGCTTTTGCAGTCGAGAATGCTCATAATTTTCTTCATAGTGTATTTTCTTAACTCTGCGTCCCCATAACGACGTTTATCATGGGCAATATCCCAAGCTATTATGTAACTTGCTTCAAGTGATCTGTCATTTCCATGGCTAAAAGACGAAATAATGCTCTGTTCTTTTGCAATATTTGACTGCAATGCCTTCAGTTTAGTCTCTCTAAGATTAGTATTAAGGGGATAATCTTTGGCAAATTGTGAGTGAAATTTTTCATGATGTCTACTTAAATTGTAAAGTTTGTTATGCAGTACATTAATTTTGCAAACGAAGCACATAGGTATGTCCTTATTTTCAACAAATCCGAATTTGTGTGTCCATTCGGACTGGAATTTTCTGTTTTCAACACCTATCTTACGATTTTTATTGCTCGTTGATGCCATTTTAATTCCGTAAAACTAAAAAGTGGGACCGATATATGTTGAGTATTACCAGTTAATTTCAATAAAATTAACATTTTAGTTTTTAAATTTTTTAAACAAAATTTTAGAGTTCAATTGAATTATTTTTCAAAACATGCTTTTATGAAAAAATTTTTATGAAGTGGTTGGTACAATATGTATAAAAAATTTAATGTTTTAATTTCTAGTTTTAATGAAACATTTAATTATCGGGACTGCTCTCATCCCCAAGCATTCAGGACAACAGGGCTTTTAAGGGAAAAACAAAAATAAAAAATGGGAAATATAGTATTTTTTTTGTTGCCCTATCGAAAATTTATACTCGTATTAATGCTATTTTTGAACAATACTTTGAAATTTTGGTATCAATGTTTTGATTTTTTTTTTTTTTTTTGAATTAAATCTAAATTAAATTTTGTAATTTTTTTTAAATTTATATGGGGCGGCATAAAATTCGTTCGTGGGCCGCAGTAGTATATTGTATTGCCTGGTATAGTATATTGTAGAATAAAAACTCAAAATCACCATGTGGTCGGGGTATAATGAGTCTTTTATTAAACTGATGACTCAAAATAAATTCCTGAGTCAATTTAGCAATGTCCGCCCGTCTGTGTGTCCACGAAATTCTAGTAATCAAACTGCAGGTCGCAAATGTGCATATTTTTTGATGATATTTGGTATATAAGCTTCAATCGGCCATAGGAAGAATGCTATTGCAATTGGTAATAATCGGTGCATGTTCGGACCTTACAAATGACCCCTCTGAAATCGACTTAAATTGCCAAAAGATCCATTTTCCATATAAATATAGCATCCGATAGGAACTTTTTCGGATCTGCAGTAAAACTTTCACGCAAATTTGGTTTTTGCTTATTTTCTGTACCCAATTAGTTGCACCCAAGACCAAACCTAAGGGCATAGCGTAGGATATAGCATGGTCGGTATAGACTGATTATAATTTACTTACTTGTTTAAATTTTAATCTGTCGATATAAAAATATTTAATAGCGCCAAACTAATACATATTTATAGTAAATAGTTAGCACACACAATTTGTTTTTATTTATTTATCTACAAATCTGTGTTATTATTTACAGTTATTTTAGTGTACGAAGATTACAGTGTAAATTACAATGGCATGTAGACTACAATGAATAAAAAAAATCATGAATATCGAATGGAATAAACATTTTAATGATAATTTGTTATGTAAAAACTTGTTCAAAATGCTGGCATCAATATATTTTGTACGTTCTATAAAGCAATTAGTTTTTATTGTTATTTTTGATTTTCTTTAATATTTTTTTTATAACTTGTAGAATAAATTTTTTAAATATAAATGTGGGTATACACTTCTACATAATTTGGCAATCTTAGCTACATGATTCAATACAGGCCTTCTGCTTATTCGGAAAATAAAAATTCTAATTATATTCTTAAGTATGTATATGGGGCGTTTCATGTCAAATGATCCAACTTTTAAAACCGATGTCTTCCGATCGGGATGAAATTTGCACCAAGGTTAGTCCTATTGGATAGTAGAACACAATTTTTCAACAAGAGCGGTCCAGAACTCTCTGAGTTAGATGGGGTCAAAGTTTGACATTTTGACCAAACGGGTGTTTTTTCTCATCCATGCAACTTTTTACCTATTGTTCTTAGTAAAATTTGTCCCAAATAGTTTAGATTGCTTTTCTTAAATTTTTCGGGAAAAAAAAATTAAAAAAAAAAATAAAAAATCTTTTTTAGATATATGCAAGCATGTTTTTACTAAAACTATGCACGAAATTGGATTGTATCCGTCTTTTCAAGGACCATATAAATACTCGGAAAGAAATAATAAAAAAGTTATTCAGTGATTTTTGTCCACAAACCGTCTCTGCTAGAAAATAGTTAAATGCTTCCTTAACTGAACTTCGTAAAGCTAATAGTATAATCGGAAGTTTATCTGACTAATGCAGTTGTAGGTACTCAGATCTATATAACTACAATAAAATTACTTTAGATTATAAAATGTAATAAATTATTCGAAATCATGGAAAGACTTAAACTTAAATATAGATAAAGAAAATTGAACGGGTGTCATGTTTTAATATTTTGTGCATCGAAAGCCGGTAGCATATCTATTTCGATTTCTAATGCCCCTTCTACGCTTTTAGTTATCAAAAAATATATAAAATAAGAAATATACTATTTGAAAGGTATTTTTCTGCAGATGGGCATCCTTTTTAAAGATGTGCACTATATGGCGTAATAATCATTTAAAGTTGCTACTGACACATACACAAAACCAATAAACTATACAATACTGTATGTGTGTGTTTATTTATTAAGGTTGTTAATATATTGCCCTGTGCTGAATTGTGAATTGCCTAAAATTGATTACCATACCTTTATGCTCTTATAGAATTATTTATTAACATGCATATTTATACATCTTCTGTGTGTTCAACAAATACTTATAATGAAATTTAATGAATTTTATTTAAAAATTCACAATTTAATGAATTATAAGTAGAAAATTTAATGGAAAAAAAAATTACTAGAACTTAAACTCGAGTTTCGAGTGCTGGGATCTGCTAGTAATTTAATAATATGTTGGTCTACATTTCTACAACGCATTTTTAAAATAATTAAACAAAAAAAATTACACTTTGCATTTTCTTAATATCGTAAATTATCATGAAGTAATAATATATTCATATGCGGAAGTCATATGCGCCGATAACACAAAATTTTCTGACATAAATTTTTTGAAGAATATTTGTGTTGAATAGGCGAAAGCTATCGTTGAAAACTTGGCATTAATATGAAGGAAGCATCCAATGTGCATAAAACTTACACCCCTATGGTTTTTGGGGTCGCTGATTTCAAATTTGAAGTCAGATTTTTGAAAAACAAAACGGCGGACCCAAAATGACGGACATTTTTTAAGCTGCTTGTATTTCTTTAGGAATGAGACTAAGGGGTTTTTGGGTTCACTGTTTTTAAATTTGAAGTCAGATTTTTGAAAAACAAAATGGCGGACCCAAAATGTCGGAAATTTTTTTTAACTTCTTGAATTTCTTTAGGAATGAGACTAAGGGGGTTTTGGGGTCGCTGATTTCAAATTTGAAGTCAGATTTTGGAAAAACAAAATGGCGGACCCAAAATGGCGGAATTTTTTTTTAAAACTGCTTGAATTTCTTTAGAAATGAATTTAAATTTGAAGTCAGATTTTAAAAAACAAGATGGCGGACCCAATGTGGGGGACATTTTTTTAAAAAGCTTATAAATTTCTATATAATTGAAGAAGAGGAACTTAAGTGCTTATAAGTAAAACAAATGAATTTGAATTTTAATTTTATTTATTACTATTCAAAGTCTTTACATTCTTCTGATTCAGATTCAGAATCAGATTATAATTTTGCTTCGGAGTTTTTGTCATCAGTTGTGTTCATTAATAGTGACAATACTTCCTGTGGGGGTGTTTGTTTATTTTTGTGGCAAGCTCTCTTACTTAAATAGATACTTGATATTAATGGATCAGAAGAATCTAATGCGCGATGGAAAACATTTGCAAGGTTGTGTTGACGATTATCTTTCCTAGCGTGATTCAGTCTGTCGGATTTGTACAGTCTATGGCGCGACTCAGAAGCCTCCTCACTTAAAACTCTTAAGGGAAGCTCTGTAATTTTCATTATTTGATTTGTATGCACAAGCACTTTGGGCACTGTGGGTGTTATAGCTAAATAAGGATATTTTTTCATGTATCATGTTGCCAGTTTGAAAACAAATTATAGAATTTTTCACAACAGAAAAAACGTCGCTTGCACAAATCAAAAATCTATGTCAATAACGGTAATCAAGCTTTAAATACATTGTTTTGTTTTGCTTCCTTCAGTTTTCGTTAAAAGCATGATATAAAATACATTTTACTTACAGCAAACGTAGTCGTCTTTGGAATCTACACACGAAACTTTCGAAAAGCATGAAAATTAACGACATCAGGTACCTTCTTTTACATGAGTTTTTGATGAACAATTTCAAAAACCGGTAAAAAATTTTTAGCGGTCTGCATACAAAAAAAACACACGAAAAAAATATTGGAAAAAAATGAGCAGTGTCAAAAAATCCCCTTGCGGGAAAAAAGGGGAATAGGCTATGGTAATTTAGAAGGGGAAAACACTACTCTTCCTCGTAGAGGTAAGGATTTGGTGTGCCTAGGTGATCCGATATAAGTATAGCTCCAATAAACATTAACGGTTTAGTTATTGGTATTAATTTTAAAGCTACTCTAAAAAGCCATTGTTTACTTAATAGAAGAAAAAAAATCATGTGAGTCCGATCACAAGGGAGATGTGTAAACATCTAATAATTAAAGAAAACATCAACATCATATTTTCCAGTGCATAAAAAATAAGTCGATTATGCTGTTTTCTGAAATTCAATTGATGTTTTCTGAAATGCAATTGATGTTTTCTGAAATTCAATTGATGTTTTCTGAAATACAATTAATGTTTTCAGCAATCCAAATGATGCTTTTTGAAATTCAATTTATGTTTTCTGAAATTCTATTTATGTTTTCTGAAATTCAAATGATGTTTTCTGAAATACAATTGATGTTTCCTGAAATACAATTGATGTGTTCTGAAATTCTATTGATATTTTCTGAAATACAATTAATGTTTTCAGCAATTCAAATGATGCTTTTTGAAATTCAATTTATGTTTTCTGAAATTCTATTTATGTTTTCTAAAATTATATTGATGTTTTCTGAAATACAATTGATGTTTCCTGAAATACAATTGATGTTTTCTGAAATTCTATTGATATTTTCTGAAATTCAATTGATGTTTTCTGAAACTCGAATGATGTTTTCTGAAATTATATTATATCTGAAATTCTATTTATGTTTTCTGAAATTCAAATGATGTTTTCTGAAATTATATTGATGTCTTCTGAAATTCTATTTATGTTTTCTGAAACTCGAATGATGTTTTCTAAAATTATATTGATGTTTTCTGAAATTCTATTGATGCTTTCTGAAATTCAATTGACGTTTTCTGAAACTCGAATGATGTTTTCTGAAATTATATTGATGTTTTCTGATATTCTATTTATGTTTTCTGAAATTCAAATGATGTTTTCTGAAATTATATTGATGTTTTCTGAAATTCTATTTATGTTTTCTGAAACTCGAATGATGTTTTCTAAAATTATATTGATGTTTTCTGAAATTCTATTGATGCTTTCTGAAATTCAATTGACATTTTCTGAAACTCGAATGATGTTTTCTGAAATTATATTGATGTTTTCTGATATTCTATTTATGTTTTCTGAAATTCAAATGATGTTTTCTGAAATTATATTGATGTTTTCTGATATTCTATTTATGGTTTCTGAAATTCAAATGATGTTTTCTGAAATTATATTGATGTTTTCTGAAATTCTATTTATGTTTTCTGAAATTCAAATGATGTTTTCTGAAATAATATTGATGTTTTCTGAAATTATATTGATGTTTTCTGAAATTCTATTTATGTTTTCTGAAACTCGAATGATGTTTTCTGAAATTATATTGATGCTTTCTGAAATTCTATTTATGTTTTCTGAAATTCAAATGATGTTTTCTGAAATTATATTGATGGTTTCTGAAATACAATTGATGCTTTCTGAAATACAATTGATGTTTTTTGAAAGACAATTGGAAAATGTTTAGAAAAGACCATATCATAATTTTTTCACCAATACAATCATAAGTCACACAGCGTTATCTGCTTCAGCTCACACCGATATGAGTTACGCTGTTTTTGTGATTGGATTGTGAAATAGAAATTTACCCCCCTGCGCGTATAGATGTTTACACATCAAAAATATATGTTTCCCCCATATGCATACACCATAAAAGTAGAAGCTTTGAGCTTTATTATTATTAAAAAAAAATTATATTTTTATTGAAAAACAAAAAAGTTAAAACACATGCTTAATGCAAACGGCGACTTTGAAAGTCTATAACTGCACTATAAAAGCAGCTAGATCAAATTTTTTTTGTTTCTCGGCTTAGTTCGAGTTTTGTCTTTTTCCCCAAATAATAAAAAAAGTCAAATTGGATAACTTTTTGTTTGGACTAAACGCCAAAGAAATCGAAAATATGACCAATGTACATTGTAATTATTGAAATTATTGAAATTATAAAAAGAGATTTTTGAAGTATTATTGATAATAATTATTAATTATAATCAATAAAGAAATATTTTAAAGTACACGACTGCACTTTTCTGCATTGTAAAGGGCACCCGTAGGATATAAAAAATAAAAAGTCCGTCCGTCTGTCCGTCTGTGTGCCCCTGTAAACCTTGTAATCAAACTGCAGGTCACAAATATGAAAACATTTTAATGGAATTTAGTGTATAACTTTATATTGGCCATGGGATGAATGCTGTTGAAATTGGACTATGCTCAGACATAGTCCCCATACAAATTACTCCTAGAGATCTACTTAAATTACCATAAGACTTAAGTTATTCTATAAATTTCAGTCAAATTGGTTTTGTGTAAGTTTATTACATCCATAAGTCAGTTATCCAGGAATAAACCTTATAGGACAATTCTTGGTCATAGCCCCCATATAAAGCTGCTTCCCGATCTTCACTTAAATCTATAAAAAAAGCAAAAATATTGCACAGATTTTTCTCAAATTTATTTTGTATATATTACTGCAAAAAATAAGTGACCGTACCAAATATGGTCAAGATCGGTCTATTTATCGACCTACTCCCCATATAAATATAGCATCCGATATGAATTTTTTCATATTCGAAAGCAAAGAAATTAATAAAAATACCCCCCAAATTTGGTTTATGCTTATTTTCTACATCTGTTTAGTTGAGATTGTGCCTCTAAACGATTTTTGATTTTGATGATTTTTGATTTTGTCGGTTTTCGTTTCACGCGATTTTCCGTTTTCGCCATTTTCGGTTTTGGCGGTTTTGAATTTCGCGATTCCGCCCATTATTTTGACGACCACACACATTGGTAATTAATGTTATCGTCAAAAGTTTCAAGACTATTGCTCACATAGTGTTTCATATTTTTTTGTATAATACTTTCCCGCCCATTTTTATCTGACTACTCACGTAAATATCTGATGGAGTCGTACAATGTTTCAAGGCTTTCCCTTGACTCCAGTTATACGATATTGTACATCTACTTTATATGGCCGGTGCCACGTCCTCTGCTCCGATTTAGCCCATTATTTGTTCGACTAATCACATGAATAACTTATGAGCTCACGTACAGTCCCAAGGCTCTCACTATTACAGTACTCGGCATATATGATATTATATAATGGTTTTGTATGGGCGGTGCAACGCCCATTTATTCGATCCAGCCCATTTTAAGCATGGCTACTACCATTAATACGCGACATAACACAAATTTGCAAAGCTCTCCCTGTCATAGTACTCAATATATGCGATATTAAAAATTTAATTTGTGTGGGAGGTGCCGCCCCACATTGGGTTGAAAAGGGTCAAAATTGAGGATTAATTCAAAAATTGAAATGAGTATTTTGTAATCAATTTTTATACCGGGTAACAGAGTATAAAATGGGTCATCACTAACTGTCAAAATTATTGTTCTAAGTTGTTACTTTTCTTGCTACACTCTCTCAAAGTTCAACAATTTTTTTTAATTTTGCTCGAAGTGGTAAAAAGTGAAAAACGAGATATTTCAAGTTTAATTTTTTTTCATTTATTTTTTTTTTTAATTCTAACTTTTTTCAAATGGATACATCAACTTCAGGTATTTGACTGTATTATTAAAAAAAAAATTTTTAGATAAATGTTTTAGAAATAATTTTAATAATTTTTTGAAAATTGTCCTAAAAAGAGGGTATTTTTTAAAAAGAGATTGAGTTTCAACGTAATTCTAGATGAGATCGGGTAAAATTATTTACATTGTAGTAAAATGTGGGATTTCTACTTGTGTATTCCAAAAAAACATTTTGCCAATACTTGCCAACGAATGTAATATTCAAGTTTTTATTAAAAGTCCCCAGTATAAAATTAAAAAAAATGCTTGAAAACACAACAGAAAAAATCTTTTTTTAGTTTTTGTCTTGTGTTTATTTTCGTAGCTGTGATTGTTATTGTTGCTGTTATAAATGTGTAACCTAGTATTACAATCAGGGTTGCAAAATGAGAACATAAAAATTGTACCAACAGGCTTATAAAATTGTACTGTTTCGAAACCCATTGTACCAAAAAAAATTTTTTTTTAATAGTTGTTATTTTTTTTTTTTTATTGATATAAAAGCAAAAAAAAAAACATAAACATAACAACATAAAATAAAATAACATAAAATTGTACATAAAAACTCATTTTAGCAATAATAGAATTAACATTTGTACTTAAAAATGTATTTTTACTTTAAAAGAATTTCTTTTACAAAACTACACTAAGGTGTAGGTACATATTTAAACGTAAAATAAGGTTCATAAGGCATATCGATATATTCATGAGATCAAATTATTTGTTATTTTAAAAATAAAGCAACAAGTATTGATTATCTTAATAAATCTTTTGTCTGTAGGAGACACGAAATATAAAAATTCATTTTTGTAATAATAAAATTAACATTTGTACTTAAAAATGTATAAGTTAACACGCTTTGATTCTGATCTGCCTAATCGGCAACAGTTAGTTCATACGTAGCTTAGTATTGGTGCTGCGTATGGTTGACACGCGCCGTTTTAGATTTGCACGATCAGCTACTTCGATTTTATATTTTACGTTTTTGCTAATTTAAGTTATATGTTTGCGTTGCACTTTGTAGCCAACGCAAACTTGGTGGTAGGAAATAAAATTTAGTTTAAGACCCTAACTCACAGAACACAGTCGTTTTACTTATTGGAAAGAGATATCCAACGAGAAGAAGTCTACCAGAATAAATACGATAGAGATTTCTTCACTTATATCTACTTTTAAAGTATTTCTTAAAAAAAAGACTACATTAAGGTATAGGTACATATATAAACGAATAATAAGGTACATAATATAAGGTATATCTTTATATTTATGAGATCAAATTGTTTTTGTTAACAAATTATTTGGTATTTTAAAACTAAAACAACAAGAATTGGATGACCTTAACAAATCTTTTTTCTGTATGAGACCGGAAACTGTAGGTACATGAAGCCTATTTCGTTCTTTCGTTTTAATAATATTTTGGTAGGAAAAAATCCGTTCCACATTCACAGAAGAATGTGGAATTGATAATATTCCACCTACAATTCTTGAAAGTTCCAGAAACATTAATTCGTTCAATTCATTTTTCATTTCAGAAACTCTAGCCCAGAAGTTGTATATACTTTCATTTTTAAAATCTTTTAATACTTCTATATCCGCCAGGGATCTAAATTGAGTATTAATTGAGTAAAATTGTTATATTCGTTTGGAAAAATTTTTATTAAAAGTGGCACAATACTATTAGTTTGTCCCGAAACAACATTTTCTGGAATAAATTTACTAAACCAGTTTAATATTTCGTTGTCAAAGTTTACTTTTACTCTCAGCACCTCGCAAAATTTTAAATAAAATTTTTTGGCAATTTCCTTGAAATTCTTCACCACATCACGTTCAACATCATTTGTGGAAATATAAATATCTACTTCTGTTCCACAGTATATTTCTTCAAGAGGAAGATGATTTTCGTTAAGGTTTATATTTGATATTTCGTATTTATCTAGGATTTCTTTTTTTAAAAAATTGCGGCCCATTTGACGAAATAAAAATTTAAGACGTTCCAAGAAAATATGCATACGTGCGTCTTCTGCTTGCATTTCCAAATTTATAGCATTTACGATTTTTAATACATATTGAAGAAAGAGAAACAACATTTTGTAAAGGGGATTAGAAAACCTTGATATGATAAATCGTAATTTCGAATTTTTAAATTCAGCCTCAAAATTATTTAAAGTAAAATAATAATTTAGAGGTTCCCACTGCTCCAAGATCCTGTGCAATATTTTAAAATGACATGGATATCAGTATTAAAATATTCTTGAAACTGTACAAAGTCTTTCTTCGACTGGAACTATTGCAAAAGTGGAAATTTATTTATCTAATAAATTTATCAATATCGTCTGGAATCGAATGTTTTGATGCTGCTGCGGAAACTAAATTCAAAATATGGCATATACAACCATTTCCAAATAAATGTGGCACTAAAGCCTTAAATTTTGACTGTACACCATTTGCAGATCCAGTCATTACAGCACAATTATCCGTGGTTATACCAACCATGCATGTTATCTATCGGAATGTTATTGTCATTAAGCATTTTAATTGTTGCTTCAAATGTGCCATTTGCGGTACAATCGTTTATTTCCACCAGCCCCAAAAAACGGTCGCGACATTTGCCATCAAAAACCCTTATGATTATAGCCAAGTTTTTGGAGACACTACAGTCAGTGCTCTCATCAAGCACAATAGAGTAGTAGTTCTTCTTACAAAACTCTGTTATATTATTAATATTAAGGGGGCCAGTCAAATTAGTTATAATTTTTTGTGCCTTTTGCCTATTTATTAAAAATTTTTTGGCGATTTGAGAGTCGGTAACCCCTTCTTTAATTACGTTATTGAGATGATCAAGAGCTGAAAAAGAAAGATTGTGTTCTGCAACAAACATACTTAGCATAATTTTCAGTTTTCTTGCTGATTCTGCTATTGGACACGCTGTATTTTGCAAAAAATTATTTATCTTTGGAGTACTTTTTGCTCCATTAGATTTTCTGATATGGCCATCACATGACGCATGCCTTTTTATATGCACAATACCTCCAACTATGCTCATGTTACATATATTGCATCTTTTATGATAACCATCCTTAACCAGCCACGGAAATAACTTAGTCCACTCATCTCTAAAAGGCACAACATATGGTTTTTTTCCCTGCTTGCTTGAGCAAAATAAAATATAAATTTTTTTAGTTAGATTCATTTAAAACACTTAAATAAACATACCCTGCTACGTCAGATTCCATTTTTTAAATCGTTGTTTGTTTTTTTAAATTAAATTATGAAAATTTTTGAACCACCAATTTTCCAATGAACGTGCTTTTATCTTTTGTTAGGATTGTTGTAATAAAAAAAAAAACTATAAAAACAAAGTGATGTTAGCTGTAGTTGCTTGCAAATAAACAGCTGAATGCAAAAATCAAAGAAATGATAGCAAAGAAGAGTTGCCACCGTAAATCAATAAAAAAAAAAATAAACTAGGGAAGTTTCATACAAAAAAAAAAAAAAATTGAGAAAATTCGTAAATTGTACCAAATGCGTGATTGGTGTACCATTGTACTTTTGAGTTTGTAATTGTACCAAAAAAAGTACAATTGTACCAACTTTTGCAACCCTGATTGCAATAAATAATTTTAATGATCATGCACATTATAGTGGAGCGAAAAATCGAAGCTCTCAAAAGCCAGGTTTTGGAAACTCTAATGATGGCAACACTGCCAGACGGTTTTTTCAAAATGCAGATGTTTCTGCTCAAATCACAAAAGTTGATGCAGAATTGATAGAAAGAATGCATGTGATACTTATTTCTGTATCTTGCGGGCACGAGATTCACGTAGAAAAATTTAGAAAATATACTCAGAATACATTTTGCTAAGCTCTATCCGTGGTATTATATGCCTCCAACTTTACATAAATTCCTTATTCACGGGCCAGAAATAGTAAGATACGCCTTGTTGCCAATAGGTCAACTATCTGAGGAAGCTCAAGAAGCTAGAAATAAAGATTTTAAAAATTACAGAGAACACTATTCTCGCAAATGCAGTCGGGAGAAGTCAAATGAAGATATATTCAATGGGTTACTTCTTAGTTCGGATCATTTAATTACCACTAAAAGCAAAAATTATGCCAAAAAATATATAATATACCACAGATGGCACTAGATTTATTAATTTTGCCCAAGATTTCTGATGAAGAAGAGATTAATGAAGATATTGATGATGATAATTATGAAGATGCTGATTATATTTATGAAGGTGATGATAATACGGAGGATCTTTGATTTTAATTTATATATATATATATTTAAGTTTCTCTTAAATAAGAACAATATAAAATAAAAAATAAACAATAACAATAAATGCATACAAAATTTTCAATTATAAATGTAGCAATATATTCAATATTAATTGAATTAATTTTTTTTTAAATTTTTTTTTAATTTTTCTGAAATGGTTGTTTGTTTTGTGCTTATAATTATTCATCAATAAAAACATAATATTACTTTATAATGTGAATTTTTTGAGTTAAATTTGTGGAATTGTGGAATTTGGAAAATAAAATCGGATTTTAAAATTCAATTTTTATAAAATAAATACATATTAAATATTTATTCCTTTTCTATGTTTAAAAAAAAATTTATTTTTTCTAAAAGCACATTAACTAAGTTCTAACTTGCAATTTCATTTTTTAATTTATCGCTTTTTATTCCAAAGTTACAGCGAAAATTGTAAGAAAAGATCATTTTTTCCAAAACACAAAAAAGCTCCTAACGGGTTAAAACAAATTTTTTTCCACTTTTTTTTTCAATGGTGGTTTTTTATGCATTAATGAATATCCATTAAAAAAAATGAACAATATTTTGAAATTACGTCTTCCCTGAATTAATCCTCACTTATCATGCTTTTCAACCCACTGCGCGCCCCCACTTAAAATATCAAAAAAAAAAAAAAATAAAGCCTATAGTTCCTTCTAGATAAGACTCTGTAAAAATTTCAGTAAGTTGGTCCAAGGGTTTAGCCTCCTATATACTGCAAACAAAAAAAATGTATATACTTTCGCTTTTTTATATGGACTAACGGAAATTTTTTTCTTTCATACTTAAATAATTTTATAATTTTATTTTCTTTGAAGCTTAAATATGTGTTTTTGTATGTAATAGTAGCGACTTTAAATGAATTTTACTGAAAAAAAAATGTACCAGGGGGTTGCACATTTGTAAATATGTTGAACATCTGCAAAGAAATACCTTTCAAATGATATGTTTTTTGTGAAAATCGGTTGGTAATTGAAGGTGTGGTATATGTCACAATAAATCGCTTTGTTTTTATTATTATAGATTTATATGGAACAGCCAATGGACCAACAATATCCATATGTATATGTTCAAATCTACATTTGGAAATCTCAGTTATTATATTTGGAGATTTTTCATATACATTGTCTAGATTTTTGACACTGAAGCTACTGCCAATATCCATAAACTCAAATCTTTATATTTGGTCTAGGAGATTTATCTTTTTTAAATTTAGGAATAATCGTTAACGTTAAAGTATCATCTTCCAAAAAGTATCTAAGATGTTCACCAAAAAGGTGTATTGCGAGATGTTCCCGATCAAAGGTGCAATAACATTACTTTGTGGAACTTAATATTGTAAAAAAATTAGCCAGGGGCTCCCAATTCTCATTATTAAATTTCTGTAAATAAGAACTAACAGCTAGGGAGATTTTTGTATACCATGAATAATAACTTATTTGTGTTCTCTCAGTGAATTTTTGTTTAACAATATTAAATGTTATCTCCGCATATTTTGTCCACTAAATAAAAGATATAAAGAACAAGAAAGAAAATTATAGTCGGTCTAGACCGACCATATGATAATCTATACCATGGTTTAGAGACCCTATCTTTCAGTCCAACTAATTAGATATAGAAAATAAGCATAAACCAAATTTGAGTGGCATTGTTATTAATTTTTTTGGCTGCAGATATGAAAAAGTTAATATCTGGTGCTATATTTATATGAGGACTAGGTCGAAAAATGGACCGATCTTGACCATATTTTGTAACGTCACTTATATTTTGAAAAAATACATACAAACCAAATTTGAGAAAAATCTGTGCAATATTCTTGTTTTTTGATAGATTTAAGTGAAGATCGGGAAGCAGCTTATATGGGACCTATGACTAAAATTGTCCTATCGGAATTAGTTTCGGACTACTAATTCATGGATATAATAGACACATACGAACCCAATTTGACTGAGGTCTATACTATAATTTGGATCTTATGGCACTTCATGTCGGTTTCATAGGGGTCATTTGTATGGGGGCTAGGTCTGAACATGCACCGAATTTCACCAGTTTCATTAGTGTTCATCCTATGGCCGATCGAAGCATACATACCAAATTTCATCAAAATATATTCAAATTTGCGACCTGTAGTTTGATTACAAGCTTTACATGGACACACAGACGGACGGACGGACGGACCGACATTGCTAAATCGACTCAGAAAGTGATTCTGAGTCGATCGGTATAATAAAAGGTCAAATATTTTTGGTAGTTACAAACAGCAGAACAAAGTCATTATACCCAAACCACATAGTGGTATAGGGTATAATTAAACATCTTGCCAGCATTGGAATGCATCTATGATAATCGTTAATCATTCCCAGAAATTTAAAAAATGTTTTATTAGTAAAGGTTTTCCAAGAGAACTAATTGCTTCAACACAATCTTTTGAAGGCTAACTTCTATCCTTTGAAATTTGATAACCCAAGAAATCTTATAATGTTTCTCCAAAAATACATATTGAAGATTTAGACTAAATCTGTTTAACTGTTCAAATACTAATCTGAGATGTGTCATATGTTCTGTATTACTTGAACTTGCAACTAAAATGGCAGATTGAATATCATATTTATCAGTGGAAGACTTCTAACTGATCTCATTGTTGTCTCCTTATGCCCAGAAATTATAAGTAACAGTTGTCACTTCAGTTACCTTAGCTTTACAGCCGTTCAAGAAAAATCCCCATAAATCGTGACTTTGATCCCTGAAAAAAAAAAAAAACCATTAAACACCTCAAGATGAATTATCACGCTTTTCATTCCATATGTGTCCTCTAATAACTAATCAACTTTAACTTTTAATTTTAAAGACATGCACAATTTTACGTAATTTTTGATCGGCCTTAAGTATAGTAATATTTTTTTTCCTTCATTTTTCCGAAATTAGCCGAGAACTTAGAATTTTTGGTACTTTTAGGTGCTCCACTGAGTGTAATACTATCCTAATTTAATTTAAACTTCAATTTGTGTAAATATTTTTCACTTTTGATATGTGTTCCAAATCTATAATATTAATAGGCAAGGCGATTGCTTGTGACTGATGTAACTTTGTTAGTTTTAAACCGATTTCGACCAAGCATACCTCATTTGAATAGTATTTATTTTAAGCTGTCCACCAGATTACATATTTGCACCATCTGGAACAATTTTTGGAGTAAAATTCATGTAAAGTTGCTACTAACAGATACTGTGTGTATGCTTATTAAATTTGTTAATGTTTTTCCACAAAATTCTATATGAAAATCCCTGTGTCGAATTAAAAAAAAGATTTTGGATACAACCGAATTTCATTATAATAATCGCATATCACACGCCCTGTGTTAAACTGTTCAATTGCCTAAAACTAGCATAAAAGGCGATTCAAATAACTTTAGGCTTTTATTTCTGTGTGTTCTACAAATATTTCTTAGAAATATATTTATTGAATTAAGTAGATTAAAAAAACCTTGATAGAAATAAATTGAATGAATAAATAAATTTTCCTAGAATTTGCACTCGAATTTCGAGGGCTGGGCTCTGCTATTTTTATTTCAATATCTTCATTGGATCAGTAGTAAGGCCCGTGTTTTGTAAACCACCAAAATGTGTTTGGCGACTTAAATGATTAATTTAAATTTGGTTTTTGAAATTAAATTTGGTCTGCAGAAACATTATTGATGTTTTAGAAAGCCTTCGGCAACCAGACTATGTCGACAAAAATGTTTTGAAGTATCATAAACAGGTTCCAGTAGGTACGGAAAACATTGCAGACAAATGATGTCAAGAAAGTCAAAAGAGAGGAGTTAGAGGCTGAAAAACCTTCAACTGACATTTAGAGAATTTGGCGATACCAATGACATTTCCAAAGAATCAGTTAAAACCATTTTAAAAGATAGTTTGGCCCGCAAACTCAAAATTTTCAAGAAAAAAAAACTTTGCAATAATATCTCTGAAGAAATACTTTCTGACACCCAGATCAAAGTGAAATTCATCATTACGGACGATGAGACGCTGAAACAGCTGACCAAATCAGGTCAAAATAAAATTCATCATTATGGACGATGAGAGCTGACAAAATCAAGCTATTTTTCGTAAAATGGTGAAGCAAAACCAAAGATATCACGCCAATGTCAAGGTCTTGTTAAGATTTTGCTTCGACTATTGTGGTGTGATATGTTATGAATTCCTTACGCACGGTCAAACTGTTAACAAGGAGTATTATTTCAGTGTTAGGCGTCGTTTGTGTGAAGCAAAAAAGGCTATGTAATGAATGTACTATCCAACACTGTATTAGTGCTTCGGGACCATTTCGCATAAACGTGTTATTTCCGGTTAATAAACAAAATCAAAAGTCCACTCTGGGAATATCACTGTGAATCGATTGTGGAGCTAAAAGTATAATCGCTGGGCAATTTGAAGGTCAATCCCGGAAATTGACTTTTACATTTGATTCGAGAATGGGAAAAAAATTTTGATTTAAGTAAATTGGATTGTAAATTGATTTCTCTGAAGTCAAAGAAATTGATTTAAAAGAATAAGAAAAGATAATAAATTTTATAATAAAAGTCACATTTTCATTTGGACCCAGTAGAACTTTTTATTATAATAACATATTTCTATTTACTATTTATAATAAATTATGACACTAATATTAGATTCCTATTACACCAAGCATATGTTTACCCAAAGTTATGAGTGCCATTTTGTTCATCACTGTTCTTCAAATATTTATTATGCTGATAAGGAAAACTAATATAAAGTTGTTTGTTTGTTTTTTTTTCTTCTTCTCTTTCCTTTTGAGTGCTGGTGTGTACTAGTGAAAACCTAATATTGCTTCAGAGTATTTAGTATGTAGAACATCTTACATTCACCAAATACAGAGACTCACATACAGCTGAAGAATGGCGCGGCAGTAGTTCTTTCATCTAATTTCGATTTTCCAGAAAATTATCCCGCACAAGAAATGAAATTTAACAACGGCTTTTCTCTTCAATGAAAACTGATGATTTTTGTTTATCTATTGCTACTTATAAAGATTTTCGTCTCTTCTTTAGCGGGAGCTTATGTTGGAAATGTATTTTCTTTTATTTTGTCTATGTTTGTTTTTATCACAACAATGCCAATAAGGATAGACTCAAATATATATACACACACACACACACATACACTTAGAAATCAACAGTACTACCAAACTAAAGGAGGAAAATTTTTAGTGTATTCGTGTAATTCTGATTGTATTGTATTGTGTACAAATGAAGGAATCAATGGGATGGTTGACTACTGTCTTTGAACGAGTGCTAATACAAAATATACACGTACACGAACACACACACACACACAAACACATTTACAGTCTAAATAACTCGTAATACGTATTGAATTTTAATCGAGTTTTTCATGGTTATTTTTTTACGATGTTCGATATATGTATGTAAGTGCCTGTTTTGATGGTATTATTGTATTAAATACATTTAAAGTTTTACAAATAAAAATATTGAATTGTATATAAAATATTTTTCAAAAACCCTGGGGTGTCATTTAATCATTGTAAACACTTAAAATAGTACGAAAAAGCTTGTTGTAACAAAATAAAAATTTATATTAAATTAAATCAAATTAGATCAAATTAAATTTGTTTGACTAAAAAAATGCTCCAATATTTTGCTTCTGTTTCATGATTTTTGAATTTATATTTTTCTTCTCTAATTGAGCTGATAATGATTTCAATTATTTATATTAAATTTCAAACAAAAACAACATTTTAAATATTCTTGGGGGTTAATCTTTATTTAAAGTAGTTTAAAGAAATTTTATGGCAATTTAAATCGATCCTATAAGAATTATTTGTACTATTTATAGCAAGTTTATAAAGCATTTCCTTTTTTCTACAGAAGATACTTCAACTGAGACTAAGTCAAAATTTTAAATAAATATTTCATATGTATGACAATATAGTAGAAACGTTTAACGTTAAACGTTAAACGATGACTTGAACGGTCACTACGAAAAAATTGGATCCTACAATTATAAGAATTTAAGAATTTTTAAATTTTAGTTATATTTAAAAAACAATATATTAACACAGTATAGCTTAAATTCAGAAAAAACAACAACACTTAAAAGTACTCATTTTTATGCTGTTAACAAAACATTGTAAACCTTTACTCTACAATTATTGCAAACTTTCCCTCTACTTTTTCGTTCCAATACTTTATTGGTTATCTATTATTTGTTAGTACCGTTTGACAATACTGAGGCATGGAGTCATTTAAATTATTGATGATATCCATTGAAAATTTTTACCAATTTGAATTTTCTGTGAATTTTATATGGGATTGCGATCTAGTGATTGGGCTGGCCATTCCAAAACACTAACTGCATTAGATTGTGGTCATTCAGTTACATCTATGGATAGCTCCGCCCATACAAAGTAAGTAAATAATAATACTAGCAGTAACCCGATACGCTTTGCTCCACCCCTCGATACACACCTCGTAGGAGGTGCCGCGCCTATTAGTCTGATTACGCCAACTTTTTGGGCAACTACTCACATTAATAACTTACGAACTCAAACAAAGTCGCTAGACTTTCATTATTATAGTACCTACTCGCCCCGGTAGGTGAGTAGGTAGCGTGCTCGCCTATCATGCGAGGGGTCGTGGGTTCGATTCCCACCAGAGGCTTTGGTCTGTCGCTGCAAAAAAAAAATAAAAAAATTAACACACTACTCCCTCTTTCCTCCTTAACCTATTTTCCTGAGATCAACACAATGCACTGCATCTGTAGGGGGCATCCCCGGAGTGTTGATAAATTAAAAAAAAAAAAAAAAAAATACTTACTTTGTATGGGAGGTGACACGCCCTCTGGTCCGATCCCGCCCATTTTTTATGAGACTACTCACATTAACAACCCATGAACTCAGACAAAGTTCCAAGGCTTTCACTATTACAGTACTTCATATATATGACATTATATATTTACTTTGTATGCGAGGTACCACGCCTACTGATCGGATTCCGCCCATTTTTTTTCGATAACTTATGAAGTCACACAAAGTCTCAAGACTTTATCTATAACAGTACTCTAGATATATGACATTTAATATTTACTTTGTACGGTGGGTACGACGCCCATTGGTCCGATCACGCCCATTTTTTCCGCAAGTCTTCGAATTCTTCAAATATGTATATGTGTATACTTTTAGAGCGCTTTCTTTAGTAGTACTCCAGATATTATATGTTAAAATTAGATGTTAAAAATTCACTTTATATGGGAGTTGACACGCCCACTGGTCCGATCGCGCCCATTTTTTATGAGACTACTCACATTAACAACCCATGAACTCAGGCAAAGTACCAAGGCTTTCACTATTACAGTACTTCATACATATGACATTATATGTTTACTTTGTAGGCGTGGTACCACGCCCACTGACCGGATTCCGCCCATTTTTTTCGAGTATTAACGTTGATTACTTATGAAATCACACAAAGTCTCAAGACTTTATCTATTACAGTACTCTAGATATACGACATTTATTATTTACTTCGTATGGTGGGTACCACGCCCATTGGTTCAATCACGCCCATTTTTTCCGCAACTCTTCCAATTATTATACCCTATACCAGTATGTGGTTTGGGTATAATGACTTTGTGCTGCTGTTTGTAACTACCAAAAATATTTGACCTAGACCCATCTTTTATTATACCGATCGAATCAGAATCACTAACTGATTCGATTTAGCGATGTCCGTCCGTCCGTCCGTCCGTCCGTCTGTGTCCACGTAAACCTTGTAATCAAACTGCAGGTCGCAAATATGAATATATTTTGTTGAAAATTGGCGCATCAGCTTTCATCGGCCATAGGATGACCACTACTAAAATTGGTGAGAATCGGTCCATGTTTAGACCTAGCCCCCATACAAATGACCCCTATGAAAGCGACATAAATTGCCATAAGATCCAAATTGTCATATAGATCTTACTCAAATTGGGTTTGTATGCGTTTATTACATCCATTAATGAGTAGTCCGAAAATGATACCCATGGGACAACTCCTAGTCGTAGTCCCCACATAGAGCTGCTTCCCAATCTTCACTTAAATCTATCAAAAAACAAAAATATTGCACTTATTCTTTTCAAATTTTGTTTGTATATATTTTTGCAAAATACAAGAGACTTTACCAAACATAGTCAGGATCGGTCCATTTTTGGGCCTAGTCCCCATATAGATATTGGATCCGATATGAACTTTTTCATATCTGCAGCCAAATAAATTAATAAAAATCCCACTCAAATATGGTTTATGCTTATTTTCTATATCCAATTAGTTGGGCCTATGAGATAGGGTCCTAAACGCATGGTATAGGGTATCATATAGTCAGTCTAGACCGACTATAATTTTCTTACTTGTTATATATAAGATAATATAACTAGTGTACTATAAAAGGGAAAGCCTCGACGCTTTGCATGAGTCCACCCAATATTAATGTGAGTAGTCCGATAAAATTGTGCGGGATGGGATAAGTGGACGTGGCTCCTCCTATACTAAAAATTATGAAGTTCTACGAAAGCGAATATGGGCGGAATCGCCAACTTCAAAAATCGCCCAAACCGAAAATCGCGAAACTTAAAAATCGGCAAAAACAAAAATCTTCAAAATCAAAAATGGGCAAAATCGAAAATCGCTAAAATCTCAAAATCACCAAATCAAAAATCGCTAAAATGAAGACTTGCCGAATGATATTCTCAATTCAACACCAATAGTTAACTGTTGCAGATTTAGTTTGGAAAATCCATGTTCTACCCGTGGGCAGCTATATAAAACTTGCTCCAGAGAAGGAATGCCGAAAGATTGAATCAAGAAACAAAAAATATTGCATATCAGCAGGCATTGAAATAAAAAATAATATAAAATAAACTAGAGGACCCCTGCTGCTCCGCAGCATTATTATTATATTATATTAATTTTTATAATATAATACCAAAATTTGCCAAGAGAAGTTAACGTACAGTAATGCCAAAATATGCCAAGAGAAGTTAACGTACAGTAAAAGTAAAGTTGGTTGTCCACGCATAACTTTCCTCAAACCCAACGAATTTAAGCAGTTAATACCTTAAAAGAAGGAGCTTGATCTACTGAGTGTTCTTAGACCTATGTCAACAGCCTACGTTAATCAGAACTCTAGCTATAGAGGTTTGAGAGAAGAAAACTATTGAAAAAAATCTTGAATGCAAAGTTTATTCATTAATTCTTTTAATATATAAGATTAAATAAAATATTTTAACTGTTGTATGATTTTCATTTAAATCGCAAGATAAATATGTTAAATATTAAAGCTATTTTTTTAAAAGCTGTGTAATTAGTTTTTCTTCCTATTTAGTTTTCAATTGTTAGTGTTTATTTTTGTCTGTTAATTCGAGGACAGGGTTCAACATAAATAACAATATGAAAAAGGTAAATTTAGAAAATTCGCAACAATAAACTCTATTTCATGATATAATTATAAAAAAGAAAAACCTGGTTCTCGAATAACTTCATAATTGTACCGGCCTTGAATCAGGTCAATTTTTAAAGTATTGTATGGTTACTTTTGCCACTCCCTGTATTATTTTCATTCACTTCTTGACTGGAAACATAAAGAAACTCACTTGCCAAGCACTTCCTTAAGTAAAGCTAAAAACAGATTAAACAAATACAAAACAACAACAACAACAAAAAAACCAAAGGAAAAATTAAACGCAATTATATGCTTTATGGTTAACTGCTCACAATTGTTGCAAGTAACTACTTAATACATATTTACATTTGTAACAGTTTTTGATGGTTTTGTTGCTCCTGCTGCTATTACATTTACTCAAGGTGCTCGTTCTGTAGATATTCGATGTAAAAATGTTCATGGTTAAGATTTGGTTGTTAAATAATAAAAAAAATACAAAAAAATGGAAGAAACACAAATAGTAACATTAGAAAAATAGAAAATATATTTAGCTTCAACTGCTCACGTACAATTTTTTGAGCTAATATTAGCGAAGTACAGGAATAGTTACCATTATTATTTACACTGTTCTCTATCATGACTGTTAAGCTATAAATAACGAGATAACTCGTAAATTGCCATATTGGCCAGGGCACCGACTAGAAGTTATTTCGTATTTGTAATAATATGATTAAACTAAATTGGTTTTTGAAACCGCAATCACTGTGACGTGTTAAAAAACTTCTCAGAGAAGGATTTTTTTATTTAAATAAAATAATAAATTCAAAACGCTCTTCCAAGTCATAAAATCCGTGAATATATTAGACGAAATTTTCACAGCATTTTACAAATGCAAAAGAGATGAACAATTTTCTGTACTCTTTTTTCGTTCATATGTAAGAATTCGCAAAAGTTTTCTTTACCCTGTATTACAGCGTTTTATTAGTTTGTGTTGATCTGACTTATCAGGAAGATCCCAATATAACTTGTATACGTTATAAAACATGAAAAATATAGGTAACCTGTATTTTTTTAAGGTGGTAAAAAAGGCACCAGGCCATACCTTTTTTAAATTTTCACTTCTGGTCCAAAGAAATCATATACAATTTGGAATTGTGCAAGCACTGTTCAACAAAATATTTTACACAATACTATATTTTTAGGGGTTTTGTATGGTGCTACCTATGAATTTAATGAATCTAAGCTCATAAATATTATTCGCAGTTCTGTTTTATTGAGGTTCTATTTCAGCTTTTTTTGCTAGTTCGTTTTTAAAATCAAATTTCCCGTTGGTGACAACCCTGCAATCGGCAGTATAAGGTGCGTTTCACAATTATAAATCACTCAACTTTTTACTATACCACCAGAACGACAGACTGTAACGTATGCATACCTGCTAGACAAACTGTATATCTTGCGAAGAATAAAAGCAACAACAAAAAACAAGTAAGAAAATTATAGTCGGTCTAGACCGACTATACGATACCCTATACCATGCGTTTAGAAACCCCATCTCTTAGGCCCAACTAACTGGACATTGAAAATAAGCAAAAACCAAATTTGAGTGGGATTTTTATTAATTTTTTTGGCTGCAGATATGAAAAAGTTCATATCGGATGCTATACCTATAAAGGGAGTAGGTCCAAAAATGGACCGATCCTGATCATGTTTGGTAAAGTCTCTTGTATTTTGCAAAAATATTTACAAACAAAATTTGAGAAGAATCAGTGCAATATTTTTGTTTTTTAATAGATTTAAGTGAAGATCGGGAAGCAGCTCTATATGGGGTCAAAGGGATCATTTTTGGACTACTCATTAGTGGATGTAATGAATGCATACAAACCCAATTTGAGTAAGATCTATATGACAATTTGGATCTTATGGCCATTTATGTCGATTTCATATGGGTAATTTGTATGGGGGCTAGGTCTTAAAATGGACCGATTCTCACCAATTTCAATAGCGTTCATCCCATGGCCGATAAAAGCTTATATACCAAATTTCGTCAAAATATATTCATATTTGCGACCTGCAGTTTGATTACAAGCTTTACATGGACACACAGACGGACGGACGGACGGACGGACGGACGGACGGACATTGTTAAATCAACTCAGAAAGTGATTCTGATTCGATCGGTATAATTAAAGATGGGTCTAGGTCAAATATTTTTGGTTGTTACAACAGCAGCACAAAGTCATTATACCCAAACCACATAGTAAACTTCTATTTCACAATACAATCACAAAACAAGTAAAAAAATTATAGTCGGTCTAGACCGACTATATGATACCCTATACCATGGTTTAGAGACCCTATCTTTCGGTCCAACTACTTCGATATAGAAAATAAGCATAAACCAAATTTGAGTGGGATTTTTATTAATTTTTTTGGCTGCAGATATGAAAAAGTTCATATCGGATGCTATATCTATAAAGGGACTAGGTCCAAAAATGGACCGATCCTGATCATGTTTGGTAAAGTCTCTTGTATTTTGCAAAAATATGTACAAACAAAATTTGAGAAGAATCAGTGCAATATTTTTGTTTTTTAATAGATTTAAGTGAAGATCGGGAAGCAGCTCTATATGGGGTCAAAGGGATCATTTTTGGACTACTCATTAGTGGATGTAATGAACGCATACAAACCCAATTTGAGTAAGATCTATATGACAATTTGGATCTTATGGCAATTTATGTCGATTTCATATGGGTAATTTGTATGGGGGCTAGGTCTGAACATGGACCGATTCTCACCAATTTCAATAGCGTTCATCCCATGGCCGATAGAAGCTTATATACCAAATTTCATCAAAATATATTCATATTTGCGACCTGCAGTTTGATTACAAGCTTTACATGGACACACAGACGGACGGACGGACGGACGGACGGACGGACGGACGGACGGACGGACGGACGGACATTGTTAAATCAACTCAGAAAGTGATTCTGATTCGATCGGTATAATTAAAGATGGGTCTAGGTCAAATATTTTTGGTTGTTACAAACAGCAGCACAAAGTCATTATACCCAAACCACATAGTGGTATAGGGTATAAACAGCGTAACGTGTGAGACGTAAGACAAAATCGGTGTGACTTAAGATTGTATTGGTGAAAAAATTATGATATGTATATAATAACCTGTTCGAAAATGAAGAATTAAAAATGGAAAATATAAAATGAGAAATAAAAAATGAAAAAAGAAAAATAAAAAATGAAAAAAAAAATAAGAAACAAAAAATGAAAAAAAAGGAAAAATAAAAAATATTAAAAATTGATTGCTGTAAGGGATACATAGATGACGATTTCTGTTTGATTTTAAAAAAGTGCCACAAAAATTCTTTAATTACTAGATGTTTACACATCTCCCCTGTGATCGGACTCACAGGATTTTTAATTTTTAAGAAAATGTACTTTGATATGAAAATTTACCAGTTGAAAAATACCAGTTTTCCTGCTTTGCCGCATTCGGTGGAGCATGTAAACCAAAGATCGAATATATAGGTTAATATGCATAAAGGTAAAATTTTTAATCTGTTTGGCCGTTTTCCCCCTTAAATGGCCGGACTTTGAAAAAAAAAATACTCCTGAGCCCATGTTTGTTTCTCGGATGGAGTGTACATACCTATTTTCATATTCCTACATTCATTTGTTACCGCTTTTAACCCCTTAATATACGAGTTTTTAAAAATCCCTTCTTAGTATCCACACAACTCTTATATATGTATATAGATTTGTTTATACGATAGTTAATGAATAAATTCTATTGTATATTAAAATAATATTAATAAAAATTCTTACCTTAATAAATTTTTCTAGTGGTAACCGAATTCCAACCGATCCTTTTTCTATGTGTACCCAAACTTTTAAACAACTTACGAACGAAGCATTGTTTCTACCAACAACTCATAAAATAACAACGTTCAACTTATAATTCTTTTCTTGGACGTTTCTTATGCGTATAATTAAAAACGGATTTATTTTAGTGAGTTATAATTTTATGATTAACTCTAAAACTTATGACCAGTTGAACGAAGGACTATTGAATAAGAATGTGCTTGCCTTTATTTAGTATAAAAATATATATGGCATATATAACATAGCTATACCCTATACCCCTATGTGGTCTAATGACGTTGTGCTGCTGTTTGTAACTACCAAAAATATTTTACCTAGACCCATATTTTATTATACTGATCGACTCAGAATCACAGGTCGCAAATATGAATGTATTTTGGTTAAATTTGGTATATACGCTTTTATCGGCCATAGGATGAACGCTATTGAAATTGGTCAAATTCGGTCCATGTTCATTTTAATACTTAATTTTTAATTTTAATTTTTAATTTTTAATTTTTAATTTTTAATTTTTAATTTTTAATTTTTAATTTTTAATTTTTAATTTTTAATTTTTAATTTTTAATTTTTAATTTTTAATTTTTAATTTTTAATTTTTAATTTTTAATTTTTAATTTTTAATTTTTAATTTTTAATTTTTAATTTTTAATTTTTAATTTTTAATTTTTAATTTTTAATTTTTAATTTTTAATTTTTAATTTTTAATTTTTAATTTTTAATTTTTAATTTTTAATTTTTAATTTTTAATTTTTAATTTTTAATTTTTAATTTTTAATTTTTAATTTTTAATTTTTAATTTTTAATTTTTAATTTTTAATTTTTAATTTTTAATTTTTAATTTTTAATTTTTAATTTTTAATTTTTAATTTTTAATTTTTAATTTTTAATTTTTAATTTTTAATTTTTAATTTTTAATTTTTAATTTTTAATTTTTAATTTTTAATTTTTAATTTTTAATTTTTAATTTTTAATTTTTAATTTTTAATTTTTAATTTTTAATTTTTAATTTTTAATTTTTAATTTTTAATTTTTAATTTTTAATTTTTAATTTTTAATTTTTAATTTTTAATTTTTAATTTTTAATTTTTAATTTTTAATTTTTAATTTTTAATTTTTAATTTTTAATTTTTAATTTTTAATTTTTAATTTTTAATTTTTAATTTTTAATTTTTAATTTTTAATTTTTAATTTTTAATTTTTAATTTTTAATTTTTAATTTTTAATTTTTAATTTTTAATTTTTAATTTTTAATTTTTAATTTTTAATTTTTAATTTTTAATTTTTAATTTTTAATTTTTAATTTTTAATTTTTAATTTTTAATTTTTAATTTTTAATTTTTAATTTTTAATTTTTAATTTTTAATTTTTAATTTTTAATTTTTAATTTTTAATTTTTAATTTTTAATTTTTAATTTTTAATTTTTAATTTTTAATTTTTAATTTTTAATTTTTAATTTTTAATTTTTAATTTTTAATTTTTAATTTTTAATTTTTAATTTTTAATTTTTAATTTTTAATTTTTAATTTTTAATTTTTAATTTTTAATTTTTAATTTTTAGCTTAGATATAGACCGCGTGATCGTGATTTCCACAGACAGACGGACAGAGGATTGACGATCATCGCTATATCAACTTCCCTTGTTATAATGTTATAATGATCAGGAAAATATATAGGTCTCCGGAATTTATGTCGATGTGTTACATACCGAATGACAAACCTATACCCCCTGCCAATGAGTTGTGAATGGTATAATTAGCATAAAGCAAATTTGAGTGGAATTGTTATTAATTTTTTTGACTTTGGATATGAAATAGTTCATAACGGATGCTATATTAATATGGGAACTAAGTCCAAAAATGGACCGCTCCTGACTACATTTTGTATGGCCACTTATTTTTTGCAAAAACATGTACAAACCAAGTTTGAAAAACATATGTGCAATATTTTTGTTTTTTGATAGATTTAAGTGAAGATCGTGCAGTAGCGATAAATGCATGTGATAAATGAACACAAACCCAATTTGACCGAAATCTTTATGATAATTTTGATATTATGGCAATTTAAGTGGTCATTTGTATAGGTAATAGGTCTGAACAATTTATGTACAAATTTTATCAACATATATTCATACTTGCGACCTGCAGTTTAATTACATGGTTTACATGGATGGACAGAAAGTGAATCTGAGCCAATCGGTATAATAAAAGATGGGTCTACGTCTAATATTTTTGATAGTTACAAACATCAGCACAAAGTCATTATACTCTAACCATATAGTGGTATAGGGTATTAATAAGAAAAATATATTTTTGAACGTACAAGTGAAAACGACAAAATATTTATTGTGCCGAAACACTTTCTTGGCTGACTGTTCATAAACTTTACATATAGTTTTCAGATCGAACAAATTCACTTATCCTTATTATATTGCAAGTGTTAAATATTAATGGATATTTTTCTTTTTTTTAGGTAAGTCATCAATATCAAACTGAACAATATCAAGCTGATGTAATTTTTTGTAAGTAGACGCTAATATATACTTAATAAATAAATGTATATTTTATTTTGAATACGTAAACATAAATCTTGCTGATTTAATATAAAGAAACTGTATAATTACTGAGTTAATCACACTTTTAAAGTTTCTCCCTAAAAATCCATATTTGAACAGCTTGAGTTCAGAAGTGTCACTTCATTGCTATTGCACTTTTAAGGTGTTTTACAAAGTGTAACTTTTAACTTACAAAAAAAAAAGCAAAGTGTATGCATCGGGTTAAAAAAATCCTGACTGCTAGAAAGCAAATTATATAAACACAACAAGCAGAAAATCCATTAACAAAGAACAACAAAGTTTTCAGTCATTAAGTTAAACCTGGTCTTGTACTTTGTACAATCTTTTTCATTAACAGTTCATTTTTATGGGTGAAGGAATGAAACATTAAACTTAAATAACATGATTCACCGAAAAATCTAGGGATTTTTTTCTGAATGCAAAACCTTCATATTATTTTCTTTTCTGTTTCTCAATTTAAATCGAAACATTATCCTTAAATTTTAACCGAAAATCTAAACATTATATATAAGTTCCACCTTTATACTTTAAGTACATTGAGAACATTCGTACCGCTACATCCGTTTGCGGTTTAGTTTTTTTTTCTCACCAGCAACTTTTACAAAATGTTTCAGTTTTATCGCTTTTTCTAGTTTTATGTTGGTTTTAGTAGTTGCAGTGTTAACAATGTTATGCTAAACGAAAGTGGTTGGTTTTTGGGGGGAAAACTATAAAAATTGCAAACGGAAAATATTTCTGAAGAACTAAAACAATAAGTTTCTTAAATCTTTTCACATACATCAACACATATCAAAAAAATATGTAAATAAAATCTGAATAGAAAATGAGTTATGAGAATATATCGACACTTAACTTATGAATATGTATGAGTGGTTTTGAAAATATTTCATATAGAGCATTAAATGTGTATGGGTTGTAGGAAAAAATGATTAAGGTGTGGGGTTAATATGTGTATATTGCAAATTGGTCTGATAATTCCTTTTAAAGCAAAACTTTCGTTGCAATTGTGAATTTTTTTTTTAATTTAGAAGAAGTTTCATACCATCGGTTCCATATAATGGCAAGTTTTTCGAACACATTCCATTTAATATAACTACAAAGTTTAATTGACCAAGTGACAGGTGTACAACAAACTCCAGATCTCGTGCTGAAGGAATCACTTACCAACAGCTTGAAATGTGTCAATCTGAAGCAAAAATCCACATCATAAGAGGTCTCTTTGGCGAAAATCGGCAAAAACATGAACTTACCGCTATATCAAAAAAAAAAAAAAAAACAAACACCTGAAATACATGCTCACTAAAGTACAACTATAACTAACTATAAGCCTATATATTGCAAAATAAGCATAATGCCTGGATTAGTCTACGACTGAAAGTTGGTGCAACAAGTACCGAAACCATGGCGTTAAACAATTTAAGTACTGAAAACATGGCGTTGAACAATATAAAAATATTTGAACTGTTTACAAGGTCAACCACACCAAAGTTTTTCACGGAAGCTGCTTTAGAAGAACTTGATAGCTTATACGGAAATATTGAGAGAAGAGAAATTATAAAAAATAATTTTTATCTGATATATGCAAATATTAAGGCAAAATGGGTGAAATCTAATCGAACCATTCAGAACATCAACTCCAAATACGAGGACTGGCTTAATGAAGACACCATCCTGGATATATTGGCAGTAGGTAAACCCACCACATCAACCAGAAGAGCAAAAGGAAGGCCAAAAAAAGTATTGAGGAGTGTTCAATTTTCAAAAGAGAGAGGAAACTTGCCGATGCCACCAATGACTTGACCACGAAGCATTTAGCGGACGCGCTGTCTATTAAATATACAAAGGATAGTGAAAGAGTTAGGTCGCAGATTACAAAATCTGTTGCTGATGCAAGCCCACTGCGACTAAAAAGGATTAAGGAAAGCATTCCCACGCCCACAAATGCACACATTAAAAAATATGGTTCCGAAGAAGCC
Organism: Cordilura impudica; assembly: GCA_963682025.1. NCBI lineage: Eukaryota > Metazoa > Arthropoda > Insecta > Diptera > Scathophagidae > Cordilura > Cordilura impudica. The sequence continues at coordinate 291,211,132 of OY821517.1, forward strand.
TTGGCCTTGTTTATGGACTTACAACTTTCCAAAGAAAAATATGAGATACTACGGGCATCCTTGATGCGACACGGGGCTGAAGTTTTACCAGGATACAAGCATATTACGCAAGCCTAGATAAATTCACGACCACTGCATACGGAGTTTACGGAAGTCTCTGTGAAAGCCAATTTGCAGGATCTCATGGGCCATACAGCAAAACGGTTGTTGGAGAGTCTTCCTGAAAATGAGGTGAAAATTCTTCCTGAGAAACTGACATTGATCAGCAAATGGGGCTGCGATGGATCATATGTACAAAGCGTTTATAAGCAAAGGATATCTTCCGATGACGCTACAATATCGCACGGAAATACGTTTATGGCATCTGTTGTTCCTTTGCAGCTAAAATCTGATGTTTCCCTATACTGGAAAAATCCACGTCCATCATCAGTGCATTATTGCCGACCAATAATGTTTCAGTTTGCAAGGGAATCGGCAGAACTCATAAGGACCACGGTGAAGGACATTGAAGAACAAATAAGCAAGATTAAGCCTACAAGGCTGCAAATTGGAGAAGGAAAATATATTGAATACAATTACGAGTTCCACCTGACCATGGTTGGTGGAAAAGTCGTAAACGAACTGACAGGAACAACCTCAACATTGTCATGCCCGATTTGCAAAAAGAGTCAGAAGAACTTTGGTAATTTAAACGATTCTACAAACGAGGAGAATTACGAATATGGAATGTCAACATTGCACGCAAGGATAAGGTGTATGGAGTTCTTGCTAAAATTGGCATATACCATACCACAAGAGGAGGAAAACTTCGATGAAAATACATCAATAAAGGATAAGGAAAAGATCAGAAAGAAGCAAATACAGGATGCTTTTTTTAAACAAGTTGGACTAAAAGTAGACTGCCCAAGCACGGATACGGTAACTCAAACAATGAAAACACTTCTAGGAGATTTTTTGAAAATGATGAGGCAGTAACTAGAATCACTGGAATTGACAATCAAATCGTGAAAAGATTGGGAACGATCTTGAATGTTTTAAACTGCAAAAAAAATGTCAATTCTACAAAATATGGAGAATATGCATCGAAAATTGCATCTCTTTTAGCAGAAATGTATTAACAGAAAAAGTTGATCCCGACCGTCCATAAAATATTGGCGCATGGCAAAGATATAATTGATTGCCAGTCTTTGCCAATTGGAGAGCTTTCTGAAGAAGCATAGGAGTCTCTTAACAAATTTTATAAAAAATATAGATTGCAGAACACATTCAAAGCATGAAGGGTAAGGCAAAATGAGGGCCTCTTCAACATGTTGGCAGCATCTTCCGATCCACTTATTTCTTCCCTGCGGCATGTGAAGTCACGAATAGAGTTAGAAAATAATTATAGTTTAGAAATGATTAGTCTTTTAGATATACCTTCTCTTACGAATTGTGATGAATATTTTACAGAAAATTGAAAAAATAAATTTAAAAAAGAAGTAATTTTTTTTAATTTGTTGGGTAATAATTTAAAACATAAAACCCTAAAGAAAAAAAATAAAAACAATCTAAAAATGTAAAAATAATTTTTTTTAGTTACCATAAAATTGATTTTTCTACAAATTTTAACTTTGATAACCCATAAGTAGGCCTCTACAAAGCGTAGTACCCTTTCCAAACGCTCATTCCATAGGCTGAACAGTTATCTATCATATGCTGTTTAAACTGTTCAATTATGTTATTCGGTTCAAAAGATATGATTTTTGCAACGAAACAACTCAAATGGCGCCACTGTGCGTCGGGTATGAAAAAGTTCATATCGGATGCTATATTTATATGGGAACTAGGTCGAAAAATGGACCAATCCCCACCATACTTGGTAAGACCACTTATTTTTTCAAAAACATATACAAACCAAATTTGAGAAAAAACTGTGCAATATTTTTGTTTCTTGATAGATTTAAGTAAAGATCGGGAATCAGCTTTATATGGGGGCTATGACTAAGAGTTGTCCAATAGGGTTTGTTTTTGGACTGCTGATAAATGGATATAATTAACACACAGAAACCCAATTTGACCAAAATCTATATAATAATTTGGATATTATGGCATTTTAAGTCGATCTCATAGGGGTAATTTTATAGGGACTAGGTCCAAATATGAACCGATTTCCACCAATTTCAATAGCGCAAATAGAAGCTTGCAAACCAAGTTTCATCAAAATATATTCATATTTTCATCCTGTAGTTTGATTATTAGGTTTACATGGACACACAGACGGAATGACGTACAGACGGAAGGTCGTACAGACGGATCGAGATCGCTAAATCGACTCAGAAAGTGAATCTGAGAAGATCTTTATAATAAAAGAAGCGTCTCTGTCAAATATTTTTGGTAGTTACGAACATTAGCACACAGTCATATACCCTGAGCACATAGTGGTATAGGGGATAAAAATGAAAAGCGTATTGGACTCCTTAGCACGTCATTTATTTATTTTAATTTTTTTATTAAAAAATTTAAAAACGCATAGACCATTTGGAAGTTTTGGTCTGCTGATAGTCTACATTAACCCTACGGTCCATAACTGGGTACCCGGATAACAATTTGAACTTTAAGGTGCTGCTGTTCCTATAATATTGAAGATATCAACATGAAACTCCGGATCATCAGACATTTCGGCTAAACTTAGAGACTAGAAAAAAGTTTAACAAATTTGGTTAAATATATTAACCAAAAAATTAGTTTGATGTTTTTGCTTACAGGGATCCAAGACCAGAGTACCCGGGTACCTTAGTGCAAATTATTTTATATTTCAAAGAAAAAACGGGTGTTTTATTTTTATTTTGTTACACAATGTTTATTGATGTGTAAAATATGAAATGTAATTGTTTCTTAGTTGAATTATTTATATTTTATCCATTTGAACTTATTTCTAATATTTGATGTCTTATGTTGAGTCATCGTTGAAATATGGAAAACATTTTGATATTGTTTTAGTATGTTGATCGCAAACTGGTTTCTTGCAAACGCTGCAGACTTTTCTCGTCTTTCTTCTCCTTTTATCTGGCAAAGAAGCGCACAAATAACAGCTTCCTGTTATTGGATTCCTGCCATCAGTAGAAGCGGCCGTAGAAGTAGATGGTTGCTCGGTATAGGTTACCATATCCATTGGTCTTCCCAAAAAGCTCTCAATTGCTGTTTTGCTGGAAAAGTGGCGCGTTACTTTGCGATTGGTTACTCTTTCTTCTATTATTGGCACACACAAATCTTCAGCAAGTTTACGCAAAAAGCGTATTCTCCGTGTTGTTTGATATTGAACAGTTGTGTTATTCTCATAAAATATAGTGTATGCCGCGAAAGCACTAACATCGAGTATATTTTAGAAAAACGGCAAAGGCCACCTTTTTGTGTGTCTCTGTGTGGTATACTCCCGAAGCGTGTGGTCCATAACATCCACGCACCTTTCGTTTTGTTATAAAAATTTACCATTTCTGGTTTGCCGTTTTCTTCTACAGTTGCATCGTCATGCATAGTCGACAGCATTATTACGGAATTTGTTTTCCTCTGTTTGTATGTAACCATAGTCACCTTCTCGTGGAAACCAAATTTGCTTGTCCCAATGGTCCACCTCTTATCGTCTTTCATTTCTGTTGGTATATAGGCTTTGTTTCGCCGCAATGTTCCCACAATGCTAAGCTTGACGGATATCAGCTGCTTTGCCAGTGGCAGCGTCGTAACAAAATTGTCCATGGTGATATTACGTCAGCTACCGTGGTATGGCCCAACCAAAACTCTGACTACTCTTTCGCCTACACCAATTTCGCGACCACTGTCTTGTTTGCCAGTATATATTTGGCCATGAAGAGGATATGATTTTTTAGCATCGCATATCCACCATACAATTGTTCGTCGATTGTTAAATTTTCTGTAGGCACATAATATTTTGCGAGATTGGCGTTCAACATTATCCAAATATCTCGTATTGGAGCAGCTTTCTCTGTACGCTGCCTCTCGTTTCTTGTTCTCGTGTCATCAAAACGTATAAAACGTATAAGATCCCAGAAGCGGCTTAATCCCATTGTTGCGCGGAATAGAGGATGAGACAATTGCGTCCATAAGTCCCTTGCATTTTCATCATTGGAATGATTTGCGCCTGCCATTATCAGCATTCCAATGAATGCGTATATTTCTGCCACTGTCATATCCCTCCACTTCAATTGATGCTTTGTTGGGTTTGCTGCATTGTAGGCATCATAAGTTGAATTGGTTTTTTTTGGTATGACGCACGATTATATCGACCAGTTCTATTGTAAAATAACTCTTGAAGCATTGCATACCAATCATACTTTCCGTCATTCGTAATGGACCACTGCGAGTTCTAATGATGTTGTGACTCCTTATTTGTTGACAAACAGGTGGTGTTGGTTGCCATTGAGTACCATCACGTGCAATCATAATTTCTGTTGTGCTTAAAGTTGGTGCATTTTCTTCAACCATATCAGCTTCATTGTCACTTTCATCTTTAAATACATCTTGGTCAATTTGCATTGGCGTGTCAATAGTGGCTGGAATTTCTTTGTTTCGTTGTCATTGTACCAGTCTTCACTCTATGAGTCTTGCACTTCTCCAGTAAATACCTCTTCTTCTTCCTCAATTGGCACTAAAGCGTCGTCATCCTCAGTCATATCATCAAGTAAAGACTCAATATTATATCTGTTTCTGGCTTCTTCGCTTAAACGCAGATATTGTCTTTAAGATAAATATTCAATTTTGCGGTTCATTTTTCTTCAACTTCACTATTCAACTGTTCAACTTATAATGACGAAATAATTGAAATCTATTCTTTTTCTAGCGTAGCTGAATATTTGCTACCAGTTTCTATATACTTTTGTGTGCCTGTTAGGTACAAAATGCCTATAGAAACCAGTATTATCTTACAAACATGAAATTTGTACAGTTGAGATGTAAAAACTAAGCATTTCTAATAATCTGTGCAGATATATATTATTTTATTCGAATATAAATGAAAAAACTTCACTAGGTACCCGGGTACCCTGGTTATGGACTCCCATTCATCCAGCTGGTTATGGAGAGTAGGGTTAATTTTCCGTTGGTTTCATTTTGGAAAAGTTCTCAGGACTTAATATAAGTGATGAGAGGGATGGAAGCGGTAGTAGTGCTTGTTGATATTTGACTTATATTTTATTAGATTGTGTCAGGAAAGAATTCAGTGGGGAGTTTATACATGTAACATATGGCTAGTTTGACTAACAAATGCATTTTCTTTGTAATGCGTTGTACGAGCCATTGGTCAATAGACCACAAACTAATATTAGCTACTAGAAAAGCGGATAGTAAAAATTTAAACTCGGGCAATTTAAACAAGTTCACTTATCTCAGCAGAAAATTTCACATGGTAACATCGTTAGAACAGTGTTACACAAAAACAGTCCGATGATGTTCTAACGAGTCAACGGCCTTCTTTGTACACAAACTAGTAACACCAAAATAGGCCATCAAGCTCCTGTTCATATATTGGAGTTGCACTGCACTTTCCGTCAGAGTTAGCTGGCTTAGATATTAAAGAGATCAAAAGAAGTGAGGTAACTGTTGCACCTTTTTAGAAAATCAGGACACTTGACACGGCCGCCGCATTGAATTCTCATGCCCAGAACATCAAGACTATCAGATTCCTCAATACATATTCCACTCCTATATGTAGATGGCATTGTTGAATCCATGGACCTATGGGTCAACAAACAATATTGGGTCTTGCGCGAATTAAAATCAACTATATTCCCTTGAAGGAAAATGAATGAAAATAGAAGATTTGATTACGATGGTCATTAGAAGAAAAGGGAGGGAGAAAGAACAAATACCAGATACATCTAAATTAAGCTGAAATGCATTGAATTAAATGCCATCAATAACAATATGTATATTAAGTTATATGAGAAAACTCTACATATATCGAGAGAATGTCAATACCAACCCAAAATGGAATAAGCCTTAAAATTATCTCGAGAAACCACTTTGCTTTCACCAAAATTGTGAATGGATTAACGCTCAGAAAGAAAAGCTAACAGGTTTTCTGTAATACGACTTAATGTATATTGTATAGGCCTCTAGATAGTTAACAAGATGTCAGTTAACCATGTTTTCCTTAATCTTTGAGAATGCAGATCAGATTGCAATTTGACGATAGTTTTCAGAGTTATTAGCCTCACAACTCATAGGGATTGGCTGGATGTTGACAACTTTCCAGCAATTTCGAAAGATTCAAGCACAGTACGAAGAGCTGAAAAGTTTGGCCAATAGACCTGCTAGCGTTGAATAGAACTGTTTCAGCACCAGTGCTTATACACCATCTGACCCGAGAGACTTATTTACGTTGAGATCCGAAAAACCTATTCAACTGCACGAATTCAGGAGCATGTTTTAGGCATAGTTGACCGTAGTGCGCATAAAAGAATTTTTGCCAAGGTTATTTCATCATTTGTAATAAGAGTCGGAATAGGAGAACTAGTATTATTCTTTTTCTCTTTTATAAGAATGACCAAAACATGACCGAGGAACATGAGAAGTTCAACATGAAGATGCTGTTCATAAAGAAACTTTTCACATCTCAGTAGTGTATCACATACAGCTCTTGTCTGTTTGCGTAGCAGATCAATAACAGAATTTTTAATATCATTCCTCTCTGGATCTGACTACAGTTTCACCAGACTGATTTAATTATGATATACCCGCGCAATACCGGTTAGTAGAAGCTAGTAATAAATAAACGTAATTCCTTTATTATCAAATATAAAACAATGTTCAAGAGTGGGTAGTGTTCACTACGATTCACCGTATAATATATAAAGATAAGCATGCATTCCTGGCAGCATTATATATTTGAGTTTTTCGTTAAATGCTAAATACTAAGCAGCTTTAAATTAATTTAGGTATTTAAATTTTTTACCATTTTCTTCATCCACCTCTTTTGGAATGTCTTGAAATTAATTTTTAATTCTTGTTTCTTTCGATGTTCGGCTGTTTGTATGGTGAGTGTATATTGCACGCGTATATCTGTAATTGTTATTCCCAGTGTTTTGCAAGTGGATTAAGTTATTCTCTCTGCATGTGATTGTAGATTTACAGTATTTCATTTAAAGTTTTTAATACTCTTTGTTATGAAATCAAAAGGATGGAATTAAGTGTTGGCAAGTCTTGTGCTTCAAGTCTATATTCGTTACCGTACACTTTCACATACTTACTAACAGTAATCAGTTTGTACGGAAGATGTTGTTGTGCTACTTAGGAAGACAATTGTTATTCTTAAAGGTTTTCTTAAAGATAAATAGTGTAGTATTGCCGGCGAAAAATTAAGCACATTTGAATTAGATTTGAAACTTTTTGAGTCATGGTTTTAATTAGGTAAAGAACTGAGTGGGATGATTGGTTAAACCATTTTAAATGCTAGTTCTAGTGGCTTGAGGCTTGATATTTACTTAATAATAGCAGATTTTTTCATTTAATAAAGACCCCAAAGGTATGCTAATCAATTTTAGCCAACACACATTTCAACACTTTCTAAATATCGGTTATTGTCGTTATTGGTTTATGTACAATTATTGGTTTATGTCCAAAATTATTTTTTAATTCAACACAGTTATTATTTTGAATGAAGAAAACAAATTCACAAACACATTAACAAATTTAAACAAGTAAGAAAATTATAGTCGATCTAGACCGACTATAACATGCGTTTAGAAACCCTATTTCATAGGCCCAACTAATTGGACATAGAAAATAAGCATAAACCAAAATTGAGTGGGATTTTTATTACTTTTTTTTGGCTGCCGATATGAAAAACTTCATATCGGATGCTATATCTATATGGGGACTAGGCCCAAAAATGGACCAATCCTGACTATGTTTGGTAAAGTCTCTTGTATTTAGCAAAAGTATATACAAAAAAATTTGAGAAGAATCAGTGCAATATTTTTGTGTTTTGATAGATTTAAGTGAAGATCGGGAAGCAGCTCCATATGTGGCCTATGACTAAGAGTTGTCCAATAGAAATCATTTTTGGACTACTAATTAATGGATGTAATAAACGCATACAAACCCAATTTGAGTAAGATCTATATGACAATTTGGATCTTATGGCAATTTATGTCGATTTCATAGGGGTCATTTGTATGGGGACTAGGTCTCAACATGGACCGATACTCACCAATTTCAACGGTCATACGGTTCATTCTATGGCCGCTTAAAGCTTATATACTAAATTTCATCAAAATATATTCATATTTGCGACCTGCAGTTTGATTAAAAGACTGACGGACGGACGGACATCGTTAAATCGAATCAGTTAGTGATTCTGATTCGATCGGTATAATAAAAGATGGGTCTAAGTCAAATATTTTTGGTAGTTACAAACAGCAGCACAAAGTCATTATACCCAAACCACATGGTAGTATAAGGTATAAAAACACACACAGCAAAATCCTACAGTGCGCCGATCGCAACACACTTTCCTATGCATTTGATATATATGTAAGCACAACACCACCGAACATGCGACTGACAAGCACACCAGAATGAAGAGGCTACAAATGTGATCTGAAAGTAGTCCTTAAAAACAGGATTATACACCCTTTTTATCTTAATATCATCCAGAGATTTCGATTGGATAAATTTATACACTCAATGTCTCTATTTAAATTTTTATACCCTATACCACTATGTGGTTTGGGTATAATGACTTTGTGCTGCTGTTTGTAACAACCAAAACTATTTGACCTAGACCCATCTTTAATTATACCGATCGAATCAGAATCACTTTCTGAGTTGATTTAACAATGTCCGTCCGTCCGTCCGTCCGTCTGTGTGTCCATGTAAAGCTTGTAATCAAACTGCAGGTCGCAAATATGAATATATTTTGATGAAATTTGGTATATAAGCTTCTATCGGCCATGGGATGAACGCTATTGAAATTGGTGAGAATCGGTCCATGTTCAGACCTAGCCCCCATACAAATTACCCATATGAAATCGACATAAATTGCCATAAGATCCAAATTGTCATATAGATCTTACTCAAATTGGGTTTGTATGCGTTCATTACATCCACTAATGAGTAGTCCAAAAATGATCCCTTTGACCCCATATAGAGCTGCTTCCCGATCTTCACTTAAATCTATTAAAAAACAAAAATATTGCACTGATTCTTCTCAAATTTTGTTTGTACATATTTTTGCAAAATACAAGAGACTTTACCAAACGTGATCAGGATCGGTCCATTTTTGGACCTAGTCCCTTTATAGATATAGCATCCGATATGAACTTTTTCATATCTGCAGCCAAAAAAATTAATAAAAATCCCACTCAAATTTGGTTTATGCTTATTTTCTATATGGAAGTAGTTGGACCGAAAGATAGGGTCTCTAAACCATGGTATAGGGTATCATATAGTCGGTCTAGACCGATTATAATTTTCTTACTTGTTACATTTATTGAAATGAAACAAATAAGTTGGTTTGGGTATCCATTTGCAGGAGGTTGGGTTAAGCTTTGCTCCAAGACTACCAGACTTATGCATTATTTAACGAGCAAAGAAGCTGGTAATACAGAAAGTTATAAAGTGGTAGGAACGAAATATATTGTCCACACGGACAGTCAAATCTGTAGAATCCATCCTTGCTCAATTGCCGCATGAGCACTCTTATATGACAACTATTTGACTCTTAATTATACCGATCAACTCAGACTCATTTTCTGAGTCGATTTAGCGATGTCCATCTAAATTGCCATGAGATCCGAATTATAGTATAGCCCCATATAAAACTGCCCCATATAAAACTGCTTCCCCAAAAACTCTGCAAGGATTTTCCTCAAACTTGGTTTGTACGAGTTTTTGTAAAAAATAAGTGACTTTACCAAATATGATCAGAATTGGTCTATTTCTCGACCTTTGTTCTATTTATTATTATAAAAGTACCTGCGTGGTATATAGGGCCACAACAAAATTTTTCCAAGCACTTCTTTTCAATGCTAACAATTTTATTTCATTCCACGTTATATGAACCTTCTTTTTTTCATCTTGCACTTGTCGTCGCCATGTTTGAGCGGGTCTGCCTCTGCGTCGGCTACCCATTCAAGGGCTTCTTTGGCAATATTTTCTTGAGGCTTCCTCAATGTATGACCTATCCAACGCCACATCCTGCTTTTAATTTCATTATCCATTGGTAATTGATTGCACCTTTCGTATAGATATTTGTTTGAGAATATATTTGACCAATGGATTTGCAAGACAACTGTTTATGAATGTCTGGATTCAGCGAATGGCTCTTGCAGATGTTTTCCATGTTTCGCACCCATAGAGCAATATAGATTTTTCATTGGAGTTGAATACACGTATGTTGGTACTACGTTTAATCCATGATGATTTCCAGACGTTGTTCAACGCTCCAAATGCTTGTCTTGCTTTTTCCATTCGGTTATTAATATATATTTTGGAGCACCCAGTAGTGTATAGTCTAAGATTAGTTGTGTTGTATTTCCGGCGTTTATGCATTTGGTTTTCGAGATATAGACTGCAAGACCACCTCTTTTCGCATACTCTTGGACTTGGTTCAGTTTGTGTTGTATGGCGGCCTGCTGGGGGGTTAAGAGACATATGGCATCAGCGTAGTCATGAAACTCTAGCCGGCTATTGAAGCCCGATGTAATACCCTTAGGGTTCCGGGTCTCAGCTGTCATAATTGTGTCCAACACAATATTGAAAAGAAGAAGGGACAGGATACATTCCTGTTTTACTCCCATATCAATTTTAGTTCTCTGACTCGTCAGACCTTCGTGTAAGATGTGACAGTAACAATCATCGTACATGGACTTTATAAGATTAGTTATATTTGTAGGTACACCATTGCATTGTAGTGATGTCCATATTGCGTTATGAGATACAAAGGCGTTCTCATTTCAACTGATTGCTCAATAATGATCCTGAGGGTATTTATATGGTCCACACTAGGGTGGCCCTCCATTATATGGAGAGAGAAAAGTGTTCAGACTCTCGGTCGCACCACCTAGAAATATGCGAGTAGCAAAAAAACTGAGAAATACAAAGTTTTGGGCCAATAACGTGTGTTTATATGGGTAAAATATAACTTTTTTCAGTTTTTACGAAAATTTCTTCTAAATATCCCGTTGTTATACTTCTTGAAAATGATATCCATCGTCTTCTGATAGAGTGGCGTACAATAGGGCTAGAAATAAGGCCAATTTGGATTCTCGTCAAGCAAGGAGGATCAATTTTGTTCGAAGGCTTAACACATCCTTACCATCGGTTTAGTTATGGAAGAATATCAAGAAATTAGGCATCCATTCCCGGGGTTCTTCAGATTGTTGTCCGGACCCGGATGAGGAAAACAATTTTTTTTATACAACTACTGTGACAAATAGCCCCAACAGTGGATCTAACTCGCAGTCTCTTGTTAACGGCTTTACTACTTCTGAATTCACTGCTCTTACTGAAGTAGATGCATGTTATGCCATTGGAAACTTTAGATCTAATGCAATTGGCGAAGATGTTTTATCTATTAAATTCTTAAAGATGACATTACCTTTTATTATAGGACCCCTTACACATCCATTCAATCATTATTTAACTACATCGATTTTCCCAAAGTTGTGGAAAATTGGTAGGGTAAGTTATGTGGCAAAGGTTACTTCTGCCACGCGATCTAGTGACTATCGTCCAACTTGTATTCTTTCTATTTTGTCGCAAATATTTGATATTTGTGTCAAAGCAAATTAACGAATACTAACACCAATACTAATGAACTTTACTACCAATACTAATGAACTTCTCTCTCCGGCTCAATCCGGATTTCCTTCTTTCCATACCTGTACTACAGCAGCCTTGAAAGTTATTGATGACATTATACCAGCATATGATTCTGGGAATTTGTCATTTATGTGCTTGTTGGACTTTACGAGGGCTTTTGGTTGCATAAATCTTATGATAATTTGTCGTAAATTAACACATCTCTTTGGTTTTACCGATTCTGCCATTACTCTTTTGAGAAATTACTGGTCCGGACGAACTCAGAAGGTTAAAGTGTGAGATAGGGAATCTTGTATGAAGATGTTTGTATCTGCGGTTCAACAGAGATCTGTTCTTGAACATCTTTTATTTAGTATTTTTGTAAATGATGTTTTTAATGTTTGCAAATATGACCGAGCACGAAGCATATGCTGACGATCTACAGCTTTACATTTCGAATCGAACTGATTCTATCGACGTAACATGCTGCAAAGTTAACAAAAACTTAAAGGCAATTGTGAAAAGGGCAGATGTGAATAATCTATTGCTTAATCCAAATAAATCATCTGTTTTACCAATTAGTAGATACAAACTTAATTATGATTTACTTACAGAAATTTTCCTGGGAATTTCTGCCCTTAAGTATGCGGAAAAGATATAATACTTGGTCTTTTATATGAACTCCACCCTGTTATGTTTTGATCATATTAATAATATAGTACTTAATGTGTATTTTACCATTCGTAATCTTAGATTGTCCTCTAACTTTACACCGATTGAAATGAAGTGAAAACTCCTAACTCAGTTGATGATCCCACTAATATCATACTCCGCTGGAGTTTACATAAGCTGCAGGCCTCTTTTAATAATGCTACACGATATGTCTATGGTCTGCGGCGTTTCAGTAGCATATCAGGGTGGAGAAAAAGGATACTTGGATAAACCCACTATCTGTATCAGAAAATTGATTTCGATAAGTCTACAAGATGTTTGACATTACTTATTCCACAATAACGCTATTTAATTATACCCTATACCACTATGTGGTTTGGGTATAATGACTTTGTGCTGCTGTTTGTAACAACCAAAAATATTTGACCTAGACCCATCTTTAATTATACCGATCGAATCAGAATCACTTTCTGAGTTGATTTAACAATGTCCGTCCGTCCGTCCGTCCGTCTGTGTGTCCATGTAAAGCTTGTAATCAAAGTGCAGGTCGCAAATATGAATATATTTTGATGAAATTTGGTATATAAGCTTTTATCGCCCGTGGGATGAACGCTATTGAAATTGGTGAGAATCGGTCCATGTTCAGACCTAGCCCCCATACAAATTACCCATATGAAATCGACATAAATTGCATTAAGATCCAAATTGTCATATAGATCTTACTCAAATTGGGTTTGTATGCGTTCATTACATCCACTAATGAGTAGGCCAAAAATGATCCCTTTGACCCCATATAGAGCTGCTTCCCGATCTTCACTTAAATCTATTAAAAAACAAAAATATTGCACTGATTATTCTCAAATTTTGTTTGTACATATTTTTGCAAAATACAAGAGACTTTACCAAACATGATCAGGATCGGTCCATTTTTGGACCTAGTCCCTTTATAGATATAGCATCCGATATGAACTTTTTCATATCTGCAGCCAAAAAAATTAATAAAAATCCCACTCAAATTTGGTTTATGCTTATTTTCTATATCGAAGTAGTTGGACCGAAAGATAAGGTCTCTAAACCATGGTATAGGGTATCATATAGTCGGTCTAGACCGACTATAATTTTCTTACTTGTTTTATTATACCCTATACCACTATGTGGTTTGGGTATAATGACTTTGTGCTGCTGTTTGTAACAACCAAAAATATTTGACCCAGACCCATCTTTAATTATACCGATCGAATCAGAATCACTTTTTGAGTTGATTTAACAATGTCCGTCCGTCCGTCCGTCCGTCTGTGTGTCCATGTAAAGCTTATAATCAAAGTGCAGGTCGGAAATATGAATATATTTTGATGAAATTTGGTATATAAGCTTTTATCGGCCATGGGATGAACGCTATTGAAATTGGTGAAATTCGGTCCATGTTCAGACCTAGCCCCCATACAAATTACCCCTATGAAATCGACATAAATTGCCATAAGATCCAAATTGTCATATAGATCTTACTCAAATTGGGTTTGTATGCGTTCATTACATCCATTAATGAGTAGTCCAAAAATGATCCCTTTGGCCCCATACATAGCTGCTTCCCGATATTCACATAAATCTATTAAAAACAAAAATATTGCACTGATTCTTCTCAAATTTTGTTTGTATATGTTTTTGCAAACATGGTCAGGATCGGTCCATTTTTGGACCTAGTCCCCATATAGATATAGCATCCGATATGAACTTTTTCATATCTGCAGCCAAAAAAAATAATAAAAATCCCACTCAAATTTTATTTTTGCTTATTTTCTATGTCCAGTTAGTTGGGCCTAAGAGATATAATTTTCTTACTTGTTTTAATTTAATTTATTGCTAATAAATTGAATGGACGAGGGTAGCATGTGCCGACGACGAACTGAATTAATATAGAACTGCAACTCAGTTATTAAGCTTCGGTGTCTTAAGTGTATGACATCATTGGATCTTGTTGAATATGTAGAAAGTAATCTTTCGAACAAGTAAAGCGGTGCACGTATATATATAATTTTGTGTAGCAGTAATAGCGTTCTTATTTTCATTAAATCAGTAAGAGATATATGATCATATTTTCTTAAATTAAAAACACATCTTAATATTGCATTATACGTTGATATTAGTTTTTTTCGACTTTTAAAATCGAAACTTCCATATATTTCAAATCCATATAATAGAGTTGGTATGAGGTAAGTTCTTTCTAGTAAAATTCTAATCTTAAGTAGTGTAATATTCTCGGTGTTCCACAATGTCCGTAGTATTGCATAAGTTTTCCCTCTAGCACCATCTATACGGTCGGACCATGTGAGAGTGGAACTAAAAGTAATACCAAGAGTTTTGGCTGTTAATACAATCTCTCTTTTTTGATCATTAAGTCCAAGTTCACACAAGGCAACTTTTGTTGCGCAATTCTTGAGTTTGTTGGAGAGAGGGGAAAGAAGAGTGGTATTTGGTACGGAGTTGCTTGTACTCGGCAACTCGTTTTGTTGTGCAATTCATAATTACAAACACGAAGTTAGCTGCAGCTAATTATTTGACATTTCTTTTTATTCTTTGCTTCGCTGTGAAGAATTATTGTTATTATTTCATTTATTTTATTATTTGTTTTATTATTTCATTTTTTCTTTTATGACTTCCATTTTTTCACACAAATAGATTTTTCACTTTGGACCAATAATAAATTTTTTTTACACAAGCTAATAGAGTGAACTGTCAAAAATGTAAGAATTTGAAGTTAAAAGAAAACGAAAAGTTGCGGCAATAAATTTCTCTGTGTGAACATTAAGGCAACTTTAAAAGAGAATTGAAAAAAAATTGCCTTGTGTGAACGCAGACTAAGCATAACAATCGGCTCAAAAGGTAACTTCAAAGTTTTCTTAGCTATTATTAAACACTTAGACTTTATAGGATTAAGACACAAACCGTTTATATTTGCCCAGTCATGCATGTGTTTCAGATCTCTGTTTAGTTTTTCCAAACAATCGTTTATGTTGCATAAATCACTACTTATATAGAGTTGTACATCGTCAGCATACATGTGGACATTACAGTATTGTAAATGTCGCACTAAATCGTTGATGTAAATTAAAAATAGTAGTGGTTCCAGTATTGATCCTTATGGAACTCCTTTCAGAACAGGCAATGGACTCGAAATTTTATTGTTTGCAAATACAGTTTGGCGACGGGATGATAAATATGATGACATTAAACGTGTAGATAGAGGAGAAAAATTGAACAATTTAAGCAACTACAGGCAGAGAACTTCATCATCCACAGTATCAAATGCTTTGGAGTGGTCAAGAAGAACAAGGAACGAGATATTTCCATCGTCAATTTTGCTACGTATTTCTTCAGATACATCAATAAGGGCTGTTATGCAGCTGTGTTGTGGTCGAAATCCTGATTGCCTATTTGCCAACAAATCATTATTATTGACGTAATTACTTATTTGACCATGGAGTAAATGTTCAAAAACTTTTGACAAATACGGTAGTACTGCAATTGGTCGGTATTCTTTGTTTGATTTTGGGGTGGGTATGATTTTCTCATATTTCCAATTTTGGGGACAAACACTCTTGGTGATAATATTATTGAAGATGAACGTGATATAAGATAATGTTAGCGGAATAATAGCTTTCAGAAATTTGGGATGAATATTGCCAACCCCAACTGCATTTGATTAAATCGCGAAAAAAAACTACATAGAACATCCGATTGATTTACACAGTTAAAGTTAAAACAATTACCAGAAATAGCTGGACAGTGGTCATTAAAGCTTTTATTCGGACGAACATTAGGAAGATTTGTAAAGGACTCGTTTACTTTCTCTATATCTATGTTAGTGATAGCCACTCACGATGATTTGCCAACACCAATTTCACGTATAGCTCTCCAAGTCTGTTTGGATCCAACAGCTGATAAAAAAATGACTAGAATAATAATACTCTGATTTCGCACTTTTTATCATTCTATTCACATCTCTTCGTGCATTACAACATTTAGTATGTAAATTGGGAATTTTGAAAGTTTTCCAAAGTTTATAAGCAAAATCTCTGCGATCAATTGCTGATTTAATTGTTACATTGAACCACGGCTTTTCCTTAGCCTTTCGTTTAAAGATTTTGGTTAGGACGGAATTCCTAAATACATCCAACAGATTATTTTCTAAAAAATCCAGCTAACTATCTACTGAAGACATGTAATAAACAGGGTTCCAATCAATATTTGATAGCTCAGATGACATAATGTTATAATTCATATTCTTGAAATCATGGAAGGTAACCTCATAACAAACATACTGCAATTGAAAATCAAATGCTAAAAATATTAAATCATGTTTGGAGAAGCAAGGTGCTGATAGCTGATCATACACCAGAACTTTATCAATGTTGCTGACAAAAAATATATCCAATAGCGTGTTGGTTGTAGAGGTGAAACGTGTTGGGATTGAAGTGTTTGTTGACGAAAAACAATCGACTTCATGTCATTAGTAAGATGGCTTTCAATGATAATGTTGGAATTAAACACTGCACATATTATGCCATCGTCATAATTAAGGGTAAGCGTTTCCATTGTTTTTTTTTTAAAAAAGTGTGTACTGACTATAGAGTTTGGTCTGTAAACAGATCCTACAAGTAATTTACGATCATCGGCTACAACCTCAACGAATAAATATTGAATTTTATTATCAGTGAAATTGCCTGGACTATCAGTAAACTTAGAGCTGCAGCAAATTTTACTAACAATCCCTTTTTTTTACATATATAGCCACACCAACACAAGGACTTTTCCTATCACAACGATATATTCTGAAACCTTTTAACTCGATAATGGAATCAGAAACAGATTCATTAAA
This sequence comes from Cordilura impudica, assembly GCA_963682025.1. Lineage (NCBI taxonomy): Eukaryota > Metazoa > Arthropoda > Insecta > Diptera > Scathophagidae > Cordilura > Cordilura impudica. Next base: position 291,228,476 of record OY821517.1, read on the forward strand.
CCACGTCTCAGACACACACACACAATATCTTCACCAGAGCTCTCAAAGATATATCGAAACTCATCAATTTTATTCTTCAGACTCTAAGCATTTATATGACACTAGATGTAACCCGGTGTACTTCGCTACCCCCTCCCCCTGAATTGTAATGAAAGGGCTCACGCAAAGTCCCAAGCCTCTCACTGTTACAGTAATTCAGAAATATCACATTTAATATTAAGTTTGTATGGGGGCGCCACGCGCATTTGTCCAATCCTACCCACTTTTTTGTCTGACTACTCACGTTAATAATAGATGACCTGAGACAAATTTGCAAAGCTCTCTCTATCATAGTACTTAATATATTTGATATTAAAAATTTACTTTGTATGGGAGGTGTCACGCCCGCTTAAAATATAATAGAAAATACAGCTTGCAGCACTTCCCATATCCGCAGTAAGAAGATCAGAAGAGTAGTTACGGAGATTACCTCCTACAAACAAACAAACATACATTACCTCTTTATTATGCTAGTATAGATTTTTAGTATAGATTTTTTTATTTCGATACTTGCTGATATTTTTTATATATTTTTCGTTTTTTCATTCGGTACAACAATTATCAGATTTTTCAGCGTTCCTACCTTGGAGCAAGTTACATGTAGCTGCTCATGAGAAGAACATGGATTTTTTAAATTAGATCTGGCAACACTTGTAATGAACAAAATGTGTAGTGATGAACACATGACTACAATAATGGTAGTTTTAGGTAGGTAAAGGTTCACATTTAATAATTATATAATTTGGAGATCCAGGAAAGACTAACATGGGAACCTTCTTACTGCTAGCTAACAGTCTGGTGGGGGGGTTCGTGTCTTCCTTATTTCCCATACTTACATACCTGTTGTTATTTTTTTTTAACATAATACTACAGACTCCCTTACCTCTTATTCAAAAAAAATTTCGAATAAACTACTGCAAATTACAAGATACATTAAACCAGGGGATGAAAACGTATAAAAAGAAAATAAATTATCTAACATCATAGAAACGAAAAGGCTTTATTTGGAACATCCGAGATGTAAATTGGAGTCCATGCCTCTTTACCCTCCCTACCATTTGTCTTAGCATCGGCTATTTTGCTAAGACCCAAAAAAAAAATTAGACACTTATCCTTCTATCACTTCACATCACGTAAGAAAATTGAATAAAACTTAGCATATCATATTCAGATACAAAATTTATCCATTTAAATTTATCAAAAAAATACGAGGCATGGTGAAATAATAAAAAAAAAATTGGGTAAAAACCGATTTAATTTTACCAAAAAATTCATTTAATTTATGAATAACATCTACAATATGATAACGGGGTTCTTCCCCAACAAAATTTTAAATAAGAGAAAGTAATGATCTTAAATGTACTTATTATGATGTAAGAAAAAAAATATATATGTATATAGATAAAGGGAAAAAGCAAAAACTGGTAATATGGGAGAGCTAGAGGTTATAAATTACGAATATTATGAAGAGTTTTAATTTCTGGATGCATGATCTGCTTTGCCCAAAACAGTTGTTGCTTTTTAAATATATGTATCTCTATTTATACTAAATATGCAAATGTAAAAGTCAGCTAAATTAATGTTTCCATCACTCACCAAATAATGTTGCTAAAGATGTTCCCGTTCATTACCTTGATGACGTAGAGGCCTCTGCGAACATATGAGTAGTACTGGGTGTTGAATAGAAAATGATGATTTTATGATGGGGAACTGAAATATGTAATTTGCATATTTAAAAAAAAAATTAGAGATTTCTACAGTTATACTATATAGTAACATTACCATTTGAGTTGATAAAAAAAAAAAAAAATATTAATGATCTCTATTCATAAGTAATAATTATAGTTACGGATATTTATGTTTCTTTAACAATTCAGTGTTTACAAAAAAATTAAATTTTTCTATACTCAAGATTTTCTCTCTTTGTTGTTTCTGTTCCTTTTTTCCTTTGCGCCAAACCCTTAAGGATCATCTAGACCAGAAGTGGTCGTGGTTCCCTTTCGGGCCGGACCCCTTCTTTTTACAACTCGAAGTCTGGTAGGAGGTGCTTCCCGTTCGTAATTATCGGGTATTTTGGGTGGCGACAACTATTCAAGTGGAACCGGCGAGAACAATCCCAATTTTGGAGAAATTTACTGCACCAAAAGCAGGATACCAGATGGCGGGTATGGATATTATTTCTTTCCCACGTGATACCGATAGCGTGGTAATGCCAGGATCCCCAATGAGGCGATGTTGAAGATCCTACGGTTTCATTAAGAATACTTGTAGCTTTAAAGATTAAAGCCAGAAAAATTTCCTTCACTCCGATTACACAAATTGCGTAAATATATATAAAAAAATGTTTTGTTTCTACTCAGGGATTGCGTTGAAAATTCCGGATGAATTATTTTATGTTACTCGTTAAACTTTTTATTGTTTTAAAGAACTTAATTTAGTACTATGGTTATCTTAACCTTTGCGTAAACGTGTTTACTCGATCACTTCCGAAATGAAAAGGAAATTTCCATGACGTACAAAGCATTTCGTATTGTTACCTACGTCTTGACTTGTGAAGAGAAACATAGTTGTTTTGAAAACATAGTTGTGTAGCAGAAAAAATTGACGCTATGTGTCTCTGATACTTATTTACGAGAAATGACTTTATGCGAATGAAGAAAAAAAACTCATTAATAAACTTGTATCTTGGCATTTCAATAGTGTTATACTTTAATATACTGAATATAATATTATAATATAATAATATACTGAAAGTGCATTTACTTAGTAAGATGATCAAACCTCATATTTTTTAATATTAAGCGAAGTTGCGAACCATTTATTTAAATTATCTTTGTTTACACTGCCTCCAGTTACATCTTCTTAAAATTATTGGTTAACAAAGTGAAGAAAAAATAAGAAAAAAAATGTATATTGTTTTTTTTTAATGGTTCTGTTGAAAACAGGTCGTTACACACTTAACTATTGGCCTTGAACTTAAAATATCATTTGACAATTTTTCTTTTCACCGATTTTTGATTTTGCCCATTTTTGATATTGAAGATTTTTGTTTTTGGGCAATTTTTTTTTTTTCGCGATTTTTGTGTTTGGCGATTTTTGATTTTGCCGATATATTTTCAATGAGAAATAAGATTGAAAACTAATGTACATGTCAAAAGATTGTCGCTTTCGTAGTACTTCATATTTTATTATATAGGAAGTGTCACGCCCACTAACCCCATCCCGGCCAATTTCTATTGGACTACTCACATTAATATCTGATGAACTCGTGCAATATGTCGATTCTTTCCCTTTTATAATACACCAGTTATATATTTTATTAAATATCTTCTTTGCATGGGCGGTGCTACGCCCACTACTTCGAACACGCCCACTTTGTTGTTGTTCAACTAATCATACAAAAAACCTATGGGCTCAGGCAAAGCCACAAAGCTCTCTCTTTTATAGTACTCCAGATATATGACATTAAATAGTTACTTTACATGGGAAGTGCCACTACTCATACTAAGATCTGATGGGGTCGTGCGAAGTGTCAAAGCTTCCCTTTTTTAGTACACCAGTTATTTGATATCATATATTTACTTTGTACGGGCGGGGCACGCCCACTGCTTCGATCACGCCCTTTTTCATATAACTAATCACATCAATAACTTATGGGCTCCCACAAAGTCCCAAGGCTCTCGCTATCACAATACTCCAGATATATGGCACTTTATATTTACTATGTATAGCTGGTGCCATGCCTATTGGTCCGATACTGCCAATTTTTTGTCCGGCTACTCACATTAATAATAGGTGACATCAGACAAATTTGAAAAGCTCTCTCTATCACAGCACTCGAGATACATAATATTGAATTATTACTTGTATGGGAGGTACCACGCCCACTTATTCGATCCCGCTCTTTTCCGGCGTAGCTACTAATATTAACAATAGGTGACCTCACACAAATTTGCAAAGCTCCCCCTATAATAGCACTCAATATATATGATATTAAAAATTTACTTTGTGTGGGAGGTGCCACACCCACTAAAAATATTTAAAAGATTACAGCCTATAGTACTTCCCATATCCGCAGTAAGACTCTGTGAGAATTTTAGGAAAATCAGATGAATAGTTACGGAGATTAACTCCTACAAACAAACAAACACAGATTACCTCTTTATTATATTAGTATAGATAAATAAAAAGTTAGTTTTTGCCATTAGGTTGTACCGCATCAAGAAATAAGTTTATGAGGTCATCCACGCTGTCAATGCGTATTGGTTGGTCATCACTATTTAATCGTATATAGACTACGCCACGAATTGTGAAAGCAGACTTTAATTGTTTTGCATTTTGAAGCCTCACCGCAAACTGAAGTATTTTAAAATTCGATGAGGTTAAATTTTCATTTATATAAAAAGTTCGATCAGAATCTTGTCCTATGTAATTTAACAATAAATGTGTTTTGTTTCGTTTACGAAATATAGCAATGGATTTTAAATAAAGTTCTTATCATGAGGGGAAAATAATTTCACTATTATCACAGATTTGGGGAATGGTTTTTATGTTTATTATTAAAATTTTGTGGTCGGTAAATTGATTTAACCGCTGGAGTATTTATATTTAAAGCTCCACGTATAGTAGTAAATATACCATACAAATCGTCCTCACTACGCACTATGGGTAATTTATCCCATTTTTTTGGCCAAAACTATTAACTGTTAGTCCGGAAAGTTTTTCGAACTGCAAAAGACGTTTTTGGAGTAAGAGGACCCTTATTTAATGATTTGGGAAGATTTAAAAAAATATGAAACTACACTCAAAAAAATTAGTTAGTAAAAAAGATAGTTAACTTACTTTTCAATATCTAATTTTTTTATACGTATAATAAAAGGTTTTTTGACATAATTTTAAATCAGTTTTTATTATCTTAAAAAAATGCGAACTCTTATATACAGAATTAGGTTTTAAAAATGGCTGTTTTCTTCTATTCAATTGTAATATTAAAGTCATTTTGTAAATTAACATCATCTAAAACATTTATGTACATAAAGTCTGTTATAGTATTGACATCATCTTCGCATTCGTCGTCTTCACTTGCGCTTAGATCCTCAGTGCTTTCAAAACTACATGGATGAACTTCTGGACTGCACAGCATATCAATCACTTCTCGTGAAAGCTGAAGACGTTTTCTAGTATCCATTCTCGTCTTTAGATATATAGAAGAAATAAGTGGGTCAGACATATCCATGGCTCTGTTAAAAAAATCTGACATATTATTTTTGCGGCTACATTTTCTGGCATGAAGCAGTCTATCAGATTTGTAAATTCTATGGTGTGACCCAGCAGCATCTTCTCCAAAACAGACAATTGGAAGAATTGCATTGTATTATTTCTTTTGAATGAGTTAAAAGTTTATGAACAGTCGGTGTCATTGGAAGCCAAGAATATTTTGTTTGTATGAGTTTTGCAGTATTAAAGCAAGAAGTATTGAATTTTTCTAAATCCAAGGGGAACTGGCAACATATACAAATCAAAATAATTTTTAATGAATATATTAACTCTGCATCAATACCAGTTATATGGGAAAAGAGGGCATGATCTGCAAAAGCCCGACGAGCAGTGTTTCCATCATTGGTGCTGCCAAATCCTCCCGTTTTTGGTTTGTCTACGTGAAGAGACATTTTTTCCCAAAACAAGTTCTGAATTTTTCTTTTTTTTTCCAATACGACCTTTCGGTCCTCTTCTTTTCTAACTTGCCATTTCTTTATTTCGGACTTATAGCCTGAGTGCAATATGAACTCAAAAACACGAATCCAACAATGCAAAGGACTTAATCCGTATTTTAGGTTACCTTCTTTCGCATGAAATGTGTCGCTCTCAAAGTTTGTGATTTTCATAAAGTCCTTTAACACGTTCAAAACTTTTCCGTCAATTAAGGTGAGTGATAACTTAAAACATATTTCAATGATCTTTGTTTCATCAACTTGTATTTTTATATTCTTCAACTCTGCAATTTGTCTTTTCAAATCCAAATCTTTATCTAAAATAACCTCTCTTGTCTCTTTTATGTACTGAAGCTTTATGGGGCGACAAAACCTTATCGACTGAGGGGTACGGTTATTCCAAAGAGGTTTTCCGAAAGAGTCGATTAGCCTTAAAGGAATGAGGGTGGTTGCAAATAAACACAAATCGAAGTCGCCAGAAGAACCTGGCTCGTCAAACCACTGCTTATATAATGATTGGCCTGTACTGCCATCAAAGCCATAACTTACAATGAGATCTGCTTTAAGAACAACTACATTTTTGGCCATTGCCGCCGCTACAACCTCCCTTTGCATCTCAACAATCCTGTTGGCAGTGTGCGTTAGCAACATTTGTAGTGAAACTTTGGCATATTTTTCAGTTATCTCTATACCATCTGGTCTGCATTTTAACTTTGAAAGTGCAACGTCGTTGTAAAGCGGATAAATATCACAATTCCTCGATTTATTTTCGCTTCTAATATTTAGATATTGCGCCTTTGTAAAGTTGTTTTCTAATATAAAGGATAGTGCCTCTTCTGTCGTAAGTCTGACTGGCTTCTTCGTCGCACTCTCTGATATTTTCCTCAATTTAGAGGGCCTTGTTGGGCTAGCTAGAGTTTCTTTGAGAACCACTGCTAAGTCTAGCTGCTTTTGCTTTCGAGCACATTTTGTTGCTGCGCGAACACACAGCTCCGTTTCATGTTGTACTGATTTTGATAGTTCATCAGCATCCCTTCTTTTTGAACGTTCGCTTTTCTCTCCAAAATTTTTTTTTGGGCGTCCAACTGCGGATGTACTCGGCTCAACGAAAAACTTTTTAACTTCAATTTTGAACTGAGAATTTAACCATTCTGAATTTTTCGACTCAAACACAACACGTTTTCTATGTGAATTTTGCCATTTCTGAGACAAATAACGACAAAAATTTGTGATCTTTCGTTTAAGAACAATCATTTCTTCACTCAACGTTTCGCCATCACCTATTTTCCTAAGCATATACTTCAAAACAGCAGTTTCTTTCTCTCCTTTGTTTCTTTCTTCGAACCAAACCTCAGCAAGTTCGCTATAAGCGAAGTAGAGGTTGCCTAAAAAAAATGGCATATATCAAAAAACGCACAAAATCGCAGCATGAAATTGATGAAATAAACTCAAAATTAAATACTTAACAAACCTTTATTAATTCTAGAATTAAAAATTATTAAGCTTTCTTTAAAAGCTTATCCAAAGTTGGATAAGAATTATTATTTTTTGAAAATTGAGGTTAGGCCGAAAGAATGAATTTTTTTCACCAATAAATTATTTTATTTCTAAAATAATTATTTATTTATTTACCACTTACCATTAATATTGTTTTCCATGTCTAACTTTATTTTTCAAGCGTTTTTTTATTAGGAAATATTGCCTTGTATTGTCACCAAAAAATCACATGAACCACGTTCCATTTAAATTGACATTTGTAAACAATGACTTTGAGAGTCAGCTGATTAGCAGTTTTTGGTTCTTTACAAAAACAAAATTTACTTCTAAATGCTTTGAAGTATTCTTAATTAAACTGCAACAACAAAAGCTTGGTTTTCAAAAGTGCGAAATTTGAATTTTGGCCAAGAAAATATATCAAATTACCCACAGTGCTACGGTATGGAACACCATTAATACGAAGATCTGTATAATTGAATTTTCTTGTCACTGCCACTGCATTTTCAGCTTACCGACTTCATCTTTTAGAGCTGTAATATCATCAGCAACCGTTTCTAATTTTGCTACATGTTGGTTTATATTTAAAATTTCTCATTTTAATAAATTAAAACGTTTATCAAATTCGTTTATCATGCGTACTTCACTTTCTTCTATTAGTGTTTTCATTACATCAATTTTTTTCAAATTTTCTATCCACGAGATTAAGTAGTTTGAAGGGTGAATCGACGATCGCGGTGTTTTGATTCATTTGTATAAAGAGAGTTTTGCAAGAGAGAATTTCGTAATGACTCTCTGCCTCTCTTTGGAGCTGCAGTTATATTTTCAATAATGTTATTATTATTAAAAGTCGTATCGAAAGATTGAACAACTGACTCAATTGATTTAGATTTGTTTGTGTTTTATCAAAAGACTCATTTGCACTCATGTTTGCTTGTGTTTTATTGTTATTAAACTCTGGACCACCTTAACTATAAGTTTAAAACTTATTACAAGGAAAGTTAGCTTTAAGCAATCACTTTACGAACACATTAGTTACTAGAAACAATGAAATAATACCCTTTTTTAACTACTTATTTTTATACCCTATACCACTATGTGGTTTGGGTATAATGACTTTGTGCTGCTGTTTGTAACAACCAAAAAATATTTGACCTACACCCATCTTTAATTATACCGATCGAATCAGAATCACTATCTGATTCGATTTAACGATGCCTGTCCGTCCGTCCGTCCGTCTGTGTGTCCATGTATAGCTTGTAATCAAACTGCAGGTCGCAAATATGAATATATTTTGATGAAATTTGGTATTTGATCTTCTATCGGCCATGGGATGAAAGCTGTTGAAATTGGTGAGAATCGGTCCATGTTTAGACCTAGCCCCCATACAAATGACCCCTATGAAATCAACATATATTGCCATAAGATCCAAATTATCATACAAATCTTAGTCAAATTAGGTATGTATGTATATATTACATCCATTAATCAGTAGCCCAAAAATGATCCCTATTGGACAACTCTTAGTCATAGGCCCCATATAGAGCTGCTTCGCGATCTTCACTTAAATCTATCAAAAAACAAAAATATTGCACTGATTCTTCTCAAATTTTGTTTGTATATATTTTTGCAAAATATAAGAGACTTTACCAAACCTGGTCAGGATCGGTCCATGTTTGGGCCTAGCCCCATATAGATATAGCATCCGAAATGAACTTTTTCATATCTGCAGCCGAAAAAATTAATAAAAATCCCACTCAAATTTGGTTTATGCGTATTTTCTATATCCAGTTAGTTGGGCCTGAGAGATAGGGTCTCTAAACGCATGGTATAGGGTATCGTATAGTCGGTCTAGACCGACCATAATTTTCTTACTTGTTTTAACTTAACTTTCTAAATTGCTGTCCAATCTACTTATATTTCATTTTAGTCCTTGACTTAGATAATCAGCCCCCATTTTGTATTGCCAATTTTGTATTGTTCGACTTATATTAAATTTTTATTAATGTTTTAATTTTTTTTTATATATTTTAATAAATGAGTTATGTTATTAATGTTCTAATAATGCAGTTAAAAATAAAACGAAAAAAATTGGTTTTTCGTTGTTAGGCCAAGGAGTTTCCACTCCATGTAGTAGTTCAACAAAAATTGAGTTTTGAGTGAACAACTACTCCACAAATATCATCAATATAAAATTAAAGTTAAGCAACATATCAACAAGCCTTACAAAACATTTCTTTCATTGATTTTGATATTCTTGCTTATCTCTATATGTAGCCATTGTTGAACATTTCATTCATTGAATATTCAAACATATCTAAATCTTTCATTGTTGACAGATTACCAAAATAATGGACATCATCTGGGTCTATTCAAACTTAAGACTTATTGTAAATACCTTTTAATAACTTCCTTCAACACATATCCTCAAATATATGTGTGGTATATACCACCCTGAAATTTACAGCTTACAAAGTAAATCTTCATTCAAGCAATATTTTGTAAGACGTCATTAAAGAATTGTTATTTGATATTCATGTGACATAATAAAAATATTCAATTATATCTGCCATTTATTCTTATTTTGTCCTTTACATTAGTAACATTTATTCTTTCATTCATTCTGTCGTTCGTTTGTTCCTTTTCTTATTATGTTTATTCATTCATTTATTATTTGTGCGACTATTGAAACGTTTTTTTTTTTTTTATGGAATCCCTTGGAATACTGATGTCTTAAAGCAGTAGGCGGTCGTTTATTCTTGTAAGAACTTCATTTTCCTGTTATTATATGTTAGTTGTATGTAACTTGACCTACCACATTGTAGTGAAAAAATTCCACAACAACATTTTTAACCCGTGGTCAAAGATTTGTGGTTATCCATTAATAAGTTTTTCCTTTCAGATATTTTAAAGATCACTTGTACTGGCAGCCAAGTACAGTTTTCTATATCATGGAAAATGTTTCGAATCTTTGCTTTTTTATTTTGTCTTCCCAACGGTTAATAACAAAATGGCCAAGCCCGTTGATGATGATTTGTTTTGCTCATTAATTATTTTCAATTGCCACAATACTTAACTTGTTGTTGCTCTTGGTCATAATGTTCTTTTAGTCGCATGTGCACAGACATGTTGTTTTTCATTTCCTGTCTGACTCTATAGAATGTCATTCCATTTCTTTGGATTATATTAAGTTAATTTAAAATAATACTTCCTTCACTTTTTAACTTTCATGTTGTTCATCATTATATTTACTTATTTTAAAAAGCAGTAGTTTATGTTGTTGAGTGTGTTCGTACATAGTTGTATGTGACTTTAATATTAATGAAACGTCCTTGCCATGAAGATTCGTGCCATTTTGCTTATTTATCATCGAATAAGCGAAATAATAATCACATTTGTTATCCTTGAATAGACAGTAAAATCATTGGAATCAGCAAAGTGCTGTGAAATTTATAAAAAATTTAATGCTCACTCTAAAAATTAATTCGGTTGTCTTAACTAAGACGTTCAGCAGCAGATGTTTGATTTGGTTCCTTTTTGCCCAACCAAAGTGCGTGAGTAAATTATGGAAGATAAATAAAGTATAAATCAGATTTTAATGCAGTTGACGGGTATTAGCTTTATATTCGGGAAACTGACAAATGCATAATTTTATTCCCTAGTTTCCGTATTCCCGATAGGAATACAGAAAGTTTTGTTTGAGATTTTGTTTTTTTTTTTTTTTTTTCTTAATAAAAAGTAAAAACATTTAATATCGTTAGTTTAAATAAAAAAAAAACTCTTAATCCGCATATTATGAATATGATTTTAATTTTAGTGCAGTAAGATAGAATATGTACAATTTCGGCATTTACAGAAAAAACTGTAACTTTGTCCTAAATTGTTGTTATGCACTGATTCTCAAAAGTGCTAAGTCCTTTGCGGAAAAAAGGAATTACTAAGTCCCGTTAAAATCAAAAGTCATCCTGATTCTCGGGGAAATATTTTAATATTATTGAGATCTTGAGTAGCAGATCTCAGGTTGTAAGTATAGGTGGCGTGTAATCTTGCTTCATCTTACTTCTGGAGTACCTCAGGGAACTGTTTTGGGACCTTTACTATTCATACTTTATATTAATGACCTACCAGAGATTACTAATTCTACGATCTGTAGAACGATCTGTATATGTATATATATATATGTTCCTTTCACTCCTCGAGGGAGCATAGGCCATAACAAGGTGTTTTCAATAAGCTCCATCTTCGGCTCGATGCTTGACTTCGTTTCACTTCATACGCAAACTCGAAAGTTTTGTTGTCAGTTACCGCTTCCAAGCATGCGCTCGTCTCCCACTCGTATGCTTCTATCTATGCATTTCTTGGCAATATCATTGTCTGATTTACAGAGGATGCGACCTATGCAGCTCCATTTTCGCTTATTTATTCTAATAGTTTGCTGGCTTACCTCAATCCAGAGTTGGTTGTGTAATATTGTTGCAGGCCAGAAAATCCATAAGAATTTGCAGAGGCATTTGTTGAGAAATACCTGAATTCATTGTATGTTACGTGGTGCCATATTCCATGTCTCGAATCCTTATAATAGAGTTGTTCTTATGTTGGAGTTAAATAATTTGATTTTGGTTTGTTTTGAAATATTAGAAGATTTCCAAACCGGGCTTTACTCGGCAAATGCACTCCATGCCTTATTTATACCACTGGATGTATCTGCTGCTGAGCCACTAGTTGTGTCAATTGCGCTACCCAGGTAGCAGAAGGACTTGATATCTTCAAAATCTTGATCAAATACGAAGAAATGGCGACTTGTGTTACTATTTTTACTACAGGCCAACCAATCTTTCGATGTCACTGATGGTGGAAATTTTCGACTACATCACTGAAAATGAGTGGCTAAGTAGACAAATGCCATCCTAATGTTCTTAAGACGGACCAGGATCCAATTTTATGCATTATTCAAAAAGAGTTCATAGACTCTAGACATGCAACTCCTTTATACCATCTGGTAAATTGGGTCGCAATCAAAAATTGGATTGAAAATGAAATTAGATCGCATAACTTGCAACAACATGATGTAAATACTAACAACGTTTATATATTATTAGATACAGTTAAAAATATAATGAATCGAGCTTTCTATAAAATTCTTTTTAGTTATAAAAGCCATTGGCAGAGGGATATATCAGAAATCGGTAAATTTTTAATCAAAAAAAGGAATAAATACAGAAGAAAATTCCAAAGTTGTTTGGATACAGATCGTAGAATTCAAATTAACGCTATCTTAAAACAACTAAATAGTTTAATTGATTATCATCTTAAGATAGACACAATAGTTGTTCAAAATTTATATCAAAACTTCCTTCTGGTTCCAAAAAGTTTTGAAAACTAAGTAAAGCAATAAGAGGTAAAAACAAACCCCTTGCAGATTTGTTTGTTAATGGAGAAATCTTGAAAGCGTGTGCTGAGAAGGCAAATGCAATTGCTGATGTATTTGAAAGTTCGCACGCAATAACTATAAATAGTTCGTCACCTATGGAATCAAGAGAAAAAAAAATCATATCCAAACCCTTAATAATATTGCCATTAACGATTTTCCAGTTACCCAAACCAATTTAAATGAAGTAAAGTTATTTGTTCTCACATTGAAATATAACAAGCACCGGGTCTTGATGGAATAAATAGAATAGAATAATAGTAGTATAAATAGTATTAGAAATATGCCTGATATTATATTTAATATATTAAGCAAATTATTTAACTATTGTTTAACCAATGGATACAGGCTGATTCAAATAAATTAACGAATTTTTTTTTCGATATCCCCTATGAAATATATTCAGAAAGTCAAGAAAAAACGCCTGTAAAAATCAGAGCTCTTAATATTAATATTTAGAGGTCGCGCATCGCAAATTTCCATTTCCCATTTAAATAACATAGGAAAAATTTTTTTCCAATTTCATAATTTTATATCTTAAGAACTAATGGACAAATTCCAATGACTGAAGCACATTTTTATAGGAAATTTAACGTTCTAAAACCGGCTCGTATCATTTTTTGATAAACTAACTCATTCAAAAGTTATTCAAATGTAAAGTTAAATTTATGTTATAATTACACTTTTTGACCAATTTCTGGTAAAATGATTAAAGTTATCATCAAATATACCAAAATCTTCTTTGAAAATTTACGATATATGATTTTCAGTAAAAAAAAAATAATAATAATAACAATATTAATAATAACTAGCGGATTCCAGCCCAAAAAATTCGAGTGCAAATTCTAGGAAATTCTATTTTTTCATTAAATAAAGACCCTAAAGGTATGCTAATCAATTATAGCCAATTCGCAAATCAACATAAAAAACAAACTCATTTTTATTACAAACACATTAACAAATTTAATAAACACACACATAGCATTGTATAATTTTATGTATGTGTTAGTATCAACTTTAAATGCAATTTACTCAAAATAAAGGAAAAAAATTTAAAATCTGTAAATATGCAAAACGGCTAAAAAAAAATACCTTTCAAATCATATACGTTTGGTCAAAATCGGGATAAAACAGTAGAACAAGACATCGGTCACAAGAAATCGCCTAGCCTATTAATATTATAGATAATTAAAATGATTTTTAAATTGTCAAGTTTATTTTATTTAATTTTAAGTCAGATAGTAATCTACTAGAAAAGGGACAACTCGAATATAAAAAAAAACAATGTTTAACCTTTACTAAATCAAATAAATTATTAAACAAATTATTTGTTTCAGTATATATGGTATCAATTTGTTGCAAAAAATAACAAAGACTATTATAAAGTTTTTTTGTTACAATCAGGAAAACGTCGATGATGATCTTGGACCACTTGTAAAAGATACTGTAGTTGCTCTTCGTTCTTAGTTATTATTATTATTGTTATTATTAATATTTTTTTTTTACTGGAAATCATAACTCGTAAAATTTTCAATGAAGTTTTGCTATATTTGATGATAATTTTAATCATATTACCTGAAATTGGTCAAAAAGTGTAATTGTAACATAAATTTAACTTTACATTTGAATAACTTTTGAATGAGTAAGTCTATCAAAAAATGATATGAGACATTTTTTGTAGAAAGTTCAATTTCCTATAAAAATGTGCTTCAGACATTGGAATTTGTCCATTAGTTCTTAAGATATAAACTTATGAATTTGAAAAATAATTTTTCCTTTGTTATTTAAATCGGAAATGGAAATATGCGATGCACGACCTCTAAATATTAATATTAAGAGCTCTGATTTTACAGGCGTTTTTTCTTGACTTTCTGAATATATTTCTCAGGGGATATCGAAAAAAAATTTTTAATATTTTTGAATCAGCCTAATATTTATACCTATTGGCAAAAATGGAAAAGACCCTAAAATACTTTCAAGCTACAGACCAATTAGCATCCTAACTTTCCTTGACAAAGTTTTTGAAAAAATTATTATTATTATTAATAAAGAGCAGTTTGGATTCCGAAAAGAGCATTCCACAGTATATGAAGTTAAGAGAGTAATAAATTTTATTGATAACAACAAATCGAATCGTAAAAGCGCTGGTATAATCTTATTTGATATTGAAAAAGCTTTTGATTCAATCTGGCATGACGCTCTTGTACTTAAACTCAATAAATTTGGATTTCCAGTTTATTTACAGAAGATAATAAAAAGTTTTTTTGGCAAATCGAACCTTCATTGTAAGTATTGACACCAACTTTTCCTCCAGAAAGGCTTATACCGGCAGAACTTCCTCAAGGGTCTGTGTTATCTCCAAGTTTATATTCACTATTTGCGTCTGATATATCTGTGGTTACAAGCATTAACCGCCTAAGTCGATGCGGTCAGAATTAGATCAGAATCTAGGTCTGAATGTTTTCATTAATACCTTTTTATACCCTCCACTCCAGTGTGCAGAGGGTATATATAAGTTTGTCATTCCGTTTGTAATAATTAGAAAAAAAATTTTGGACCCCATAAAATTTATATATTTGTGATCCTTATAACAACCGGAGTTGATATAGCGATATCCGTCCGTCCGTCTGTCCGTCTGTCCGTCTGTGGAAATCACGATGACGGCATCAATCGGGCAGCTAGGGTGCTCGTTGGCATACAAAATGATTCACTAACATCCTGAAAAGTTTGCTATTTAAAATCGTCCAAATCGGTCGATCAGGCACCGAGATTTGAATGAAGAACTAAAAAAAGTCTTGAAAAAAATAATTTTCTATGTTGTTCTTGTCAGGATCACGCCCTCAATAGTGCAGCTACAGTGATCATTTTTAGTGAGAATGATTCACCAATTTCATGGAAAGATTTCTACTTCAAAAATCATTAAAATCGGTGGAACAGGTCCAGGGTAATCTCTGAAAAAGTAAAAAAAAAAATGAAAAACATGATATTTCTATATTGTTCTTGTTGTTATTCTAAATGTTGCATTGTTTTCATAGCTGGACTTGTTGTTTTTGTGGTCGTTATGGTAATAATATAACAAAAACAAACCCTTTGTACATTTTTTTTTATCAACTCTGGTAGAAAAATTTAAAAGTTTCCATTGTTTTGGCATCACTAAAAAAATATGTTAGATCATTTCTGTCATTGCCGCGAGCCTGCCTGCAAAATTTCAGATCGATTGGGTCACGGGAAAGTGGTTAAAATCGATCCAAAATTTTTTCGACAAGCAGACACGAGTTAATATAAAGGGAGTAAAAATTCACCAACATCTAAAGCAAATAATGCTAAAATACCTAGTTGTTAATAAAAAAACAATTGGGCAATTCACAATGGGTAATGTATCGTTGTATCTGTTGTATCGTGTATCACTTTACAATAGTGTAAAATTGTTGTTGGTAATTTTCACTGAAAAATCTGATACACGATCCAACTTCTTTTGCTATGTTCAGTAAATGTTGTATATAATAACATATCAGTTCCAAGTGAATGCCAGTTTTTATGAAAAAGAAAAAACAAATACATAGAATTTTATCAGCATAAATAATTATAAAATAAAATATGGCAAATAACGCAAATCATCGATAAGTTTATTTATATAAAAATTAATGTTTATATTTTTTTAGTATGTATTTTCTCTTTCAGTACCAACCAAAACATTTAACATTTTTTTTTTTCATTATAAATTAAAATGCAAGAGGTACGTAACTAAAACTCCAGGGTATATCTCACGACCAAAAAGCAAACACAGACAAGTGTTTTCTCTTATACAAAATAGCAGAAGCGACGAAGCGATCTTTCCTCGTTGGATCGAAAATTACTTAAGAAAGCGTTTTACAATATGAAAATACAACT
The DNA here is from genome assembly GCA_963682025.1 of Cordilura impudica. Classification (NCBI taxonomy): domain Eukaryota; kingdom Metazoa; phylum Arthropoda; class Insecta; order Diptera; family Scathophagidae; genus Cordilura; species Cordilura impudica. Next base: position 291,245,039 of record OY821517.1, read on the forward strand.
GAGTGTTCACAACAAATGATTGTATTGTGTATTTCAATACAACATATAATATACAACACCTGTTGTGAATTGCCCAAATGTAAATTTAGCAAAAAAATTTATGTATTAATTTATTTAAAGAGAAAAACACAAACATAACGTTTGATGTTGTATTTTTTGTGTGTAATATTTAAATATACATACATACACATATTAAATAATACAAATAATATACATATATTATATATATGTATGTATGTATGTATGTATATTCATAGTAACTGCATGTTAGAAATAAATCGGTTATTTTGTTTACATAAAATTCTGCAGTATTTTGTTGTGGGGAAAATACATTTCTTTTGCATTAACAGAGTGTCACTTCATTTTGCTCAGCGTGACTATGCCACAGTAGATGGCGCCATAATTTTTGTTTGTTTTAATTAGCTTTGCAATAGTTATTTCTATTTTAACATGAATGTTAATATTTTCAACTAGATATCATACAGAACAATGCTAAGAGTATACACGGGCTGGTCTTTTATTTCATACGTTTTTTCATTATTCTTTTACAAATATGAACATAAGTTTGGCATATTAACTTTTTGTTGTCTTTACAAAATAGAGTTACCGAGTTCGTCAATGAGTTTTTTGCTTACAAAAACAGTTCTACATAGTTATATAGAACTATTATTCTGCTTTACCTATAAAATATCTGATTGCGATTACATCTAATTTTTAAAAATTGTTTATAATTAATAAAGCATTATTATTCACATAAATACAAAATTTCACTTTTTAAATTTTCCATTAAAATTTAAGAAAATATCAATTATAATAAAAACGGAAATAAAATTTCCAATTATAAATTAGAAAATATTAATTGAATTTCAGAAAATCATATCAAAATAGAAATATGTTTACATTTAAAAAAAATATTGCCATTCAGGATATATTGCTTTTCAGTAACGCAAATCAGTAACTTCTTTTAACGATAGTCGAATCGTAAAAAAAAAAAAGAAAATTGCAAAATTATCAGTAAAATTTTTAAACGATAGTCGCTATTGTTAAAGTCAGCTGTTGTTGTTATCTAAATCGACAACCATTTTTGTGTTGTTTATTCAATCGATAAAAACTTAAATTTTTTGGTTGAAATGTCGTCATACATAAATAAAAATCATGAAATAGTGAAAATATTTTGCTTTAATTAAAAAACTTTTTTATATAAATAAAAGAATTAAATAGCATATTCAATTCATTATTTCATTTTCAAATAAATAAACAGAAATATTAGTACAAAAATAAAGATATTAAGCATAAACATAAAATCGTACTGTCAAACACCAAGTAATTTATTTTTTTCTATTTTCTTTGTGTTTTTCGCTTATTTTGACAGAGATGCCACTCCTTTACAATTTAAATAAATAGAAAAACAGATTTGTCGATATTAATTTAAATTCAATGAATTTAAGAAAACCTAAAATGACATTTAAGAATTGCTAAATAAAAATTGTTACATAAGTAAACGTAATTTTATGAGAATGTTATTTTTTATATATAAATTTTCACAATTTTTTTTTGGATGAAAATTTGAAGTTTTTCAGACAATAAAGATAACATTAAATTATTTTATTTAAAATGTTTGGGACTTTTCGTTTTTGCGTTTTTCATCCCTAATTTGATTATTTATTATTATAAATTTATTCTCTATGGTTTCAAAATATGGCAATATTTTAAAAAAAGTTGAGAGAGCTTTTTTTTTGGTTATTATTTTGTTACTCCATCCGACCTATATGGCCACAATGAAGAAATATTTGGCCAGTTAAAAGAAGCTGTACAGCCATCTCCAATTAGCACGATTTAATGCATATAGCCACTCTACACAACCATTACCTTTGCAATGGAGGTTAGGGCGAGCTATTTAATTAGCAAAAACTAAATTAAACAAGAAGTTATGTCATATAACCGGAAACGCATGCATATAGGTATATAACCTAAATGCATGCCGATCAGCAACTACGATGACCACAAAGCAAACACAGAAATAAATCCGAAATAATAGAAAAGACGAAAACCAACCCAAAGAATTTTCTGAAATAATTTGGTATTAAGTTTAACAAATTGTTTACTTTTTCCAATATTTTGTTTACATTTATTATCAATACTCAAACCGAGGTGGAGGGTATCAAAGATTCGGCACAGCCGAATTTAACACTCTTACTTGTTCATAAACAGTGTTAGAAACATGAAGATTTCACGTAAATATAAAGCGGTTTTAGCAGAATATGATAGCAAACATAACTCAAATCGTTATTAACTCGACTTATGTATATAAAAATTATATATATATAAAAAAAAATTAAAAAATTATTTAAAAAATTATTTAATCGAGCTCAAGGTCGTATTTTCAAAAATTATTTCTTTATTTTTATTCCAATATTTCGCTATTCGTCGAATAGCATCCTCAGGGATTTATCTAAGACATATGTGTACATTAGGTTGGCCCTTCGTTATATGGAGGAAAAAAAAAGTGTTCGAACTGTCGGTCTCACCCCCAAGAAATCTCCGAATAGCAAAAAAACTGAGAAATACAAATTTTTGGGCCAATCAACAAACGTTTAGTCGTTGCAAAGCGATTGAAAATTGCAAGTGTGTTTATATGGGGAAAATATGACTTTTTTTCAGATTTTATGAAAATTTCGTTCTATAGTTTAATTTTTCCGACAAGTTGTTATAAAATTAGGGAGCAGTATTAAATTGTCATTTCAAAAGGCTATAAAACTCCAAAATCGAATAAAACCTCGCCAAGAAATAGCAAATGCCCCAGACCACTTTTGTGCCAAAAAAAAACTAGGTCATGAAATTTGATGACATTTTTTTCAACTTTGAGAAATTGATTAAAGCCATTATTCTTTTTTGGTTTCTATACTTGTAAGTACTCAGTAATGAAGTATTGTCTTATTAACACGTTGTTAACCTATTGTGCATTGAGACCGAAAATTGGAAATTTTTTTGATAAAACTCCTCTTTTAAGTTAGAAAAAATTTTCTTAAACAAAATTTTAAAAAATGAATCTGTCACTTTAAGGTTTCATTAACTACATATTGCAGATTAACTGTGTGAGTTTTTAAGTAAATCGCTGTGCCAGAATTTTTTTGACAAGGATTTTATTTTTGCGGATTTCGAGAAAAATTGGATTTTTGTGAAAGATTCTGTAAATGTCCTCTTTTTAAATACTTTGTATCAATAATTCATCACTTTTCTACTTTTAAATGTTATATTTTATCTGAATAGCCTAGGGGTTTCGAAAAAAAATAATATGACTCCATTAAACCGTTGTAATTGGGGTCACATATGACCCCAAGCTAATAAAAGACAATTTATTCAAAAAATTAAAATATTTCGAATATTTTCCAAGCGGAATAAAATTTTTCTAATTTAATGATGCAGTGTTACTTGTCTCTAGTTGGGATTCTAGCTTTCGCCCAGATAATGGAAAGTTCTTCAATTACTAATTTTGCACTGTGTCGTATATCAAGTTTCACCACACGTAAATAAAAAAATAACACCTTTAGCACTTCTCTGGTTGATGGTAATTTACTCCCACCTAAACTTGTAGAAAAATTACCGACTAAGTATGTACTTTTGCGTAAAATTTTTTAGCACACCTGAAATTTTTTTTTGGCGTTTTTTATCAATATCCACCAAATTGGTGGGTGAGACCGCAAGAAATTCAACTATTACTTTACTAAATAAAGTAATTTTATAACAAAATTGGTTAAAAGCTGTTTTAATTTATATTCCCGAGTAATAAGCAGCAGCAAGTGCAGCAAATATATACCACAATAGATTATTTTGATCCCAGGAGCTCTGAACGGTTAAATAAATAAAAATTAACCGAATTATTTCTCTTAAATTCTAAATAGTGGTTTCATCGATTTTAATAGAAAGACTCGTTTCCGGTAATTTTTATTTAAAAATATCTTAAAATTCAAAGCTGACCTTGGCAAATAATGGGTTAACGTTCTCGGATTTATCCCAAATTTTTGTAAAGAAACTTCTACACATTTGGTTATTATATTTTAAGCGTCGCATCTAAAAATTTGACTGCACTTACAAAACATTTGAATTTTTTTAATAAATTGTCTTTTATTAGCTTGGGGTCATATGTTACCCCAATTCCAAAAGGGTTCATGGAGTCATATTACTTGTTTCCGAAAGCCTAGGCTATTAAGATAAAACATAACATTTAAAAGTAGAAAAGTGATGTATTTTTGATAGAAAGTATTTACAAAGAGTACATTTATATAATATATCACAAAAATCCAATTTTTCTCGAAATCCGCAAAAATAAAATCCTTGTCAAAAAAATTCTGGCACAGCGATTTACTTAAAAACTCACACGGTTAATCTGCAATATGTATTTAATGAAACCCTAAAGTGATAGGTTCATTTTTTAAAATTTTGTTTAAGAAAATTTTTTCTAACTTGAAAAAGGAGTTTTATCAAAAAAATTTCCAATTTTCGGTTTCAATGCGCAATAGGTTAACAACGTGTTAATAAAACAATACTTCACTACTGAGTACTTACAAGTATAGAGACCAAAAAAGAATAATGGCTTTAATCAATTTCTCAAAGTTGAAAAAAATGTCATCAAATTTCATGATCTAGTTTTTTTTGGCACAAAAGTGGTCTGGGGCATTTGCTATTTCTTGGCGAGGTTTTATTCGATTTTGGAGTTTTATAGCCTTTTGAAATGATAATTTAATACTGCTCTCGAATCTTATAACATCTTGTCGGAAAAATTAAACTATAGAACGAAATTTTCATAAAATCTGAAAAAAAAGTCATATTTTCCCCATATAAACACACTTGAAAATTTCAATCGCTTTGCGCCACGACTAAACGTTTTTTGATTGGCCCAAAAATTTGTATTTCTCAGTTTTCTTCCTATTCGCATATTTGTTGGGGGTGAGACCGACAGTTTGAACACTTTTTTTATTAAGGGCCACCCTAGTGTACATATAAACGAACATGATTATAATAAAAATTAAATCGCAAAACAACAAAAAATTCCCACATTAAATATTATCACAAAATTTTTAAAACTATTGTGTCTCCACCATTGTCAGTTATTGCACTGAGTAAAAATGTTTATTATAAATATTTATATTGCACTATGATCGTTTGTTAACTAGATGTCTGTAGCTTTGAGCGCAACTTTCTGTGTCCGCTTTGAAGTTGATTCTCTTATATGTTGGCACATTTATGATGTTCAGCATTTCTAACATGTAACGTTTTATGCAATTGCTTTCACACTGTAAAACTTTTACGTTCTCAAAGTCAGGAGAGTGGTTTTCTCTTGCACAGTGGTTCACTAATGCTGTTTTTTTTTGCAACGAATTGTTATTTCTTAGCCGTTGGCCAGATTTATGTGCTGCTATCCTTGTTTTTAATTTGTTTTTCGTTGTACCAACATAAATTTTCCGCGTTATCAGCCATTACATTTTTCGAATTTTTCTATTTTGTCCTTTGTTTTGCTGTACAATTTGGCAAGAGTATTGTCCGATTTATGAGCCACCTTGTATTTTTCTTCCTTAAATAATTTTGCTTTTTAAAATTTTTCAGATAATTCTGGAACATATGTTAATGTTTTGTAAATTTTTGCATCTTGTTTAATATTTGAGATGTTTTTTGTATTTTCATAGTCACGAATCAATTTATTTGTCAGTTTTTTTTTTGGAAAATTATTATTATATAATATGTTCCTTAGCTTCTCTATATTTTCTTTGTGAAATTCCACATCACTAATGTTGAGAACGCTTTTTATAAGGTTATTGGCCGTATTTATTATTATTTTCTTTGGGTCTTTAGAATAGAAATTAATTATTCGACCTGATGCAGTTGGTTTTTGATACCAATTTACTTTTAGATTGTTTTCATTTCTTATTACAATTGTATCTAGATACGGTAACTCAGAATTACATTCATATTCAATCGTGAACTTAATGCTGGGGTGAAAACTATTAAGGTTAATCATAATTTCTTCTTTGCACTTTCTCCTACTACATTAAATAGATCATCTACATATTTCGTCAATATTTTGGGTTTTTTTCGTCAGCTTTCCAATACAGGTGCCTAAAAGTTTTTCCATCACAATATCTGCAACGATAGGTGAAGCCGGTGACCCCATGGGTAATCTTTTCTTCTGGGTGTAAATCTTATTATCATATTTAAAATACCTATTGTCTTTAATGCAAAATCTTAGAATGCGTAAGAATAGGTCTTTTAGTCATATTTGTGTATTCTGCAATCTCTTCCCATCTGTCTTCAATAATTCTTATATATAAAATAAAATAATAGAAGTTTCAGCTGCCCCCAATTATGATCAGGTCTACCCCACTGTGCCAACGAAGGTGGAAATAACAAAAACAAAATAGTGATGGCAGAGTTATTGAATTTAACCATCACCAATTATTGAAGAACTACAAAAAGTCATGGGAGGAGTGGATTTACATGCAAAAACTGCGCAAAATTACAGAGATGTAATTTGAGCAAAGAAGTGATATTTGCTCTTGCGGAACTCTACTTTAAATTCTACGTAAACTTAACGGTTTCCATTGTCTTCACCAAAATCAAATTATAATGCCGCAAAAAGAACTTCGAGTTGATCTCGCATATTCTTTAATGGTGAAACAGGCAGAAATTGATTCAACCAGTTTTGACAGTGCTGGTGACTCACCTAGACTTTCGATAACGAATCCTTCTAAAATACAGAGTAAGCTTCTTATATGGGGGTGTAAACATTGTCATAAGCTAAGATCCTTTTTATGCAAAAGTGCAATGTTGCTCTACATTCATATTGATGTGTGGCTTATCATGAAAAAAAATTAATCAAAATTTTTAATGTAAATAAATCCGTTTCTATATTTTTCTTTTTCATCAAAAAACAAGTAAGAAAATTATAGTCGGTCTAGACCGACTATATGATACCCTATACCATGCGTTTAGAAACCCTATCTCATAGCGCCAACTAACTGGACATAGAAAATAAGCATGAACCAAATTTGAGTGGGCTTTTTATTAATTTTTTGGCTGCAGATATGAAAAAGTTCATTTCGGATGCTATATCTGTATGGGGACTAGTTCCAAAAATGGACCAATCCCGACTATGTTTGGCAAAGTCTCTTGTATTATGCAAAAATATATACAAACAAAATTTGAGAAGAATCAGTGCAATATTTTTGTTTTTTGATAGATTTAAGTGAAGATCGGGAAGCAGCTCTATATGGGGCCTATGACTAAGAGTTGTCACATAGGGATCATTTTTGGACTACTCATTAATGGATGCAATATACGCATACAAACCCAATTTGAGTAAGATGTATATGACAATTTGGATCATATGGCAATTTATGTCGATTTCATAGGGGTCATTTGTATGGGGGCTAGGTCGCTTTTCACCAATTTTAACAGCGTTCATCCTATGGCAGATAAAAGCTTATATACCAAATTTCATCAAAATATACTCATATTTGCGACCTGCAGTTTGATTCCAAGGTTTACATGGACACGCAGACGGACGGACACACGGACGGACATCGTTAAATCGAATCAGATAGTGATTCTGATTCGATCGGTATAATAAAAGATGGGTCTAGGTCAAATATTTTTGGTAGTTATAAACAGCAGCACAAAGTCATTATACCTAAACCACATAGTGGTATAAGGTATAATTATACAATGCCATGTGTGTGTTTATTAAATTTGTTAATGTGTTTGTGATACAAATGAGTTTGTTTTTTTGTGTTGATTTATGAATTGGCTATAATTGATTAGCAATGAAAAAATAAAATTTCCTAGAATTTACACTCGAATTTCGAGGGCTGGAATCTGCTAGTGTAAATAAATGCGTTTCTATATTTTTCTTTTCCATAAAAAAAATGAAATAGTTTTGAGATTATAATAAGTCTTCTTTTTCTATCTTTACATTCTATAGGAATATAAAAAAAAATGCCAAATAGTGCCCAGTATCTGATTAAACGAACACCATTTTTCTAAAAAATACAAAACATTTGGAAAAAAATTTGGACTTCAAATTCGCATTTTTTAACCTCAAATTACCTAAACTAGCAAGTTTTATAAAGTTACAAGATGTAACCCGGTGTGCTTCGCTACACGCTCCCCCTTCCCCCCCCCCACGAATCGCTATGAGAGGGCTCACGCAAAATCCCAAGGCTCTCACTAATACAGTAATTCAATATATCACATTTAATATTAAGTTTGTGTAGGGGTGCCACGCGCATTTGTCCAATCCCGCCCATTTTTTTGTCTGACTACTCACGTTAATAACGGATGACCTGAGACAAATTTGCAAAGCTTTCTCTATCTATTAATATACTGTGAGCGTCAAAATAAAGTAAACACCTTAGTTCCTCATATTAAAACTTTTATTAAAATTAAGTAATTAACACAAAATCAAAAATATATATAAAGAATTCAAGAATTATTTAATTATAGCTGAACTCAATAAAAAAAATTAAACAGAAGTATTACAAAAAAGAGTTAAATAAATGCACTTTATTTAGAAAATGACCAAATTTTACGCGTCAAAAAAAAAGTAAACTGCAAAGAAAAGGCAACAGAACTTCAATACAAAAAGCAAACTTTTAAAATTTTTTAATATTTGGTGTATTTTCATTTGGCCCTAAGCCCCTTATGTAGTCTTCTAAGCAGCGACTCGACAATTTTTTTTGTTACATCAGGGGAGATTATGCTCCATTCTTTCTTTTGAGGCATTTTTAGTTTGTCTTGCTTGAAAAAGCATTTCGATGTATTTTTCTGTCAAGATTTGCCCACAGATGCTCGATTGGGTTAAGGTCCGGGGACTGCGACGGTAGATCAGGTGTCTTAGGAGTCCGGTACAGTAGCCACTTTTTCACAATTTTAGATGTAAGCTTTAGATCGTTGTCCTGTTAGAAGATCCTATCTCCAGCCATGCCTTATTTCTCGACGCTAGGGCCAACATTGTCCTTCAAAATGGCTAAGTAATACATTTGCTTCATAGTGGAGTAAATAAAAACATAACTGAACCCCCACTGTATATAACAGTTTTGGTAACACACTTTGCTTTGCATGTTTCATTCTTAGCACGCCATATTTTTGGAGGCTTTTTCGCGCCGAAAATTTCGAATTTCCTCTTATCTGTCTATAATATATTTTCCAACAAAGATAGAACCTAATTTTTCTACTTTTTATCGAAATTCATTAGCTTGCTCTGATTCGCCTTGGATATGTATGGATTCTTGCATGGTATCCTCCCATGTAGACCATTTTTGCGAAGCGATCTCCTTAATGTACTCGAACTTACTGGTTTGCCTGATATCTGCGTTATGTTTTCTGATAATTTAACAGCACTTTAGGCTGAATATGTCTTTACTTCTCTTACTACAGCTCTAACTTCAGTACCACTAAGCTGCTTTGGGCGTCCAGATCTCGTTTTTTTTATTGTGCTGTGGTTCCTACCCACAATTTCGCCAATTTCGCGCAAAGATTTACATTTTTCTTTTTAATCTAAAATATTTTCCGAGTATAAACCGATATTTTCTTTCCCATAGGGGGAATATTTGATTTTACATGTTTTTAGCTATTATTAATTAGTACAAATCAACTTTGAATAATTTTTAGTAAAGTAGAACACGTCCTCAGTACACATTTGTCACAAAAAGATTATGTTCTTCCCCCAAATATAAAAAAGCGTAAGTAAGTGTTACCACTGTTTACTTTTTTTAGACGCGTAAAATCTGATGCATTTTCACTTTCGAGAGATTTGTCTAATATTCCCAATTGATTTGAGTTCATGTTTTATAGTAGTCAATCTCTAAATGGGTATAGTATTAAACTCTGTAATATTACTTTTTATCGTAAGTCAATAATAATTTTGTTATAAGACAATTTAAAGATTAAAATTTGCTGTTTACTTTATTTTGACGCTCACAGTATATGATATTTAAAATTTACTTTGTATGGGAGGTGCCAAGCCCACTAAAAATATTTTGAAAAAATTACAGCCTTTTAATATGTTCCTAATGACCAGTGATTGTAATTACCATAGGAAGCTTAATATCACAATAAGTAAAATTATAGCCTGTAGCACTCCCATATCCGCAGTAAGACTCTGTGAAAATTTCAGGAAGGTCAGATGAGTAGTTACGGATATTACCTCCTACAAACAAACAAATATTACCTCTTTATCATGTTAGTATAGAATATTAGTATGAATTTTTTTATTTCGATACTTGCTGATGCTGATATACAACGTTTTTTGTTTTTTCATTCGGTACAAAAATTATCAGCTTTTTCGGCGTTCCTACCCTGGAGCAAGGTATATGTAGCTGCCCATGAGAAGAAGATGGATTTTCAAAATTAGATCTGGCAACACTTAAATATTGGCCTTGAACTTAGAATATCATTTGGCAATTTTTCTTTTTAGCGATTTTTGATTTTGGCCATTTTTGATTTTGAAGATTTTTTTGGGCGATTTTTATTTTTCACAATTTTCGGTTTTGGCGAATTTTTGATTTTGGCGATATATTTTCCACGACAAATCACGTTGACCCGCCTAATTTTTATTGGACTACTCACATTAATATCTGATGGACTCGTGGAAAATATCGAGTCTTTCCCTTTTATAGAACACCAATTATATGATATTAGATATCAACTTTGCATGGGCGGTGCTACGCCCACTGCTACGATGACGCCCATTTTTTTGTTCGACTAATCATACAAAGAATCTATGTGCTCATGCAAAGCCACAAAGCCCTCTCTTTTACAGTACTCCAGATATATGACATTAAATAGTTATTTGCATGGGGAGTGCCACGCCCATTGGTGTGAACCCGCCAATTTTTTGTCCGACTACTCATACTAAGATCTGATGGTGTCGTGCAAAGTGTTAAAGCTTCCCTTTTTTAGTACACCAGTTATATGATATCATATATTTACTTTGTACGGGCGGTGCCACGCCCACTCCCACTTTCTGTCTAACTAATCACATGAATAACTTATGGCCTAACACAAAGTCCCAAGACTCTCACTATAACAGTACTCCAGATATATGGCATTTTATATTTAATTTGTATCTCAGGTGCCATGCCTATTGGTCCGACACTGCCCATTTTTTGTCCGACTGCTCACATTAATAATAGGTGATATCAGATAAATTTGAAAAGCTCTCTCTATCACAGTACTCGATATATATAATATTGAGTTATTACTTTTATGGGAGGTACCACGCCCACTTATCCGATCCCGCCCATTTCCGGCGTAGCTACTAATATTAACAATAGGCGACCTCATACAAATTTGCAAAGCTTTCCCTATCATAATACTCAATATGTGTTTATGATATTAAAAACTTACTTTGTGTGTGAGGTGCCACGCCCACTAAAAATATTTAAAAAATTATAGCACTTCCCATATCCGCAGTAAGATTCTGTGAAAATTTCAGGAATATCAGATGAGTAGTTACGGAGATTACCTCCTACAAACAAACAAACAAACAAACACACATTACCTCTATAATATTAGTATAGATTAGTATGGATTTAAAAAATCTCTGGGTCGATATGGGTTAAACAAAAAGAAATTTATTAAATCGAAAATAATGTCTGCTTTTAAAATGATATATTGAATATTAATTCATTCGTATTAATGTTTGTTAGGTCAGCTAGTCTTATATTAATCAAATTGAAAAATATTCCTCATACGCCAACGATATATTGAAATAAATTTATTGATAAATTTAAAAAGTAGGTCCATAAAACTTTAGCACAAAATTAACAATTCCAATTTAAGTTTAATTTTCTCTTTACAAAAAGCCAAATCAGCTATATTTTACAAGGACATTTTATATTTATATGCAAATTTCTTTACAATTTAAGTGTTTTATTCTTCACAACTCATGTACTTCCTCCTCTTGTTTCTTTTACTTCCATTCAATAATAGTTTTACATGTTTTATTATAAAAAAAAGAATGTCTACGAAAATTTCCATAACAAAGTAAAGATTTAAAAAGTTAATTTATGCCATTCTAATGTTCCTTCTCATTTTTCTTGTACTAACCATTTTTTTTTTTTTTTCATTCTTCCAAATTGTCAAACACATATAAAAGCAACAGTTTAATATTTAAGCTAAATAATCATTATTTTTTGTTGCGTGCAATAATGAAAAGCAAAGAAAAGATGTTGAAAAATTCAACATTCTTTAACAATAACAACGGAAGTCTATTATATTATTTTTTTTTCATGAAATTTAGAAGGAAAAAAACATAATATCGAAAATTTAGTTAGTTACTTATGTTACATCTGTTGTGTCAGTAGCATAGTTTTTTCCCATTTTTCTTCCCGTTTCATCTTCGGGCATGTTTTTTATGTCTTTATGCCATTTTTTGGTACAACTTTGTTCCATTAAAAAAGATAATGTGAAAGATAAATGCAGTGCACACAAATAGTCATAAAAAGTATGGCATAAACATTTATTAAGACATTTTGTAGAAAATGTCTGCCAACATGCACTTTAATTGCATTCAGCAGATAATCTATTTATACGTTATATTAATCTGGGCGCAGCGTTTCAACTAGCTTATGTTAACTGTCAATACTTAAGGGTAAAAAAAACCAGTATACTGATCTTATTCTGAATCAATGTCTGTACGTGTGTCAATATGTCTGCTTATTTAAAGTTATTTTTTAACATAATATTGCACAAAAATATTGATCAAGTTATTGACGAAATATTTCCTAGTGATATTACCACCATTTATAGGTATTTGTGGCTTTATACACATAGATAACAGATCCATTGTGGCAACTGAATTTAATGTTTTTTCTACTAAAAATTAAAATTTTTGATTTATATTTCAAAATAAACAAGTTAATTTCAAAATTCGGTTGGGTTAAAAGTTTCATCATAACATTTTGGGGTATTTGCAACAGGATACGATTACTTCATTCGCTTCTAAATACCAAAACAGGTTAAAATTTCGAAAACGAATGAGACGATTCGAGGTTTGTCCTATTGGAAAGTAGTTTAGATACAAATTTTCAACAAGATCGATCAAGAACTCTATGAGTTAGAGTGAGTTAAAATTTGACCTTTTGGCCAAACAGGTGTTTTTTCTTCTTCATGTAAATCTTTACCTATTGTTCTTAGCAAAATTTGTCCCAAACAGTTTAGATAGCTATTTCTTCAATATTTCGGAAAAAAAATTAAAAAAAAAATTTTTTTTTCTTTTTTTTCGAAATCAAAAATGTTCTTGTCTTCTTTTTCAAAAAACGCCCCTTTTTTTACTCAAAAGAAAGCTTAGGTCTTTCCCTTTAAGAGCTTTTAGGTCGCTTAGTGGGTTTAAAAATTTTTTTATTTTATAATTTTTTTTTTCTGAAAGATTGAGGAAATAGCAATCTAAACTATTTGGGACGCATTTTGCTAAGAATAATATGTAAAAAGTTACATGGATCAGAAAAAACACCTATTTGGCCAAAATATCAAATTTTGACCCTCTCTAACTCAGAGAGTCCTTGATCGATCTTGTAAAAAATTGTGTCTAAACTATTATCCAATAGGACTAATAGCATGCTCAGATGGCAAATGCACCACTGTATTCGCTCTCAGAATCACGATTGCAAACCTTGTTGTTCAGATGAGTGTTTTTGTTTCATTTTGACGTTTATATTTTGATGTGTAAACATCTATACGCGCAGGGGGTAAATTTCTATTTCACAATACAATCACAAAAAAAGCATATCGCAAATCGGTGTGTGACTTATGATTGTATTGGTGAAAAAATTATGATATAAAATTGTTTCTTTATGCCATTTTTTTAAAAGCGTCATCTATGTATCACTTATATACGTTTATATTGGGATATTTTTAACGTTTTGCAGCAAAGGGTTGTTGAATTAGCTGAAACAGTTTTTGCTATAAGTGATACATAGATGACGCTTTCTGTTTGATTTTAAAAAATGATATAAAAAATTCCTTAATTACTAGATGTATACACATCTACCCTACGATCGGACGCACATGATTTTTTTTTTGTGCAAATATTTGAAGACATCCTTCTCAACTTTACGTTTCACTATTTCAATTTTTCAATTTTTATTTGAACATATGTATGTAACTATATACTTTTTATATGTTAAATGTTTGTATTTATTTTATTGCGCACAATAATTTTTTTTTTTCTTTGTTTATATATTTTTACAGCTAGTTCAGATAAACTAGCGATAATTTTTTATCAAAATTGAAGATGATAGTACATTTTTCGTGGTTCGTAACTAGATTCAAAATGAACCAAGTTTGTTCGCTCTTAAAATTTTGTATGGCGATTCATGTATGTTCAGTCATGATTGGGGCGCGGACCGTGAATGAGAGAGCGAAACTTGAATCTTGCTGCCCGAATGAATATAGCATAACCTTGGTGTAAATTTCATCCTGAGCAGAAGACATCGGTTTCAAAAATTGGGTCACTTGACATGAAACGCCCCATATATATATATATATAAAGAAAGCTTATGAAAAATTTTTTACAACTTTGAATGTAAATTTCTAACTTCCAACATTTTTGAAAGATTTCTTGTTTCAGAAACACATTTTACGTTAAAAAACTGTTTTCGAATTAAAGGATACTCTATATACAACACCAAACATCCAAGTGGTAAAGCGTGTGGTGGTGCAGCCATAATAATTAATAACCAAATTAGCCATTTCCCATTGCTGGAATATAGAACTGACCACATTCAAGCCTCATCAATCTGTCTCTCAGCCTCAAACACCATCATATCCTCTATCTCTGATCAATTCATTACTTTTTACAAAACTCTAGGAAATAAATTAATAGCAGCAGGAGATTACAATGCAAAGCACACATTTTGGGGCTCACGACTCACTACTCCTAAGGGCAGACAGCTATTTAAAGCTATATCAACTCTAAAACTTGACGTTATACCTGGAGGACAGCCCACTTATTGGCCTTCAGACCTACAAAAGACCCCTTATTTAATCGATTTTGCAGTCATTAAGAACATCAGGCGAGGTCAGCTTTCGACAATCTCTTTGTTCGACCTGTCTTCTGACCACTCTCCCACTATTTTAACAATGCTGAATGGTCAAACCATCGCAAAACCTTTCTGTTTTCCTAATAGACATACTAACTGGCTCAAATACAGAAAGTATATAAGCTCCCACTTACCTCACAATATTTCACTTATATCCGATGATGAAATACAAGATACTGTAAACGTATTCTCTGAAATAATATCAACGGCAGCAAAAGCAGCTACTCCGCTTAAAAGCTACGTCGACATTAAAAATAATAAATATTCAACAACCATCGAAAATCTTAAAAAAGAAAAGAGAAATCTTAGAAGACAATGGCAACTATACCGCTCTCCTACTTTGAAAAGACAACTTAACCGCTGTCAAAGGACCCTTCATAGTGCTCTTTTGGAAAACAAACAGTCAGCTCTAAAGTCATATCTAGAAGATCTAGATCCAACAAAATCCACGGACTATAGTCTTTGGAAAGCCACAAAAAAACTTAAAAACCCAACTAGCTACGAATCTGCTATTCGTTATAGCGATGGTAATTGGGCTACGTCCCATAACGATAAAGCCGAAGTTTTTGCCGATCACCAGATAGAGTGTTCACACCTAATATTTCCAGCTCTGACTAACTTTACCAACTATTGAGGACCTGGTTGTTTCACCAATTCGATTCTCGTCCTTAACTTCAGCAATTAAAAAACTGAAAAGAAATAAATCCCCGGGCATGGACAAAATTTCAGGAAAAATGATTTGTGAGCTACCAACATCTGCCCTTAAACTAGTTTTATTCATTTTCAATTCCATCTTGCGAACTGGATTCTACCCTTAATCATGGAAAATATCAGAAATAATTATAATACCTAAGCCAGGTAAGGACGCTAGCCAAGTCTCATCTTATCGCCCGATAAGCTTACTCTCAATTTTATCCAAGCTTTTTGAGAAAGTATTTTTGAATGCTCTGACCCCACATTTAAACGATTGCCACATCATTCCAATGCATCAGTTTGGATTTCAAAAGGATCACGGTACTATAGAACAGGTCCATCGCATAGTTACTCTTATCAGAAAGGCTTTCGAAGACAAACTCTATTGCTCTTCACTCTTCATAGACATTTCCCAAGCCTTTGACAAGGTCTGGAATGATGGGCTATTATATAAAATAAGCTCCTTGTTACCCCAAAACACCCACAAGTTACTGCGAAACTACCTCCTAGACCGGTCATTTGTAGTAAAGTACAAAAATTACAGCTGGAGTTCCCCAAGGCAGTATACTAGGTCCACTCATGTATATACTTTATACTTCGGATATGCCCACAAATAACCTGACTCACACGTCAACTTTTGCAGACGATACAGTGTTTATAAGCGTACATAAAAATCCGGCAATTGCTTCAAGTTATTTACAGGCTCATATTAAAGAACTCGAAAAATGGCTCAACAAATGTAAAATAAAAGTAAATCCATCTAAGTGCGCACATGTTACCTTCACCTTGAGAATGGGTAACTGTCCAAAACTGAAGATAAATAACATAGATATACCCGAACAAAATAATATAAAATATCTTGGTATACACCTCGATCGTCGCCTTACCTGGTCAAAACACATAGAATCCAAATGCACACAACTTAAACTTAAAACATCACAGTTACAATGGCTGCTTTGTCCTCACTCCGCTCTCAATCTACGCTACAAGGTTCTACTCTACAAAGCTATTATTAAGCCAATATGGACGTATGGAATCCAACTATGGGGAACATCTTCGGCATCCAATATACAGAAATTACAAAGAAGACAAAATGAAATATTGCGACTTATTACTGGTGACCCGTGGTATATTCGTAACGAAAATATTCATAAGGACCTTAATATTCCATTTATTCGCGATGAAATAAATTCATCCTGCTCCAACTATATACGAAAACTACAATCACATCCAAATCCTCTTGCACAGGACCTGCTATCTTATAGTGGACACATTCGCCTCAAGAGGGTCGACACATTGGCCCTTGTAGAATTACATGATAGATAAACCTTTACGAGAAGAAAAATGGATCTTCTATTGCAATGGCAATAGATCCAGAAATTATTAGTTAATTTAAGATTTTAATACTTATTGTTATTTTCTGAAAAAAGATAGATCCAATAAATAAATAGAAGTTAAAAAAAAAAAATATTTTTGCTACTAAAAACCATACACGTGTTTAGTCAAACGCGGTTATTGAAGGTGATGACAGCAATCGAAGAAATTAATAGAAACAAATTTGCACACTTATTTAGTCAATCCTATGTCTTCGTATGCAGCCATTGAAGACCAGTGGCCGCATCGCGGGCATCAACTGCGAAATATTATATAAAGGTTTCACCAAACTCAGACCATATGCAGAAAATCTGGATATGGTCAAAAAATGGGTTTTGTGACTAAGAAATTGGCTAAAATTATGGTGGTGTCGTATAAAACTAACTCCAACAAAAACAGAAAAGCCAAAATCAGAGCCAGATAGCTGTTAAAATTTGAATTAAGAAATTTGAAGGGCTGTATTCTAGTGGATGACGGAACATCTATCAAGAGTGCCTTTAAGCAAATTCCTAGCATTCAGTATTATACAGCTCATCTCAGATGAGGTGTTAAGAAAATATATAAGTAAAAAACGATGGACATAAACGTTTTGTTAGCTTTTCATAAACAGCAGTGGTACTATACCACCATTATTCTGGATATTAAGTATATCCCAAAGTAATTTAATTCCCCAAATTGCCCGCAGCTTCGTCCTCTTGAGAAGTGTTGGGTCCAAGTCAAGCGGATATTGCGCAAAATATCCAAATTAGAAAACAATGACAAGAAATATTTAATATTGGATTAAAGACGTAAAAATGTAGACTGAATAGGTGTGCAAATCCTCATGAGAGGTTTAAAAAAATCGAATATACGTTAGATCACGTATCGAAAAATTATTTTTTATTTCTATTTTTGAAGAGTTAATACTTGTGCTCTCTTTATATGATATGAAAATAAAGTGTACGTTTTGTTTTTTCGTAAGCATTCTTTATATATATAAAATTAAAAAAAATAAATCTATGCAATATTTTTGTTCATTTATAGATTTAAGTTAAGATCGAGAATCAGTTTTATATGGGGAATACAGCTGAAAAACTGATTCTACAGGATTCATCTTTGGACCACTGGCTGATAAAAGCTTATATACTTAACTTCATTAATATATATTCATATTTGGGACCTGTAGTTTAGTACCATATTGTACATGAACACAGATTTACGGACGGACAGACAGACAGACAAGCAAACAGACAGTCGGATGGAATATGGCCCCTGCCATTTTGTCCCCAATGTGAATCTTGAGTTATATTAACATATTCGCGTCACTGAGAAAAAATTACATATCCAACTGCCTTTCTCAGCCTACAATATTTGGATACTTTTTTGTTTTCATTCTCGTAATTGTAGGGCGTATGAGCAATTTTTTTTTTATAAACCATATTACTAATACTCATAAAGTATTGTCATAAGACAAAAATCATCTGGATGAAAGAACACTTCTATGAACTACGTTTACAGTTTTTCTGTTTTTCTTAAATTTGTGCAAATATTTACTGCTTGAAAGTCGTAAGCATAACATATACTTGCCGATGGGAAAAGCATGGTGTTCCCGAACGCAAACCGGCGATTTTTTATGCTTGTCCTTGGGACTTATTTGCTATAATGGCAAATAGTAACTTCACTGGGAATTGCAGGCGTTTGAAATGAAATGATAAATCTGCTGGTATGAGGGGCATTCGTGGAAGAAAACGTAACACAGTGCTTTGATCCCATATAAGGAAGGGACAAAAATAGAAGGCGTTATCATATATGAATAAAAATTGGCATGCTGGTTTTATTTTTCAAAATTAGAAAAAAAAAACGAATTTTTGAAAAAATTGGTGCAAGGACACTCAGACCTCCCATACATCCTGACCTTAAAATTTTGAATAAAATCTACAATTCGGCTTTTAACGACTTAGAAACTTGTTATAATTGTAGATATAACGTAATAACAATTTCTGTTAAATTTTGTTTAAATTGCTGCAAGGACTCGTTTTGCTGTCATACATCCTTTTTCTTAAAAGCCAAAATACGCTCTGAAAACCATACAATTGTCAAAATTTTTATTTTTCTTCAGTCCAAATTAAAAAAAAACTCCACATCGGCACAAGGACAAGGACACACCTGTCGTACATCCTGAATCTTAAATTTTGAAAAAAGCTTCTATTCTAATTACAATGTTTTAAAAAATTTTTTCCTTTGTCGAAATAATAAAAAATGCATATATCCTGAATTTCAAATTAACTACTACCAAAAAAATAATAAAAGCATGATGGAAAAAGTTTTTATAAATAAATACTTTTTTGTGATATAAAATAAATATTTATTAATTTTTTACGGAAGAGCTTTTTAGAGTATAACAAAAAGAAAAAACATTTTATTGATCGTCACTGGATTCTTCCGAAGAATACGATTCACTAGAAGAAGAAATAGCATGTATTTCAACATTTACACTTTCCTTTACAATATATTTTTCTAATTCTTCGTCATTAGTTTTATTTGTTTTTTTATTTAGCTTTCTGTTTGACGACAACACAGGATCTGAACCCAACAACTAATGGGTCATTAAATCCTTGTTTGTATTTTCTCTGGATGATTTTCGTGTGTATGATAATCGGACCTTTCTAACGTTTTTGTGGTTAGCTTCAATAGCTTCTTCAGACAAACATCCTTAAAAAAAAATTATAAAAGAATACTGTTTTATATAAAAAAGTTAAGTGCTAACAAACCTATTGGAATATCAAAAAACTTAAGAACTTCACATCCGTGTATAAGAACTTTGTGTACACTACTGGGCATATAAAACCAACTATAGTGGGATAAATATATGTTTCTTGTGGTTATTAAAAGTTCTTCGAATTTTTCATTATTTATTGGTATCCCACAAGACAGCACCCTTAATATTATATGGAAATTTTCAATTAAATCTTTATTTATTCCAGTAATTTCTGCGGATATAGCACTATTTTCAAAAAATCGCCTAGCCGTATTGCCGTCATTCGTTGTGCCAAATCCAGATTTGACTTGATCAATAACCAATCCCATTCTTGTTTTAAATTGATGTTGGATTGTTTTTTTTTTTTTTTAAATTCTCCTCTGGTTTCTTCACTGATGCGCCATTTTTTGAATCCAAGCCGGTAGGCAATGTGTAACACACATTCTAAGAAACGTATCCAGGAATGTAATGTGGAACGACCAAATTTATAGTTGTCTATAAATTGGTTCTCTTACGAAGTCGATTTTGTTCATTTGGGTTGGACTTGACTTACAAATGAAGTATCGACTTGATGAATTTGTATTGCTGATTACATTTGCCACTGATCCGTCTATCATGGTACAATGCATTTCATAACAAACTTCTAAAACTCTACCGTTTCTTTTTATAATATCGGTTTCTAGACTTTCTATTGATTTTGTCATTGTCTTGTATTCTTCACGTACAAGTTCAGCATTTTCTTTCGATAAAATAAATTTAATTGGCCTATAGAATCGTGTCGAAGATGAAGCCTTGTTGATCCAAATTTCCTTCTGAGTTGTAATGTTTACCATTCTTAAATAATAGAAGAAGTGAGACGTTAACTGATTGAAAATTTATATGGTACAAAAGTTGTTTAATTTGGTGATATATACAAAATTATATCAACACTTGTTTTAGTGGCCGAAAATTTTCATTATTTAATTGGGGATTTTTAAAAATTCATGGTTTTTTAAATAGAAAATGGCTCATTGAAAATTTTAAAAAAATTTCAGGAAACAGATTTCTTGTAACAACCAAATATATTGCCAACCTAAATTTTCGGTCTGATTTACACTTTACTTACTTAAGAGGTACAAATGCTATGAAGAACATAAACTCGTCTGTCTTGGTAGAATCTGCAAATTTTTGTTTATATTGGCTATGGCCAGAACTGCCATCCATGCCCCACTTACAAATTAAAGACAATTTAGATAAGTCATCTTGCTCTTCACATAGCCCCAGTATTCCTTCTGCTGTTCTACGCATAAAATATTTTAACTTTACTTCTGCTGATGTTTCTGTAGCCGTAAAAAGCGGAACAATTTCTCGTTTTTCGCATTGTAAGGCATACAAAGAGGGCAAACAGTTTGGATGTAAGATGTTAATTGTTTGGCGAAGAACATTGTACTTTTTTTTCTGAAAGGTCTAAATCCATATACAGAGCCAAAGCTTCAGAAGGTAGTAAGTTTTTTGGTTATTCTTACTGATTTCAGATTTTTTTTAATTTTTCGACAGCAAATTCCAATTCTGCTAGAGAATATCTGTCAATCAACTCAGTAGTTTTACGATTTTTTACTCTTAGTGACAATTCGTGAAATGGTTTTGCTGGTCTTCCTTGTCTTGTTTTTTTTTTGTGTTGATGTTGTTGCTTGCATTGCTTCTGTTTCCACTGTCACTGGTGTTGCTTCTATTGACGTTGTGTTTATTGTTGTTCTTGGATCCATTTCTATGTTGGTTGTGTCAGCTGATGTTGCTTCAACTTGTTGTTCTTCTGCTTCTGCTTGTTGTTCCTCTGCTATTGGAACTGTATTTCTGTTTTTTCCTTCATCCAAGTTTTTACGACATATTTCACTTGCACTAGGTTGCTAAAAAATTATTTTTTATACTCTTTTTATTATTATTAAAAATTTATTAAACTTACATTGTCTGTATTAAAAAACAGCCAGTTTAACCATTTGGAATACTTCTTTTCAAACACACTTCGATTATATTTACCTGCTTTCCAATAAGTGCTCATTTGAGAATTGAAAATATAAACTTTTTGATGTATGTTTAATTTTTTTAAATTTCGTTTTCCAATATTGCGTTGTACAAATTTTTTTAATACAGATATTTTGTTATTTGGAGGTGCTGATAACCAGCACTCAACCAAATCAGAATTTTTTAATGAAGAAACCATTATAAAATTAATTTACACGATTTTCGTTCAATTTAAATTAAATATTGTTAAACACTGCATTTAAACAATTGACAAATTTAAATTGACTTTATTCTTTCACTTTTATTATTGTAAAAAGTAACGGTAATGACTGGTTTTAAGAATGTAAGGAATGACGATGAAAGTAATAGAAATTTAAAGAAATAAATAATAAAAAGTTATTGTTGTAAATCAAGATTTTTGTTTTGTAATTTAAGTGTTGTAATTTATTTATTTTTTTTAGCCTGTTGCCAATTTGCACAACATATAGGGTATAAAAGTGCATTACATAGGCGTTAACATTTATTTATTTTTTTTATAGTTGTCATCAAAATGGGCAACTACTTTTTTCCCACCTAATAGGTGAAAGTCTAGGAACTTAAAAAAAAGTAAAAAAAAAACAATTAACACTATTTTTTTTTAATTTTTTTAAAACTTAAGAAATTTTTGTAATTTCAACAAAAAATTTATGTAATTCTCGACTTGTAGACAAAAAAGTGTTTTTAGCTAAAGTTTTTTTTAATCTTTGAAGAATGCTTATCTATTTTCAAGTACTTCTGCAGAAAAAAAAACAAATTAAAGAAAAAACACGAAAGTTAGGGCTTTTTCCGCAAACCATTTAATTTAAAATAACCAAACCATGATTTTAGACATTTCTAAAAAAAAAAATTTTAAAAAATTGTTGTAGGTAAAACGGGCAAGTTCTGGTTAAAGATTCTAAAAGCAAAAGGTATAAGCTTCAAAATAAAAATGTATTACGAAAATCCGTTAATAATATTTTTTTTTTAACTCCACCGAACTTTTTGATTTTTAAGCTAACAACACAAATAAAACTAGTATTTCAAAGTTTTACAAAGTACATATCATCGAAATATTTAACCTCCATTATATTTTTGCTTATTGGAAATGTTTCGAGTAATTAAACAAAATAAAAAAGTTATTGATATCTAAAAAAATTAATTTTTGACAACTATTTTTGTGAACCTAAAACATTTTTTTTTTTATTAATTTTATTCATATTGAAAAATACTTGACTTTAGCGACCCCTAGTGACGAGAAAAGATGTTATATCAGCATGGTCGTTCTTATACGAATGAGTTAACTAAGTAACTTAAAGAAAATACTAATTTCATTTACAATGGTGATAACTTTTTTTTTTTTTTGATTTTTGTGTATTGGACAAAGTACTGTGCGTCATCTCCTTCAGCTGAGCCTGTTAATATAGTCGCTCCGATGATATTGGCGCATAGAGATTCCCCATAGGAATAATTGGAATATCAGCCTTAAATTCTAATTTGTGGGGTGGAACTCCCGACAACTCGATGGAATTGAGTAACTCAGGGAGGCATGTAGGGCACTGTTCTTCAGCCATAACGGTATCAATGTATTCGTATACTGTGATGTTGCCGAAAACTTGACACTGATTTTAACGTTTCATGCAATCCATGGTTGCGTATTTTGATGCTAACAATGCTCTTTTGCATAACCAGGGATCGACGAACATATTTCGATTAATTTCCGGATAGACTTCGGATGTAGTTGTTCTTCACTGGACGCAGAATTGTAGAATGCTGTCCTAAATGCTACTTCTCTTTAACCACATCATCATTTCCAATTTTTAGTAAGTCTGTTGTATGTACACCAGCAGTGGAATCGTTAAACATATTCGCATATTCGTGGTAAGGCTTCATTAAAAAAATTGGTTCCAATGTTCTCCTTCGTATGACAGGCAGTATTTGGGGGGGAAATATCCTGCAAGAAGCATCAAGATGCTGTCCATAAGTGCCTCACGACTGCGGGTGTCCTGCAAAATTCGATTTAGGGACTCAATTGGTGCCCTCGACCCATACCAGTAATTTGAATCTCCTTGGGGATTCTCCCAAACTTCTATTTTTATGAATGTTGCAAATAGGGGCCTCGCTCTGGGCTAAATTAAACGGTAATTTGAGAACAGAGTATGTAGTTCTACCACCGCTTAGAAGAGTTGCCGTAATCCCTGAGAAAGCTACTACAATGGCGATATTCGAGTCTTTATGGATGCATGCCAATAAAAGATTTTGTATGAATGTTTTCATTGTGCCATCACGAGCATCCAAGGAGCAAAGACTGCCACCATTTCTACTGATCTGTGTTATTATCTGTTAAATAAACAAATTTTTGTACGGGGAATAATCTGGGCATCTTTTCCGCGATTTTTAATTTTTGTCTGTGTTTAATAAATTAGTTAATGTGTTTGTTAATGAGTTTATTTTCTTCATTCACAATAATAATAGGCCAAAAGGTATTAGTTTGTAAATTGTCTAAGTTGAAAAATAAAGTTGCCTAGAAACTGCGCTCGAATTTCGAGCGCTGGAATCTACTAGTACTTTATATTATATTATAATTTGAGCTAAAAAATAGTCAGCCTTGAAATGACCCTAACATATTCTTCTTATTGTGCTTAACATATAACAAAAACACAATTGTGTTAAAGTAACAATAATGATTTCTCATTCCTTCAGAAGTTATGGGCCGTAAAATAAATAAACTTTTAATTATGTACATCAAGAAGCAGCTGGTATCCTACTTACCAAATTTCAACAATGTCTTAAATTCACTCAAATTTAAGTCCTTAGCCTTCAACATCTACTTGCTTCATTTCAGTAAGTTTGATAATCTGTTGTGCCTTTATGCATCGAAAATGACTGCTATTTTTTAAAGTTTACTTAAAAAAAAAACATTGTTTTTTCATCCGTACAAAGTATCAGGCATTTGTGCATTTTATAGAAAATTTTTTATATTAACTTTATTTGCAGATGTGTTTTTATGATGACATTTTTTCTCAGCCTCTGTGCAAAAATCCTCTTGCGCTGGATGAGTGCACTTGTTTTGATAACATACTGTGTTTTTTTTTTCTCAATCGTTTAAAGTTGTAAATTGTGTTGGTTGTTCGAATGAGTATGATGATGTTGTTTAGTGCAAATAACGAATGGAATTTTATTTGGTCAACTTTAAATAGAACATTTTTCAACAGAGTGTCTTTATGACCCGGTTAATGTAAACATATTATGTTTTTTAACCGGAACTAAATTTGTATATTCTGACCAATCTTCATGTTATTGCTTCATTTCAATTTCAACTCAAATTTAATTAAGAATATTTGCGGTATTTTTTCTAAAAACAGCATAAATTTTTTGCTTTAACGCGCCAAAAGTTCTCTAAATTCTAAAACAAAAAAAAAATAACATGTTATTCTACTCTCCTATATAAACGAACACATACTTAGCCCTAAGTTAAATGACAGAACCTGCAATACGACTGCGATACAACGTGTTGTAATAGCATCAAAATGATACTGAAAAATTAAATGACGTTTTAAAGGCCATCACTGCGGCAGCATGACCATAAAAAGCAGTAAAACAAAAACATCAGTAACAAGTTCAATAACACTTTAAGCCCTTATGGATTAGGAGAAAATGTAAAAGTAAAGCAACATTAAATATTCATTTTTGTACAGTCAAGTGCTAAACATACTGAAATCCTCACACATAATCACACACAGACACACACACATTCAAATAGATAATGATGATTTACCACTGAGGCTGTGAACAAAAAACCTGTTTAAAGTCCGAAGAAAAAATCTATTCGAAAGTTTTTAACAAAAAAGTCAGTGTAAAAAAAATACAAAGTGGAAAAGCCGAATAAAGTTTGTGAATTAGTTTTTGCAAGTAAAAGTTTGTTGAAAGAAGGTCGTAATCAAGTGGTTCTATGAATGAGATTTTTACACTATGTAGTTCTCATATATGCAATCCGATTAAAAGTTCCATTTTATAGGAAATACGCTAACATCACATCAATAGCAGAGTGTAGTTTTTTTTAAGGGAATTATTGGATATGCAAATTTTCTTTTCTCGTTTTTCTTTTATTCCTGTACAAAATATTAAAGTTATATTAGGTCCTTGCTAAGCCTTTATCAGGGAATGGATTTTTTTCATCACTAAGAAATAATGACATTTAAAGAGCGCCTAAACAAAAGAGTCATATAATATTCTTAAAATACCGGACCAAAATTCGTATACGGTATAATATTTTAGTTTACTTTGTTTGAGATAAAATATAAATAAAATACTAGGGCGGTCCCAGAAAAACCCGACCAGATAAATTTGGGAAAATTTTCAATTATTTCTCAACATAAACTCGTTTCACCTCGACACACTGTTCCCAGCGATTTTCAATAGCTTCGATACCTTGTTTATATCAAGAACTGTTTTGCAACACCTCTTCTTTTAACATCGAGCCATTTTTTCAAGTGGAACTTTAATTCGTGGATTTGGTTATCGCAATAGTGGATGTGTGAACTGGTGCATTGTCTTGAAAAACTAACACCATCTTTTCCGCCACGTATAATAATATTACGTAGATTCTTTTTTCCTTTTTGAAGATAATCAATAAAAATCATTACACATGCATTCAAAAAAATAGCCGCCATAACCTTTGCGGAAGATGGAACTGTCTTCAATATGACATGATTCTCCCGATTTCAGTCCATTGTTTTAATTTTTTCTTTGTATCAAGTATGAAGTGGTGGAACTATATCTCATCCATGGTTACGAATCGATATAAAAACTCGGCTATTGAAACATATTCACGACGCTGTTTTTGTTCTATTGTGAGCAATCGCTTGGCGCCTTGAAATTTTAACATATCTTTTGTATGGTTGCCACTTTTCACCAAAGTAATTTTTATCAAATTACTGCTGCAATCTATACGTCAGTTCTGGCTGCTTTGCGACCGATGGGTACGATGGTGTAGCCTTGACCACAAACAAGCAAACAAATTATATACATGTACGATATATTTATTATATTATATAATATAATATAATTTTATAAGCAAATTATAGTCGGTCTAGACCGACTATACGATACCTTATACCATATGGTTAGAGACCCTATCTCTTAGATCTAACTAATTGGATATAGCAAATAAGGATAAACAGTGGCATTTTTATTATTTTTTTTTACTTTGAATATGAAACAGTTCATATTGGATGCTATATTTTAATGGGGACTAGGTCGAAAAATGGACCGATACTGACCATATATGGCAAAATTACTTATTTATTGCAAAAACGTACAGAAACCAAATTTGCGAAAATACTGTTCAATATTTTTGTTTTTGATAGATTTAAGTGAAGATCGGGAACGAGCTTATGGGGCTATCACTAAGAATTATACTATTGGGCTTGTTTTTGGACAACTGATTTATGGATTTAAACACACACAAGCCTAATATGGCCGGATCCAGAGAATAATTTGTTTCTTATGGCAATTTATGTCGATTTCATAGGGGTCATTTGTATGGGGACTAGGTCTGAACATACACCGATTTTTACCAATTTCAACACCGTTCATGCTACGGTGGACAGAAGCTTATATACTAAATTTCATCAACATATATTAATATTAGCGACCTGTAGTTTGATTACAAAGTAAACATGGACACACAGACAGGCGGACGGACGGACGGACATCGCTAAATCGGCTCAGAAAGTGCTTCTGAGTAGATAGGTGTAAGAAAAGGATCTAGGTCTAATATTTTTGGTAGTTACAAACATTAAAACAAAGTCATTATACCCTGACCACATACTGGTATAGGGTATAATTGTTTGTGGTTTATAGGAAACTAAACAACTGGAACAATCGTCTTGAAACTATTGCAGTAGGCAACTGCCTATGCGAAAGGAAAAATAGGCTATATTTTTTTTTGGATTTTTCAAATAGGCGTGGCTCCGCCCATATAAAGTGGTTTTTAACGACTAATTTTAACATATCGCACCTTAAATACAAAACATTCACAACTACAAATTTTAAAATTTTCAGGAGAGGCAAACAACTGTTTATGTAAAAATTATTGTATTATTTTAAAAAAATTTAGTTTCATAATGAAAAATGTCCATTTTGAGGAAAGTTTTGATACATTTTTTTTATTATTATACACTATACCACTATGTGGTTTGGGTATAATGACTTTGTGCTGCTGTTTGTAACTACCAAAAATATTTGACCTAGACCCATCTTTTTTTATACCGTTCGGCTTAGAATCACTTTCTGAGTCGATTTATCAATGTCCGTCCGTCCGTCTGTGTGTCCATGTAAAGCTTGTTATCAAACTACAGGTCGCAAATATGAATATATTCTGATGAAATTTGGTATATAAGCTTATGTCGGCCATAGGATGAACGCTGTTGAATTTGGTGGGAATCGGTCCATGTTCAGACCTAGCCCCCATACAAATGACCCCTATGAAACCGACTTGAAGTGCCATAAGATCCAAATTATAATATAGATCTCAGTCAAATTGGGTTTGTATGTGTTTATTATATCCATTAATCAGTAGTCCGAAAATAATCCCTATAGGACAATTCTTAGTCATAGGTCCCATATAAGCTGATTTCCGATCTTCACTTAAATCTATCAAAAAACAAAAATATTGCACAGACTTTTCTCAAATTTGGTTTGTATATATTTTTAAAATATAAGTGAATTTACCAAATATGGCCAAGATCGGTCCATTTTTCGACCTAGTCCCCATATAAATATAGCACCCGATATGAACTTTTTCATATTTTCAGCAAAAAAATTAATAACAATGAAACTCAAATTTGGTGTATGCTTATTTTCTATATCGATTTAGTTCTACCGAGAGATAGGGTCTCTAAACCACAGTATAGGGCAGCGATGGCGAACCTATGACCCTCGGGTCACACACTGACCCACGCAACAATTTTAAGTGACCCACGAGTTGTTTTGTTTTTTCAAACCAATTCTAAGTTTTTTTAAACCATATTTTTAAATTCTAAGTTTTTTCAAACTTAGATATTGTTATACTCAATTAACAAATTGTGGTATTGTAGATGTACGAAGAAAACTGTGAAAATTTTGTAGTAGGCTTTGTAAAAATAACACATAAAATGCAAGGAAGAAATTTGTGTGTTGTAACGATTTTTTAAAAAAAAAAAAACAAAATGGAAAAAAAATACTTTTATTGAATTTGTACGCACGAAATTTCTTTTGCTGCCAACACTGACAGTTGCTATAAATGTCATCCATAACACGTATGAGTACTCGGTTACTTATATAATCTATTCAGAAACCTAAATTACCACCTCATTGACTTGACTGCTTTACTTCCTTTTTACTTATAACTTCAACGTGTTCGCAAGCAAATTAATAAAATTTAACAAAGTGACTTAGCATTGCTACCTGAAAGGAAAAGGCATTAACTAGTAAAATTAAAAAGTCATATAGTAAATGACAATTAACAGTGACCTATCAATCGAACATTTGTTTCGTATTATAGAAGGGTAAGATTTGTGAAATCACTTGATGAAGAAAATATATAAACCAAAATCTTCAACCCTCTAGTTCTCAAGTGCATCAAATTAAAGGGTACAAAGTTCAAAAATTTATTCAACTCTAAACACCGAACCACTAACTTAAGTTCCTAGCATTCACTAGCTAAAACCTTCAGCTTTCCAATAACACCCGCTGTAAAGTATGATAGAAGTGTCAAAACCATCAAGAAGACCTATAAGTATAAAACTATTTAAAATCGTTTTACTATACAAAACTTGAAACTTGTATAAATTGTCACACAGTTTAATTTAATTTAATTGCAAAACTTTTCCCTTAAGACTTTAACAAATCTAAAAATTGTACAAAGACTTATTCCTCACCCTGTTGATATGTACAAGAAATATAACAATTATTTTACTATATAATTGGCTCATACCTCAAATTAATTATTTCATTCATAAATTTCATCTTGTCATCTGTTAACATTTATTTCTCATTTTATTGTATTACAATAATTATTAAATTTTGCCAATCCCCAACTTCTTACTCAGCATTATATTCAAACTTGCCATCTCACTCTAACTTCCTATATCAAATAGCTTAAAGGAAAACTACATTCTGTTTAGCACTCAGTCAAACTTTGTCTGTCGCTTTATCAGTCCGTCCGTCGTTAACATTTTATTTTAAGAAAAAAAAATTGAATTTGTTGTAAAAAAAAAATATTAAAGAAACTATAATTATTAGTATACATAAGTGTAAACAAAAATTGAAATTGTGAAATATTCTTTATATCATAATTAATCCTATTTAGAGGCATTTTTGATTTATTTATATTAACGTTTTGGTATGAATATGTGATAAGTGATCAGTGGGAAAAGTTTTATATAAATAGCAGCAAACTAGTACTCCAAAAGCTCCAGTCGTTGCAGTCGAAAAGGGCCCTGTTTGACCACATCGATGGATAAATTGTAAGTTTTAAAAAAATTAATAATTCAACTTATATTCATATTTCTTGCATACTCTTTACTTACCGTATTTAATATTACAAAAAAATTTTTCATTATTATGGTCACTCTACAATAGACAAGAACTAATTCGCAATTCAATATGTTTTGTTAGTTTCTTTTGTTTTTGTTCGTTTTATTAAAGTTCAATGGCTATATAACACAAATTTTCACTTTCTAGTTACTTCTTTGTATATGCCCTTAAATTTAACTACAGTGAGGAGCAAAACTGATACTGATATTGATTTGCGAATATTAAAGAATACCATAATTAGCTTTTAAGCTTATTTTTAACTAAATATTGCATTGTTGATAATTACTACTAATACATAAAATCATTAAAATGAATTATTAAATGAGAGAAATGAATCCATGTAAAAAAATTAAAAAAAAAAAAAAACGAAAATTATAAACATAACTTATATTTAATAATTTTCTTACATTTAATAAAATACTTATATTTTATATTTTTCTATTTGTTATTTAAAATCTTGTAAATATTAATAGCATTAGTTTCTAAACTTACATTAAAGAGGAATGTTAAAAGAAATATGATGTGATTAATTTAATTGAAAAGATCGGTTATAGGGGCAATTCATTAACAACGAGCATTAGAGTTGCCATAGGTGTTCTATGGGTGGGAAAAATTATGCTCTGGGGTCAAAATCACCAGACCTCATTTATGTACAACTTGCGGACATTTAAAATTTTTATTTTAGTATGGCTGGTTAAAAAAACAAAAAAGAGAGGCATGAAGATTTTTTTTATTTGTTACGCGAACAGTTTTGCTGGATAAAAGAACCCCGCCAGACTGTAGATAGTCGGAAGACAAAACTAGCATGCCTCCTATATCCAAGCTTCGCATCAATATCAAATATAGTATCACCGAATGCGTAACAGTGTCTTTTTCTGTGGAAAAAAATTAAAAAAATTATGTGGAAAAATATGGAATTTAACAGAAGAAGAAAATAAAGAAATATTTTCTCAAAAGCTAAAAGAATATAAATCACAAGCTAATGTATTTAAAACATTTCTAATTCCTTAAAACAACATTACAGCTGCTAGTTTTCATGTAGCACATTGTATCGCACGACATGGAAAACCTCTTTCGGAAGGTGAGTTTTTAAAAGAAGCGTTTTTGGAATGTTGTGCTGCCCTACTTGCTGATTTTAAAGAAAAAGATTTGACAATAAAGCTCATTAATGAGTTGCCTATAAGCCGAAATACAATTAAATAACGAATATTAAGATTAGACGAAAATACTTATTCTCAAATAAATTACGATTTAAAATGTGCCGAAATGTATTCAATTGCTTTAGATGAGAGCACGGACATAAGTGGACATAAGTGCCGAAATGTATTCAATTGCTTTAGATGAGAGCACGGACATAAGTAGTTACGCACAACTTGCAGTTTTGCTAGGTATAAATCGGGAAATATAATGCTGGAAGAACTGGTCAAGTTAATAACATTGACAGGAAGAACTACTGGCCTTGAAGTTCTAAAAGAATTCGCTGATAAATTTATGACAAGTAAGAAAATTATAGTCGGTCTAGGCCGACTATACGATACCTTATACCATGGTTTAAAGACCCTATCTCTTCCGCCCAACTAATTGGATATAGAAAATAAGCATAAACCAAATTTGAGTGGCATAATTATTAATTTTTTTGGCTGCATGAAAAAGTTCATATCGGGTGCTATATTTATATGGGGACTAGGTCGAAAAATGGACCGATCCTGACCATATTTGGTACAGTCACTTATATTTTGAAAACATATGTACAAACCAAATTTGAGAAAAATCTGTGCAATATTTTTGTTATCTGATAGATTTAAGTGAAGATCGGGAAGCAGCTCTATATGGGGCCTATGACTAAGTATTGTCCTATAGGTATTATTTTTGGACTATTGATTAATGGATATAATAAACACATACAAACCCAATTTGATTGAGATCTATGACAATTTGGATCTTATGGCAATTTATGTCGATTTCATAGGGGTCATTTGTATGGGGACTAGGTCTAAACATGGATCGAATATCACCAATTTCAATAGCGTTCATCCTATTGCGGACAAAAGCTTATATGCCAAACTGTATCAAAATATATTCATATATGCGACCTGTAGTTTAATTACAAGGTTTACATGGACACATAGACGGACGGACGGACATCGCTAAATCGAGTCAGAAAGTGATTCTGAGTCGATTGCTATAATAAAAGATGGTCTAAATCAAATATTTTTGGTAGTTACAATCAGCAGCACAAAGTCATTATACCCAAACCACGTAGTGGTATAGGGTATAAAAATTAATATTGATTTACAGAAAATTGTTTCTGTAACAACTGATGGTGCTCCTAGCATGATTGGCAAAAATATTGGTTTTATTCAGCAACTTAAACAAAGTGGCCAACATTCTTTAATTGCATTTAACTTCCTCATTCATCAAGAAGTCTTATGTGCAAAACAAGGATTGAAAACATTTTCCAACGTAATGCCAGTTGTAGCAAAAATTGTCAATTTTATAAATGCAAGAGCTCTAAATAAGCGAGAATTTGCCAAATTATTAGAGGAAATTGATTCTCAATACTCTGGGCTTTTAATGTACAATAATGTTCGATGGCTCAGCCGTAGTCAAGTTTTAAATAGGTTTGTAGATTTATTAGAAGAAACAGAACTAATGTTGCATGAAAAAAATAATGTTTTTGACGAATTATCAAATATAGAATGGCTAAATGACTTAATGTTTTGCTGTGATATCACTCAGCATTTTAATGAATTGAATAAAAAATTCCAAGAACCTGGTCAAGTTGTATTAGTCATGTTTGAAAATTTTAAAAGCGTTTATGACAAAACTTGATACATTTAGTAATGATTTGAAAATGAAAATATTGAAATATTTTCCATATCTTCAAAAACATTTCCAAGCAACTGAAAATTTCGAAAATAGGAATATTACACAGGATCATACAATTAAAAAATATTTAACTGTTATTGAGGAAATAAAACAATCTTTCCTGGATAGATTTAATCAATTTAAGCATTTAGGGAAAACATTACAGTTTGTATTGTATCCACAAAAAATAGAATTTAGTAATTCGGAATTAACCGTGTTACTTGGTTAGGTATTGAAAATTTGGAAATGGAATTAGCAGAATTCCAAAACAGTTTTATGTGGAAAAATAAATTTGAAAATTTAATTACAGATTTGCAAAAACAGGATTTAGAAAATATTTCTGACAATAAGAAAAAGGTATTCGAACAAAGAACTGATAATATAATATTAAAAGAATGGGACTCTTTACCAGATACATTTAATACAATGAAAATACTGGCAAATGCTCTTTTAACATTGTTTGGTTCAACATATGTATGCGAAACTTTATTTTCATCAATGAATTTTATAAAATCCACGCAAAGAAATAGACTTGGTAATGAAATGACTGCCGCATTTGTAAAAGTAATGAATTCCAAGTATGAACCAAATATACACAATTATCTGAAAATAAACAACAACAAGTTTCGCATTAAATGTGTGTATATGTATAATTTTTTTGATATTAAATTTTCTTTGTTTTTTATTATAAAATAATAATCATACATATAATATATTCGAATAGTAAATAAAATCATATTTACATGTATTTCTTAAAATCTTTAATTACTAAAATATTAATTGACCCGGTTAATATTACAAAAAAATAAATTAAATTTTGACTCACTTGTCAAAAAGGTTTGCCATCGCTGGTATAGGGTATCATATGGTCGGTCTAGACCGACTATAATTTTCTTCCATGTTTTATATTGTATTTGTGGAAATAAAATATAATTTTGAATTATGACTCTCTGACTGAAATTTTTTTATTTGACTAGTGATATTATCTCAAGTTGTGCCCCAGATATAACAGCATTTTTCCTGTTAAAGAAAACAGTTATGAGAAATAAATTTTTGGAGTAAATAGAAATGTGTACTGTGAATTAATTTATAGAAAAAAGTCAATTTTGGAAAATTTTGAGTTGTGACTCTTTTGTATTTAAAGTGCGATATAATATCTGAAGTACTATGACAGCAACAGTTCAGAAACTATGCTCATATACATATTAAGCTAATTTGAAAAGTTGCGGGAAAAATGGGCAGTGTAGGACCCGTGGGCGTGGCTGGATTACTATAATAGTAAAAGCCTTGGGAATTTGTGTGAACTTATAAGTTATCAATGTTACTACTCGGAAAAAAATGGGCGGGATCAGATCAGTGGTCGTGGCACCCCCCATTCAAAATAAATATTAATTGTCATATATCACAGTTCATGAGTTATTAATTTCAGTAGTCTGATAATAGTCGGGATCGGACTAATGGGCGTGTCACCACCATATCATATAACTGGAGTACTATAATAGATAACGCCTTGGAAATTTTGACAGTACATTAATTACCAATGTGACTAGTAGTCAAAAATAGCCAAAACCGAAAATCGCGAATAACAAAAATCGCCAAAAATCAAAAACCGCAAAAAAAAATCGCGAAAATAAAAAATCAAAAAAAAAAATCGTCAACGTCAAAAATCGCCTAAATCGAAAATCGCAAATAAAAAAAATCGACAAAAACAAAAATCTCTAAAAACAAAAATTGCTAGAACCGAAAAACGCGAATAACAAAATCGCCAAAAAAAAAAATCGGCAAAATCAAAAATCACCGCCAAAACCGAAAATGGCGAATAACAAAAATCGCCAAAATCAAAAATCACAGAGAACAAAAAGCGCTAAAGCCAAAAATCGATAAAATTCGCCAATACAATCATAAGTCACACAGCGTTATCTGCTTCAGCTCACACGGATATGAGTTACGCTGTTTTTGTGATTGTATTGTGAAATAGAAATTTACCCCCCTGCGCGTATAGATGTTTACACATCAAAAATTAACTTACTCCCCAAATTCGTTCTTGAATTTTTTCATTTTTTATTTAATGAATTTTGCTAAATATTTATTTAAGTCAAAATTTGCACATCGATCTCAATATCTGTCCTGCAATATACGCATTTAAAATTTGTATTCTTTTCAGTAGCATCATTTTGACGTGCTCGCGGAACGCAGCTCAGCAAGCTTTGTTCAGAGAAGCGGAAATGCCTGAACCTACTCAAGTGCGTCTAGAAATCCAGGGGCTAAGACAAGCAGAATCCAGGGAATCTGAAACTCCTTAAACGATTGTTTTTCTCATAGACAATTTTATGTCGCCTTCTCCGTAGTATAATGCTCCATTCGTATATGCGGAATAACTAAAATTCGTAACATCATACACTTAAAATACACCATGTAAATCGAAAATAGCGAATTACAATAATCCTAAAAAAAATTTCCAAAACCGAAAATCGCGTAAAACAATAATCACCATAAACAAAAAGCACCATAATATAAAATCGCAAGAACAAAAATCGACAAAGCAAAAATTTTCAAAAATAAATAAATTGGTTTTCCCACTTGTTTTATTTCATTGCGATGCGTGTATCGCATCGGGTTAGTGCTAGTTTTATATAATTTTTTTTAAATTTTGTTGACAAACAAAAAGTAAAAAGTTTTCGTTAAAAAGAAATTACGTTGAGGAATCAAAATCAAATTTTCCGTTACAATTAAAAATTTAATTCTAGTACATCGCCTTTAAAAAAACAAATATTAACTAAAAATCCTAAAAAGCCTAAAAAGGATATAGTATTAAAAAAAATTGCCAAGATTGCCCACTCATAATGGCATTGCAGGACAAGCACAAATATTCTTTGAAAAATTTTATCATCTAAAATCATCATGAAATTAAAAACTGTAAGCGCAGTTTAACCCCATCTAATCTCTAGTTTTAATCGCATATAAGCAGGTTGAGATGTAATGACATTTTTATTTATTTGCAAACGGTGTTATCACTCTAATTCAGCAGAATCTCGAAAAAGTTCACCGAAATTTCGTAAGTGTATTTTAGTGTTCAAACTGTGATTTATCAGAATCACTTTCAGAGTCGATGTCCGTCTGTGAGTCCACGTAAATTTTGTAATCAAATTACAAGTCTCAACTGTGAATACATGTTAATAAAATTAAGTATATAAGCTTCTATCTTCCATAGAGTGCACGCTATTGAAATTGGTGGAAATTGGTTCATGACCCTATGGGTTCAAATTGGCTTTTTGTATATTTATTACATTCACTTATCAGTAGTCCTAAAATAATCGCTATGGGACAATTCTTAGTCATAGCCTCCCATCTGAAGTTGTTCCAGGTCTTCACTAAAATTTATCAAAAAACAAAAATATTCCATAAATTAAAAATAAGAAATTAAATATTTGAGCTCGAGGTCTGATTTTGACAAAAGTTATTTATTAAATCCAATATTTCGATATTCTTTGAATATCATCTTCAGGGATTGTCTACAAATTTAAATTATTAGAACAATAAAATGTATAAGTAATTATAACATCATTAAATATTAAAAGATATAAAACAACATATATAAAAACAACAATTTTTACACAATCTGTTTACATTAACATACAAACTTACTTTAAATCATAAACAACAAACTTAAATCTATTGTTCCACTTTCGTCATATAATATTGCACTGAATTTAAAAATATAATTATTGCACTCTCATCTTTGTTTTGTTCACCAAATGTCTATAACATTGAGCGCATTTCTCAGTGTCTGCTTTAAAATTCATTCTCTTATTAGATGGTATGTTTATAATATTAAGCATCTCTAATATGTAACGGCGTTTATGATTTTGCTCACTTTGAAGCACTCTTACATTGTCAAAGTCTGGAGTGTGTTTTTCTTTAACACAGTGGGTTGTCAATGCTGTTTTTGCTGTAAAATTGCTGAGTTTGAATTTTTGATCAGATTTGTGTCCTGACAGTCTTGTTATACCCTATACCACTATGTGGTTTGGGTATAATGACTTTGTGCTGCTGTTTGTAACAACCAAAAATATTTGACCTAGACCCATCTTTAATTATACCGATCGAATCAGAATCACTTTCTGAGTTGATTTAACAATGTCCGTCCATCCGTCCGTCCGTCCGTCCATCCGTCCGTCCGTCCGTCCGTCCGTCTCTGTGTCCATGTAAACCTTGTAATCAAACTGCAGGTCGCAAATATGAATATATTTTGATGAAATTTGGTATATAAGCTTTTATCGGCCATGGGATGAACGCTATTGAAATTGGTGAGAATCGGTCTATGTTCAGACCTAGCCCCCATACAAATTACCCCTATGAAATCGACATAAATTGCCATAACATCCAAATTATCATATAGATCTTACTCAAATTGGGTTTATATGCGTTCATTACATCCATTAATGAGTAGTCCAAAAATGGTCCCTTTGGCCCCATATAGAGCAGCTTCCCGATTTTCACTTAAATCTATTAAAAAACAAAAATATTGCACTGATTCTTCTCAAATTTTGTTTGTATATATTCTTGCAAAATATAAGAGACTTTACCAAACATGATCAGGATTGGTCCATTTTTGGACCTAGTCCCCATATAGATATAGCATCCGATATGAACTTTTTCATATCTGATGCCAAAAAAATTAATAAAAATCCCACTCAAATGTGGTTTTTGCTTATTTTCTATGTCCAGTTAGTTGGGCCTAAGAGATAGGGTTTCTAAACGCATGGTATAGGGTATCGTATAGTCGTTCTAGACCGACTATAATTTTCTTACTTGTTTTTAACTTGTTTTTTGTTGTTCCAATATAAACCTTCTCACATTTATCATCTTTGTTACCTGTACAGGGGATCTTGTAAATAACATGTGATTTATCCATATTCTCTATTTTATCTTTTGTTTTACTATATATTTTTGAGAGGTTATTTTCAGTTTTGTGTGTCATTCTTATGTTTTCACTCCTATATACTCTCGATTTTTCAAATCTTTCAGATATACCAGGTACGTAAATCAATGATTTGAAAATTTTTGGTTCTTCATTTATTGTGGTGCCCTTACTGTTGTCCTTTTTATAATCTCGGATAAGTATATTAGTGAGTTTATGTGGGAAATTATTGTCAAGTAGAATATTTTTAAACCCTATACCACTATGTGGTTTGGGTATAATGACTTTGTGCTGCTGTTTGTAACAACCAAAAATATTTGACCTAGACCCATCTTTAATTATACCGATCGAATCAGAATCACTTTCTGAGTTGATTTAACAATGTCCGTCCGTCCGTCCGTCCGTCCGTCTGTGTGTCCATGTAAAGCTTGTAATCAAACTGCAGGTCGCAAATATAAATATATTTTGATGAAATTTGGTATATAAGCTTTTATCGGCCATGGGATGAACGCTATTGAAATTGGTGAGAATCGGTCCATGTTCAGACCTAGCCCCCATACAAATTACCCATATGAAATCGACATAAATTGCCATAAGATCCAAATTGTCATATAGATCTTACTCAAATTGGGTTTGTATGCATTCATTACATCCACTAATGAGTAGTACAAAAATGATCCCTTTGACCCCATATAGAGCTGCTTCCCGATCTTCACTTAAATCTATTAAAAAACAAAAATATTGCACTGATTATTCTCAAATTTTGTTTGTACATATTTTTGCAAAATACAAGAGACTTTACCAAACATGATCAGGATCGGTACATTTTTGGACTTAGTGCCTTTATAGATATAGCATCCGATATGAACTTTTTCATATCTGCAGCCAAAAAAATTAATAAAAATCCCACTCAAATTTGGTTTATGCTTATTTTCTATATCGAAGTAGTTGGACCGAAAGATAGGGTCTCTAAACCATGGTATAGGGTATCATATAGTCGGTCTAGACCGACTATAATTTTCTTACTTGTTGATTTTAATTTTGTTATTTTTATGGAATTCCAAGTCACTGATGTTCAATACCCGTCTTATTAAGTTATTGGAAAGGTCGAATAAAAACATCTTAAAATATTCCATAAATTTTTCTCAAATTTAGTTTGTATCTGTTTTCGAAAAAATAAGTGACCTTACCAAATATGGCCACGACCAGTCCAGTTTTCGATCTAGTCTCCACATAAATATAGCATCCGATGTGAACTTTCTCATATCCGAAGGCAAAAAATGAATAACAATGCCACTCAAATTTGATTTGTGCTTATTTTCTATATCTAATTAGATGGACCAAAGAGACAGGGTCTCGGTTGTTGAATAACTTACTCGATAAATATCCCTTCGCTATCATTATCGGTCACTTCGAAATCATCATTATCCACTTTCTCCAATAAATTTCATCTGATTTGCGATGATTTGTTATGCTTTGTTGATATTTTTTAAATTAGCAATACACAACTTACAAATTCAAATACTCCAAAGAGAAAAGATATTCGGGGAATATCAATAAACAAAATTAAAGCTGAGAGCTGCCACGGAGTTGCCTAATTACCACTTAAGTGGCCGGACGGCAACTCTGAGCTTCCATTAGCTTGTGTTTCCAAAAAAAAAGAGGTTGATTTAAGAAATTCGTACGCTCAGAAAACTTGACGTGGACGCCGAAATTCGGTTAAGTGAATCTAGCATTTAACTATTGCGTAAGATAACTTTTCCGCAATTCTAATGAAATACAATTCATTGGTAGTACTTACTCTTAAAAATGTGCAAATTAAAATGACATTATATTCATTAAAAGCCACTAAAATAATACAAAGTTATAGGCTTTGCCACACAACCATATTAAGCCAATCCAAAAACTTAAATGAAGAAACAACAAATAAGAAAATTATAGTCGGTCTAGCCCAACTATACGATACCCTGTACCATGGTTTAAAGGCCCTATCTCTTCGGTCCAACTAATTGGATATAGCAAATAAGCATAAACCAAATTTGAGTGGCATTTTTATTAATTTTTTTGGCTGCAGATATGAAAAAGTTCATATCGGATGATATGTCTATATGGGGAGTAGGTCCAAAAAACGACCGATCCTGACCATATTTGGTAAAGTCACTTACACTTTGAAAAAATATATACAAACAAAATTTGAGAAGAATCAGTGCAATATTTTTGTTTTTTGATACATTTAAGTGAAGATCGGGAAGCAGCTCTATATGGGGCCTATGACTAAGAGTTGTCCAATAGGGATCGTTTTTGGACTACTGATTAAAGGATGTAATATATACATACAAACCCAATTTGACTAAGATTTGTATGATAATTTGGATCTTATGGCAATATATGTTGATTTCATAGGGGTCATTTGTATGGGGGCTAGGTCTGAACATGGACCGATTCTCACCAATTTCAATACCGTTATAGGGTATAAAAATAGATAGATAACAATTTCCAGCTTTCAAGGAAATTGTAATGTATTTGTTACCTAGAAATAAGTTAAAGTTAAAATTTAATAACTATTTTTCCAACTAAATATAATCGTATTTATTGAGGTTAATCATAGGTCAATTAATTTTTGGCGATTACACTTATATCATCACAAACTCAGTTTACCTCCACCTCAAATTGGTGTCGGGTATACTAAAACTAAATCATTGTACTAAATATGAATTAAAAAAATTTAAACAAGCACGAAAGCTAAATTTTCTGTTCAAAATAAAAACCATGCAAACTCTTAACAATTAAAACAAATAAAAACCATGATTATTTATATATGAAAAAAAAAAAATAATAAAACAATTTTCAATAAAAATGCTTGAAACTTTAATTGCACCATTGGAACTAAAAGCGTGTTGCAACATTTGTAAAAACCGCAAACTACAAGTCGACAACAGAAACATGCCACCTCATTGGTTTTTTAAAAAAATAAACAACAATTAAAACTACTATAACATGTTAGAAAATGTAGAGAAGAGAAATTTTAACAAAACTAATAAAATAACTTATAGTTTCAATGGAGCCACATGGTAAACAATGTGAATTTTGTTTTAAAATGGCAACGGATAATAATTTGAAATTTTTGCTATTGGAAAACCGAGTAATGGGAAGGAAAATTTAAGTAAAGAAAAAAAATATATATTTGAATTTATTCCATAATACGGCTAATAACAAAAATGTGGAATTTATGGGTAGATGCCGCCTAATTGTTTTTGTAGCAAATTGAAATCTATGCTCAATAATAATTGAAACAGTTCATTGAAATTTTGTTTTAAAATATGATGATGGCTCTTGGGTTTAAAGCCTCAGATGAAAATATAAATTTATGGGCTCATCATCTTGAACATACATTCGAAACTCTACTTAGATTTATGTCAAATGACAACATAAATTCAAATAGAAATGATCATAACTATTGATTGCAAAATGTCAATGAAATTGTATTATGAATAATTTTATATAAAAAATACATTGCAGTTTGATTACGCACAGACGGACGGACGGACGGACGGACGGACATCGTTAAATCGAATCAGATAGTGATTCTGATTCGATCGGTAGAATTAAAGGTGGGTCTAGGTCAAATATTTTTGGTAGTTACAAACAGCAGCACAAATTTATTATATCCAAACCACATGGTGGTATAGGATATAAAAAGTTCTCGCGTGCAGGGTTAAACCCCATTTCCCCTCATTCAGTCAATCTAAAACTTGGTCCATAGTCACGTAAAGTCACGTGAGTAAAATGATGTTCACGATTAAATTAATTTTTTTTTAATGTGATTATTACCAATGTCATTCTTTTATATTTAATAGCAATAAAACCATCAAACAAAGAAATAAAATAACACTCCAATGCACTGAAAACATTAGAGTTCAAAATTTTACGCATATGAAAAGAAACAACTTTGTTTTTACGGGTTAGACTATTATACCCTATAACACTACGTGGTAAAGGTGTAATGAGTTTGTGCTGATATCTGTAACTACCACAAACATATCACCTAGAAACATCTTCCGTCTGTCCGTCCGTCTGTGTGTATATGTAAATTTTGGGTATGTAAGGTTGACAATAGTATGAATACTGTTGAATTTGGTAAAAATCGGTGAATGCAAATGATCCCTATGAGATCGACTTAAATTGATATAATATCCAAATTATCACATAGATCTCGGTAAAATTTGTTTCGTGTGTGTCTATTACACCCATTAATCGTAGTCCAAACATGAAACTTGTCGGACAATTTTAATCATAACCCCCCGTCATGCTTCCCAATATTCACTTAAATCTATCAAAAAACAAAAATAATGCAAAGATTTTTTCCAAATTTGGATTGTTTATGTTTCTGCAAAAAATAATTGACATTACCAAATATGGTCAGGATTGGACCATTTTAAGATCTAGTCCCCATATATATATAGGATCCGATATGAACTTTTTATATCCCAAGGCAAAAAAATTTATAACAATGCCACTCAAACTTAGTTTATGCTTATTTTCTATATCTGATTAGTAGAACATAGGAGATAGGGCCTCTAAACGCATGATATAAGGTATCGTATAGCCGTTCTAGACCGACTATAATTTTCTTACTTGTTCTACCTAAAAAATTAAACTTACAAGGTAAATTAAGAGTAGTAGAAACTGTTACCACTATGAAGTCAGGGTATCGATTTAAGACCAACTACTTAGTTTGGGTCCATTGCCTTGATATCTAAATTATTTTATATAGTCTGTGGTAATTTATTACCAACTCTAAAACGATATTTATAACACACAAAAGTGTTGGCTATAATTTGCTTAATTCATGTTTTATTTACCTTCAAAAATAGTATAAAAGTAAGTACGACTAATTAAATGTTAATTAAATTCTTTTTTATTTGTACTTAAACAAACCAAAAAAAAAGAAAAAATAAAATATATTTTATCTGCAGGTAACGCCATATTCGACAGAATTCATTTTGTTTATTTTGGGTTTTTCATATTCTAGTTTCTAATGGTTCATATGTATGAGTTTGCGGTGGACAAAAGTCGCACGTGCATTCTGGCGAATGAAAAATTTAAAGGTTTTGAAACAAAAAATAAAACTAAGTTGGTACTTAAAAGTTCATTACGAACTCGAAAGTGTCACAGTTAAACATTTTAATATTTCTATTTTTTTCAATTTTTGGCAAAAGCATTAGAAAACCAACCT
The DNA here is from genome assembly GCA_963682025.1 of Cordilura impudica. Taxonomy (NCBI): domain Eukaryota; kingdom Metazoa; phylum Arthropoda; class Insecta; order Diptera; family Scathophagidae; genus Cordilura; species Cordilura impudica. The sequence goes on from OY821517.1 coordinate 291,288,559, forward strand.
GTCTTCTTCACCAACTAACTTAAAAGCCTATGATGGTATTTGCATTAAGCAAATGAGGTTGTTTAGCCAACAGGAAGTTAAAGTAACGAAATTTGTAGTTTTCTTTGGAAGTTATCTACTTAATTGAAATATAATTACATGAAACACGTTTAAAGCATAACGAATTTAGATTTGTATGTTTTATAAAAAATACTGATAAAACATCTTAAATTATGTTTTGAAAAATTTAGAATTTGTATTTAAAAGAAAACAGCTAAGAGTATTAAATTCCGCCGTGCCGAATCTTGTATACCCTCCACCTGCATCTTACACTCAATATCACAACCAATGATGACGGCTACCACTTTAAAACTGTTCGAATATCCATTAAATTTAAAGTTAATTGCTTTCGTGTTGGCCAGTTTCTATTATAATTTCTTGTTGTATAAAAAATGGTCATGTTTTCTATAGAAAGAATTAATTCTATCTCCAAAATGTCACTATTTTTATATTAATAGAGTAGAAAATCTACAGCTTCCCTAAGTCCTTCATAAAACACCAACGAAATTCATTATCTAAAGCAGCCGGCATTATAATACCAAAAGCTTGATCGCTATAAGATTGTTTTTATACCTTAGAAGTCATAGGATAATTAAAAAAAAAATCAAATGATTCTTGGCTATATATATCCAGATATTAAGTCTACTTTAAAAAATACTTTTTTTTAATAGGTACTTTTTGAAGAAAGGTAATTTTTCTTACGGTATTTTCTTAAAAACAGGTATTGTTTCATTTTTAAAAAAGAGTATATTTAATATAAGGGTACTTTTTAATAAAAGGGTATTTTTCAAAAAAGGCAACGTTTTTTAAAAATGGTGCTTTTTTAAAACTGGCACTTGAAAAAATCCCTTTTTAGCGACGGTTGTTTTTAAAGAAAACAATACTTTTTAAAACAAGGCAATTTAAAAAATACTTTATAGAAAAACGTAATTTTTAAGAAAGATAGTTCTTTAAAAAAGAGATTTTTTACTTCTTCAAAAAGCGTAATTATTTAAAAATACTTTACTTTATTTAAAAAAGGGTACTGTTTTAGAAAAGGGGTATACTTATTTCAAAAAAAGCAGCTCTTTTTAAAAAAAGGTATCTTTTTAAAAGGTAATTTTTTAAGAAAAAGTACTTTATAAAGAAGTAATACATTTTTAAGGAAATGTACTTTAAATAAAGGGTACTTTTTTAAAAAAAAAAAAATTTTTCCGGTACTTCAAAAAATAGAATAGTTTTTTAAAAAGGCCAGTTTAAAAAAAAACTTTTTGAACAGACGTACTTTTTTAACAAATAGGTGCACTGTTTTATACCATGGTTCTTTTTATAAAATGGGTACTTTTTTAAAGAATGAAACTTTTTTAAAGCGGGATAATTTTAAAAAAAATCTTTTTCTAAGAATGATACTTTTTTAAAAATGTACCTCTTATAAAAAAAGTTATTTTCTTAAGAAAATTATATAAATTTTTTTTGTCTTGGCAATTTTCATTGTGGCAATACTTGATTAAGCTAATGTGCCGGCAACTCAACTAACTTTTAATGCACTTATATCTAACTATTAAGCAACTAGTGGTGGTTGACACTTGGACTACTTTCAATGAAGCAAACTGACTATTTTAACATTGCGATGTCATAGGCGGTAGTCAATTGTCCGACTCTGCATGACTTTTCAACTAACTTAAAGTCATTTATAGTTAGCTATAAACTAATTATAGTCTATATATTATAGTTGGCTATAAGTTGATTTAATTAAAATGAAATAGTAGTTAGCTTATAATAGTCTTTACTTTAGTCAAAAGTAGAACCCCAAAAATAAATTTAAATATAAAAATAACACAAAATTTAGTATTAAGTTTATCAAATTGTATACTTTTTCAAATATTTTGTTTACATTTGTTATAAATAATTAGTGAAATATGTAGAGACGTAAAACTAAGGTAGAGGGTATCAGAGGTTCAGCATAGCCGAATTTAACAATTTAAGTTTTTTTATTTTTAACGCATTCAGCATGGATATGCCGTTTTTAAATACCTCTTAGAGCATCTCTGACGTCATTCTCCACCTCATTAGAGCCAAGCGATCGACAGGCATCTGTTTAAAATATAAATGTATTTATGTGCAATCAATATGTTTTTAATATATAGGTTACCCGTTAAAGTTTGGAAGAAAACTTTGAACTCCCTTAGTCTCTTCTTGCCGTGGATTCCATCCATGTCAATTTCTAGATAGATATTCATAGAAATTACCTCTGTTAAAATTTTTGACAGGCATCCTTATAACAATGACTTCATCATATAAATCTATACAAAGAAATTAATCGTGGAGTTATTTGAAATATATATGAATATATATATTAATATCTATTAGTATATTAGGAAGGTATAAAATTTGTGAAATAAAATTTTGAAAACCTACATAAACTTCATGATTGTCCTCACTAATTGTGTTGTTCAGCGCACATTATTGTTTATTACTTCTTGGTGAAGAACCCTTTCAGTCAAAACTTTCTGCTCAGCTAAGGACTTCATTATAACATCATTTTGCTTGACGATAATTTCTGTAATTAAATATGTTAAGGAATAAACAAGGTGAAATTAGTAGGTAAAACTAGGAAAATGTGTTGGAAAAAGTAAGTTATCTTGAAGCTTTTGTATAGTATCTGAAAATTATATAAATATTAATTAATTTAAGCTTTGTGCATATTTTACTTTTGGAATATCTTAAAGTTTACTTCCTTAAATCTTTCTTCAAACAGTTGTTTGAGGTTGGAAAAACCTTCGCAATGACCTGCGTCCTTGATATCTGTAAAATATTTATTTATTAGAGCAAATTCTGTATGTTTTTTGTTAATACTTACATTGAGGAACTGCTTTGTAATATAGCTTGGTGACACGATTAGCATTTGGAAGTGGCATCTATACTTGCAAGTTTATTATTATTATATTTCAAATTTTAAGAGGAGCACTAAAAGAAATTGATTACCACTTGAAAATCCTGCAAACTTCAATTCAATATCTCTATAGCAAATGCCTCTTCATCAACCATGTTATTCTGATCAACTAGACAAGTACCTAAAATTTTAGATGAATCAAATGGCTCGTGAAAAAAAACTTTCGATAGTTTTAAATCGGCGACCTAATATTGATTTTGATCCAATAGATGAGAAGCCTGTTAACTGTATGGCTATACACGGTCGAACTGCACAGAAGTTATTAGGACAAACTGCAGTAAAAAAAATTGTGTCTTAAATTAAATTTAACTCCATGACCAAATCACTTAGAAAAATATCGATATTACACGGTTTACTCTTTCCAACGTAAACACCAATAGGGAAAATAGAGATGTTAGGAAAGTCAACAATTTTTACCAAAATCGGTCACAATTGCGTTCTGCAACTTTTAAACAATGGTAGTCCATCAATATTTATATCGATCACTATTTTTTGACAATCCTTTACGATACTTGAAATATTCGATAGTTGTTTTTTTTTACACCAAAATGACAATGCACACCAGGATAAATATTTTTTAAGCACAAGCGATCCCGTTTTCCAATAAATGTGTTTGCACTCAAAGTCGCTCTACACAGGCAAAAAATATACCCGGCAAAAGCTTATATACCAAATTTCCCCTAAATATCTTTTGGTATAAATTAAGATTAACCTTTCATCTGTTGTAATACTACTGCTATTTTCCTATTTTAATGTTCACCAATTCCATTTTATTCGAAAACTTTGAAGCAAAAAAATATAAATACATACTATAATAAACCGCTATTAAAAAGAATTTCTCATCAGAGATGACTAGACGCGAGAACTCAGTTTGTAACCTACAGTTATTTTAGTTGAGCATAATTAAATTCAAATTATGCTACACTGACCCATCACTCCATAAAGCCTCGTTTACATATAAACGCCATATTTATTGATTATTTTGGTAAACAAATTATATTTACACTATAGTAATTTTTTTTGTATAAGCTGGGTATAATTTTGCTATTTAGGCACAAAGAGCATTATTTATAACTTTGATGTCTTTGGTGAACCCCCACTAAAATTTTACAGCAAAAATTTTCGTAGAATATTTTAATCCCTAAATGGCCTTTTTGAATGGCCTTTATTTATTTTCTCAAAAAAAGGGTCAAATTGACCCTTAAAGAGAGGAACTACAGGGTTAAGAAGTTCCACAAAAATTATGGTCATAATATTCGACAATATAACTCTGACAATAAGAATTCTCTCAGACATTAACTTACAACATTTTTATACCCTCTACCGCTCTGTGGTTTGGGTATAATGACTTTATGCTGCTGTTTGTACTACCACTTTCTGAGTCAATTTAGCGATGACCGTCCGTCCGTCTGTCCGTCTGTGTGTCCATGTAAACCTTGTAATCAAACTACATTTTACTGAAATTTGGTATATAAGCTTGTATCGGCCATAAAATGAACGCTGTTGAAATTGGTGAAATTCGGTCCATGTTCAGACCTAGTCTGCATACATATGGCTTGGACTTAAATTGCCATACGATCATATAGATCTCGGTCAAGTTGGGTTTGTGTATGTTTACTACATCCGTTTATTAGTTATCTAAAAATAAACCCCATTTGCTAATTCATTTTCATAGCCCCCATATAAAGCTGCTTCCCGTTTTTACTTTTTTTAAACAAAAATATTGCACAGATTTTTCTCAAATATGGTTTTGTGAAATTTTTTTTCAAAATATAAGTGACTTTACCGAATACGGTCCGGATCGGTTCATTTTTCGACCTAGTCCCAATATAAATATAGCATCCGATATGAACTTTTTTATATCTGCAGCAAAAAAAAATTAATAACAATGCCGCCCAAATTTGGTTTATGCTTATTTTCTATATCCACTTAGTTGGACCGAAGGGATAGGGTCTCTAAACCATGGCATAAGGTATCGTATAGTCGGTCTAGACCGACTATAATTTTCTTACTTGTTTCACTTAGAATAATGCGCCCTTCGACCAAGAAATGTAAAAAAACTCAGACCAGCTGCACTATAAATTTATTCTACAAAAATGATCGACTCAATATGCTCTTTTCGAATTGTGGGATCGCTATTCTGTTCCAAACAAAAAGTCTTAATTTGTTGGACAGTGTAATCAGTAGTCCAAAAATAAACCCTGTGAGTATTAGCACCCATAAAAAGCTGCTTTCCGATCTTCATTAAATCTATGAAAAAACAAAAATATTGCACAGGTTTTTCTCAAATTTAGTTTGTACGTGGTTTTGCAAAAAAAAAAATAAGTAACTTTGTCAAACATGGTCAGAATCAGTCCCTTTTTCGACCCAGTCCCCATATAAATATTGCATCCGATATGAAATTTTTCATATCCCAAGGTAAACAATTAATGACAACAACACACAGATTTGCTTTATGTTTATCTACTATCTCCAAAAGCTTCTTCAGATGAGCATTTTAAGCAAATTTCTAGACTCTAGGTGTGGAGGTTTTAAAACATAATTTGTAACGAATTGTCTAAAAAGAAAAGGCGAACTGGTATAATTCCTTTTGGGGCAGGGCTACCTATAGGAACCGGCCGTGCTCAGGGCTGGGAGTGTGTTCTTGCCCCATCGGAAATATTTGTACGTTACATGAAAACTTAAATTAGGTAGCAGAGTATCAAATCAAATAAAAATACCAAAATGGTGACATAAAAGAAATATACAAAAAAAAAAAAATAATTGTTGATGTAAATGCAGTAGCTAGTTGTAATTGCTACTCACTCATATACCCACCCACCATGCTGACTGTAGAGCATTCGGTAGTCAGCTCATATCGAAAATGAAATTTATACTTACATCCCTATATTGACTTCACCTTTCGTAATAATTACACAAAAATTTATAGTTTCATATTGAAAATCTTCATTTCACAAATTAATAAAATAAAAAAAAAATTTAAATTTAATTTATAGTAATGAATGTGAATTATAAAATTAATTGTCATATTTTGTCATTATTTGAAGTTAAAAAAAATATATAATTTTAACAATGACCTTTCACCTTTTTAATTTAACACATTGTATTCAAATATTTAATTTATAGATTTTAATTTAAATATTTAATTTATAATTTTATAATGTCAAAATTTATTTTAAATGTCTATTTTATTATGATAAATTTTACGTTTCAAAATCCTCTCAATTTAATAAAAAAAAATTTCAGCCATTTTATTGGGAGGGAATTTATATATGTATGTATATGTTTTTTCCTCCCCTTTTTTTTCTTTTTTTTGTGTAATAAAAATTTGAAAATTAACAATATACAAATTTAATGTAACTTACATTTTATCCAAAGTTATCTGCAGGCGCCGGTAGACGTAGAGGATGTTGTTACTGTTAAACTTTAAATTAAATATCAAATTTCAAATTTTGTGTATGTGTAATAATAAAATTTAAAATATAATTATGAATTAATTTGAATTTATGTAATGAAATAAATAAAATGTAAATTATTAATTAGATTATTTAGATTATTAAGTTAAAAGAATTAGATTTAAGATTGAAATCAATTAAAGCAAAAATAACTGAATTTTAAGCAAAAAAAAAAAAAATAAAAATAAAAAAAAGTTATAAAATTTAAATTTATATATCGATTTCCCGTTAAGACTCAATCGTTCCTTGTAATTTTATTTTCAGAATTGCGTGAATTCTTACGAACATTTTACCATGCAAATAGAATATCTTGTAATGTCCTTGTTAATCTTGATATTTGTGTTGTGGAAAATTAACTTTAGTGATATATTCTTGTTATCTTTTAGAAGTCGGAAATGATTTTATTTTTGTGTAAGCCTTTTGGCTACGCAAAAAGAATATATAGGCCAAACACAAGTAATCCTATTTTAATATAAAAAAAAATTGTAAGAAAGTTGTTCGTAACAAAAAAAAAAAAATATCACATATGTATATAATTACCTTGAATTATAAATAATTTATGAATATTTATCATAAAGAAAAAAATGTACACCAAAAACAATTAATTTTTCTTTTGACAATATTCGCTGAGTAAAATTATTTATTTTCCACTAATTATTCACTTGGTGTTCACTCTTTGAAAATTTTCCACTAATGAACAATATCTTTCCTTTCCAAATTTGACAAATAAAAAAAATCGACAAGAGACAGAAACTATAATATTATTAACTAAATTAAAAATAAAAAATAAAAAATCAAGTAAAAAAAATTTTTAACAACGACAGTGTTTGAATTTTTATTACTTTTCTTTTTTTTTTTAAATATGCAAAAAAAAATTTTTGATTAAAATTGGAAAACATCACAAATTCCTAACTAAAACAATTAAGAAAATTATAGTCGGTCTAGACCGACTATACGATACCCTATACCATGCGTTTAGAGATTCTATCACTTAGGCCCAACTAATTGGATATAGAAAATAAGCATAAACCAAATTTGAGTGGGATTTTTATAAATTTGTTTGGCTGCAGATATGAAAAAGTTCATATCGGATGCTATATCTATATGGGGACTAGGCCCAAAAATGGACCGATCCTGACTATGTTTGGTAAAGTCTTTTGTATTTTGCAAAAATATATACAATCAAAATTTGAGAAGAATAAGTGCAACATTTTTGTTTTTTGATAGATTTAAGTGAAGATAGTGAAGCAGCTCTATGTGGGGCCTACGACTAAGAGTTGTCCCATGGGGATCATTTTTGGACTACTCATTAATGGATGTAATAAACACATGCAAACCCAATTTGACTAAGACCTATACGACAATTTGGATCTTATGGAAATTTATGTCGATTTCATAGAGGTCATTTGAATGGGGTCTAGGTCTTAACATGGACCGATTCTCACCAATTTCAATAGCGTTCATCCCATGGGCGACAAAAGCTTATATACCAAATTTCGTCAAAATATATTCATATTTGCGACCTGCAGTTTGATTAAAATGTTTACATGGACACACAGACGGACGGATGGACGGACGGACATCGATTCTGATTCGATCGGTATAATAAAAGATGGGTCTTGGTCAAACATTTTTGGTAGTTACAAACAGCAGCACAAAGTCATTATACCCAAAGCACATAGCGGTAGAGGGTATAAATACTTTGTAGAAAAATGAGCAGTTCCTGACAATCATACGAAATTGTATGATTGGATGGCCACAAACAAAAAAGAAATAAGTATAAATATTCATTTGAACTTTTTTGAAATTTAGTACTAAAAAAATTTATAATTTCATTGAATTTGTTGTCATTGTTGTTTCATGTGGTCTGTGTGACATGACCACATTAGAAAGATAGCTATGGAATGTTTATGTTTTACAAACACATACTTGGACAGACAATAGAAATAATACTAATACTAACAATAACTAACAATAACAGCAACAATACCAAGAGCTACGAGTATAACAGAAATCCCTTTGGCACACTTACACATTTCCAAGAGCAAAGTAGCGACAATATAAATGCAACTATTTTCACTTACTGATAATACGTTTTGGGCGACAAAATTCAATTGTTATAACAATTCAATGAAATTCAATGAATAGGCCTTAGAGAAAAATTCGCATAAAGAGTTGCCAGACATTATAAATACAATAACTAATAATAAAACAAAAAAGAAAACAAGTAAGAAAATAATAGTCGGTCTAGACCGACTATACGATACCCTATACCATGTGTTTAGAGACCCTATCTCTTAGGCCCAACTAATTGGATATAGAAAATAAGCATAAACCAAATTTGAGTGGCATTCTTATTAACTTTTTTGCCTGCAGATATGAAAATGACTAGGTCCAAAAATGGACCGATCCTGACCATGGTTGGTAAAGTCTCTTGTAGTTTGCGAAAATATATACAAACAAAATTTGAGAAGAATCAGTGCAATATTTTTGTTTTTTGATAGATTTAAGTGAAGATCGGGAAGCAGCTCTATATGGGGCCTATGAATAAGAGTTTTCCCATAGGGATCATTTTTAGACTACAAACCCAATTTGAGTAAGATCTATATCAATTTGGATCTTATGGCAATTTATGTCGATTTCATAGGTTTCATTTGTATGGGGGCTAGGTCTGAACATGGACAGATTTTTACCAATTTCAAAACTGTTCATCCTGTGACCGATAAAAGCTTACATACCAAATTTCAACAAAATATATTCATATTTGAGACCTGCAGTTTGATTACAAAGTTTACATGGACACACAGACGGACGGACGGACGGACACACGGACGGACATCGTTAAATCGAATCAGTTAGTGATTCTGGTTCGATCGGTATAATAAAAGATGGGTCTAGGTCAAATATTTTTGATAGCTACAAACAGCAGCACAAAGTCATTATACCCAAGCCACATAGTGGTATAGGGTATAATTATGGAGGGACCAGACCGACTATACGATATTCTATAACATGAGTTTAGAAAAAGAGCATAAACTAAATTTTACTGGTTTTGTTGTAAAATTTTTGTCGGCCTATATGAAAAAGTACTTATCGGATGTTATTTGTATATGGGGACTAGGTCATTAACTTTATCGCTCCGAGCCATATTTGGTAAAGTCACTTATGTTTAACAAAAACATAAAATAAATAAATCAAATTTTAAAAAAATCTGTGCAGCATTGATTCCTACAGTTTATTTTATTGAAAATATTAAAAATTTTCTTGCTTTGAGTATACTATTGGATCATCGCGTATGGTTTAACTCACATATCGACTCCTGTTTTAATAAGGCCAAATCTCTTTTGGGTTTCACTAAAAGTTAATCTTAGGAATTCGATGATCCTTATGCTACTAAAAGTTTATTTATTAGTCAGATTGTAACTTAAAGATCGTCCTACTTTTCAAACTGGAAGAATGATGTTACATTTAGCACTTATAGTAAAATTATTCAAATTTTAACATTCTTAATCGGGTCTGAAGATATTACATGCTAATGAAATTAGCGTTTTGCCGAGCCAACTATGAACTTTTTAAAACTATAACTGTCATCTGTACATTTTATAATCATGGTGAAGAAATCTGTTTTCCGACCCAATCAATAAAATTAAAAAATCACTTTTGCGTTATATTTGATAAATGGTTGCCAACTATAGCACCGTGCGACATTGTTGTTGTAGGTATGTGTACAAGTTTTAATTGTCGCAATTTTTTTTTTTTAATTATCTCTACTTTTTGTGTAAGTTTCTGTTGCATGAATATTGAACGAATGCACACTCTTTATTGTATCTTATTGTTGTTGATCCCTTTATTCTTTTTTATACCCTATACCACTATGTGGTTTGGGTATAATGACTTTGTGCTGCTGTTTGTAACAACCAAAAATATTTGACCTATAACCATCTTTAATTATACCGATCGAATCAGAATCACTATCTGATTCGATTTTCCGCCCGTCCGTCCGTCCGTCCGTCCGTCTGTGTGTCAAACTGCAGGTCGCAAATATAAATATATTTTGACGAAATTTGGTATTTGATCTTTTATCGGCCATGGGATGAACGCTATTGAAATTGGTGAGAATCGGTCCATGTTCAGACCTAGCCCCGATACAAATGACCCCTATGAAATCAACATATATTGCCATAAGATCCAAATTATCATACAAATCTTAGTGAAATTGGATATGAATGTATATGTTACATCCATTAATAAGTAGTCCAAAAATGATCCCTATTGGACAGCTCTTAGTCATAGGCCCCATATAGAGCTGCTTCCCGATCTTCACTTAAATCTATCAAAAAACAAAAATATTGCACTGATTCCTCTCAAATTTTGTTTGTATATATTTTTGCAAAATACAAGAGACTTTACCAAACATGGTCAGGATCGATCAATTTTTGGGCCTAGTCCCCATATAGATGTAGCATCCGATATGAACTTTTTCATATCTGCAGCCGAAAAAATTAATAAAAATCCCACTCAAATTTGGTTTATGCTTATTTTCTATATCCAGTTTATTGGGCTTGAGAGATAGGGTCTCTAAACGCATGGTATAGGGTATCGTATAGTCGGCCTAGACCGACTATAATTTTCTTACTTGTTTTTTTTTTTGCTTTGCTTTGTACATACATATAGAAGATATGTTAAATTGGTCATTCCGTTTGCTGCATATTATTAATATAGTTCTTCCTTACTACTGTTGTCAGTCGATCATGTATCAATGCCTCAAAAACGTTATAATTATAAACAAGTTGTTATAAGAAAATAACTGGAACTTATATGTAGCAGAACTAATTCTGAAATATGCAGTTTCTTTTTAACTTAATTACAAATACTTCAGGCAATATTTTATCATTTCTTGAAAACATGTGCTTTACTTTCGTTTATGACCAAGTTTATGTACTCGTAATATTCCAACATGTTGCACACAATATGTAATTGCCCCATTGTTGCGTTGCTTTGAGGTCCATTTTTCCACAAAAAAAAAAAATAAAAGCACTGTCAATGTTTAGTAAAGTAGATTTCGCATAAAAACAATCCTTCCTTTGACGATTTTTATAGTCTGCTTTGTAGCATGAAACATTATGAACGCCATAAAATATTTTTTTAATATTTGTAATCTGTTTACGAGTATGATATTATAATTAAATTTATAATAAATTGTTTAAAAATAAACAACAAAAGCAAAATATGAAATAAATATGGAAATTAAAATAACCACAGAGATTTAAAACAACACAAAAATTATGTTAAAATAAGCAAAACAATTTTATTTATTGCATATAAATAAAATTTTGGTTTTAATGAAATGAAATATTATACTTTTTATAGATAATTTTTGGCAATAGCAAATATTTATAAAATATTTAAAATTAATATATACTGCAATTAGGGCGTGAAAATTTTAATCAAACAGTTTTGTGGCATAAAGCCTCCATGTGTGATTGTACATATTTCATGTTAGAATTGATTGTCTAAAAATTGATTGCAAAAAATGCGTTAGAATTGATTATCTAGATACTTACTTACTATTTAAAATTTATTTAACCTTCCTATACCCGCGCTAATTTTTGTAACACATATACCCGCGCGCGGTCTAACAGACCGAAATTTTAAACCCCCGTTCCCTAGTTTTTCGAAATAAAACTTTAACAAATAAAATTTTTTTATAAAATTTTAAATGTTTTAATAAATAAGAAAGATTCAAAAAATCTGTTTTTCATATCAAAATCAGTAGATTTAACAAATTTGACAGCAAACAAGTAAGAGTGTTAAATTCGGCTGTGCCGAAACTCTGATACCCTCCACCTCGGTTTGAGTCTTGATAATAAATGTAAATGAAAAAGTAAACAATTTGTTAAACTTAATACCAAATTATTTCAGCAAATTCTTTGGGTTGGTTTTCGTCTTTTCTATTATTTCGGATTTATTTCGGTGTTTGCTTTTTGGTCATCGTGGTTGCTGATCGGCATGCATTTAGGTTATATACCTATATGCATGCGTTTCCGGTTATATGACTTAACTTCTCGGTTAATTTAGTTTTTGCTAAATAAATAGCTCGCCTTAACCTCCATTGCATTGCAAAGGTAATGGTTGTGTAGGGTGGCTATATGAATTAAATCGTGCTAATTGGACATGGCTGTATAGTTTCTTTTAACTGGCCAAATCTTTCTTCATTGCGGCCATATATGTCGGATGGAGTAACAATATAATAACCAAAAAAAATTTCTCTCAATTTTTTTTATTAAAATATTGCCATATTTGGAAAACATAGAGAATCTATATATATAAAATTCATTTTCTGTTTGTTTGTTTGTTTGTTTGACCGCTATACAAATTTTTGTTTTTCAACGGATTTTCCTGAAATTTTGTACACACGATCTCTATACCCCAGGAAAGGTTGCCATATACTTTTTAGCGGCCACGCCTACTTTTACGCCCACTTTTTATGTAAAATTCATTTTCTGTTTTATTCATATTTGTTCACTATACAAATTTTTATTTGTTAACAGATTTCTCTGAAATTCGGTACACACGATCCCTGTACTCCAGCTAAGGTCACCATATACTTTTTATCTACCACGCCTACTTTTACGCCCACTTTTTGTATACAATTCATTTTCTGATTTTTGGTATATTTGTTCGCTATACAAATTTTTATTTTTCAACGCATTTCTCTGAAATTTGGTACACACGATCTCTGTACTCCACGAAAGGTAGCCATATGCTTCGTACCGGCCACGCCTACTTTAACGCCCACTTTTTGTATACAATTCATTTTGTGTTTTGGTATATTTGTTCGCTATACAAATTTTTATTTTTCAACCGATTTCTCTGAAATTTAGTATACACGATCTCTCTGCTCCAGGGAAGGTCGACATATTCTTCGTACCGGTCACGCCTACTGTTACGCCCACTTTTTGTGTGCAATTCGTATTCTGTTTTTTGGTACATTTGTTCCAAAACTGAAATTTGCTACACACGATCTCTGTACTCCAGAGAGGTCGCCATATGATTCTTGGCGGCCACGCCTACTTCTACGCCCACTTTTTATACAAAATTAATTTTCTGCTTTTTGGTATATTTGTTCACTATAGAAATTTTTTTTTTTCAAGGGATGTCTAAAATTTGGCCACACGATCTCTATACTACAGGGAAGGATACCATATGCTTCTTACAGGCCACTTTGCGCCAACTTCTATGCATATAAAACTTATTTTTTTACTTTTATTTGTTTCTTTATTTGATTGCTATACAAACTTTTATTTTTCAATGGCTTTCTCCGAAATTTAGTACATATTCCAGGGAAGGTCGCCATATAATTTTTACCGACCACGCCTACTTTTACGCCCAATTTTCATATAAGATTCATATTTTGTTGTGTGGTATATTTCTTCCCTATACAAATTTGTACTTTTCAACGGATTTCTCTGAAATTTGGTTTACACGGAAATAACTACACGGTGAACAAATTCCCCAAACTTAAAAAAAGGTACCCAAAAGAAATGAACAAATTCCCGATTTTTTTTTTAATAGAAATAAAAAATGAACTTACTCCCCAAATTCATTCTTAAATTTTTACATATTTTCATTTAATGAGTTTTGTTAAATATTTATTTTAGTAAACATATGCATACTGCTCTCAATATATGCCCTACAATAAATGCATTTAAAATGAGAATTCTTTTCAATAGCATTATTTCGTTGCGCGGAAGCCACGCGCACGGGGAATACAGCTTAGCTAGAATATCGGAATGATCTGAAAGATATATTTTGACAATTAAAATAAGTTGGCAACAGCTGCGCGGCAGCACATGTGTGGTTGCCAAATGCGCGGAAGCGGCGCGCGATGCGCGACCGCGGACTCGAACGCGACGGATGCGGACGCGACGTGCTCTCGGAACACAGCTCAGCTAAAATATCGCAATGCTCTAAAAAATATGTTTTAGGAATTAAAATAAGTTAACGAGAATTAAGCGGAGGAGCGCGGACGCGGACGCGACGGGTGCGGACGCGACGCGCTTGCGGAACATAGCTCAGCTAAAATATCGCAATGATCTGAAAAATATATTTTGGCGATTAAAATAAGTTGACAACAACTGTGCGGCAGCACGGGTGTGACTGCCAAACGCGCGGAAGCGGCGCGCGACCGCGGACTCGGACGCGACGCGCTCTCGGAACACAGCTCAGCTAAAATATCGCAATGCTCTATAAAATATGTTTTAGGAATTAAAATAAGTTAACGAAAACTAAGCGGCAGCATGGGTAGTAGCTGCGAGGAAGCGGCGCGAGGCGCGCGGACGCGACGCGCTCGCGGAACACAGCTCAGCAAAAATATCGCAATGATCTGAGAAATATATTTTGGCGATTAAAATAAGTTGACAACAACTGCGCGGCAGCACAGGTGTGGCTGCCAAACGCGCGGAAGCGGCCCGCGGCGCGCGACCGCGGACTCGGCCGCGACGGATGCTGACACGACGCACTCTCGGAACACAGCTCAGCTAAAATATCGCAATGCTCTAAAAAATATGTTTTAGGAATTAAAATAAGTTAACGAAAACTAATCGGCAGCACGGGTAGTAGCTGCGAGGAAGCGGCGCGAGGCGCGCGGACGCGACTCGCTCGCGGAACACAGCTTAGCGAAATGTCGTATGATAAATTTTATCTACGTATGTGAAATAATTACCTATTGATCAAAATAGGAAACCTTGCGACACAATATTAAACTTCGCATTAGTTTTTCATTTCTGAAACTTGAATTTGACGTCTCTGCTCAATGATGATCACTTATTGAATGAAGTAATTCAATTTTTAAAAGTTTTGATTCCTTTAATTTGGGAACCTTTCCGTTATATTTTATGTTTATAAATAAACTGGAAAAATAAACTTCAAGCGGTTTCGCAACTTATTTTTTAAGCATTTTTGCTGCAGCATCTTATAAAAAACTTCTAAATTAAAAAATCAAAAAATTTTTAATTGAAATAAAAAATGAATTTACTGTCCATACAAATTTTTGGGGAGAAAGTTCATTTTATTGAGGAATTTGTTAATTGGGGCTAAGTACACAGCGCTTGGTAAGCATAGTGAACCATTTTTCAAGTCAAAGGTCTTTTTATCCCGGGCAAGACCGGGTAAAAACAGCTAGTTTTTTAATAAATAAAAAAAAAAAAAAAATAATAAACCCATACTTCACGCTAAAAGTTAAAAAAAAATTAAAAGCTAAAATCTGACCCAGAATTTCTTAAAAAGTACTCAATCAATTTTAATGAAATTAAAACAGACTTAAGCTGTATATATATCTACCCACTAGAAAAAGAGTTACTAAAATATTTTGATGCATTAAAAGTTACAGAGTTTCTCCAATGAAAAAAAAATTTCAGCCACTGTGCGACGCACAATGCTTTGTCCCATGTACAATAATAAAATAAAAAAAAATTTTTTTATGACTCAAATAAATGTGAAAAATATCTTTGGTCTGATTGCTTTTACCTCCACGAGAGGGCGCTAAACTCAGAGAATTTTATGCAAAAATGAACAGAGCATTGGGTTTTAATTGTTTTACGAAAATAATTGTTAAAAATACATTTCTTTCAAAAACTGGTTCGATGTTTTGTTGTTTTTACTTTTAGTCTGATTAAGATATAGATTTTTGTGTATGTTTGCAAAGTAATTATCTTTTTTGCTCCGAAAATCACTTTTTTTTTTTTTGCTGAATATAAAGCTAACTATTTTTTCCCCCTTTCTTGCCAAGTGAATTTTGTTACCAAATAGACCAAAAAAATAATTAGTGCCAATTTTTTTCCACAAATTAAAAAAACTGAACAAGTAACAGTGCTAAATTCGGCTGTGCCGAATTTTGATACCCTCCACCTCGGTTTTAGTATTGATAATAAATGTAAACCAAATATTTGAAAAAGTAAACAATTTGTTAAATTTAATACCAAATATTTTCAGCAAATACACTAATTTGTTTGCATTTTTAGAGGTATCTCCATATTTTATACCATATCTTGACACAGTGATGCCCAATTTAATCCATTTCAAATACCAACCTGCTCTTAGTAACGACAAACAATAATATTTTAACTTTACCCAGATAAATGGTTTATTTCATTGACTGGCCGTAATATCAAAAGACATACAGACAGACAGATGCATGTACGGACATTATATGGACTCGAATTGTTATAGGGATTAAGAATACAAATACCTTATGGGGTCGCAATTTATTGTTCAATGCATTACAACAGAATACAAAGAGTCACAATAAGGAATCATATTTTCCAATGTTTTGAGAGCTAAAAATTATGCGGTATTTCAAAACAAAAGTTTCTAAAAATCTCGGCAATTTTTGTTTTGCCATATACCAGGAAAATATGCTTTTTTATAAAAGTACATTAAAAGAATTTAATTTTTTTCTTTTAATGTATTTAAAAAAAAGTTATTTTATACAAAAGATCCTTTTTTGAGAAAAGGTAATTTTGTAAGAAAATGTACTTTAAAAAGAATTTTATCCTTTTAAGAAAAATTTTAAGAAAATTTTCTTTTTAACAAGGGTAGATTTTTAAGAAGATGTACATGTTTAAGATGTACTTGTTTTCTAAGAAAAATATTTTTTTCATAAGCATAGGTACCTTTTAAAACGAGGTACTTTTTTTAACATATGAGACTTTTTAAGGGAAAGTGCTTGAAAAAATAGACACTTTTTTAAAAATGAATCTTAAAAAAGGACACTAGGAGAGAAATACTTTATGAAGAATGGTACATCAAAAAAAATGTATTTTTTCAAATCAACTTCCGTTGTTATAAGTATCAAGAAAATATATGGTTTATAGGTTCAGGAATTTATTTCGATGCGTTATAAACGGAGTGACAAACTAATATATACCCTCTGCATATATACACTTTGGTTTATAATCGATTTGTATTGAAAATTTTTGATATAATTAAAAAAAAATTATAATTGAATTTTAGATGTGCCTTGGGACATCTGAAAATTTATAAACAATTGTTCATAAATGAATAATCATCTTAACTATTTGGAGAAATCATCTTGATTATTTTTTAATATTAGCGCTTAATTATAAAATTTCGGGTTATCCCCGAAAATACGTATTTATATTATTAATTGGTATAAAGTTCCATATGGTTAATGTAAGTGCATTATACACTTTTGCCGGGTAGTCTTCTAGTACTGTTGCAAGGGGATCGACAGAATTTATAATTCCAACAAAATGGAATTCATTGCACAAATGAAAACGTGCTCACTACATACCAAACTTTGCATTCGCAATGGAAGACTGGAAAATTTTTTCAATTTTATTGAAAAAAAAATATATTTATTCAAATAGAAATAAAATGTTACATATGACAAAGGTAAATTTATTCAATAGACTCGCTTTAATTGTTAAGGATTCACTTTAAAATTAAATTTTTTCATTTTTTAAATACTTTAATAATTCCTCATCACTTGGCTGCTTTCTCTGGCCAATTTGTATTGTTTAGAGACTTTGGACTAGGATGGGCTAAACGCAAAATTTTTTTGCAAAATTAAGATTTTTGTAAACATTTAAATACATAAACACCCACAGCTACTACAATTTGTGGTTGGACCAGCTGTAAAAGATTGTCTGTTATTCGTAAATATACATCACGTAGTTAAATTTTGTAAGGACCCTTCAATTCAGTGGGTGTTATATTTTAACCCATTCAATCTTAAAATACCAAGAGGCAAAAATTGTGTACAAAACATTGTTGAGAGAATGTATCTAGAGATACATGATGTCTTTACCACTAGGATATCCCACGTGGTAGTTTCTTCATAAGTCAATCAGTATATTCTCTTTGAAGACAATCTTTTGTGTATTTTTTTCTGAATAATTACGTTTTCTTCCAACTTAATGATTCAGATAAACTATGTCTCATATATACATATATTTTATGTTAGGTGCTTGCCAACGTTGTACATTTAAGATCTGGAGTTTAATCGTCGCATTTGTGATCGAGGAAGCTTTCGTATCGAATGAAATTTCGAAACGTATCAAATAGCCTAATCACGGCATACGATTAGAATCGAAACGAAAAATTGTAAAAGATTTATTTTTAATGTAAATAAAGAAAATCACATGTTTAATGAAAATGAATTGACATTTATGAAAAGAAAAAGAAAACAAACAAAAAAGTAAGTAAAATTATTTGTGTTTTTAGGATTTTATGTTTGTAACTCTCAATTATAGATAAAAGTGAATCCAATGTTGATGTGTTTTTTTTTTTCATTTTCGGATTCTGAAGATGAATATCGCGGCAGTGTAATTAGAAGGCAATTAAGAGACAAAAGCGATCTGCTGTCATTGTCGGGCATAGCGTAAGTAATGAGTATATTTTTCATACAATTTTAATTGAAATAAATATTCTCCAGATTTAAAACAAGATTTAGATTGACAAAGGAGTTAAAATTTTCCGGTCACATGTCAACGGCAGTTCCTCCAAAACTACAATTAGCAGCAACGCTTTCCCTTTTAGTTTGAGCTTTCAACACGCAGTTGGCAACGACTATTTAGTTGGTATGTGTCAAAGTACTTTATGCAAATTTGGAAAACATATCGTGGAGCAAATCGAGCTGAAGCTGTGTCACAAGTTTATTAAGTTTTCTCCGCAACAATTATCGCAATGTATGAAATTCTTCATGAAAAAATATAAGATTCCTGGAGGTTTGTATATTGTAATATGTACACATAAATGAGAATTTAAAATTAATTTTTTTTGAAGTAATTGGATGTGTGGACGGTACCCATATTGGATTACAAAAGCCAACTAATAACGAACATATGTTCTTTAATAGAAAAGGGTTTCATAGTCTTAACTCTATGGTAGAAATATCTATTGTAAAAAAGTTAATGGAACAATTTGAAAAAACTTTCTTTTTTCAGATATGCGACCACGATTAAAAAATTTTATCAATTAACTCTACATATGGTGGCGCAGCTCATGACTCCTTTGTTTTTTTTTTTTTTTGTTAACCAACACTCAGGGGATGCCCCCTACAAATGCAGTGCATTGTGTTGATTTAAGGAAAATAGGTTTCGGGAAGTAGGAGAGAGGGAGTAGTGTTTATGGATATTTGACTTAAATTTTATTAGATTATAACTGTCAGGAAAGACCTCTGCGGGGAGTTTATTCCACATACGGCTAGTTCGACTGATAAACGAATTCTCTCTGTAATGCGTTGTGCGGTCAACTGGACAATAGACTACAAACGGATGTGATCTACTTGAGAAGCGCGTAGAGCGAACCGAATCTCGGGCACTTGGAATAAGTTCGCTAATCTCAGAAAAACATTTCCCATGGTAATATCTATAGAACAGTGCTACACAACCCACATTCCGACGGTGTTCCAATGAATCAATAGAATTGGATACCCTACTGTCATTGAAGAGCGCCAACGCCCTCTTTTGCACACGGTCCAGTAGCCCCAAAATAGACTTCGAAGCCCCTGCCCATATATGGGAGTTGTATTCCATTTTCGGTCGGATGTAAGTGGTATAGATTTTAAGGAGATCAGAAGGAGTGAAGTAATTTCTACACCGTTTTAGAAAACCAAGACACTTGAATGCTTCTTTCGACACTTGAAAAACATGCTCGTTCCAACGAACATCACATTGAATTCTCATGCCCAGAACATCAAGAGTATCCGATTCCTCAATACCTATACCACCCATATATACAGATGACATTGTTGATTCCATGGCCCTATGGCTCAACATACAACATTGGGTCTTCAGCGCATTAAAATCAACCCTATTCGGAGATTGTTAAGAGGTCCTGATTGAGTGTGTCATTCATTGTCCGCCTTTAGCCCCCCAACCTCCAAGAGGCTTGGCCTACAATTAAAGGAAAATGAATGACAAATGCTGCTGTCATCTGCGAAAGAGTATATAGAGTTAAAAGTTTGGTCAAGAAGGTCGTTCAGAAAGATAAGGAAAAGAGAAGGAGAAAGAACGGAACCTTGGGGTACCCCCGAATTAAGCTGAAACTCATTAGATGAGACCCCATCAATAACAACACGTATTGTTCGGTCTCTGAGAAAACACGATATAAATCGAGAGAAGTCATTACCGACCCCAAATTCAATAAGCTTTGATATCAATGCACCGTGCCATACACGGTCGAATGCCTTGGAAATATCCAGAGCAACCACTTTACTTTCGCCAAAATTGCAAATGGATCGACTCCAGCGCTCAGAAAGTAGAGCTAACAGGTCTCCCGTGGAACGATTTCTACGGAAGCCATACTGTCGATCATTAAGAAGTGAGTTGCCCTCTAGGTAGTTCACAAGGTGGAAATTGATCATGCTCTCCATCACCTTTGAGAGCGCAGAGCAGATTGCAATTGGACGATAATTTTCAGGGTTATTTGCCGCACCCTTTTTAGGGATTGGCTGGACACTAGCAACCTTCCAGCAAGAGGGAAAGACTCCCGCCCGATACGAAAGGCCAATGGACTGGCTAGCGTCGAAGAGCACTGTTTTAGCACCAGTGCTGGTATAACATCCGGTCCCGGAGACTTGTTAATGTTGAGATCCGAAAGAACCCTTTTAACTGCACGTGCTCGGAAGAATATTTTAGGCATAGTACAAGATACTCTTTCGAGTTCGGGCAGTGGTTGATCGCTATCCGGCAAAATGAATTTTTTGCAAAAAGTTCAGCTAAAAGATTAGCCTTATCAACCGGGTCAGTGAATATTTGGTCATTCATTATAAGAGTTGGGATAGCAGAACTAGCATTATTCTTTACTCTTTTAACAAATGACCAAAAGCTCTTGCTGCCCCGAGGAGCAGAAAGAACTTTAGCACGAAGACGCTGATCGTGAAGAAACTTTTCCCGCCTTAGTACTTTGGCACATTCATTTCTCGCCATTTGCGTAGCAGTTCAGTGACGGAATTTTTATTTTCACGCCAAAGTCTGAATGCTTCCTCTCTGGATCTGACTGCATCTCTGTAAGTCTTGTTAAACCAAAATTTGTTATTAGGTTTAGCCGAAATGCGCTTTGATGGAATGAATAATCTCATACCAAGCACTATTATTTTTTCCACCATTATCGCAGCAGCATCAACATTATTATCTAGGAAACAAAGTTTCCAGTTAAAATGCTTGAAGAAATCGTTGAACTCGGCCCAACGAGCCTTTTCGTAAATGAAAACTGAGCGTTTCATAGCTGGTGTTGAAACACTGTGAAGTACCAAGAGGTGCAAGTATTTTCACTTCATACTTGTCAGGGTGTGAAGTTAGAAAAAGGTCGAGAGTATTCTGTCTTTGCCCTTCAATGCACGGAATGTGCGTTGGTTCATTCACTAGTTGCGCTAAGTGGTTATGCGAAAAGCTCAACGTAACGGCCTTCGGGAGTTGTTTGACTCGAATGGTGAAGCCAAGAAGAGTTGTGAATATTAAAATCGCCAGCAACTACGACTTCGCTATTCGGGCAACTCTCTAGGATTCTAGTTATGGATTCAGAAAGGGCATTGAAGCCATTATTCTATGTTTGGGCTTCTGTAAAGAAACCCGAAATGTAAAATGTGTGACCTGATTTTGAACTTAACCCAAAGTGAGTTAAATTCTGCATCATTACAGTTATAATGTTGCTGGAACTGGTACACAACATTGTCACGAATGTACATTGCAAGGCCCCTATGGAGAGAAAAAAGGGATAGAAGGTGATAACCAGGTACATGAAAATCCTGTGGATCAGCATCTTCACTCACCTGGGTCTCACATAAGGTGAAAACATCCGGCCGATGGAAGCGAGTGTGGGCATATACAGAGAAAAAATTTGTCCTCAGTCCACGTATGTTACAGAAGTCTATTCTGAATTTACCTGACATTACAAAATTAATAAAAATCTAAGTCAATATTCCAAAAAAAGCAATAGTACAAGTGACAAGTAATCGTTTTGCTGTTATTCGGATAGTTAGTAACCAGTGCTATGCCTTCATCGCTAACATAACCAACAGCACTCCGACGAAAGGAGTGCATTAGAAGACCTTTACAAAAATAATGTAAAAAATGTTTGGCTGTTGAATAAGAAATATAATAAAATTGTTATCAAATTATATATATTCTATTTATTAGAGGAGACTCAGGGTACCCATTAGAGCCATGGTTGATAACACCATATAGAAATCCAAATGAAGGGTCAATGGAATCAAATTTCAATGAAGTTCACTCTAAAGCTCGTTGTACTGTAGAGAGGACCATTGGAATATTAAAAGGTCGGTGGAAGATTCTCAGCAACGATAAGAGAAGCCGCTATAGACCAGAGAAAGTAGCAGTTTTTGGTAAACGTGTGCACTGCCCTGCACGATGTGTGTATTAATTTTAAGGTCCCAAATTACACACTCAGCATACAATCCCAAGATGAACCGGTTTTCACTGAGCCTGATATAGGAAATGAAACCCATCTTACCAAAAGTGGTCACAAAGTAAGAGACCACATAAAATTATCATTAGCCAATTCATAAATTTATTCAAAAATTAACATGTACATTAACATAAAAAATAATAATAAATAATAGCAACTCAAAGTTATATGTATGTGTATATTTTGTACTTTTTTTTAACACATCTACAATTTTAGAAATTGTGTTTTTAAAGACAATTAAAATAGGAAGTTGAACTACGTAAATATACGCTTTTAAATTAAATAATATTAATAAAATAAAATGTTTATAAAATAAAATATACTTCAAGTATTGAATATGAATTTATAAGTTAAAATATCAATTTTGATAAAAAAAAAAAAAAATTAAGCTTGTCTTACTTCGACAGATAACCATTTTCCTTTAGCATTCTTCCTTTAATTTTAACGATCTTTCTTTTATATTCAATAACCGATCAAGCTTACAGTTTATGCTTCGTTGTGAGTCTTCATATTTTTCGATGTGTAACCTTAGAAGGTCTAATTTAGATACACGTTCAGTAACTTTTTTTGTTTTTATAATGGGTTCCTTCTCTACTGCCTCAGGTTTATTTATATTTTCGTGGTCTTCCTCATCTAACATATCATAAAATTCTTTTTCGATATCATCATCACAAATTTGTTTCGTAGTTGTAGAAGAACCAGAAGATTTGTTCGATGAAAGACCATCAACAGAATCTCCTATACCGGCAGCCTGAAGAATTTGTTCTTCAGCACATGTTAATAGTTTTTCCTCGTATGGTCCACCTCCGGTTCTCTTTTTGGATGCCTTACTGAATGACAGCTTTTTTTTGACATTGTGTTTTTGGTCGGTATAAACCTATAAAAATGTATCTATGTACGTATAATTGGAACACTTATAAAACACCTCAAAATAATTGTACCTTTCTCCACATTTTTTCATCTTTAACTGGAGGGCCAAACTTATTTAGTTGTATTGTAAGCTGATCCCATAATCTCTTTGAAACAGTTTTTCCCTGGCCACAATTAGGTAAAATATTTTTTGCCAAATTTGGGTGCTCAATCATAAATTCAGCCATGAGTTCCTTTTGTTTGCCATTTATTTTAAATATATTTGCCCTGAAAATTTTTAATTAAATTTTTGAAATTTTAATTTATCAAGTGATTAATATTACTTACATTTTAAGACTTTTTAGTTATTATTTTATATATATCCCGCTTTTATTTTTTCGTTTGTTGTTCTCAAGAAGTTTAACACTTTTGTTTACGATTGGCTTTGACGTATCGAATGACATTTACAAAGAAGACACTCGATCGATCGATACTTACACAATAGCGAATGCCGTGATTTCAAAATGAAAAATTTCGATGAAATTCACTCGATCACATATGCGACGATTAGACCCCTGCTTAAACTACGTTCTTTTGCATCCATATTTGTCTGAAATTTATTTAGATTGCCTTTGTATTGCTCCTCTTAACAAATGATTTTTGTTTATTTCAAGAGTTGGTCTATAAAGCTCTCTCAACTTTTTTGTTAAAATATTGCCATTTTGGGAAAACATAGAAAACTATTTTTTTTACGTAATAGAAGGGAGTTTTTCACTATTAGATTTTGTGGTAACACAAAATAACACAATACTATACAAAATATAACCCAGTGATGCACACTTTTGATTTTGAATTTTATTATGCTAATAAAATATATTTTCATTTATTGACTCAAAATACTACTACCTGGGAATTATTATCGAACTTGAATATTTTGGGTTTTACTTTGCATACCATGAAGTAAAATTTTGACGTCATCAAAACCAAATGTTCCAAAAATTTTAAATAAAATAATTTGTTATCTCTATTTTCTGAAAAACTTCAAATTTTCATTCCAAAAAATTGTGAAAAATAATATTTAAATAGCATTCTCATCAAATAGTTGCACTTCTTTTTATTAAAATTTGTTATTTCGTTTAAGAATTATTGCGCTTTATTTATGTAACAATTTTTATGTTCGCAATTCTTAAATATCATTTGACATTTTCTACTTCATTGAATTTAAATTAATGTTTTCTTATCCTGAAATGCTATTATTTTTTTTTTTAATTTCAATATTTTTTTGATTTCAGTTGATTTTTTAAATGTAAGCATATTTGGTGTTTTTATACCCTATACCACTATGTGGTTTGGGTATAATGACTTTGTGCTGCTGTTTGTAACAACCAAAAATATTTGACCTAGACCCATCTTTAATTATACCGATCGAATCAGAATCACTTTCTGAGTTGATTTAACAATGTCCGTCCGTCCGTCCGTCCGTCCGTCCGTCCGTCTATGTGTCCATGTAAAGCTTGTAATCAAACTGCAGGTCGCAAATATGAATATATTTTAATGAAATTTGGTATATAAGCTTTTATCGGCCATGGGATGAACGTTTTTGCAATTGGTGAGAATCGGTCCATGTTCAGACCTAGCCCCCATACAAATTACCCATATGAAATCGACATAAATTGCCATAAGATCCAAATTGTCATATAGATCTTACTCAAATTGGGTTTGTATGCGTTCATTACATCCATTAATGAGTAGTCCAAAAATGATCGCTTTGGCCCCATATAGAGCTGCTTCCCGATCTTCACTTAAATCTATTAAAAAACAAAAATATTGCACTGATTCTTCTCAAATTTTGTTTGTATATATTTTTGCAAAATACAAGAGGATCAGGATCGGTCCATTTTTGGACCTACTTCCCATATAGATATATTATCCGATATGAACTTTTTCATATCTGCAGCCAAAAAAATTAATAAAAATCCCACTCAAATTTGGTTTTTGCTTATTTTCTATGTCCAGTTAGTTGGGCCTAAGAGATAGAGTTTCTAAACGCATGGTATAGGGTATCGTATAGTCGGTCTAGATCGACTATAATTTTCTTACTTGTTTTAATTTCAATTTGTTTTTAAAAAATAAAATTTATATTATAAAAATTCAATTGATGTCTTCTAAATTTCAAGTAATTACTTCCGACGTTTTAATATGAATTTTCTGAAATACAATTGATATTTTCTAACTTATAATTAGAACTCTGAATTCCAATTTTTAGAATTGATATTTTCCTTAATTCGAATGGAAAATTTAAAAGGTGCAATTTTGTATTTATGTGAATAGCAATTATAAACAATTTTTAAAAATTGTATGTAATCGCAATCAGATATTTTGTAGGTAAAGCAGAATAATAATTTTATATAACTATTAGAACTGTTTTGAAAGCAAACAAGTAAGAAATTATAGGTGGTCTAGAACGACTATAGAATACCCTATATCATGGTTTAGAGACCCTATCTCTTCGGTGCAACTAATTCGATATAGAAAATACGCATAAATCAAATTTGAGTGACATTGTTACTAATTTTTTGGTGAAGATATGAAAAAATTCATATCAGATGTTATTTTTATATGGGGACTATGTCCAAAAATAGACCGATCTTGACCATATTTAGTAAAGTGATATATATTTTGAGAAAAATCTGTGCAATATTTTTTTTTTTTTATAGATTTAAGTGAAAATCGGGAAGCAGTTCTATATGGGGCATATGACTAAGAATTGTCCTATATGGATTATTTCTGCATTACTAATTAATGGATATAACATATACAAACCCAATTTGACTGAGATCTATATGATAATTTGGATCTTATGGCAATTTATGCCGATTTCATAGGTGTCATTTGTACGAGGACTAGGCCTAAGCATGAACCGATTTTCACCAATTTTAATAGCGTTTATGCTATGGCCGATGAAAGCTTATATACAAAATTTCATCAAAATATGTTCATATTTGCGACCTGTAGTATAATTACAAGGTTTACATGGACACACAGACGGACAGACGGACGGACGGACATCGCTAAATCGACTGACAATGATTGGTATAATCTTTTGCTCTAGGTCAAATATTTTTGGTAGTTACAAACAGCAGCACAAAGTCATTATACCTAAACCACATAGTGGTATAGGCAGTATTCGCCAGTTCAGAATTTTCAAAGGGTATTTTCACCCCCTCCTAAAATTTTAAGGGGTATTTTCATAAACTAAAGGGTATTTTTAAAACTACAGCAAAATAAATTTTTTGGCCCTTTGGGCTCGATTAAATAAATAAATAAATAAACAAATAAATTAATTAAAACTCTTTATTTTTAAACATGACAAAGTGATGTTTATATACGCATATTAGGGTTGGTCAAATTGTAGGGGGTCGAAAAAATCTCCATGAGTTCAACGCGATTCTGGGACTTGGGCAATAACAAGTATATTTGCCCAAGGAACCATATCTCAAATATCATTTTCGAGCCTACCAAATTTTCGATGAAGATATTTTCATGATATTTTGCATAATACTCATTCAAATGTAAAAAAAAATAGTGAAAATGTGTATACCAGGGGTTTTTTGGTCGGGAAATCCTTTTCACATTAATTTTTATTTTTAACAACCGCCAGGGGGGTTTTCATGCATTTTTGTGGATTTTTTTCACCTTTTTGAGGAAAATTGACGAAATTATTGCACAAATCGACGAATCCTGGACTTTCCACATTTAAAATAGCCCTAAATATTCAGCGCTGAAAATTATGTGGGGTACGCATATACGACCTATATCGATTTAATTAAATATAAGTCAAAAAATTATTTTTTTTTTATTTACTCTTTTTTATTTACTTTTAAGTTATATACACATATTACATAATACTTTGATAAATTTACATTGTTAATTTTTTATTAATAAGTCGGTACTTTGACCAAAAGAGCACCAGAGAATCAGTCTTGATGGGTCTAGAGATGAAAAACACGCATGCGTGCTAGCTAGGAATAAAACCGCGATGAATCATTACTAGACGGTTCCGGGTAAAATCACGCACTGAGATTATCGAAGTATCGGCATTCAATCGGTTTTGGAATTGACTTTTAAAAATTTAGCCATGATGTGCCGATGCGTGCAATTTCACGCATGAGGGTAATTCTGAGGAGTGAAACAGATTTTCAATGCATGTTCACGCATATTTTACGCATTTTGGCGAACCCTGGGTATAGGGTATAATGATATCCATTTATGTGACCCATAGGTAAGGACGGAAGGACGGCAGACAGACATATGAAAGGACGGACAACGCAGATATTCTGAGTTGATCTAAAGGGTTTTCCAATAAGAGCGCTGCAAAAGTTTTTTTAAATAAAATAAAAACGATTTCGGATATCAATGAAATTCTTTATTCCGGTGAAAGCACGTTCGATGCCATTATGTATGGAAATCGATCTCTTTCCATGACCACCATGGGCACGCTTGCAGAAGTCCAGAAGCTGAACCCAATTTTCGACGGTTTTCAAGCATAAATCGGCCGATACTGCTGCAATTTCACGTTCGACAATCGTACGAAGTTCATCAATCGTCACTGGCTTGTTGGCATGGACCATAGACTTGACGTAGCCACCACAGGAAATATTCCAACGGCGTCAAATCGCGCGACCGAGGCGGCCAATCGACTGGACCATTTCGTGCGATAACATGTTCTCCAAACTTGGTTTCCAATAAATTGATTGTGACATTCGCTGTGTGGCTTGTGGCACCGTCCTGTTGGAACCACATGTCCTCCAAGTCCATATCATCCAATTGGGGCCAACAATATTCGGTTATCATTCGACGGTAGCGATTCCCATTCACAGTAACGTGCCGGTCTTGATGATCATGGAAGAAGTACGGCCCAATGACGCCGCCGGCCCATAAACCGCACCAAATCGTAATTTTTTCGGGATGCAATGAGGACTCGTTGAGTACGTGTGGATTGCTGTCTGACCAATAACGCATATTTTGTTTATTGACGAAGCCATTCAGCCAGAAATGAGCCTCATCGCTGAAGATGATTTTTCGATGAAAATCCGAATCATTTTCAAGTTGTTGCTCAGCCCAATTCACGAACATACGACGCTTCTGGTGGTCAAGCGGCTTCAGTTCTTGCGTCAGTTTGATCTTGTAAGGATGTAGGCCAAGATCTTTTCACAAAATTCGCCACAACGACGTCACAGAGATGCCCAACGCTTGAGAACGACGTGTGAGAGACACATTTGGGCTTTCTCCAACTGAAGCCTCAGCGGCAGCAATATTCTCGACACTACGGGCACTTCTTTGTCTCACTGGCACGGGAACATTTTGTACTGTGCCTGTGGATTCAAAGTTTTCCACTAGACGCTCAATTGTTGATCTGCTAGGACGATTATGATGACCATAAATTGGACGTAGCGCTCTTAACGTTGAGGCCACTGACTCCGAATTTCGGTAGTAAATTTTAATAATTTCGGCTCTTTGTTGGCTCGTGTATCTTTCCATCATGAAATGGCAAACCTTACTGCAGATAAATGTCAAAAGAGCGGCAAGAAATATAGCGTCGTTGGCTGTCCCTGTCTTCCTACTTTTGTAGCGTCCCTGTTGAAAAACCCTTTATATACGAGATCAGCAATGAATCATTTTTCGCTATTCACTCAAGAACTTTTAAGTATAAATGAGTAGAGATCATTGAAATTCAACTACTCTAATGTACTCGTACTCACAATAACATTGATTTATAAGTAAAAGTTGCATTAAATATATATCCGAGTTAGAAATCATACCCATGCCATCCCAAATATGTTTCATTCGTAAATCACATCAATAACACTTACAATTGATTCGAGTCATACATGTACTTATATTTACAATAGAGCAAACGCACAACCTCACACTGAGTATTTTAATGCTCCTATTCGAATCATACCTATTTTCCATCATCCTTACACATTGCGTGAAGGACAGTCTAAATCAGCAACGTCAAAAATATTTTTAAGTATTCGAAAATGATGAGTACCTCAAACTTAAAGTGAATAAGAGGTTCGAAAACATTTCGAGATATTATGAATCACTTTTTCATTGCAGATCTCTGATCCATATAATATAAGATTTGTCTAGGTTAAGTATTTTTGATAGTTATAAACTGCAGTACAACCTCATTATACCCGCACCACATACATAGTATTATAAGTGGGGTATAAAAACCAAACAAAAGAAACAAAATAGTTTGTGTTTTATGCAGCTTTAACATGTGTAATTTTTTATCAAAACAGCTTTCTAGTGGTTTGCTTTTCATTTGGATAAAATACTCATGAAATAATATTTAACTTAATTGTCGAAAAGACTTTTATGTAGTAAATCAAAATATTCTAATTAAAATCTACACCTGGTTTATGTGTGGTTTCTGCAGCTCATTATGATGTTGATGATGATGATAATTATGACGAATATATGAATATAATTTTTTTTTTTTTTTTTTTTTTTTTTTTTTTTTATGAGTCTACACAAGGTTCTTGTTGTATACAGTCGTGTTTAATAAAACTCGCATTGCGTATATAGTCTAGATCTTGACACATTTCACTCTCTTTATTATATTTAAAAAACATAAGAAAAATACTTTTTTTTTAATACGTGTGTTTATTTCAAAAAATTACTTCTGATCGTGGTAAATAATGGCGTCCTCCTCGGGAGGAAATTATTTCCAAATCTTGGATCCGGATCCATCACCGAAACGTAAAAAAAGTGATAATAATTACAACATCAACAGCATATATGACTTTCCAAATCATGGAGAAAAACAATATACCACAATTACTACTAAAAAACAACAATGTCCAAAATATGTTGTTGTCAAAAGTAAAATACCAGACAAATCACTTCAAAATTTTAATATTTTCTTGGTATCTAAAGCATTAGTAGCTATAACAAGTGAACCAATGCAAAAAATTTCTTTTACTAGAGATGGTAATCTATTAATCCTTACAAAAAGTGAGATGCAAGCAAACAAGTTCTTAAAAGCTATTACATTGCCCGGACTTTGTCCAGTTGAATGTTTTCTACATCCTACACTCAACATAATTAAAGGAGTAGTATTTGCACCATCTTTAAAAGAGCTAACAGAAAAAGAAATAGTAGAAGGCCTTAAAGATCAGGGAGTAGTTGAGTGTAAAAAAATTACCAAATTTCATGATGGCATAGTAACAAATACTCCATTGCATATTTTACATTTTAACCAGTACTGCCTACCAAAAGAAATAAAAATTGGTTTTCTTATTTGTAAAGTAGATCCTTTTATTCCTAACCCCATACAGCGCAAAAATTGTTTTAAATTGGGGCACACAAAAAAATATTGCAATAGTAGTACAACTTGTGAAATTTGCTCATCAACCATTCACGACCCTATCCCATGCACAAAATTACAATGTGTAAATTGCAAACATTCACATCGATCCAACAACAAAAAATGTCCCGTAATTCAACATCGCCAAGAAATATTAAAACACAAAACAATAAACAAATGTACATATAAAGAAGCAACAACTAAAGCCTTACCAGTGGAATCATTTGAAATTCCAACTGAAGATCTTCAAACAGCAATTGTAGAAAGAAAGAAAAAAATCAACTTACAAACAAACAACAACCAATATTCCACTAACCCAAATAATACAACAACCAACATAACATCTATAGCACCAACAACAAACTTAACATCTTTTACCGCAGCAAATTTTAAACCATTTACAGAAGACATTTCAAACAAAAACAAAACAGTTAAAAACTCAACACCTACAAATTACGATACAAATAACACACAAGAAACTCAAATGCAAATAACTACAAACAGCAAAAAATCAACAAACAACTCAACAACAAGCTCAAGAGAATCATCTCTCGATAGATCAGAAAAAAATAATGCATGCACATAAACTATCGCTAAAATTACTAAGAGACGATCTAGAAGAATTATTGGTAGAAAAAATGAAATGGAAACTTAAAATTACCCTATACTTTTCACTTCTTAATTTAATTTATGACAACATTTAACATCTTACAATGGAATATAAAAGGATTCTTTAATAATTATATTGACTTACAACTAATTATAAAAGAACAAGATCTTTACAAGAAACACACTGCCCATTTAATATGGCTCCAGTTCCTCCAAAAAGATTTTGCTGTTACTTTGAAAATAATCCTCCAAACACTTCAGCTAAGAGTGGGATTGGTATACTTATTCGAGACCACATTCCACATCAACGAATTTTTAATTCATCAAAACTGCTCAACATCTCAATTGAAATTATGCTCAACATAAAATTTACAATAATATCTATTTATATACCACCCACTGATGCTTTTTCGGTAAATGATATCAATGACCTTATTAAAAATATCAAAACTCCTATCATTCTGGTAGGGGATGTTAATAGCTGGAATGTACTGTGGGGATCACAATCTAACAACATGCGAGGATCAATTATCGAACACTCTTTCAATAAAAACAACATATGTATAATAAATGATGGGAAACCTACTCATCACTCAACCCACAACACCTTTACTCATGTAGATATTACCGGTTGTTCACCTTCTCTTTTATCGCTAATATCCTGTCAAACGTTAGAAGACCTACATCACAGTGACCATTTTCCAATAAAAACAACATTAGCTACATGTACTAATAATTCCATTAAAACACCAATAAGAAAATTTAACCTCAAAAAAGCAAACTGGGATCTCTTTGGAAAAAGGGTTGAAAGTGAATTGGACCAAAAAAGACTCTCAGGTAATATTAATAAAGACAACGCCATAATAACAAGAGCTATTCGATCGGCTGCCAATTACCATATACCTCAAACATCACCCATTCAAAAACGTTCCGTACCCTGGTGGAGCGCAGTGCTTTCACAGCTACGTGTGGATAAAATTAAAAAATGGCAAACTCTAAAGAAACATCCCCATCATGCAAATCTAGTTTTATTTAAAAAAGCCAATGCAAAATTCAGATTAGAATGCAAAAAAGCAAAAGCTATAAGCTTTCAAAAATTCACTGAAAACATATCTAGTGATGCTCCATTATCTCTTTTATGGAAAAAAGTAAATATGATCTCCAGCCGGACAACATCAAAACCCATAACAGCAATACAAAATAATAATGTAATCATCACAGAACCAAAAAGTATAGCTAACTGCTTTGCAAGCAAATGGTCAGATAATTCCCATGACAGTAATTTTTCATCAGAATTTGCTGCAGCCAAATCCACAGCAATAAGTTATACCAACATTCAAGCGAGCAACACTCACGCCACAAAAATTGAAAGTCAATTGACAATGTGTGAAC
Organism: Cordilura impudica; assembly: GCA_963682025.1. Lineage (NCBI taxonomy): Eukaryota > Metazoa > Arthropoda > Insecta > Diptera > Scathophagidae > Cordilura > Cordilura impudica. The sequence continues at coordinate 291,321,665 of OY821517.1, forward strand.
TATTAATAGCCATAAAGAAATTGAAAGGAACGACACCTGGTCAGGACCGCATATGTTATGACATGATAAAACACTTGACCCATCAAAGTAAAACAACACTACTTCAAACATACAATAACGTTTTTGATACTGGAATTATTCCATATTCCTGGAAAACAGCAATAATTGCCGCCGTACCAAAACCAAATAAAAACTTAAGAGAAATTTCTGGATATAGACCTATATCATTGCTATCATGCCTATCTAAACTCATGGAGAGAATAATTGCTAATCGTATAATATGGTACATTGAATCTGAAAAATTAGTTGCAGTTAACCAAGTAGCATTTAAACCGAATCGTAGTTGTACAGATGCTTTACTACACATTGACTATTATGTCACAAAAACTCTCTCCTCCCGAAATCACACATCCATTTTAGGAATTGATTTTGTAAAAGCCTTTGATCGTATAGGAGTACATGTAATTTTGAACACTTTAAAAGTCTGGGGCACAGGACCCAAAGTTTTCAATTATGTCAAATCTTTTTTAACTGGCCGAACAATAAAAGTAAGAATAAACAACGAACTCTCAAATATCTATCCACTAAACAATGGAATACCACAAGGATCCCCCCTATCAGTCGTACTTTTCCAAATAGCTTTTAACCAAATCAGCAAAATCATCAATGAACACAAGTATGTAGATCATTGCCTTTACGCCGATGACCTATATGTACTCTGCAAAAACAACGATACTTCCAAAATAAACGATATATTTGAAAAAGTAGTTATTGATATTGAGACTTGGTCTAAAACATCTGGAGCAAAAATTTCATTAGAAAAATCATATATACTACATATATGCAGGAAACACAATTGCAACAATACAAACCTAATAATAAACAATATTTCAATACCTTATGTAGCCGAACATAAAATATTGGGTGTTATACTCGAAAAAAATTATCGTTTTAAAAATCATATCTTAAAGCTCAAAAAATCTCTCGCCTCCAAAGCAAATTTTATAAGATATCTGGCTACCAGAAGTTATACACACATCGATACAATTAAATATCTGGTAAAAACACTAATATTAAGTAAGATTGATTATGGACTCTTCCTTTATGGTAACTGTTCTAAATCCAATCTAACCCATATCAAAACAATATACCACCAAACAATTAGAGCCAGTACATATGCTTATCGTACAACGCCAATACAAATATTAATAAGAGAATCTGGACTACCATCACTAGAACAGAAGATTACTGAAACAGTACACAGATTACTACCAAAATTACTCTCATACAACAACTCTATTATAGATGCAGACGTTTCAAAGGTTACATCGTTCAAAAAAATTCCGAGAATTCAGTCAACTATATACAAATGTATTAACAACAACATACTAAACTTCAAAGAAAAATTGTCAAAATTCAACACCAAGCATCCTGTATGGATGTATGACTCCAATTCATGCAACATTAGTCTTTCATTATACAAAAAACAAAGTACCTCTAACGACATGTACATACAACACTTCTATCAACTAACATCACCTTTTAGAAACTCAGAATGGCAACATCTATTTACAGACGCGTCAAAAGATAATCATAACGTGGCATATGCTGTGGTTGACCAAAACGGTAACCCTTTAATCACAAAAACACTAGCCGATTTCACATCAATTTTTACTGCAGAAGCAGCTGGTATTTTACAAGCGATATTTATCGCAAGTAAATCCAAGAAAAAAACGGTAATTTTTTCTGACAGCTTGTCAGTCATAACAGCGATAAATAACCTGGCCAACAAGAACTGGCGAACAGTAAATAAAATCCGTGACTTATTAATAGACTATAAAAGAAAAATAAAAATAATTTGGATTCCTGGGCATGCTGGAATATACGGCAACAATTACGCAGATGCAGCTGCAAAACATGCATGTTCAGCTCCGATGATAAAAGACTCTCTAACTGAAAAAGTTGATATTCGAAATTCAATTATTAATAAACTTGAAATACAGAAAATTATTGACATGAAAAGCTATTACCATCCTCATTATACCGACATTAACCCAAATGTAAAAATACCTACTTATCCAACAAATATCAACAAAAACAAAATAAGGACATTTTCCCGTTTGCGTATGGGTCACACAATCACCACACACCAACATTTAATTAACAACAACTTTACCAACAACTGCACATATTGTGGATCAATAGTTACAGTAAAACACCTATTATCAACTTGTCCTGATTTAAGAAATCTCCAAGCAATATATCTATCCAACAATGGTCTCAATTTACTTAAGGAACCTTCCATCGATAATATTAATTATATTTTTAATTACATATCTAAATTAAATATAAAAATATGATTTAAATACTTAGTTTAGCTGATGGCCCTGGTAGCCAATGCTAGTATCTTTATACTATATATTAGTCTTATATTTATATAAGTTTAATATCATTTAAAATAAAATAAAAAAAATTTTTTTATAGTTCATTATTTAACAAGAAACAATATTTCATATAAATTTGTTCTGGCCAATGAAACATACCGTAATAAAATTTATATCTGGAATTTGTTAAGACCTACATCACTCTGTGCTCCTGGGAAGTTTTTTTTTGGCTAACAAGGAAAGAAACTAAAGATATATAAATTGGAAATCATATCAAAGGTATTTACAAAGCCTTTACAAAGCATATAAGATATGGACGGTTATGCTTAAGTACTCGCGTTATTTAATAAAACGTAAAATTTTCGGGGGAAAACTGGAATGTGGTCTTTAAAATGAGATACTAACTACGTAAATTGATTAGAACAATTCAGAAAATTTTATTTAAAATTTCAAATGGTACACTTTGCACATTTTATGTTTAGTAACTTAGAGGATGTATTAATAACTCTTTTGTGGATTTCCTTTGGATGGTTTGTCTATAGTGTTACCTATAATTGTGTTCAAACTACATTTGAACACATAAATTTCAAATCATAAATTGTTGAATTTAAACATAAATGTCAAATCACAAACTGTTGAACTTAAACTTTTGATTGTATCTATCCATATTTGTATTTATAAAATTAGTCAATTTAATCTATTTAAAACCGCTAAGTTGTATAGTCTAACTTTGAACTATGTTGTAAACCCTTTAATGAATTTTCCAATGTACTTTTTTTGTATAACTTCGGCTTTTAACCGAAAGGGTTAGCAAACGCGAGGGTTTCTAACATTTACCGTTTTGCAAAGGGATCAATTTTTTGGCGTCATCGTAACGATCAACTTGTGCTAGCACCTAAACCATTTTCTTAACTTCTACTTTTAACAATCAACCCAGTTGACCTTTGATCACGATTAAAATTACTTTGAACTATAATCGAATTTAAAGTGAATTAAAGTCAATCTAATATATCTAGATATTTAATTTATTTATACCCATTTAAAATTCCAACGAAGTTATTTAACCTTAAATATTTGAATTACCTCTAAATGTAAACCCTACAACTAAACAAAGAATAAAAGATTGCACCTGTTGATGAAAATAATTGTATTTTTCATTGGAACATCACTCTCAGGAACAAAAGGTGAGAATCAGTTAAATACTAACTCATACAAATAAAGGAATTTGCTAATACTCTGTATTTTTCTCTTTATTTGTTTGACATTTACTATAATTACCTCCCGAGTAATTATAATAAAAGGCGCAATCCCCTCAGGTACCTCTACCTACAAACTTAACATTAATTTCTCCCAGAAATTAATACAAACATGATGCCCCAAAATTATATTGGTTTCTGTTAAAAAAATATATATATATGGGGCGTTTCATGTCAAGTGACCCACTTTTGAAACCGATTCTTCCGATCAGGCTGTAATTAGCACCAACGTTAGTCCTATTGGATAGTAGTTTAGCCACAATTTTTCAACAAGATCGGTAAAAAACTCTCTGAGTTAGAGGGGGCCAAAATTTGACATTTAATGTAACCTTTTACCTATTGTTCTTAGCAAAATTTGTCCCAGCTATTTCTTCAGTCTTTCGGAAAAAAAAAATTTTTTAAAAAATCAGAACGATTTTTTTTGACTTTTTTTAAAAAACCAAAAATTTTTCGACTTTTTCTTCAAAAAAGGAATTTTTTTTTTTGCTCAAAAGACAGCTTAGGTATTTTCTTTAAGAGCTTTTTGGTCGCTTAGTGAGATGCGAGTGGGATATCTATCAAAAAACAATGTTTTATAACTCAAGACAACGGTTTTCAATTTTTAGCATATGCACTAATTTGAATTTTTTCTTATTAATGTGTAAGTGTTTCGAAAAGCTTAAAAATAAAACATATGCTGAGAAACTAGGCAAATTAGCCTTTCCGACGGTATGTAACACACATAACTGAAAAAAATTTCATACCTTCGATACTGTAATACCCGCAATATGTTAACCTCAGGAAAAAAATCACTTTTTATATAGAAATGTTGAAAAATTACTTTTTCTATTTATTTGTAATAATTAGATTAATATATAATAGGGCGGGTCGATTTGTAGGGTGGCAAAAAAAAATCGCTCAATTGACAAGGAAAATCATATTCTAGGGATCAAAATAAGAAACTTTGCCCAAGGAACCATACCTCTAAAATGAATTCTGGTGTCCTGACTTTTGACCTGCCTGTCTGTCTGTCTGTCTGCCATGGGGCAACCCCATTCCCCCTCATGCAATTGATCTGAAACTTGGCCCATTGTCTTGTTGGGACTACAGATTAATTTTGGGGTAGTCAAGCAGAGTCACGCACAGACACGGAGTGATCTAGAGTTATTTACCCTCATCCGATCGATCTTATTGAATTACATAACATAGTCAAGGCGTATGATTATTATTTATTAGCAGAGTAGAAGATACGTATACGTATGAGTGTTAATTTTAATATTAAATCAAACATAGTCAGCAGAATTCTAAACAAAAAATGGTGATTTTTTTAAAAGTTTGTATGTGGAACCCCCAGGGGTTCCAGGGGGTGTTCCACTGGCATGGGTGGGTCGTCTTAGAGGTATCGGGCAAAGTTTCTTATTTTGATCCCTAGAATACGATTTTCCTTGTCACTTTGTCGATTTTGAAATCGACCCGCCCTAGTATATAATAACAATATTTATAAAAAAAAAAAATGTCATATAATAAAATTTAATCTTAATCACATTAGAACCATTTATAACATAACTATTTTTTAATTAATTTATTGTAGCTGATGAAGTATTTAAATTTTGTAAATTTTTAAATACCCAGGCTTTCATTCAACTTAGTTATCGCCTTTATTTGCTGTTTTTTTGCCAAATTTATCTTGGCGTTATTAGGTTAAGTTGTTGATTAGCTGGTTCGCCAGAAGATTTGTCCCAAATAGTTTGGATAGCTAATTCTTCAATTTTCGGAAAAAGGAATTTAAAAAAAATAAAAAATTTTTTTTGACTTTTTTTTTGCAAAATGGAAATTTTTTTTTGACTTTTTTTCCAATCTTTTCTTGGCGTTACTAGGGTCAGCTGTTGGTTAAACTGATGTTAAAGGAAATCAACTTAAAGTACTTAACAGATGATTCGCTTAAAGATTTACACGACTACCGCGCTTGCCTTAAATTGATTATGTGTTCTAACACAACAACTTCTTGCCACTTAGATGAATGTTCAAATTGCCCGGAAACCACATTCATCAAAGAGAAATTAATAAAATCTTCTGGTCACGAATATATAGAGGAAGTTAAATTTAGATCTTTGATTTAGACTGACAGATGCACATTGAAAGCAATAATTTTGAATATGGATGATTTTGTGAAAGAAATGTGTAGAGGATTGCTATACTTGAGAACCCATGACTTTTTAGCCAAAGAGCAATGGATTTGAAGGATTTGAAGATACATTTGAAGTCTGGTGAATTCATTGTTTCATGCGATTTCCCAGAAAACTATAAAAATGCACTTCAGGATGCCATAAAAGCTTTCTACTTCAACAACGACCAAGCAACTATATTCACAGTAGTTGTTTACTACATGAAAGATGAAAAACTGGAACACAAAAGTGTGGCAATCATATCCCACGATATAAAACAAGATATCGTTGTAGTTTATGAGTACCAGAAGATAATATTATAATATTAAAATATCTAAAATCGAAATTTACAGTAGAGTAGATATACCACGTTTCGGACATATGTAGCTCGTCAATATTATAAAAACAAAATTAGCTTCGCAAATCTTATAGGTCATAAAAAAGATTTTATTTGATTGCGATGTTGACGAAATGTCTTCATTAAAGTTTCAAAAAACAAACTCTAATAATAACAAGTAAGAAATTATATTCCGTCTAGACCGACTATACGATACCCTATACCATGGTTTAAAGACCCTCTATATTCGGTCCAACTAATTCGATATAGAAAATAAGCATAAACCAAATTTGAGTGGCATTGTTATTAATTTTTTGGCTGCAGATATGAAAAAATTCATATCGGATGTTATTTTTGTATAGGGACTAGGTCGAAATATGGACCTATCCTGACCATATTTGGTAAAGTCACTTATATTTTGGAAAAATAAATACAAACCAAATTTGAGAAAAATCTGTGCAATATTTTTGTTTTTGATAGATTTAATTGAAGATCGGGAAGCAGCTCTATATGGGCCTATGACTAAGAATTGTCCTATAGGGATTTTTTTGGGCTACTGATTGATGGATGTAATAAACACAAACAAACCCAATTTGACTGAGATCGATATGATAATTTGGATCTTATGGCGCTTTATGTCGATTTCATAGGGGTCATTTGTATGGGGACTAGGTCTGAACATGGACCGAATTTCACCACTTTCAATCGCGTTCATCATATAGCGGATAAAAGCTCATATACCAAATTTCAATAAAATATAGTAATATTTGCGACCTGTAGTTTGATTACAAAGTTTACATGGACACACAAACGGACGGACGGACCGACATCGCTTAACCGGCTCAGAAAGTGATTCTGAGTCGATCGGTATAATAAAATATGGGTCTAGGTCAAATATTTTTGGTAGTTACAAACAGCAGCACAAAGTCATTATACACAAACCACATAGTGGTTTGTCTAGAAGACAATGTAGATGATTCCGATGACATGTAAGACTCTTGTGATAACCAGAACAAAAAATTAATAAAATCACTTTACCCCCAATAAAAGTACTGGGACAAATAATTAATTACATTCAAGATATCTTTAGAAAAACGAAATTCTCAATTATTTTGTTAAAAAAAATGTAATTAGTTTCCTCATAAATATAGGATCCGATATGAACTTTTTCAGATCTACAGACAAAAAATAAATAAAAATAAATAATATTAATAAAAATTCCAATCAGATTTGGTTTATGCTTAGTTGGCCTTAAGACCAATTCTCTAAACGCATGGTATAGGGTATCGGCCGACTATAATTTTTCAACCTTTTTTTTTTAAGAAAATTTATTTTCAAATGAAAATTTACCAGTGGAAAAGTACAAGTTTCCCCATTTCTTTTTGCTTTTTTTACTCACAAATTTTACTTTAGTACAATGTTTTTGTCTCTGATGGAATCTACATACCAACTTTCATATTCCTAAATAACTCTGTAAATAAGATACAAAGAGGTACCCTTTTACACTTACGGGCCGTTTTTTCCCCCCTTAACATCCAAATTTCCAAAAGAGTTCCCCTTATCTGATGTTTCTGTTTCCTGTGGAATCCACAAACTATATTTTATATCCGTTTGTTTAGAAGATACCAAATATAAAATTTCTCACTTTTTTGGCCGTTTTTCCTCCCCTAGACGTTCGATTTAATAATAAGTTCAGTTGGGTGGAGCCTGTGTACATAAATTCAGATTAATATGTTAAGAAGATGCGGAAAGGTACCATTTTACACTTTTTGACCGTTTTTGGAAATTCGGATGTTAAGGGGGTAATTACATCCGAATTTCCAAAAGTTTTCCTCTTATCTGATGTTTCTATCTCTACTGGAATCCACAAAATATATTTTATATTCGTTTGTTAGGAAGATACTAAATATAAAATTTTTCCACTTTTTGGCTGTTTCTCCTCCCCTAAATGTTAGAAATAGCAATAACTTCATTATTGACTGATGCCTACGCATCTGGTGGAGTCTGTTTACAAAAATTCATATGTATAGATTAATATGTTAAAAAGATGCAGAAAGATACAATTTGTGCCATTTTTGTCCGTTTTTTCCCCTTAAATGGACGAATTTCGAAAAAATTTATCATGGGGGAATATTTGTTTCTCGGATGGAATTTACACATCAAGTGTCATATTCCTAGCTTAATTTCTTTTCATTTTCCCTTTTTGTTCGCTTTTACCCCCCGAAGGCTCGAATTTAAGAATTTTTTATTCTTGGCCGATGTTTGTGTCTCTAGGGGAATCTATATATCAAATGTCGTATTCCTAAATTACTTTGTAAAGAAGATGCAAAAAGGTACCATTTTTACCTTCTTTGGCCCTTTTTCAACCCCCTTAACACCATAATTTCCTAAAGTTTTCATTTCATCTGATGTTTCTATCTCTAGTGGATTCCACATTATATATTTAATATTCCTAGATTCGTTTGTTTAGGAGATACCAAATGTACACTTTTTGCCCGATACCAAATGTACACGTTTTGGATGTTTTTTCTCCCCTAGACGTTAGAATTACCAATAAATTCATTGTGCACTTTGACCCACGTATTCGGTGGAGTTTGTATATCAAAATTCATATGTAGACTAATATGTTAAGATGATGCAGAAAGGTACAATTTCTACCCTTTTTGGTCGTTTTTCCCCATTAAATGACCGAATTTCGAAAAAATTAATCCAGAGCCAATATTTGTTTTCAGGATGGAGTCCACACACCAAATTTCATATTCCTAGATTAATTTCTTATAATTTTCCCCTTTTTTGTCCGCTTTAACCCCGAATTTCGGAAAAATTAGTTCTAAGCCCACATTCGTTTCTCGGATGAAGTCTACACTCCAAGTTTCATATTCCTAAATTAATTTATTACAATTTTCCCTATTTTTGTCCGCTTTTATCCCTTTAATGTAAGAATTTTTAAAAATCCGTTCTTAGTGGATCTTTACGCCAAGACAAGAACCTACAGTCCAAATTTCAAGCTTCTGGGTCGAATGGTTTGGGCTGGGCGATGATCATCCTCGCAACTCTTTTATATATATATAGATTATAAAATGTTGCCCTAATAAAAAATCTTGTGGTTTGGATGGAATCAAAACGATTTTAATTCAACTGTTGTATTAAACTTCACCATTTCCCTTCCAACTAGAAAAGGGCCAAAGTTATCGCTATTCTTAAAAATCGAAAGCCCCCAAACATGATAAATAGTTACAGACCAGTTTACTTAGCTCTATAAAAATTTACCTAATGAACAATTTGGCCTTAGAAGTCTACAGAGTACTTTACATCAAGTTAAAAGAATTTGTAAGTTCATAAAGCAAGATTCGATCGTAAAGAATCAGCAGCTCTTATTCGATTTAAAGAAAGCTTTTGACTCAGTTTGGCATTATGGTCTTATTTTTAAATTGGTTAATTTTGGGTTTCCCTTAAACCTTGTTAAACTTATAAAAAGCTTTTTAGAAAATCGTTTCTTTTGTGTATCCATAAATAACGTTTTTTTCGCACAATCTTAATATTCCTGCGGGAGTACCTCAGGGTTCTGTAATAGGCACTCTCCTTTATATTATATTCTGCGTAGATTTCCCGCATCTTGAAAACTGTAGCTCTTCATTATATGCTGATGATGTTGGAGTTTTCACAGCACATAATTTACCACAACAAATTATTTTAAACTTAGATCGTGGTCTAGAAAAGATTAATGGTTTCATGTTTAAATGGAAAATAATACTTAATGCAAATAAATCCAATTCCATCCTCTTCACTAGGAAAATGAAGCAATGTAGTTTACCACAAACGTCGTTGAATATGTCAGGATATAATATTCCTTGGCCTGAACAGGTTAAGATCCTAAGAGTTGTCTTAGATACTAAATTAATTTTTCGTGATCATATTTCTTTTGCTAAAAATAAATTTAACATAGCTATCAAAATGCTGTACCCAATAATTAACAGAAATTCAAATTTATCGCTGGATAATAAAATTATTTTATATAAAACCATTTTTCAAGCCATACTTTTGTTTCCATGCGCTGTTTGGGGTAATTGCGCAAAAACACATATTAAAACCTTACAAATCTGTCAAAACAAACTTTTGAGTATGATGTTAAAGTTGCCGTGGGACTACACCACAATCAGACTGCATTACCAGTCAAATATTAAACTTTTGTCAGTAATTCTTGTCGAATAATTCTCGGCATTTATTTCATTAAAGCCAACTATAATAATATTATATCTAATAATTATTAGTTACTAGCTGTACCCGGTGAACTTCGTTCCACTTAATATTGATTTTATTATAACTCTACTGTTATGAATCCCAATCATCATCTAAACTTCAATTCATTGAAATTGGCAATATTGCCTACAGTTGGAGTTTTGTTTGGTAAATAAATGAAAGTCGTTTCTAGTTTAATTTAATTAAGTGTATGCTATTTATACGAACTTATCTATTTATCTATATATATATAAGTGATCTAGTAGATATGTAGATAAAAATGAAATAAATATTGGGTTTGTATACGTTTATTACATCCATTAATGAGTAGTCCAAATATTATCCCTATGGGACAACCCTTACTCATAGGCCCCATGTAGAGCTGCTTCCCGATCTGCACTTAAATGTATCAAAAAACAAAAATATTGCACTGATTCTTTTCAAATTTTGTTTGTATATATTTTTGCAAAATACAAGATACCTTACTAAACATGATCAGGATCGGTCTAATTTTAGGCCTAGTGCCCATATAGATATAGCATACGATATGAACTTTTTCATATCTGCAGCCAAAAAAATTAATAAAAATCGCACTCAAATTTGGTTTATCTTATTTTCTATGTCCAGTTAGTTTGGCCTAAGAGATAGGGTCTCTAAACGCATGGTATAGGGTATCGTATAGTCGGTCTAGACCGACTATAATTTTCTTACTTGTTTTTTTTTTTTGTTTTGTGCCGCGTTAACAAATAAAGATAACAGCTTGCCGTCATGCGAACACGCAACATATTGTTGTCCGTGCGAGAAACACAGAAACTCTGAGTTAATACTGCAAACTTCTAGGGACTGGCCTTGTGATTTGTTAATGGTCATCGCGAAGGCCAGATATACGGGGAATTGCAGCCGTTGAAACTCCAATGGCATGTCAGTTGGAATCAAGGGGATGCGCGGAATCAAAACATCCTCTCCTTTATACTTTCCCATGATAATCGTCACCTCGATGACGTTGTTCATGAGATTTTTTACAGCCAATCGCGTTCCATTGCAAAGTCGAGGTTGGTTGATGTTACACAATATGTTGATGACAGAGCCGACTTTCAGTTGCAAATTCTGAGGTGGTAATCCAGGCAATTCCAATGAATTCAAGAATTCTAGAGGATAGTTGCCTGCTTCATTTGGGTGGATAATTGTGTCGAGCGATTTGAATGCAAATAATTGACCCGGAATGAAACTTTGAATAGTAGTGTTGAGATCATCGACATCTTTGTTTTTAGCCGCCAATATGGCTCTTTCGCTCAGCCAATTATGGTTTTTGAAGTTTTACTCAATGGTCGGAAAGACATATTGAATTAGCTCCTCCTTTGTTTCGGTCAACTGGCAGAAATCAATTGGCAACGTTATTAATCCGGTCGAGAAGTCAACTGCGATTTTTCCATTACCAATGTCAAGCTATTGTTTCGAAAACACATCTGCAGTTTGATCATGTTGCAGAAAAACTCGCATGTTAGTCATTAATCGGATTGTCTTTACATGTCGCCATAAAACTGATGATTTCATGCATGCATTTAGTTCGTCAGCTCCAGTTGATCGTGGAATAACAGAAAGAGTCTAACGGAAATCACCGGATAATAGAATCATGGCTCCACCAAAAAGGGTTAGATTGTTACAAAGATCTTTTAGTGTTCTGTCCAGTGCATCTACGGACCTTTTGTGGGCCATCGTACATTCGCCCCAAACTATCACTTTACATCTCTGTAAAATCTTTGCCATTGTACTATTTTTGGCTATGTTGCAAAAGTTTTTCCAGTTCCTCCGGGAGCATCCAGGAAGTATATTCCACCAGTTTCATGGTTCACAGCTTCCATCAATGAGTCATACGCAGTTTTTTGTTGTTGATTTAATTGAGGAACATTTGTGCGGACTGCCTCGATTAATGTCTCTGTATCGTATTGCTGCTCTCTTTGTAGCTCGTGGTTGAATTCGTCGTGCAGTGTTCCATTAGGTGACATCACGCCCAAATTCGATAACACTTTATTCGACATTAATAAACATATATCTTCTATCAGGATCAATTCGAAGTTTGGTGACACATACGATGCAGAACATCTGCAAACATGTCGTGCTTGTATTTGAGCCACAAATCGCTTGGGTTCGAAGGGGAGCATGTGGATATGGTAATCGCGAATAGTGTGCGAATTTGATGAGGTGATGATGATATAGCGGAATCTTTGAGCGTATTGTCCCGATGCGAATCGTCCCCGAGCAACTGCAAGAGTTAACACGCCTCACGGTAATTCGCACACAGATGCCCGTTAACGGTTCTCAGTTGCTGAAATGACGTCGGACCACGAACATTTACCAATAACAACCGAATGTAGTAACATTCGTCGTTTTTTGAATGCACGTTATAGATGCGACCAAGAGCATCTGAAGCAAATACATTTGGATGTCCTTCAACTGGTGTTCCTTATCTCCACGCTGAAATGAATAAGATGATGGGTTCCATGTATAGTAGCGTGGCATGTTGAATACACACCATCACAAAAGTGAGCGTAAAACGCATATGCGTTGATATTTTTCGATGTTCTTTCCTTTTAAACCATCAGTGAAAGCAGACCTTTCCAACGCATACATTGGTTTGTAAATCGGTTGAGTGGTTCTCGAGTTTTAGCGAGACTAACAAACAGCATTTTATATATATTAGCAGATTCCAGCCCTCGAAATTCGAGTGCAAATTCTACGAAACTTAATTTTTTCATTAAAAGAAGATCATAAAGGTATGCTAAGCAATTATAACCAATTCGCAAAGCAACACAAATAACAAACTTATTTTTATTACTAACACATTAACAAATTTAATAAACACACACATAGCATTGTATAATTTTATGTATGTGTTACTAGCAATTTTAAATGCAATTTACTCAAAACAAAGGAAAAAATTTAAAAATCTGTAAATCTGCAAAACGGCTAAAAAGAAATACCTTTCAAATAATATACGTTTGGTCAAAATCGGGATAAAATGGTAGAACAAAATATCGGTCACAAGAAATCGCCTAGGCTATTAATAAAGGGTCCGCCAAATAACTTTTTATACCCTATACCACTATGTGGTTTGGGTATAATGACTTTGTGCTGCTGTTTGTAAGTTCCAAAAATATTTGACCTAGACCCATCTTTAATTATACCGATCGAATCAGAATTACTAACTGATTCGATTTAACGATGTCCGTCCGTGTGTCCGTCCGTCTGTGTGTCCATGTAAACCTTGTATCAAACTGCAAGTCGCATATCTGAATATATTTTGATGAAATTTGGTATGTAAGCTTTCATTGGCCATAGAATGAATGCTGTTGCAATTGGTGAGAATCGGTCCATGTTCGGACCTAGCCCCATACAAATTACCCCTATGAAATCGACATAAATTGCCATAAGATCCAAATTGTCATATAGATCTTACTCAAATTGGGTTTGTATGCGTTTATTACATCCATTAATGAGTAGTCTAAAAATGATACCTGGGACAACTCTTAGTCATGGGCCCCATATAGAGCTGCTTCCCGATTTTCACTTAAATCTATCAAAAAAACAAAAATATTGCGCTGATTCTTCTCAAATTTTGTTTGTATATATTTTTGCAAAATACGAGAGACTTTACCAAACTTAGTCAGGATCGTTCCATTTTTGGGCCTAGTCCCCTTATAGATATAGCATCCGATATGAAATTTTTCATATCTGCAGCCAAAATAATAAATAAAAATCCTACTCAAATTTGGTTTATGCTTATTTTCTTATCCAGTTAGTTGGGCCTAAGAGGTAGGGTCTCTAAACGCGTGGTATAGGGTATCATATAGTCGGTCTCGACCGACTATAATTTTCTTACTTGTTTCTTTTTCTTTTTTTTTCTTTCCTAAATTCGAATGTTGTTAACTTGTAGAATTTTCCTTCGTTATTCTATTTTCTAAATTATCTTTTTTATTTCTGTGTAATTTTTTAGAATTTTAGGATTAAAGTATTCCAATTCTTTAAAGTGAGCGAAACCACCAAAAACTATGTACCCAAAACTGATCTTACTACTTAAATAAATAAATAAATAATAAATAAGTGACCTTACCAAATATGGTCAGGATAGGTCTATGTATATATAGCATTTAATATAAACTTTTTTATATCTGCAGGCGAAAAAATTAATAACAATCGCAACCAAATTTGGTTTATGCTTAATTTCTGCATCCAATTAGTTAGATCTAATATCATTTATTCTAGTTTTTACATGAATGTATTAAAGAAAATATTTTTTTTTATCCTAAGCTACAACTTTGCTTAGTTATCATCAATGGTTCTTGAGTTATAGCTGAAATTGTAATGATGTAACACACACATAATGATATATGTATGAAAGTACACTCATTTGTTTTTATTTTTAAATTTATTTATTTTAAGTGAATGTACGTGTTTATTTGTTTACATTTATAATCACTATTTGTTTACATTCATAAATTCTTTAAGTACACTTGCATTCATATCTATACATACCATACATACCAAAAAATACACTAACCCCAAGTGAAGGGTCATATTGCAATAAATTAGAGTATCGCTTAGTGAAATTGAACCCCACTTGAAGCGAAGTGACAAATTTATGCTAATGAACTTCAACCAACTTGAAGAATGTTATTGACTAATGCTCAAATGGAATGTCACTCAATTTTGAGAAAAAATATGAATTGATTTTTGAACGTACACTGATTGGTCAATTAAGCCCCACCTTCAAAAATCAATACGAAAGAAATGTGTATAATCGTATGTATGTATTAATAGAATAGAGATAGCTATAATTATTTTAAGTAAAAATTAAGGAACTATTATCGTATATAAAGCCAAATTTTTATAAAATAAATCATAATTTTGGTCTCGTCGTGGATGACACTGAAATTGATTCAAAAAAATAAAATTGTTTTACTGGCATAATCTGCCAACGAGCATAAACTCAGGCATATTCTGCCTAAATGCAAAATAAATCAAGATACTTTTAAAAAGTGCATCTAGTGTGCACACGAGCACTGCTTTGAGGAAAGCACTTGACAAAATTCCTCCTAAGACTGGTCCGGTTCTCACCCAATCTTAGTGTCCATTAATACACCCTTCTTACACTATATGGCGATCCTGCCAAGCTAACACTATATGGCGATCCTGCCCCTCATACACTATATGGCGATCCTGCAAATTTGATCCTGGTAAAAACTTCTGTTACCCGATCCTTGCTAATTAGATCCTGGACAACGAACTTTCCGAATCCTGCTGACCGATTCCTAGAATCTGACGAACAAATCCTAAATCCTACTAAAATTGATCCTGAAACTAATTAAATGTCCGTCATCAACGTGGAAATTCTTCCACCCCTGGAAAACACACCATCAAAAGAAGAAATCGACTTAATAGTAAGAAAATATGAAGTTCTGCTAGGTTACAAACCAAGTATAGACGAAGAATACGTCCCAGAAGGCATTCAATATAATCAACAAGAATACAAAGCTACACCAAAAAATTGTGGATCAAAAGCGTTGACAATAGAGGAATACAGAGAACGAGTTTCAAAACCACTACCTTCACCAACAAAACTAACAACAAAAAAAAAGAGATCGAGAGGTGGAAAGAAAACTAGAGCAGACAAACAACGAAAGGAATTAAGAAGACTAATAGCGATTAGTACAGGCGAACAAAAGAGAAACTTCTACCAACAGCTCAAACTGATGAACTAAGATGAATATCTGGAAAAAACTAGTAACATCCATAATGCTTATACTGACAGGGTATGAAGCCAACAGTATAATAGACAACGGAAAACAAACAACACAAATCATCGAGAAATACGTGACAATACGTACACCGACTCCAGCAATCGAAGAAGATGACCACATCTTATATATAATATTAGTAATAATTTGTATTTTTTTTTGCAATTATTTTATACAAAGTGCAACAACACTATAAGAAATATGCTATTAAAACGGCATCTAGGATTTGCGCCGCAAATGTTTAAAAATTAGATACTTTAGTTAAATAAAACAAATATTATATTACCTTAAATGGACAAATTTAATATTATACAAGAACTTTTAAGAAATTTAAAAAAACAGCCAAATAGGAGATATACACAAAAAACAATTAAAGCTAAATTACAAGTAGTCAAGGAAATTAGTCAGGAAATAATAAGTGAAACTAAATTAGAAGAAAGGGAAAACATTTTGAATACATTAGTAAAACTAGAGAAGGAAATAACAAAACTATTAAGACCAATGGAAACAGAAGAACCCCAACCAGAGGGAGAAGAAAAAATAGAAGCACATATAACAGAATTAGAACCAGAAATAGAAAACAATACGAACATGGCGTCTTTTAATCTAGAAACGGCATTCAAGATAATCCCTGAATTCAAAGGTAATTTTCAAGAACTTATACCATTTCTGACAATAATAAAATTAATATACGACACCTTGAATGATACATCTAAACCAGTCTTAATAAATTTCGTAATAAACGTAAAATGTAGCTCAACGGTTAGAACGGCAATTGGTTCCGACCCATTAACATATTTTAATTCCCTAAAAACATTGCTTACAAATAGGTATAAGAATAATCGAACAGTGAGTAAAATACAAAATCTACTTTCTAGATTTCAACAACGAAATGACTCAATAAGAACCTATAGTGATAAAATTTTGAAACTAATTGACGAACTAAACGAAGTCCAAATACAAGAGTTAAAGTTAGAAAATGAAACAGAAATACACAACGTGAAAAAAATAAATGAACTATATTCTCTTAATATATTCAAACAAGGTTTGAATGAAAAATATATAAGTACAATATTTGCTGCACAACCAAAAACACTAAATGAAGCAGTAACTTTAGCATTAAATATAGAAGGTCAAGTAGAAAACCAAGTTATGTTTTTTAGTAGAAACAGGAACAATACCTAAAACAACCCTAACAGAAACAATCCAAATAGAAGGAACAATCAGGGAAGCAATAATTCCAATTATAACCAACGAAACAACAACACGGGTAGAGATTACCACAATTCAAATAGACATCCTAACAATAATTATTCAGACAGCAGTAATAATAATTCAAATAGAAACAATTCCAACAGAAGTTCGAATAGCAACTACCGTTACAATAATAATTTGAATAGAAATAATAACAATAATGGCAATTATAATTCAAATAACCAAAATCGACATAATAACCAAAATCGAAGGAACTATAACAATAGTTCAAGAAACATACACGTGTTACAGGAAAACTCCCAGAGTCCGGAGGGGACTCAAGCAAACAATTAAATGCACCTTCCGGAAATAATAAACATAAAATATTTAATATTACGAATAACATTACAAATTATATAGAATTAAAATATAAATTAGATAACAAATATTTAACTTTCCTAGTGGACACTGGCGCTGACATATCTTTATGCAAAAAGAATGTTCTTAATACAAATGAAACAATTAACGAAAATAATTGTTGTACGTTGTCAGGCATTTCAAATGAATCCATTACCTCGTTAGGTACACTTGATATGCATTTTAGCATATTTAATAAAAGTATTTCACACGGATTCCAAATAATAGAAGCCGATTTTCCAATTATAACAGATGGAATAATAGGTCGCGATATTTTAAATAAACTATTAGCTAAAATAGACTATGAAACTTTTACTATAACTTTTCTTGTTGAGAATGAAGAATATACTATACCCATGAAATCAAAAGTCTTAAGAGATTTTTACATAACTATACCCAAACGTAGCGAAGTCATACATCAAATTAACGTAAATTTAACGGAAGACAGTTTGATTCTAAACAAACAATTAGAAGAAGGAGTATTTCTAAGTAATTGCATCATTCCAAAGGAGGGAATTGCTCACGTAAAAATACTTAATACAACTGATAGAGATGTAAAACTTAGGAATATTGAATTCAACGTTGAACCAATTTCTAATTATATTTGTGTAACTGAAAATAAACGGAATTTTACTAGTACAAATGGAAAACGATTTGAGAAATTATTAGACACACTGAATATTGATAGTATTGACAATTATGCTAAAAATTCTCTAAATGAAATAATAGAAGAATATTCTGACATTTTTCATTTGGAAGGAGACAAACTATCAGCTAATAATTTTTATACTCAACATTTGACTGTATCAGATAAAACACCTGTATATATAAAAAATTATCGTTTGCCACAGACACAAATAGAGGAAATTAATCAACAGGTTAAAAAACTGTTTGATGACGATATAATAGAAAATTCTACTAGTGCCTACAACTCACCATTGCTTGTTGTTCCAAAGAAGAACGATGGAGATAAAAGGAAATGGCGACTTGTAGTTGATTTTAGACAACTCAACAAAAAATTAGTAAACGATAAATTTCCATTAACAAAATTAGAAGATGTACTAGACAAACTGGGTAGAGCGAAATATTTTTCAACTTTAGATATGACTAGCTCTTTTCATCAAATAATGTTAGATGAAAATTCTAGACATCACACTGCATTTTCAACATCAGATGGTCACTATCAATTTAAAAGATTACCTTTTGGATTAAAAATTTCATCGAATAGTTTCCAGCGAATGTTAACTATCGCACTCTCAGGTTTAGATAGCAAAGCTTTTCTTTACGTAGATGACATCATTATTTTTGGATGTAGTTTAAAACATCATAATGAAAACCTAATTAATGTTTTTGAAAGGTTAAGAAAATATAATCTTAAACTAAACGCAAGTAAATGTGTATTTTTAAAATCTGAAGTCGTTTATTTAGGTCACTTAATAACCAAAGACGGCATAAAAACCGATCCTGCAAAACATAAGGCAATTGAAAATTATCCCGTACCAAAAGATGCGGATGAAGTTCGACGATTCGTGGCATTCTGTAATTACTATAGAAGATTTATACCTCATTTTGCAGATTTAACTAAATGTTTGAATAATCTGTTAAAGAAAGGTCAAATATTCGTCTGGTCTGACGAATGCCAAAAATCATTTAAAACACTGAAATTGAAGTTAATTAACCCACCTGTTTTGCAATATCCAGATTTTTCAAAAACATTTGTGCTTACCACTGATACATCAAACTATGCATTAGGAAGTGTACTTTCGCAAGATAACAATGGTAATGATTTACCAATATCATACGCAAGTAAATCTCTTCAAAAACACGACTTAAACAAATCCGTAATAGAAAAAGAACTACTAGCTATTCACTGGTCCATAAATTTTTTCAGACCATACCTGTACGGTAGAAAATTTACAGTAGTAACAGATCATAGACCACTCGTTTCGCTATTTTCACATAAAAACCCATCTTCTAAACTGACGAGAATTAGATTGGATTTATGTGATTACGATTTTGATATAGTTTACAAAAAGGGCTGCATGAACACTAATGCAGATGTCTTATCGAGAATTGAAATTAATTCTGATATTTTAAAAACAATGATTCCCACATGTGATGAAGAGGCAGTTAGCAAGAAATTACTACCCATCACAAGAAGTATGCAAGCAAGGCAAAATTTAATTCCTGAAAATAGAGACAGTACCAAAGATATTCATATATGGGAATGTACGTCCATTTCAGATGTCAACAATGTGCACAAAATGATGTTTTCTATGAAGTTAGAATTCGGTCAAATTAATAAAGTTCAAGATGATTTTATCATAGGTTTTAACGATAATCCTACATGTCTAGACATGATTATGGAGAAATTAATTACTTACATGAATAAAAATCGGATACGAGATCTCGCATTATCAATAAATAATGAAATATTTGAACACGTGTCAATGAAAAGGTTTAAAGAAACCTACACGTCTATTTATAATAAAATGTTGAAAAGATTAAAGAATCTTTATTTGAATATTATTTTATATAAGCCTTTGCAGAGAATAGTAGATAAAGAAGTACAATTAAATTTAATTAAAGAATATCATGATAGTCCAATTGGAGGACATCAAGGAATCAGAAAGACCATATTAAGATTAAAACAAAGATACATTTGGAAGAACATGAACAAGATGGTTAAGAGATACATTAATAATTGTGATTCATGCTTAAAGAATAAGCAGTATAGAAACATAAAAGAAAAAATGAGAATTACTGACACACCAGATAATACATTTGAAACAATTTCTATCGATACGATAGGTCCACTTAGGTTATCCAATAATTATAGATATATTCTCACGCTACAATGCGATTTAAGCAGATATGTTATAGCGTATCCTATGGAAACAAAGGAAGCTAAGAGCATCGCTCAAGTTTTAGTAGAACAATGCATACTTAAATATGGCACTTTTAAAATCTTGAAATCTGACAGAGGTACAGAATTTGCTAACCAATTATTAAACGAAATATGCGATATGTTAAAAATAGAACAGAAATTTTCCACGCCCTATCACCATCAAACAATAGGTTCTTTAGAAAGAAATCATAGAGTTCTAAACGAATACTTATTGAACTTCACAGAAAATGAGGAATGGGACGCTTGGATTCAATACTACACATTTGCATATAACACAACTCCACACGTAGATACAGGGTACACACCTTTTGAGTTAGTATTTGGTAAATTAGCGAGATTACCCAGAGACAAAATTACAGATAACAAGCCAATTTATAATCTAGAAAATTATGCAAATGAGTTCAAAGCTAGAGTAGCATCGGCATTAGATAGAGCTAAAAAATTAATTAAAGTAGCAAAAGAGAAAAGAAAAAGACAATACGATAGTTATACTAATGTTAGCAACTTTAAGGTAGGAGATTTAGTGTTAGTAAAATATGAGAATAGGAGAAAAAATACTTGTCCTACTCATGGTCCATATGAAATTATAAATACTGAAAATGAAAATTCAATATTAGATGTAAAAGGAAACATGAAAACATATCATAACAATACCTTAAAATTATATAAAAGTAAATGAAATTTTCAAGATATTAATAAGAGGAAATAAATATTGTATTTAACATAAGACCTACAAATTTGTAATAGAATTAAGAAATATAAGAAACCATTATAAAAATTGTAGAAATTATTAATCACTACACACATAATCACATAGTAAATTACATATATTATTAATATAGAAATTACTCAATATATTGTATAGAATATTATTAAAACAAAAAAGATTTTTTTGTAAGGACCACTAATTTTAAGAAAAACACAAAAACAGAATTTGAAATAACCACTAATTTTAAGAAAAACAAAAACAAAAGAGAACTATTCTTAGCGAATGAAATTCATAGATTTTAAAAACCCATAAATTTCATCTTAAGGGTATGGGTGTAATGATGTAACACACACATAATGATATATGTATGAAAGTACACTCATTTGTTTTTATTTTTAAATTTATTTATTTTAAGTGAATGTACGTGTTTATTTGTTTACATTTATAATCACTATTTGTTTACATTCATAAATTCTTTAAGTACACTTGCATTCATATCTATACATACCATACATACCAAAAAATACACTAACCCCAAGTGAAGGGTCATATTGCAATAAATTAGAGTATCGCTTAGTGAAATTGAACCCCACTTGAAGCGAAGTGACAAATTTATGCTAATGAACTTCAACCAAGTTGAAGAATGTTATTGACTAATGCTCAAATGGAATGTCACTCAATTTTGAGAAAAAATATGAATTGATTTTTGAACGTACACTGATTGGTCAATTAAGCCCCACCTTCAAAAATCAATACGAAAGAAATGTGTATAATCGTATGTATGTATTAATAGAATAGAGATAGCTATAATAATTTTATGTAAAAATTAAGGAACTATTATCGTATATAAAGCCAAATTTTTATAAAATAAATCATAATTTTGGTCTCGTCGTGGATGACACTGAAATTGATTCAAAAAAATAAAATTGTTTTACTGGCATAATCTGCCAACGAGCATAAACTCAGGCATATTCTGCCTAAATGCAAAATAAATCAAGATACTTTTAAAAAGTGCATCTAGTGTGCACACGAGCACTGCTTTGAGGAAAGCACTTGACAAAATTCCTCCTAAGACTGGTCCGGTTCTCACCCAATCTTAGTGTCCATTAATACACCCTTCTTACACTAAAAAAGATATACCAAGATAAAGAAAAAAATATAAAAGGTCACAAAAAAAGTTTAGCCTCAAAACGCCAAACCTCCCCATGTTCCAAAGTGTAATAAGCCAAATTAAAAAATTTTTTCCAAGAACAATGGGTAAACACTTATGTGAAATGTCAGTAAGTACTCACTTTATGGGTCAGCTGTAACAAAAAATTAATTTTCCGCCTTAAAACAATTTTGTAAAAAAAATTTGAATTATATTATTTTTTTTTTTAATAAAAATTGTTTAACAAATGCATTTTATCACTAAAATAATATAATAAATTTTTTGCTTTAATTTAATTAAATTTTGTTATTCACCAACGAGAGTGACAACGACGAATAATAAGAAACCACTTAAGTGTTAGCATGATGTGCGGTTAAAATATACAGTTTAACTGAATATTACGACATAAATTTGTCATAAACATAACAACTTACTTATCATCAACATTAATATAAAAGAAAACACCAGAAGTTTAATGTTGATATAATTTAAAAATTTCAAGAAAATTTTTTATTTATGTTATTTTGCCTTTTAGAATATTTTATTTATGATTTAAAAATTCGTATTACAATAAAATGTAAATTTAAACTAAAAAATAATTCAAAGAGTAAAAAAATATAGAACTTCTTTCGTATTTTTTTTTTTTTTTTTTTTTTTATTATTTATATCATTTTCACAATTCCGTCTTTTCTCTCTCTCTGAATTTAATTATGGTTTAACAATCATTGCACGCACAGCTTACTCCACCCAGTTGAAGTATGTAAATTACACAAGCGGAAATCATTAATATAAATAAAATAAAAATTACAAAAATAAATACTTATCACACATACAAATTTCTGCTCAACTTTTGTTGGTTTCATAAAATTTTTATAGATTTCTCTTCATTAAATATTTCAGAAAAAAAACGAACATTTTCATGTTTTCTACAGAGAGACAGCAATCTGATTCACTTGTGCCATGTTCGATAAATTGAACGGAAATTAATAAGCGGAAATTTCAATAAACGCGGAAGTCAAAAGTAAATGTGGGTTTTTTTTATATTCAGCACAAATTTATATACATCGGAATTGTTGTTTAGCTGTTAAAGCCCATGGACGTGTTTTTCTTCAAATATTTGCTTTAAAAAGACTTTGAAGCCTTTAATGTTTATTTTAGAAGCTTCAAAATCTATATATATAGAAGAGAGTAACGTCAGTTACTACGCTTATAACTCGAGAACGGCTGGACCTGGATTCGGACAGGTCAATACAAGAAGAACACCCAAGAAAATTCCGGAAAATTTCCCGTAAAAAAAATTATGAAGAAAACTCATTTTCCCATACATTTCGTATGGAGCAATTTTACAATGCCAACTTAACTCAAGAACCCATAAAAACGAACATGATTTCAAATACTGGTTCCGGTATTGCCAGTAGATGACGTTGTGTGCATCAACTTCTGACAACTGATTGATTTGAACAGTTTATCAAATTTTTATCAGCTTTAGACAGTAATTGTAATTCAATTTGATTAAATACAAGGGTTTGAAACGATTTTTTGTGAATTTGCGATTACCAGCGAAAAGTGAGCGAGGTGAGTTCCATTTGATGAAGTACACGTTGTAAATGGTTATGTTCTTTGTGATTGCGTGCTCATCGACAATAAACCCAAACATTATTTTCGGGTTTTGCAATTAATTTTTATATGAATTATTTGGAAAATCAATTCGAATTCACTGTTCATTTCATTGTGCAATTAATTTTTAGGTGGATTAATTTGAAAATCAATTCGAATTCGCTGTTCATTTCGTTCTGATTTATTATTTTGGCGTGGAATTCCATCTTCAAGCGGTAAGTTGCCAAGAAACATGTTTATTTTGTGCGGTTAAGACATTTGAGCACATGTTACATGTTTTGTGTGTTCATTTCTCAGTGTAATTTCCAATGCCGCGAGCCAGAACATCTAATCTCTCGCATCGAACCCGAAATGCAAAAAGAGTTCGGAATATCGCCTATCAATTGACGACGAATGAGCAAGAAATCACATGAAAACAGCGCCGCACTGTGGCTGAAATTTTGATTTCATTGGCGAGAAATCTAATTTTTTTGTCACCGATTTTTAAAATTTTAACGACTTTTTGTAGCTAATACATCCAGATTGAAGCAGCCAAAAAACTAGGTTAAACTATTGATAATTGTGGGCGTGGCATGCTGTCAAACTCAACTGTTTTTTTAATTTCAGAAAAATGTTATTTTTTTTTTTTTTATAAAAAATAAATGGTCATTACTCGCAAGCGATCATCGATAATTTGTAATGTTGGTAGGATTATAGTCTTTAATTGTTGTGAGTGGTCACAGCTCTACCGTTTAATATTAGGGTCGTTATGAAATATTTATGAAACTACTATATTTTTCTCAAATTTCAACTTTAGAGGAATAGAACTTCTAGGCAACAAAAGGAACAAGAAACGTATAACACCCGGAGAAAGGTGTAGGTGTCCTCTTTAACCCTAAATATACTTTTGCACCCGTGACGACCAGTGCGTAGAACACTTTTTTAATTTTAAAGAAATTACTCTAAAAAAAATTCAAATTATGATAATTTGTGCTTTAGGTATTTTAAAGCTTATAATAGTCAGTATTTGTTCTATTACCATAGCATATGTGTATTTCTTAGTTACGTTAAAATAAAATTAAATTTAAATTCGTGAAGCACCGAAATACATGAGCAATTATCTAATTTCGACAAACCACTAAAAAAAAAACTCTAAAAGGAAGTTAGCTACAGTAAACAAAATTTTTTTATAAAAAGTGCAAACTAAAGGGTCCGCCATCTAAGGTTTTTTTTTTTGAACTAGTGCTTATTTCGTGAACGGTAACACTTAGCTCATGTCTGATTTGACAGATAATTAGTTTTATCCTTCCGCTGAACGAATATGGTTGTGTATGTATACGCTTGAACAACGCTGGGAAATATTGCGACATTACTTTGAAAATCATGGTAATGTTGCAGAATGTGTGCGAAAATTGCGTACGGATTTTGGAAGAAAAGAAGCACCGTCAGCTCCGTATGTTCGTTATCTTGTGTAAAAGTGAAAGAAACTGGCATCCTAAACCAAAGCGTGAAAGGCCAAAAACAGTGCGTACACCCGAGAATATTGCTGCTGTGGCAGAAAGTGTGCGTGAAGCGCCATCAACATCAATTCACCGTCGTTCTCAAGAATTGAACATTTCGGAGGCATCATTGAGACGAATTTTGCATAAAGACCTTGGTATGACGCCATACAAAGTCAAATTGGTTCAGGAGTTGAAGCCAACTGACCATCCAATGCGTTTACGCTTCGCTAAGTGGGCCTGCGATCGACTTACAGAAGATGCTGATTTTGCCAAAAAAAAGTCGTCCTTTCAGATGAAGCTCATTTTGATCTTGGCGGGTATGTAAACAAGCAAAATTGTCGCATTTGGGGCACAGAAAACCCGCACGCAACCATTGAAAAGCCGATACACCCAAAACGAGTCACTTTTTGGTGCAGATTTTGGTCCAGAGGCATAATTGGGCCATTTTTCTTCGAAAATGAGCAAGGAGTGGCCGTTACAGTCAATGGCGACCGTTATCGGGCCATGTTGAACGAATTTTTGTTCACAAAAATTGAAGCGGAGGACATTGGCAACATTTGGTTTCAACAGGAAGGCGCTACGTGCCACACAGCCGAAGCTACACTCGATGTTTTGCGCCCTGTTTTTGAAGATCGCATTATCAGCCGCAGAGCTGATGTCGTTCGGCCACCTCGGAGCGATCTGACACCGTTGGACTATTATTTGTGGAGTGCCCTCAAAGATAAGTGTTACGCCAACAAGCCAGAGACAATTGCCGCTTTAAAGGACAATATTCGTGAAGCCATTGGTGAAATACAGCTGCACACAATCGAGAACGTGCTTAAAAATTGGACCGATCATGTAGGCTACTGCATGGCCAGCCGAGGCAGCCATTTGAATGAAATTATTTTCCATTATTAACCGGAAGGATTGTGCTTTCAAATAAAAAAATCATGTGAGTCCGATCACAAGGGAGATGTGTAAATATATAATAATTAAAGAAAACATCAACATCATATTTTCCAGTGCATAAAAAATAAGTCGATTATGCTGTTTTCTGAAACTCAATTGATGTTTTCTGAAATACAATTAATGTTTTCAGCAATTCAAATGATGCTTTTTGAAATTCTATTGATGTTTTCTGAAATTCAAATGCTGTTTTCTGAAATACAATTGATGTTTTCTGAAATACAATTGATGTTTTCTGAAATTCAATTGATGTTTTCTGAAACTCGAATGATGTATTCTGAAATTCTATTTATGTTTTCTGAAATTCAAATGATGTTTTCTGAAACTCGAATGATGTTTTCTGAAATTATATTGATGTTTTCTGAAATTCTATTTATGTTTTCTGAAATTCGAATGATGTTTTCTGAAACTCGAATGATGTTTTCTGAAATTCTATTTATGTTTTCTGAAATTCTATTTATGTTTTCTGAAATTCTATTTATGTTTTCTGAAATTCGAATGATGTTTTCTGAAACTCGAATGATGTTTTCTGAAATTCAAATGATGTTTTCTGAAATTATATTGATGGTTTCTGAAATACAATTGATGTTTTCTGAAATTCAAATGATGTTTTCTGAAATTATATTGATGTTTTCTGAAATTCTATTTTTGTTTTCTGAAATCCAAATGATGTTTTCTGAAATTATATTGATGTTTTCTGAAATTATATTGATGGTTTCTGAAATACAATTGATGTTTTCTGAAATTATATTGATGTCTTCTGAAATTCTATTTATGTTTTCTGAAATTCAATTGATGTTTTCTGAAACTCGAATGATGTTTTCTAAAATTATATTGATGTTTTCTGAAATTCTATTGATGCTTTCTGAAATTCAATTGATGTTTTCTGAAACTCGAATGATGTTTTCTGAAATTACATTGATGTTTTCTGAAATTCTACTTATGTTTTCTGAAATTCAAATGATGTTTTCTGAAATTATATTGATGTTTTCTGAAATTCTATTTATGTTTTCTGAAATTCAAATGATGTTTTCTGAAATTATATTGATGTTTTCTGAAATTCTATTTATGTTTTCTGAAATCCAAATGATGTTTTCTGAAATTATATTGATGTTTTCTGAAATTATATTGATGGTTTCTGAAATACAATTGATGTTTTCTGAAATTATATTGATGTCTTCTGAAATTCTATTTATGTTTTCTGAAATTCAATTGATGTTTTCTGAAACTCGAATGATGTTTTCTAAAATTATATTGATGTTTTCTGAAATTCTATTGATGCTTTCTGAAATTCAATTGATGTTTTCTGAAACTCGAATGATGTTTTCTGAAATTATATTGATGTTTTCTGAAATTCTATTTATGTTTTCTGAAATTCAAATGATGTTTTCTGAAATTATATTGATGATTTCTGAAATTCTATTTATGTTTTCTGAAATTCAAGTGATGTTTTCTGAAATTATATTGATGTTTTCTGAAATTCTGTTTATGTTTTCTGAAATCCAAATGATGTTTTCTGAAATTATATTGATGTTTTCTGAAATTATATTGATGGTTTCTGAAATACAATTGATGTTTTCTGAAATTATATTGATGTCTTCTGAAATTCTATTTATGTTTTCTGAAATTCAATTGATGTTTTCTGAAACTCGAATGATGTTTTCTAAAATTATATTGATGTTTTCTGAAATTCTAATGATGCTTTCTGAAATTCAATTGATGTTTTCTGAAACTCAAATGATGTTTTCTGAAATTATATTGATGTTTTCTGAAATTCTATTTATGTTTTCTGAAATTCAAATGACGTTTTCTGAAATTATATTGATGTTTTCTGAAATTCTATTTATGTTTTCTGAAATTCAAGTGATGTTTTCTGAAATTATATTGATGTTTTCTGAAATTCTATTTATGTTTCCTGAAATCCAAATGATGTTTTCTGAAATTATATTGATGTTTTCTGAAATTATATTGATGGTTTCTGAAATACAATTGATGTTTTCTGAAATTATATTGATGTCTTCTGAAATTCTATTTATGTTTTCTGAAATTCAATTGATGTTTTCTGAAACTCGAATGATGTTTTCTAAAATTATATTGATGTTTTCTGAAATTCTATTGATGCTTTCTGAAATT
Source organism: Cordilura impudica (assembly GCA_963682025.1). NCBI lineage: Eukaryota > Metazoa > Arthropoda > Insecta > Diptera > Scathophagidae > Cordilura > Cordilura impudica. Next base: position 291,350,377 of record OY821517.1, read on the forward strand.
CAATTGATGTTTTCTGAAACTCGAATGATATTTTCTGAAATTATATTGATGTTTTCTGAAATTCTATTTATGTTTTCTGAAATTCAAATGATGTTTTCTGAAATTATATTGATGTTTTCTGAAATTCTATTTATGTTTTCAGAAATTCAAATGATATTTTCTGAAATTATATTGATGTTTTCTGAAATTATATTGATGTTTTCTGAAATTCTATTTATGTTTTCTGAAATTCAAATGATGTTTTCTGAAATTCAAATGATGTTTTCTGAAATTATGTTGATGTTTTCTGAAATTCTATTTATGTTTTCTGAAACTCAAATGATGTTTTCTGAAATTATATTGATGTTTTCTGAAATTCTATTTATGTTTTCTTATATTCAAATGATGTTTTCTGAAATTCTATTTATGTTTTCTGAAATTTAAATGATGTTTTCTGAAATTATATTGATGTTTTCTGAAATTATGTTGATGTTTTCTGAAATTCTATTTATGTTTTCTGAAATTCAATTGATGTTTTCTGAAATTCAATTGATGTTTTCTGAAATTATATTGATGTTTTCTGAAATACAATTGATGTTTTCTGAAATTCAAATGATGTTTTCTGAAATTATATTTATGTTTTCTGGAATTGTATTTATGTTTTCTGAAATTCAAATGATGTTTTCTGAAATTATATTGATGTTTTCTGAAATTCTATTTATGTTTTTTGAAATTCAAATGAAGTTTTCTGAAATTATATTGATGTTTTCTGAAATTCTATTTATGTTTTCTGAAATTCAAATGATGTTTTCTGAAATTATATTGATGTTTTCTGAAATTCTATTTATGTTTTCTGAAATTCAAATGATGTTTTCTGAAATTATATTGATGTTTTCTGAAATTCTATTTATGTTTTCTGAAATTCAAATGATGTTTTCTGAAATTATATTGATGTTTTCTGAAATTATATTAATTTTTTCTGAAATTCTGTTTATGTTTTCTGAAATTCAATTGATGTTTTCTGAAATTCAATTGATGGTTTCTGAAATACAATTGATGTTTTCTGAAACTCAATTGATGTTTTCTGAAATTATATTGATGTTTTCTGAAATACAATTGATGTTTTCTGAAATTATATTGATGTTTTCTGAAATTATATTGATGTTTTCTGAAATTCTATTTATGTTTTCTGAAATTCAATTGATGTTTTCTGAAATTCAATTGATGTTTTCTGAAATTATATTGATGTTTTCTGAAATTATATTGATGGTTTCTGAAATACAATTGATGTTTTCTGAAATTCAATTGATGTTTTCTGAAATTATATTGATGGTTTCTGAAATACAATTGATGTTTTCTGAAATTCAATTGATGTTTTCTGAAATTATATTGATGGTTTCTGAAATACAATTGATGTTTTCTGAAATTCAATTGATGTTTTCTGAAATTATATTGATGTTTTCTGAAATCTATTTATGTTTTCTGAAATTCAAATGATGTTTTCTGAAATTATATTGATGTTTTCTGAAATTCAAATGATGTTTTCTGAAATTCAATTGATGTTTTCTGAAATTCAATTGATGTTTTCTGAAATTCAATTGATGTTTTCTGAAATTATGTTGATGGTTTCTGAAATACAATTGATGTTTTCTGAAATTCAATTGATGTTTTCTGAAATTATATTGATGGTTTCTGAAATACAATTGATGTTTTCTGAAATTCAATTGATGTTTTCTGAAATTATATTGATGTTTTCTGAAATCTATTTATGTTTTCTGAAATTCAAATGATGTTTTCTGAAATTATATTGATGTTTTCTGAAATTCTATTAATGTTTTCTGAAATTCAAATGATGTTTTCTGAAATTATATTGATGATTTCTGAAATTCTATTTATGTTTTCTGAAATTCAAGTGATGTTTTCTGAAATTATATTGATGTTTTCTGAAATTCTATTTATGTTTTCTGAAATACAAATGATGTTTTCTGAAATTATATTGATGTTTTCTGAAATTATATTGATGGTTTCTGAAATACAATTGATGTTTTCTGAAATTATATTGATGTCTTCTGAAATTCTATTTATGTTTTCTGAAATTATATTGATGTTTTCTGAAATTCTATTTATGTTTTCTGAAATTCAAATGATGTTTTCTGAAATTCAAATGATGTTTTCTGAAATTATATTGATGTTTTCTGAAATTCTATTTATGTTTTCTGAAATTCAAATGATGTTTTCTGAAACTCAAATGATGTTTTCTGAAATTATATTGATGTTTTCTGAAAATCTATTTATGTTTTCTGAAATTCAAATGATGTTTTCTGAAATTCTATTTATGTTTTCTGAAATTTAAATGATGTTTTCTGAAATTATATTGATGTTTTCTGAAATTATGTTGATGTTTTCTGAAATTCTATTTATGTTTTCTGAAATTCAATTGATGTTTTCTGAAATTCAATTGATGTTTTCTGAAATTATATTGATGTTTTCTGAAATACAATTGATGTTTTCTGAAATTCAAATGATGTTTTCTGAAATTATATTGATGTTTCTGGAATTCTATTTATGTTTTCTGAAATTCAAATGATGTTTTCTGAAATTATATTGATGTTTTCTGAAATTCTATTTATGCTTTTTGAAATTCAAATGAAGTTTTCTGAAATTACATTGATGTTTTCTGAAATTCTATTTATGTTTTCTGAAATTCAAATGATGTTTTCTGAAATTATATTGATGTTTTCTGAAATTCTATTTATGTTTTCTGAAATTCAAATGATGTTTTCTGAAATTATATTGATGTTTTCTGAAATTCTATTTATGTTTTCTGAAATTCAAATGATGTTTTCTGAAATTATATTGATGTTTTCTGAAATTATATTGATGTTTTCTGAAATTCTATTTATGTTTTCTGAAATTCAATTGATGTTTTCTGAAATTCAATTGATGTTTTCTGAAATTATATTGATGGTTTCTGAAATACAATTGATGTTTTCTGAAATTCAATTGATGTTTTCTGAAATTATATTGATGTTTTCTGAAATACAATTGATGTTTTCTGAAATTATATTGATGTTTTCTGAAATTATATTGATGTTTTCTGAAATTCTATTTATGTTTTCTGAAATTCAATTGATGTTTTCTGAAATTCAATTGATGTTTTCTGAAATTATATTGATGTTTTCTGAAATTATATTGATGTTTTCTGAAATTCTATTTATGTTTTCTGAAATTCAATTGATGTTTTCTGAAATTCAATTGATGTTTTCTGAAATTCAAATGATGTTTTCTGTTATTATATTGATGTTTTCTGAAATTCAAATGATGTTTTCTGAAATTAGATTGATGTTTTCTGAAATTCAATTGATGTTTTCTGAAATTCAATTGATGTTTTCTGAAATTATATTGATGGTTTCTGAAATACAATTGATGTTTTCTGAAATTCAATTGATGTTTTCTGAAATTATATTGATGGTTTCTGAAATACAATTGATGTTTTCTGAAATTCAATTGATGTTTTCTGATATTATATTGATGTTTTCTGAAAATCTATTTATGTTTTCTGAAATTCAAATGATGTTTTCTGAAATTATATTGATGTTTTCTGAAATTATATTGATGTTTTCTGAAATTCTATTTATGTTTTCTGAAATTCAATTGATGTTTTCTGAAATTCAATTGATGTTTTCTGAAATTCAAATGATGTTTTCTGAAATTATATTGATGTTTTTTGAAATTCAAATGATGTTTTCTGAAATTCAATTGATGTTTTCTGAAATTCAATTGATGTTTTCTGAAATTCAAATGATGTTTTCTGAAATACAATTGATGTTTTCTGAATTTCAAATGATGTTTTCTGAAATTATATTGATGTTTTCTGAAACTCTATTTATGTTTTCTGAAATTCAAATGATGTTTTCTGAAATTATATTGATGTTTTCTGAAATTCTATTTATGTTTTTTGAAATTCAAATGAAGTTTTCTGAAATTATATTGATGTTTTCTGAAATTCAAATGATGTTTTCTGAAATTATATTGATGTTTTCTGAAATTCTATTTATGTTTTCTGAAATTCAAATGATGTTTTCTGAAATTATATTGATGGTTTCTGAAATACAATTGATTTTTTCTGAAATTCTATTGATGTTTTATGAAATTCAATTGATGTTTTCTGAAACTCGAATGATGTTTTCTGAAATTATATTGATGTTTTCTGAAATTCTATTTATGTTTTCTGAAATTCAAATGATGTTTTCTGAAATTATATTGATGGTTTCTAAAATACAGTTGATGATTTTTGAAAGACAATTGGAAAATGTTCAGAAAAGAACATATCATAATTTTTTCACCAATACAATCATAAGTCAAACAGCATTATCTGCTTCAGCTCACACCGATATGAGTTACGCTGTTTTTGTGATTGTATTGTGAAATAGAAATATACCCCCCTGCGCGTATAGATGTTTACACATCAAAAAAGAAATTTGAGATAATATTCAGTAGTTTTTTTTTATAGCATTTTCAAAAAAAAAAAAGTTATTTGGCGGACCCTTTAGTTATAAGGCCAACTTAATGTCGCTGCAGAAACAGCAAAGCAAGATAAGGCTGGATGACCACGCAAATCATTGGACAACTGCAGCGATAGATCTGAGAGGCGGAAACTTAAAGATGTTAACGATGAAATTGGTTGCACAAATATAAAAGAATCTTTCCTACATCAATTACGATTACAGAATCAATTGACAAAAGTGGATATCATTGTAAAAGTTGGTAAAGCTAGTCTAGTGAGAACAAAACGGATTCTTAAAAGTATACCAACTCAGAGCCATGCAAAACAGTTCACAAATGAGGAGGCATTAGCATTATTTCTGGATTTGAAATTAACAATACAGCAATATATTTAGATCAGATTGCGTGCGATTGAAAAAGGCTCAAATATGTATCCAGCATATCATCACATAACCGCTGCTAAAAAGGACTCTTTGTCATCAAAGGACATTATTACAATCACACCAATTTCGGCAGAGGTATAACTACAATTTCTACTTGATCACACCGCCGAACGTTTGCTTCAATCAATAAAAGGAAATGACTTAAAGAAATATGGAAACACAAAGTTAGTTCTTTTTCGTAAATGGAGATGTGATGGTTCTTCGCGACAGAAACAATACAAACAAGTAGTATGTGAAAATATTTCGGATTCAGATATGTTCATGGTATCATTTGTACCATTGCGATTGAAAAAGATTTTGGAAGATTCAGAGCCTTCGACTAGTACAACGCAAACAACGGATATTGGGAAAAATGAGACACCATCTTCTACGAAATACTGCAGGCCAATCAAATTTGAATTCCAAAAAAGAAACTCATGATGCCATTAACAAAGAAGTTAGTGATATCAAGGCCCAAATTGGAACACTACAGCCATTACAATTACAGTTATATGGGCAGCAAATTGAAGTATGCTACCAATTAGTGCTTACAATGATAAATGGAAAAGTAGCTCAGGCTTTGACTAACACGAAGGCTGCATCCAGCTGCATTATATGCCAAGCAACATCAAGCCAATTAAACCAAGACTCGACAAAATCATTAGATAATACCGATGCATATGAATTTGGATTATCACCACTACATGCAAGAATACGACTTATGGAACACATATTAAAAATCAGTTATGATTTGGATTTCGGGTCTTCAGGATCAATAAGAAACAACGAAACCCACAAAGAGTTAGAAGTTCAAAAAAGAAACATGTTCAAGATGAATATCGCAAATTCGGATTGATTATAGATCAGCCAAAACAAGGGTCAGGCAATACAAATGATGGAAATACCGCAAGAAGATCTTTTCAGATCCAGAAACAGCATCTGAAATAACAGGAATGGATTTAAACCTTATTTTCAGATTTCAAAATATCCTAGAAGTACTTGCGTGCAATAAAGAAATTGACTCTAGAAAATTTTGAGAATATGCTAAGGAACCAACTAGCCCTGGAGAATTATGTCTGCAACAGTTCACAAAATCCTTTATCATGCAGAAGATGTCATTAAATATCATTTGGTGCCACCTGGAGATCTATCAGAGGAGGCTCAGAAAAAAAGAAATAAGAATTACAGATTTTATAGAGAGCACAATACTAGAAAAATTTCACGAAATTCCACAAATGAAGATCTATTTAATATATTATTGGCAACGTCAGATCCGTTCATCTCCAGTATTCGAAATCAATGGAAAGTGGAACATCGGGATTTAGATGAAGAATTCAAAAAACTACTAAAGAACAGAAATAACACAGAACAAAATATTGAATATTTGCAATCAATATTTGAGTCAAATGAATAATAATTATAATTGCTTTTCATTGTTATTTAAGTACGAAAAACATAGTATTAGTAAAAAAATAATAATAAACAGAACCTGCCATTGTTACAGATGCAATTAAAATCTATTGCAGTTTTTATTTTAAAATATTTTTTAAAATTATTAAATTTGACAGCAAAAAATAATACATTTTTCTGTAGTAATAGCAAGATTTCTAGACAATATTATTAACGTTTTTTTTTAAGTGTAAATATTCTTTGAGTGTAAATAAATTTGCTAATTTGAGAACAAAAAATTTTTTTGAGTGTAACATTAAAAAAATCCCATTATTACAAAAAATGTTTATAATTATTATTAAAATCCAAATATAAAATTTTTTAATAAATAAAAAAATAATAAACATATTTCACTCTAAAAGTTTAAAAAAAAACAAAAGTTCAACTTTGACCTAGAATTCCTTAAAAAGTCCAAAATCAATTTTAATGTAATTAAAACTAAGTCAAGCTGAACTAAATATCTATCCATTAAAAAAAATTACTTAAGTATTTTGATCGGTTCAAAAGTTACAGAATTTTGGCCAATGAAAAACGATTTTCAGCCACTGTGCGACGCATTTGACCATTTGACGAGAAGGCGGTCAAAAATCTATAAGTTTTGATTGGATTGGAATTTTGATATGCGGTTTTTTTTGTTTTGTAGGTGAGCCTTTAAGTTTTGCTATAAAACGTAATTCTCGACCGAAAATAAAAAAGTTACGGAGGGCTTAAAATACATTTTCATTTGTAGTTGAATTTTAGTACAAAAGTGAAGTGTTAAAAGGTAAAAAAAGGTGTTTTTTAATATAATGTATTATTTTTTTCAGTTAATTTTACAACTAATACTTTTTAACAATTTTTTAAGTTAATTTTTTCAGAAAATGCCAAACTTTGGCCCCCGTAAACTTATTAGTCTTAATGTGCACAAGGGCCAAAGGTTGATTTTTTTTTTTTTTTTGAAAGATCCCGAGTTAAAATATAATTTATTAAGCAGCGAACGTAAAAGTTAGCTTATATTGGTTCAAGATAGAGAAGTTTCAATGAAAAACTCATTTGTTTTTGCTTTAGTTAAATTTTTTTTTATTGTCTTTTTAAATATTTCTATATCAAATTTTATGGTAAATTTATGAAATATAGCAATTTTTATCGTAAATTTACAAAATATATAAATTTTTAAATCAAGAAATTTTTTTAGCTATATTAAAAAAGGGTAACTTATTGTTAGTGTAATGAAAAAGTACTTTAAATCAACCAATTTTAGTAAAAATTTCTTCCAAATAGCCTTGATTTTCATCTTCTAGAAGTTGTTTAGCTTCTTCGTCTAATTCAATAGAGGTAGTTTTCCATTTTTGACGAATGTTGGACATATATGGATCTGAAGTGCACAACAACATCGTGATAAGGTCTTCATTAGTACAACATCTGGACATTTTCCTTGTGTTGTGCTCGCGAAAGAATCTGTAGTCCTTGTTCCTTTTTTCTTGCGCTTCTTCAGATAGATCTCCTATTGGTAGCATATGTTTTGAATTATTTGTCCCCCATGGTACAAAATTTTATGAACTGTGGATGGCATATATCTCCAAGAGTATTTTTCATTATAAAGTATAGCTGTTTTATTGGCGTACTCTCCAAATTTTTTTGCATTTATCCATCAATCATTATGAGACACATTTTAAAATGTACTTCAATGTCTTGGTCATCAAATTTAAATATTACTTGTTGAAGTTCCTTAATTTGATCGTTTATTTTTTGATGTTCTTCAGTTATGACATCTTTGATTTCCTTTTTGAATGCAAATTTTATTGGTCTGCAATACTTTGTTGAAGAAGGAACTTCATTTTTCCATATATCAATTTCTGTTGCTCTACTAGTTGACGGCTCTAAGACGCTATACCTTTTTGTTAAGCGCAATGGAACGAAAGGTACCATAAATAAATTAGCATCTGATGAATTTTCGGCATTAAATTGCTTGTAGTGTTTCTGACCAGACGATCCATTACATCCCCATTTAGAAATTAAAGCAATGCTGCCATTACCAATTTTTTTAAATGATCAGTATCAAGCATATTTAGCAATCGTTCTGCAGTATGTTCAAGGAGATCTTGCAATTTTATTTCTGTTGATGTTGAAGTGACACTAATGGCAGATTTTGAAGGTAAGCATTCTTTTTTGGCAGAAACTAAATCTCGATACTCTTGAAAAATCCCACAATTCTTTTCATTGGTTCGCTTCCGCAATTCCTTATATTGATTTTTGGTCAATTTCAAATCCAAAAATAGGGCGAACGCTTCTTCCGGCGTAAATTTCTTATCTTCAATTGGTGTAGGGCCTTGGGCTCGCTTCTACTATTTTTTCAATTATTTCAATTTTATTTTTTTTATTTTGGGTTGGTTGAATTTGGTGCAAAAATGAATCCTTAATAATTCTTTGAGAAATTTCTTCAATGATATTCTCCAGTTTGCGCCTTCGAGATCTTTCACTACATCCGTCAATTGGTTTTGCTGGTCGACCATTTTTTCCAATTTCGTTGGCAGTTGTAGATGCACTCTCAAAAATAAGTTCCTTTATTAACCAGTCTTGGTAACGTTTGTACATCTTTGCTTTGCTATGAGAGCATTCAATGTACCGTCTTTTCAAATTCGATGCAAAATTAGTAATTTTTCCTTTGTGCATTTCAATGTCTTCTAGGTTACAATTCTTAAAGAAGTCGTTGCTCACTATGTGCAAAATTACATCGTCTACATCATTTCTGCCAGATCCCTGTAACAGTACTTAGCCATTGCACAAATTGTAATGAATAATAATTGTGGAAACATTATTAGAAATACTCTTTCTAGCAATTATGTAAAATAAAAATTTTTATCTTTTATTACCACTTTTAGAAGCATAAAAAACCCACACCCTAACCCCTTTTAAAAGGTGAAACATACCTGCTCATATATTAAAGGGCTATGTCGCAACAGTTTTTTTTTTACCATTTACCTGTTATTTAAATTGTTTCCCATTTTGTCAGGTATTTAAACTATATAATTCTAATTCAGACTATTGTTTTTGAAAGATACCTATGTAAATGTACCTATAACAATTAAGCGCATTGTATCTCAATCCTTCTTTATAAGTATATAACAACTCCTGACAACTCTACCGATACGCAAAAAAATACACCGCGGTGCACCGGTATGACCAACTTTTGTATTCATAACACTCAGACGGACGGACGGACATCGTTTAATCGACTCAGAAAGTGTTTTTGAGTCGATCCGTATAATAAAAGATGGATAAAGGTCCAATAATTTTGGCAGTTACAAACATCACCTCAAACTTAATATATCCTAACCACATAGTGGACAACTTTTGTATTCATAAATTTTGCTGAAAATATCTAACCTTGGGTCAGAAAAATTGTTCTGGTGCACACGGGCGGAAACTGGCGGATACATAATTGGGTATAGAAGTATAGGGGAGGGTTCGTACTATAGCAGAGTGCAAGATTTTTTCTGACTGCTTTTGACTGGCAGGAGTTATGCTCTATTAAGTAGGAGATTTTCGGAAAATTTCGACCTTTTTTAAAAAAATTTTTTTTTTAATTTCGGAATGACTCCGTGATTTTACATCTTTAACATTAATAGCGTGGAAGCCACAAAATTATATAAAATTTATTTCACTTCAAAATCTTTTAAATCACAGTCACTACAGTCATTCAAAAATAAAAATTTACAAAGAAATTTTTAATTTTAGCAAAATACTGAGAAAGCCCATTTTCGAAGACCCTGTTCGCTGTGATATAGTTGACATAGAGTCGCAATTTTTTGGTTCCCGAGGTCTACTAGTATTTACTTACATATGAATAACATAACTTTAAAATCGGTAACAAAAAAAAAATTATTTTTGGCCGCCTTCTCAAAATATGGCCACTGTGCGGCGTTAAGAACTAATATTTATTACTCAACTTAAAATTCTTTTCCGTACATAAAGGTAAATATTTCTCTTGCTACCAATTTAATAACTACTATACATTTTCATTTAACTACGAGTAACATTTTCATTTTAAAAACTAATATTTCATGCCAAATACTACTGTCATTTGTAAAATATTTGAAAAAAAAAATTTAAATTGTCATATAAAATTAAATCTACCACCTTCAGTAATACGATACTGCGAAAACCTACATTTAGTACCAGCAAATTTGTAGGTAATTGTAATGATTTAATGCCTTCCTTTCGTTTTTAATTTTCCGTAAAAATGCAAATTCACAGACAAATGTTACTTCAAATTGGCCTTTAAGCAACAAAATTAAAAACCGAAACATGCAAACGTAAATAATGGCCAAAACGAGCAAAGCAAAAGCCTTAGAACTTTACAATAACAAAAAATAAGAGTAAGCACTTTGAAAAATAAAACTAGATAAAACCTTAAAGCATCTTACGAGAAAAAAAGCATTAGATCGAAAAAAGAATAAATACAAAGGTGTTCGCATAATTAAATATCACTTATACGCCCCATTGTACAAACAAAAGCAATAAAATGTTCATACTTACGAAGAGTAGGACATAAAATAAATCATGACATTTATATAAGACTGATACTTATTTGTAAACTTTTAGTCAAAGCTAGAAGTGCAGCTAAAAGAAATGTATATGTACTAGGGCGGGTCGATTTAAAAATCGTCCAAGTGACAAGGAAAATCGTATTTTAGGGATCAAAATAAGATACTTTGACCGATTAACCATACCTATAAAATGAATTCTGATGTCCCGACTTTTGACCTGTCTGTCTGTCTGTTCACTTTGACCCATTTAGAGTGCCCCAATCGAGTCCAAATGTATGATTGACCGGCACTTTGGAGGGCCGACCCACCCATGCCAGTGGCACACCCCCTGGGGGGTTCCCCATACAAACATTTCAAAAAATCACCATTTTTGTTTAGAATTGGGCTGACTATGTTTGATTTAATATTAAAATTAACACTCATATACGTATACGTATCTTCTACTCTGGCAATAAATAATAATCATACGCCTTCACTATGTTGTGTTATTCAAAATGAACGATCGGATGAGGGTAAATAACTCTTAGATCACTCCGTGACTATGCGTGACTCTGCATGACTATCCCAAAATTAATCTGTAGTCACAACAAGACTATGGGCCAAGTTTCAGATCAATTGCATGAGGGGGAATGGGCTTTGCTCCATGGCAGACAGTCAGACAGACAGACAGGTCAAAAGTCGGGACATCAGAATTCGTTTTAGAGGTATGGTTCCTTGGACAAAGTTTCTTATTTTGATCCCTAGAGTATGATGTTCCATGTCACTTGAGCGATTTTTTTGCCTCCCTATAAATCGACCCGCCCTAATAGATACATATATCTAAGTTCTGAGATATTATTCTTCGAAGTTTTGAATAGTAAATGCTTCAAATGTTGTCTATCAATAACAAATAATGTAACCCCTCACCCACAACACTCATTTATTAAGCAATGTACGAGAAAATATTTGTACAATAAAAGAACAATAATCAATAAAGAGGATAAAAGAAAAACACTGAACAGAAAGCAATTATAACACAAACAATACAATTTTTTCCCCGTCACTCATAAAAATTAAACATAAAGACACTCACGAAATACACTTCAATTTAGAAATTAATCAATCAAAAATTGTTGAAAGCACGTCAAACAAATAAATATCATTTAATTTTTTTTTCTCCTTCAATGTCCCATTAAATAATGCAGTTTTTTTTTTTTTTGTTAAAATATTTCCACAAAAAATAAACTTTTTCTAACCAAACAGCAAAAGAAGTGAAAAATGAGAGAACTTTTTGTGCGAATAAAAATGCTTCTCAATATGGGAAATTTTTTGTATGTAATAAATTATCACAAAATATAAAATGACCACGTTAACTGAGGCAAATGAAATGTTCTGAAAACAAACAAAATTTTTGTAAAATATTGTCTGATTTGTAAATCTTCATATAGATTTATGTACATTTTGCCTGAAAAACTTTAAACTACAGTAAAACAGTAAAATATTATATCTTAATACACTGTGTAACAACTAAAGACTTTTTTTGCAAAATACACGGACTTGGCAGTATAGGTTCGATTCCACTACCAAAGGGTAGTATAACCCTATACTTTGTTTGTCGAAATTGGTGTCCTTTTTTTATGGGCCTGAAAATCAATGGGCTCCTCAAAAAAAGGTGACATCAGCATTTGCCCAATAGCTAATTCAGACTTGGTGATATCGCTAACTATATTTGGTAATATTAACGCTAAACCTCCGTTGAATAAATTTTACTGGCATTTTATGCGAAAAAAATAATTTCTTCCTGCACTTTTTTTAGATAAAACTAGCTGTTTTACCCGGTCTTTCCTGGGATCAAAAGGCCTTTGACTTGAAAAATGGTACCCCAATGAACATATTCCCCAATAAAAATGAACTTTCTCCCCGAAAATTTGTATGGGCAGTAAATTCATTTTTTATTTCAATTCAAAATTTTTTGATTTTTTAATTTATAAATTTTTTATAAGACGCTGCAGCAAAAATGCTTCAAAAATAAGCTGCGAAACCGTTCAAAGTTTTTTTTAAGTTTATTTATAAACGTCAAATATAACAGATTCGTGTGTAAATTAAAGGAATCAGAACTTTTAAAAAGGCATTACTTCATTAATAAGTGATCATCATTGAGCAGAGACGTCAAATTGGTAGAGGTTTCAAAAATTAAAAATTAATGGGACGTTTAATATTGTGCCGCAAAGCTTCTTTCAGCAACTGCTTATAGTATATGTTTGGCCCATTTTGATCAGCAGATAATTATTTCACATACGCAGATAAAAATTATCATAAGAATTTTCACTGAGCTGTGTTCCGCGAGCGAGTCACGTCCCCTTCCGCGCGTTTGGCAGCCACACTCGTGCTGCCGCGCAGTTGTTGTCAACTTATTTAAATCGTCAAAATATATTTTTCAGATCATTGCTATATTTTAGCTGAGCTGTGTTCCGCGAGCGCGTCGTGTCCGCGTGTTTAACAGCCACACCTGTGCTGGCGCGCAGTTGTTGCCTACTTATTTTAATTGCCAAAATATATTTTTCAGATCATTCCGATATTCTAGCTAAGCTGTGTTCCGCGTGCGTTTATTGCAGGACATATATTGATAGCAGTATGGAAATTTTCACTAAAATAAAAATTTAACAAAATTCATTAAATAAAAATATGTAAAAATTTAAGAATGAATTTGGGAAGTAAATTCATTGTTTATTTCGTTTTTAAAAAAAATTGGGAATTCGTTCATTTGTTTTGGGAACCTTTTTTTTAAATTTGGGGAATTTGTTCACCGTGAAGTTATTCCCGTGTGAACCAAATTTCAGGGAAATCCGTTGAGAAATACAAATTTGTATAGGGAAGAAATATATCACACAACAAAAAATTAATTTTATATGAAAAGTGTGCGTAAAAGTAGGCGTGGTCGGTAAAAACCATATGGTGACCTTCCCTGGAATATGTACTAAATTTCGGAGAAAGCCGTTGAAAGTTACATATTACTATAGCGAACAAATATATTAAAAAACAAAAAATGGATTTTAAAAAATGTGGGCGTATAGGTAGGCGTAGCAAGAAAGATATATAATGCGACCTTTGCTGGAGTAGAGAGATCACGTTTTCAAAATTTCAGAGAAAGCCATTGAAAAATAAAAGTTTGTATAGCAATCAAACAAAGAAATAAATAAAAAAAAAAAAAAAAAATTTTATGTACATAAAAGTGGGCGCAAAGTAGGCGCGGCCTGCAGGAAGCATATGGTGACCTTCCCTGGAGTACAGAGATCGTGTGTGCCAAATTTAAGAGACATCAAATATACCAAAAAAACAGAAAATTAATTTTTCTTCCGGCAAGAATCATATGGCGACCTCCCTGGAGTACAGAGATCGTGCGTATCAAATTTCAGAGAAATCCGTTAAAAAAAAAATTATGTATCGAACAAATGTACCAAAAAAACAGAAAATGAATTGTACACAAAAAGTGGGCGTACAGTAGGCGTGGCTGGTAGGAATCATATAGAGACCTTTCCTGGAGTACAGAGATGGTGTGTACCAAATTTCAGAGAAATCCGTTGAAAAATAAAAATTTGTATAGCGGTCAAACAAACAAAGAAACAAACAGAAAATGAATTTTATATAACTATATAGATATAGGAAAATATTATAATTTTTTCACTTTTTCCACCATAACTTACAGAGGCTCCCAATTTTTTACTAATAATATTCGGCAAAATTGTAGCCACGACAAAGCTGAACAACTTTTGTGAACATATCAATACAGCCTGAACGTGCTAAGTCACCCTAAATAGCTCATAAAAACCACTTTGTACCTTAAAAATGGTCGTTTTTATATTTTTTTTTTATAAAAATAGTTTTTGAAAATCATTTTTCACTTTAACGTAATTCAGATTTTTCTCAGAAATTATCTGCTTCCCTTAAGAATTACCAATTAGTTTCAGTGAAGCATTAGGCAACAAATGTCACTTTTTTGGAACGGTTTATATTATTTAAACCGTTTCGTTTTTAATTTGAATTTTTTTTAAACCATTTATGAAATTATTATGAACACTTTCTTCAAATTTTATTCGGCGGATTATTAATTATTTATTTATTTACTTATTCATTGTTGAGGATGACAAAGCTTTCTAATAAATAACGAACACAATGACAACTAATACAACGACGAAAAATTACAAACGAATAGCGTGTCTCATTTTAGCGACTTAAAATTTGGCGTTTTTTTTGGCGATTTTCGCAACTTTCTTCTCGCGTTTTTAATTTTTGCGATTTTATTTCAGCATTTTTCATTTTGGCCGTTTTTGTTCTAGCGTTTTTTATCTGAGCGATTTTTATTTTTAAGTCGTTATAATATCATTTTTTATTTAAGCGATTTTTTAGCTTTTCTAATTTTATTAATTTTTATTTTCGAGTTTTTATATTGGCGATTTAGCGCTTTCATATTCGTGTTTTTCATTTTAGCGTTTTTCATTTTGGCGGTTCTTATTTTACCGTTTTTTATTTGAGCGATTTTTATGTTGGCGTTTTTATGGGCGCCATACAGTTCTACAGAAGTAGTTTATTCATCTTAATGATATTTACTTTAGTGTTTTTTATTGTTATTGTTATTTCCATTTTATTCAATTTGCGACTGGCAGATATGAAAAAGTTCATATCTGATGTTATTTTTATATGGGGACTAGGTCAAAAATAGATCACTCATGATCACCATTAGTAAAGTTACTTAATTTTCTCAAAAACATATATAAATCAAATTTGCAAAAACCTGTGCAATATTGTTGTTTTTCGATAGATTTAAGTGAAGATTTCCCGATCATCCAACATATATTGGGACTATTATTAAAATGGCCCTAAAGGGTTTATTTTACTGATTAGTGGATAAAATAGACACTCGTCGCTAAATTTGAGCGATGCATATCCGATAAACCGAATCTTAAGGCCATTTGAATATAAGATTTACATGAACACGCTGACGGGCGGATGGACGCACATCGCTAAATCGACTAAAGCCGAGGCCACGCAATGAGTGGCAGAGCGGCGTGTTTGAGCGGCAAGTGGCTTATTAGTGAGCGTCATTTCTGAGCGATTAGTTCTCAAAATGCCATTGTCAATGTTTATATTCATTATTTATATAAAAAGTTTTTATAATAAAAGCTAAATATTTTCACTATTTTATGATATTTATTTATTTCAACCTTTTTAACTTTTTACCGATTTAAAAACAACACAAAAACGGTTGTCGTTAATATAACAACAACAGCTGCTTTAACAATAGCGAATATCGTTTAAAAATTTTACTGAATACCAAAATCGATAATTTTGTTGTTTTCTTTTTTTAACGATTCAATTATCGTTAAAAGAAGTTACTGAATCGCGCTACAGATTGACAAAACAAAGAAAAGCCATTTTTTTTGCCATTTTTATTCTATGCCGCTCAGAAAACAACTAAAAATTAGAACAAGTTCTATTCCTGAGCGGTCATTTGTATGGGGGCTAGGTCTGAACTTGGACCGATTCTCACCAATTTCAATAGCGTTCATCCTATGCCGATAAAAGCTAATATACAAAAATTCATCAAAATATATTCATATTTGCGACTTGCAGTTTGATTACAAGGTTTACATGGACACACAGACGGGCGGACGGATGGACGGACATCGTTATATCGAATCAGATAGTGATTCTGAATCGATCGGTATAATAAAAGTTGGGTCTAGGTCAAATATTTTTGGTAGTTACAAACAGCAGCACAAAGTCATTATACCTAAACCACATAGTGGTATAGGGTATAAAAATTTTAAATTTTACTTAAATACTTTAAAAAAAAACCTCTCAATATAATTTTAAATTTGAACCGCATTTGTACAACTGGAACCACAATACATCAAAATTGTATAGTGGTTTTTGATAGGTTTAAAATTTTTTCGTTTTAGTTGCCTGGTGTATTATGTCAAATATTTTCAACAGAGCTATGGATATTTCAGATCCACTCGTTTCTTCTATATATCTAAAAAGGCGATTTAGTTACCAGGAAACACATTTAGCTTCCTAGAGAAGTGATTGACACGTTATGCAAGCCAAAAGTTACTCCATTTAGTTTTGAAGACACTGAGGATCCTAGTGCCAGCGAATGCGAGGAGTGCGAAGATGATGTCAATAATATAACAGGCTCCATGTACACAAATGTAGTGGATGATATTAATTTGAAAATGAATGCCATATTACAATTGAGTATAAAGAAATAAATTTTAACAAGTAGGAGTGTAAAATTCGGCTATGCCGAATCTTTGATACCCTCCACCTAGGTTTTCTTGCACTATTTGTAACAAATTTAGATAAAATATTTGAAAATGTAAACAATTTGATCAATTTAGTAATTTATTACAACAAATACTCTGAATTTTCAGCATTTACGTTTAACAATTTTAAAGTCAATAGAAGATATTAAACAAAATATATTTTTAAATTTCGGATCTTTTTCCGAATACTTGACCATGTCTTATATTTTAAAAGCACTAGCGTTAATCAGTTTTATTTTTTCGATCTTATTATGACATTCCATTTGTAACGCATCGATAAATGGATTTGCGTCTATGTGTTTAATGCAAAAGATTTCTTACTTTTGTCGAATTGTAGGGATTTTTTGAAAAATTTTTTTAACAACTTAATATTATATACGTTTCAATTTTAAACTTTAAAATTAAAAATATCTATCTTTTTTAAATCTGGTAATAACTCTATAATATGGAAATAGTAAATACGTGGCTTCTTTAATAAGAATGACAAGTAAAAAACACTTTTGTGCAGTTTACTTGTTTTGTGCAATTTTTTTAATACATACATAAATACGCCATCTTCGTAGATCTCTTCGATTATATTAAAGGTGCTATTACATGATGTGTTTTTTACATATGTACTGTCAAATTTTCCCACAACAAAAGTTGTACACATCGTGTGATACATATGAAACATTGTTTATGTACAATACATGAGGAAAGTCACATGTACATTTTTCAATTAGAACAGGTTCTATTTTTGCATGACAAACATGAAAATAGAACACTGCTTGTGGCGAAAGAAAAACAGAGTAAATTTTAAAGATTAATATTGAAAGAAAAATAAATTGCTTAGTATTAACAATTAAAAAATATATAACCTTTTTTTTAACAATAAATTTTTGTAAATTCACAAATTAAATCAGCTGTTGTTTACACTTAGAGGTTATGTCATACGGAAATACATATGCACGTGTGATAGCAAAAATTATGAATCGTATGTAAAAGACAATTTTGACAGACATGAGGAATTTCATATGGATAAAAAAAGTGACAGTACATATGTAAAAAACACTTCGTGTAATAGCACCATAAGTAAGTTTGTAGATAAAAAGAATATTAAAATATTATAAATGTAAACATAATTGATTTTAGAAAAATATCCGTTTCGTTTTTCGATGATGCTGAAAACACATCAAAGAAATACAGAAAACAAAGGTTTTACTCAAGTTAGTTGAGAGACGAGAAGCTAATGGGATAGAACAGGTCAAAGATGACGACTTTAAATACAGATGCAAGGCTTGTGAAAAAATATTAAATTGCGATAAATCAGATCTAAGTATACATGCTAATAACCAATGTCTTAAAAAAATATCTTTTAAAACCAACAACCAAAATTCTGTTTACGTTATAAGATCCCATTTGCAAGCCATTTTAATTAATTGTGTAAATTTTAAATGGACATCTAGCCATATAAAAGATGAATTATACAGAATAGTAAAAATATTTTTTTTATAATATCTGCTGATTTTTTATATTGTTTTTATGTAATTCTAATGATATTCTTATCTTATTTTTTACGATATTTTTTTCGTTTTTATGTTATTTTTGCATTATTGAAATTGAAAATTAACAAATTAAAATTAATTTTTTTTTTTTTTTGAAAAGTTGAAAAAAGTAGTGTAGGGAAAAATGTAGAGAGAAAAAACGTGGGTGTAGGGAAAAAAAGGAATTTTTTTTTCATTAGCGTAGAGATTTCTGTAAAAATCTTCTGGCATCACTGGTACCTATTAAAAAACAATGCGACGTATATCTGCTTTGTTCAAAAGCTTTCATAAGACTAAATGAAATTGTTACTTATGCATGAAACACATAGACGACAGAGGCTACACAGACACACGGATACAAATGCTGCTGGCTACAATTGTAGTCGTGTAGTCAACTACTTAATTTTTTTGAAAACGACAGCAACATATAACAACAATATAAACAGCTGTTTTTATACAAAATCATTTTTATTTCAGTAGTGCCAATTATATTTTTTTTTAACTTTATTAAAATAGAAAAACATGTATGATTCTATATAAAATTGTCTTAAATATATTACTTATTTATAATGCATTATTATAACGTAAAAATAAATAAATAAATTTACTTATTAATAGAATTATTATAGCATTTAATCTTGCGATTAATTTTTTCAACAAAATAAAATATATCATAGCACTAATATCTTTTACATATTTTGTTATATTGTCAACACTATTTTCATTTTGTAGCCAACAAAAACAGAAATTAGCCTAAGTTGACTACAGCAGCAAAAGTGGTCATGTAGTCGTGTAGCTGTGTTGGTGTCAAAATAATCGTTTTCATATAAACGTGTATTTTATTTTTGACAGGCTGTAGTCGTGTAGCCGCTGTCGTCTATGTGTTTCATGAGAGAGTTCGGCTAACTGGTGCCATTATGTATATGTGTGTGTAAACAAAAATATACGATATCCCAGTAATTATTTCGAAGATTGTTTTAACAAAAATCATCTTACTGTGTCTTCTTGGAGCACTTTTGATGATTAAAAACTGATTAATCACATGCGGTATTAGAAAAAGATTAAGAAATGATTTTTGCTTACGCTTAAAAAGTGATTTATAGAAAAATGACATTAAATATGACTCAAAAATAAGTCGAAATTAATCAGAAAATTGGATAAAAAAGGTTCTCAAGATGAGTCGGGGGTAAGGTAATATTTCCTCCCAACAAAAGAATATTTTGTGATCAGCAAAAGAGCGCATTTATGACTGTTTTAATAGCATAGAGGAGTCAAAAAAGACTCCACATGATCACTTATTGCATAAAATGTTTACTGGGATTTTATTCACTATCTGTAGAAACAGTTTTTTAAGTAAAACAAATCTGCACACAATTTCAATTCTATTTCGTTTACAATGATACGATCACTTTGTTTACTAGCTAGTAGTAAAATAAGAAAATAGTATTATAATACAGCGTAATGATGAATTGTACTTCTCAATTAGTTTATTTTTAATGTGCCATAAGAAGTTCGGTTTGTGCATAGAAATGAATGAATATATGCTTCCCAGGGCGAAGCTTAATCATTGCACTTTGATTGAGTTGAGCCCGCGACTATTCCTGATGTGGATAGCTCGTGCCTACAATTTTTGGTAGTTGGGAATGGCGTTTGTGCAAAGGGAAGCATGAACGCTTGTTTCCCAGAGCGAGGCTTAATCATTGCACTTTGATTGAGCTGAGCTCCGCGATTATTCCTAATGCGGAATAAATCGTGCATTAAATTCTCGGTAGTCCGGGAATGGCGTTTGCCTGCGCCAAACATTAAATAATAAATTTTAAAAATGTATATTAAATATTATTGACATTATATTATTATCATCTGAGAAAAAAAATTTTTTTTAAACACCAATTTTTAAGGGTAGAATTTTATGGTTTCAATACTACTTTTGAATGCAAGTATGTACTAAAAGTAGAACCCTTAAAATCATACTATTTTTTGCAACACTAAAAATTTCAATATTTTGTATAAATAAAATAATTTATATTTTATTATTTTTAATATGCGCTTATTATCGAAATACATATACAGAATATATGAATGTTATTTTTTAGTATTTTGATATTTGCAACAGTAGTCTGTATGTATCAATTTGTAATATTTTGTGATCTTATAAAAATCGCAGAATATTGATATTGATTTTATATAGTTTCTTTTATTAATTAACTAACTTAAATATTACACCATAAAATGTTGATATTGGTGAATTTTTATATTACTACCACAACGACCATAAAAACAACAAGTACAGCTGTGACAAAATACAAAATTTAGAATAACAATATAGGAAAACATCATATTTTTTTTACCTTTTCAGTGATTTCTCGGCACCTATGAAACCTATTGTCGCGATTTAAAAAACAGAAACCTTCTCGTGATATTGGTGTATCATCCTCACTAACAACAAGCACCCTCGCTGTCCTATTGAGAACGTTATCGTGACAAGAACAACATAGTCAAATCATATATTTTCAAGACTTATTTTACTCCATCGTTCAATTCTCGGGACCAGATAAACCGATTTGGACGATTTTAAACAGCAAACTTTTCAGGATGTTACTGAATCATCTTTTATACCAACGAGCAACCTAGTTGCCCGATTGAAGCCGTCATCGTGATTTCCACAGACGGACAGACGGACATCGCTATATCAACTCCGCTTGTTATAAGGATCACAAATATATATATTTTATGGGGTCCAGATTTTTTTTTCTAATTACTACAAACGGAATGACAAACTTATATAAGGACCTCCTTACTCCAAAAACGTCTTTTACAATTCAAAAAACTTTCCATTCTGGCTGTTATTAATTTTGGCCAGAAAAAATTGAACAAATTACCCATAGTGCGACGGATGGACAGGCAAACAGACAATGTGTTTAAAATATTTTTTCAAATAATAAGATGTGAATAATGATGATTAAGTTTGCTTTACAGCCTCAAATTCATATTTATGAATGTTTACGGATATAACCAAAAGAAAAAAAATATAGTTTGTATAATTTTTTTTTTTTTTAAAGAAATAATTCATGAAATATAATTCGATAAAATATTGTTCTCTAATGGAATGGTAATCCATCATTTATATTCTTTTCAAAAGGTTGAACTTGGTTAAATTTTGGATATTGTTGTAATCTTTATTGCTACTTTGTTCTTTTTTTTTTTTTTGTGGCGCTAACACTTCCCTTAAACGAATACACAAATAAAATAAATGGAAACATTCGCAACAGCGTTCTTGGCCATTACATTGTTTTAAATAAAATACAGATTCAGTCACGTACAATGCTTTTGCCCTTTTAACGAATATATTCAAAAAAAAAAAATAATATTAGCAACAGAAAAAACGACACGGGGAAATAAGTAATACTAACGAAAAATCGTGAATAGGATTTATGTTTGATTTAAAAGTCAGCAGGTGATTCGTTTGATGTTGTACGAATTCTTTTTTATTTTATTTATTTTATTTCTTTTTTTTTGTTCACGATTGTTACAGCGATTTCAATCGGTTTATCAAGTGTAATGCAGCAACTAGACATTGCTTATGTGAAATATTAAGACTTTATTATTTTATTATTAATTTTCTTATACACCTAATTGTCTTTAATAGTTTTTTGATCTATTTATAGTCCCGGCACTCATTTTTAAAGGTAGCAATTTGTCTCTTAATTAAATGCTGATATTTAAAATTCCTCGCTGTAATTAATTATGGATCATATAGGCTTTGCGAGTATTTTTCCGATTCAACCACTCTAAATCTAACCTATCAAATTTTTTAATTATTTTTCCTTTTGTTTGTATCATTAGAGTACCAGAAAAATGAAATTTATCAAAGCTAAAGAACTTCCTTGGCTTAATTCTACTATAAAGATTCAAATTTATAAACGAGAGCTAACATACAAAAATAGAAAAGTCAGGGAATAGCATTGAATAATTTTTTCGCTTCATAGATACACATATAATTCTAAGTATAAGTGAGCAGAGATCATTGAAATTGAACTTCTCTAATGTACTCATACTCACAATCACTTTGCAATAAATATGATTCCGACGTTGACATCATTCTCATACCATCGCAAATTGATTTATAATTTTAGGAACATACTCATAATACTACAATTGATTCAACTCATACAACCAAGGTTTAGAAAATACATACATGAAAAGCACAATGTTCTGTTCTAAAGCAGCCAACACATATTTTTATTTTCATATCAATTATGTGTGTTTCTAAATTTTATACGGTACCGAACACATCATGACTGTGTTTCATTTTAATATTTCGGTATCTACACGAATATTTATCTGTCACATATTTTTTGTTTCGAACATACATAAACCACACAGATTCTAGTGTAGCTTTATTTCAAGTTCATGATCTGGTACGTGTACAGCGAAAAACCAGAACATGAACAAAAAAACAGGTTAAAGTTCCGTTATATTTTAAGTTCTTAATCTGGCTCGTGTACTCCGAAAAACAGAACATGAACAATAAACAGGTTCGAGTTCAGTTATATTTTAAGTTCGTGTTCTGGCTCGTGTACTTCAAAAAATTTAAACATCAATTCGCGATCTGATACACCCCGATAAAAACAACGACAATTGTTTCAACTAAATTTATTCAAATTTTATTGGCCCTTTTTTATGACTTACGTTGAAATTGTTACAATTGTCAAATGTTTTCAATTTTTATTGACCCTTTTTTATGATTCACATTGAAATTGTTTACAATTGTTTTTATTGACTGGTTTTCATTTCAATAAAAGATGGTAATAAAAGACTTAAGAGACTAAATGAGCAACATCATAAATGTTGTGAAGTATTAGTATCGAGAGTACCTCAAACTTTAAAGTTGATATGATTTTCGAAAATATTTCAATAAGTCCAAGAAATTACGTATCATAGTTCAAATCTACTCACTTTTTTAATACTCATCTTTTAAAAAAGAAACTCCCTAACTACATCAATTACTTAAAAACTTAAGAAACAACGTAGTTAATCAGATAAGCATAGCAAAATGAATATATTATAACCAAAAGTTATTCTCGACTATCGGATGTAAACGAAAATAGAAAGGCATTAGTGAAATTGGCTTAAGATTCAAAAGTATACACAATATTAATGCGTATATTGATATAAATATCTCGAGTTTCATTGAAATTTCTTTTCAGAAACCCAACCAGAATCTCTGCGAGATTACATCCATATTGAGAAATAATGCAACCCTAGAAATGGAAGGGAATATAAAAATTAACAACGCAAATGTATTTTTCGTGCAAAGCACAACAAATCTACGAATTATTTGCAGTACTCAACTTTCCAATACTTAACGCTGCTGTTGGAGAGGTACACGTGATGCTTATTAATCTTTGGGCTGTACTAATGTCAACGCCACTTGTGATACGAATGCTTTTGCTGCATCGATTCTAGAAAAGTTAATGTGACATACAAAATTCAAAAATAACGATTGTTTGTTTGGACAGAGTTGTATCTTCTGAAATTAATACAAAGTAAAGCTGTATGGTACGAAAACTGAAAACTAACCACACTGCTCGTAGGCCTGACTTTAGGTGAGTGTGTTAAAGCGCTGACCAAAAAGTGCAAATACGAGTGTATGTGAAGGTTCACGGTTCAAAACCTCACTTCCGCCCTAAGTAGAAAAAATTTTCATATAGAAACAACCTATTCAATTAAAACATAACAATTATCACAATGTTCAATAAATCGCTGATGAAGGCTGAAATGCCAGAAACCGGTCCGATTAAGAATACAGTGCAGTTATGAATTTTTGAAATATATGCTTTCTTCTTCTTTACCACGCACCATTTAACAGGAATATAGCTAGATATTTTTTTAGAAAGAAATTAACCGATATTATACGGTCGTTATATTCATAAAAACTGTATAATATGCGCTTTGGTGGTCTTTAAAAAAAAAACAGATGTCTGATGCGTAAGATTATTTATTTGGGTGAACCAGATTATTTGTTAAGTTAATAAATTTTTCCAGATCCCCTAATTGAAAGAATCGTATCCAACCATTATTTCACTACGACCTGTCAAAGATACAAGTCTTTATTAGTACAGCTTGTCTTTGGAACAAACAACCTAAAGTTTTAATGTTTAACTAGCAGAACCCAGCACTCGAAACGGATTTTGAAAGAAAAACGTGGGAGGAAATTGGACACAAATTTAAGTGTTTACGATTCAATGACATTTTGGAAATGAAATGTCTAGTCATCATTTGCCCACTTCGCGTTTTGACGTTATTATATTTCTCTGACTTGAACATGAACATTGCCATGAATAACAGCTAGTCGAGACACCGTGTTAAAAAGATCCCAGATATTTATTATATTTATATATATTTTTTTTTATTTAATAAATGTATGTATGTGTAAATATTATACACAAAAAATACAACATCAAAAGTTATTGTTGTGTTTTTCTTTAAATAAATTAATAGATAAAATTTTTTTTTGGTAAATTTAGATTTTTTTTTTTTTTCATTAACAATTAGGTAGTTTAGCATTATTTTCTTTAGATGTTGGTGAATTTTTACTCCCTTTATATTAACTCGTAGTGTCTGCTTGTAGTCAAAATTTTGGATCGATTTTTAACCCCAATCGTGACCCAATCGATCTAAAGCATTGCAAGCGGGCTCGTGGCGATGACAAAAATTATCTAACAAATTTTTTTTGTGATGCCAAAACAATGGAAACTTTTAAATTTTTCTATCAACAAGTCCAGCTATGACAACAATACAACACTTAGAATAACAACAAGAACAATATAGAAACATCATATTTTTCATTTTTTAATACTTTTTAAGAGATTTCCCTGGACCTGTTCCACCGATTTTAATGATTTTTGAAACAGAAATTCGAGTGCAAATTCTAAGAAATATTATTTTCCATTAAATTTTTTCGTTCAATATTTTTTCTTAATCCGTATACATAGAAAATTTATGATTATTTAAATAAATTTCATTACATAGTGAATTTTTAAACAATATCCATTAAATTTTATTATATATATTTGTTGAACACACAGTAGATATGTATATAAATGGGTTTGTTATTAAATAATTTTATGAAAGCCTAAAGGTATGCCAAGGTATGCCAATTCAAAAACACACACACATCATAGCATAATTTGTTATTTGGAATTTAAATATGTGTTTTATGTATGTGTCAGTAGCAACTTTAAATTATTTTTACTCCAAAAATTGTACCAGATGGTGCACATCTGTTAAAATGGTGCACATCTATTAGGAAATACCTTTCATATGGCATATTTTTTGTCAAAATCAGTTGGTAACTGCGAGCTTGGGAGATGTCACAAGAAATCGCCTTGTCTGTTAATATTGTAAATGTTTTAGAGTTTAAGGATTCAATGTTTTTGCGTTAAATTTGTTTTTCCTTCTTTTCTTTCATATTTTGGAAATTAAAATTATAAGTTAATTACAAATAAATTCATATTATATCCCTTTTACTCGTATAAAGTGTAACTTATAAACTGTTATGGTCTGACTCTATTTGCTGGACTTACAATAAAATTAAATAAATAAATAAAAATAAGTGGCTACCAATATAAACCATTAATTAGCACTCCTACACTCTGGGGACTGTTGTGATACCACGGGATAAATAGGTATTCCGCTCAGTTCCCAGCGAAGCTCCTAATGAGGCCTTTAAAATTTTATATTTCGAGATTTTATGAACTAGCAACGATCCCAAAGCCCAAGTTTTATTCTGGAGAGTGCCGGCCAATAGCAAAGAAAATATTCTACCCTATCCATTTCATCTACATCTAAGCAGCTTCAACAGAAATCATTTAATAAGACTCTGAGGCATTCGACATGTCCACTTATAACCGCCATTTCCTTTGTAATCTCCCAGCCAGTTAGGATATCCACATCTCAGCCCAACTTTACTATCAAAAAATATATCTTAAAATAACTTTAAGCCATATTACTTACTTTTACATATAAACCATTCGCTACTATTGTATAGCGCCAGTTGAAAAATTGGAAACACTTTTATTTAATATAAACTAATTCAAAGAATTTTATGTATTTCGATCTGGCAAACATAGAAATAATTAGTGCTTAATTCATATATGGTTATGGGGCAAAATACGTTTTCTGCAAAAAGCTTATGTTTTTCGATCAGCAGCCCTTAAAATTGTTGCCACCCAAATCATATGAACATGTGCGGCTAGATGGAAAACTTCAACAAATTTGTTCTACGGCGCTTATTACACGAACATTTTTCTATCATGTATTTTTTGTTTCGAACACACATAAACCATACAGATTCGAGCATAGCCTTATTTTAAGTTCGTGTTCTGGTACGTGTACTGTGAACATGAACATAAACAATAAACAGGTTCAAGTTGAGTTATATTTTAAGTTCGTGTTTTGGCACCCCCATTTTCGCAACCAATTAGTGTAAATAGAACTAATTGTGAAATTATATTGACCATTTCTTATGATGTACCAAATAATTGTTTTTTCCGCTGTTTGTTTTTAAAATTCGTAACAAACGACTTAAAACAAAAACACAATTTAGCATCATAAAAATTACACTTGTGTAACTTTCTTCCGAAAAGAATTTTATGAAGCCTATTACAAAAAAATTTACAATCCCCTTGTAGAATTACACACTATTTTTATTGTTTGGGTTTTTGCGATGTTTTGCATACATTAGCACAAATCACCCTCTGTTATTTTGCCAACCAATGAATGTCAATAGAACTAATATTTACATCCTTTTTTTAAGTTAAGGCTTCATGGGTTTTTTTTTCCAAATTTCATTAATCCTTTTTTATGATTTTCGTTGCAATTGTTTACAATTACTTTTTTCTCGTAATCTTCATTTCATTTCGTAGACGAAAAACCTTTTTTTTGCGGCATAAAAGACACACTTGTTGGTTGTTAGGACTTTTTGCAAACATTTTTTTTTTTTAACAAATAACTTTAGACATAAACACAATTTTGCACCATAAAAAACACTTGCTGGTTGTCAGGATGTTTTGCATCCGTGAACTGAACTCGAACCTGTTTATTGTTCATGTTCTGTTTTTTCGCAGTACACGAGCTAGAACACGATCTTAAAATATAACTGAACTCGAACCTGTTTTTGTTTATGTTCTGTTTTTTCGCAGTACACGTACCAGAGCACAAACTTAAAATAAAGCTACAGTCGAATCTGTGTGGTTTATGTGTGTTCGAAACAAAAAATACGTGATAGAAAAATGTTCGTGTAAATAACGTAATTGTGAATAATATTAAAAATTTCTTTTGGTTGGAGATGTTACACCTTAAAAAGGGGGCCCAATCTAAAAAGTGATTTATTTATAATTACTCGATTATGAGTAATTATAATTGGGGCATAGGAAATAAAGGAAAAAAGATAGAATAAGTTTCTTTTATTTAAATTGAAGTGCGGCAATTGGGATGCTCACCTTTTGGTTGAGGCTTTTTTTTTTTATAAAAACAAAAAAAAACTGTCTGCTAGATATTTTAAATTCATTTATTTGATAGATTTCACAATTAATTTAAATGTTTTTTTCAAAATTAAGTTCCGGCGACAAGTGTCTGCTTGTAAATCAAAGTTATAAGTAAAATTAGGAAAATGCCGTTCAATTTTATTACACTTCGGTTTAACAAATTGCAACGGCTGAATGTAAATTTCGAAATTTCGAAACGAGTGCTAAATTTACATGTTGACAACTAACAATTCAATTAAATGTCTTGAAGTTTTTTAGCGATTATCTTCAACTAATATTACGACTAATATTAAACATAATAACGACTATAAATCCATTTCTCTTTGTTTTATTATTGTTGGTGTCCAAAGTTGTTTGGACAGAAATATTAAAACGAAACAAAGTCATGATGTTTTCGGCACCGTACAAAATTTAAAAACACACATAATTGATATGAAAATAAGAACATGTGTTGGCTGCTTTAGAACAGAACATTGTGTGTTTCATGTGTGTATTTTCTGAACCTTGATTATAACCCATTTCATATGGGGTGCTGCATCTAAGAGGCAAACTATCAAACATTTAGCTTCACGAAGCTTAGTTTTCGAGATATAAGAAATTTTATGTTCCCTACCAAAAACTTACATTGTTCGATCTGACAACCTTCAAAATTGTTAACTTCGAATTTATATGAGGTGTTGTGACTAGTGAGTAAAATTTTTAATTATTTAAAGAAATTAAAGCCCAATTGATAAGATGAATTGTTCTAGGGGGGCAAAGTTCAAACAATTTGTCTACGACGTTTAGCTTTCGAGATATAAAAAATTTTATGTTCCCCCCTAAAATTTAATGCTATTCAATTTTGCAAACCTGAGGATGATTACTGCCCAACTTATATGGATATTATAGCTAAGAGGCAAAATGTCAACCATTTTGCTATGTGGAGCTTAGTTTTCGAGATTTGAAAAATAATTAAATCCCAATTCATATGACACGCTGTAAATATTGTGTTGTATGAAGCATAGCTCTTAACATATAAGCGATTTTATGTACCCGCCAAAAATTTTATGATTTTTACTCTGTCAACCCAAAAAATACTTTTTTTAAGAGGCAACAAAATTTCAACAATTTTGCTCTACGATGATTACGAGTTTTATGTTAATATATATATTTAAAATATATTTTTTAAGAAAAGGAGTTTTTAAGAAAACCATCTTTTAAAGAAAAAAAAACTTTTTAAGAAAAGGTAAATTTTTTTTAAACGAACTTTTTTAAAAAAGATACTTATTAAGAAAAAGTACTATATAATATACTTTTTAAAAAAGGTATTTTCTTATCAAAAGGTACTTTTCTAATAAAATATATTTTTTTAAGAACAGCTACTTTTTTTTAACAAAATATACTTTTTCTAAAAAAATTTACTTTTTTAAGAAAAGCTATTTTTTAATATAATTTTTTAGGAAATTGTATTTTATTAAGAAAAGGTACTTTTTTAAGAAAAGGTACTTTAAAAAATCATGTGAGTCCGATCACAGGGAAGATGTGTAAACATCTAGTAATTAAAAATTTTTTTATGTCATTTTTTAAAATCAAACAGAAAGCGTCATCTATTTATCAATTATAGCAAAAACTGTTTCAGCTAATTCAACAACCTTTGCTGTAAAACGTTAAAAATACCCCAATATAAACGTATATAAGTGATACATAGATGACGCTTTTAAAAAAGTGGCATAAAAAACAATGTTATATCATAATTTTTTCACCAATACAATCATAAGTCACACAGTATTATCTGCTTCAGCTCACACCGATATGATTTACGCTGTTTTTGTGATTGTATTGTGAAACAGAAATTTACCCCCCTGCGCGTATAGATGTTTACACATAAAAAAAAACGCTTTAAGAAAATATATATTTTTTAAGACTATTTTTTAAGAATATATACTTTGTTTAAGAAAATATACTTTTTAATTAAAGCTACTTTAAGAAAAGGTACTTTTTTAATAAAAAGTACTTTTCGAGGAAAATATACCCTTATAAAAAAGAAACTTTTTTAACAAAAGTTACATATTTAAGAAACGGTTATTTTTTTAAAAAAAAGGTACTTTAAAAAAATGTTTTTTTTAATAAAAGTAATTTTTTTACAAAATTTTTTAAACTCTTTCTTTAAACTCAATCTCTCTGTCTGTCGTGGGGTGACCCCGCTTATCCAATTGATCTGAAACTTGGCCCATAGTCTTGCTGTGACTACAGATTAACTTGGACTTAGTCACGCATAGTCACGCACAGTCACTGAGAGATTTAAAACGGATTTCCCCTCATCCAATCAATCTGAAACTTTGTTTTTGAATTTTTTTATTTACATTTCTAATTAAGTTTGTGAATTGTTTTCTTTTTATACCCTCCATAGAGGGTATATATAAGTTTGTCATTCCGTTCGTAATAATTAGAAAAAAAATTTTGGACCCCATAAAATATATATATTTGTCATCCTTATAACAACCGTAGTTGATATAGCGATGTCCGTCTGTGGAAATCACGATGGCGGCATCAATCGGGCAGGTACGGTGCTCGCTGATACAAAAAATGATTCACTAACATCCCGAAAAGTTTGCTATTTAAAATCGTCCAAATCGGTCGATCAGGGCCCGAGATTTGAATGAAGAACTAAAAAAAGTCTTGAAAAAATATAATTTTCTATGTTGTTCTTGTCACGATCACGCCCTCAATAGGATAGCTAAGGTGATCATTTTTAGTGAGAATGATTCTCCAAATTAATGGGAAGATTTCTGTTTCAAAAATCATTAAAATCGGTGGAGCAGGTCCAGGGAAATCTCTGAAAAATTAAAAAATAAATGAAAAATATGATGTTTCTATAGTGTTATTGTTGTTATTCTAAATGTTGTATTGTTGTCATAGCTGGACTTGTTGTTTTTGTGGTCGTTGTGGTAATAATATAATAAAAACTAACCCTTTGTACATATTTTTGATCAACTCTGGTAGAAAATTTAAAAGTTTCCATTGTTTTGGCATCACTAAAAAATTTACTAGATCATTTCTGTTATTACCACGAGCTTGCCTGCAAAGTTTCATATCGATTGGGTCCCGGGAAAAGGGTTAAAATCGATCCACTACGAGTTAATATAAAGGGAGTAAAAATTCACCAACATCTAAAGCAAATAATGCTAAAATACCTAGTTGTTAATAAAAAAAAAAAACTATGTAAATTTAGCAAAAAAAAATTTATGTATTAATTTATTTATTTATTTATTTATTTATTTATTTATTAAGTCTATGGTAAAACCTTACAGACTGTTAAGTAAAATACAGAGAAAGAAAAATATATAATATATACAAATCCTTAAATCAAAAATTTGAGATTATGTATTTAAAAATAATATAATATTGCGTTTAATAATATCATCATTTAAAGAAAAATCAATTAAATTGTATAGATCATTGAAATCATGGCAAATTCTTCTAAATGGACCAGCATCGGCAAACTTTTGACGACAGATTGGGATAAACAGTGGAGTGTAAAAACGTGTTGACCGTACCGGAACGTTCATGGAGATGTTGTCCATAAGAAAATTTGAGCAAATGTCGCCTCGAATGAAGTTAAATAAAAACATAACATTAAGCATTGTTCTTCGGCTTTTTAAAGACGGCAGTTTAATTTCAGAAAGTCTAATTGTATATGATGGCAGATTGACAAAACTTGGATAAGAACGTCTTAAGCAGAAAAGGAGAAATTGCTTCTGGACCGATTCAATTTTGGCCCTGCGAATATTAGATAGTGGATCCCAAATAAGAGACCCGAATTCTAAAATAGGTCTTACTGAGGAGATGTATAGTTGTTTGGTAACTGTAGGGTCATTGAATTCCTTTGCCCATCTTTTAATGAAGGCCAGTACACTAAATGCTTTAATAATTATCATCGAAATGTGTTGAACAAACTCTAATTTGGCATCTAAAAGAACACCCAGATCCAGGATTTTATTTACTTGCTCCAAGTGGTAATCTCCAAATTTGTAACAACCAAATTCACCTAATTTTCTAGTAAAGTCCATGTGTTTGCATTTTTTTTAATTTAATTCTATTAAATTTATGTGGCAACATCTATAAAAATTATTTAGATCATGTTGTAGGTGAATTTGTTCACAATAATTCTTATAGCTTAAGAAAATCTTGACGTCATCAGCATACATAAGAACATTTGAGGCTTTTATTAAACTTGGTAGATCATTTATAAAAATATTAAATAAAATTGGTCCAAGATGACTTCCTTGAGGCACACCAGATTTAACTATAATATTCTTTGAAGTAGTATTATTAAAATAAACACGTTGATTTCTGTTGATCAAGTAAGATTTTATCCAGCTTATGCTGTTTGCTGTAAAGCCCATCAAATATAATTTTTTGAGTAAAAGATCATGATTTACTTTATCGAAAGCTTTACTGAAGTCAATATATATAACGTCGGTATGTAGCCCGTTGACGAAACCCCGATTTACCAAAGTTGTAAGTTGTAAAATATTAGTTGAAATAGAGCACCCCTTACGAAAACCATGTTGTGAGTGTGATATTAAAGAACAAACCTGATGACAGAGATTATCCGTTAAACATTTTTCAAATAGTTTGGGAATAGCACAAAGCTTAGCTATTCCTCTATAGTTAGCTACATTCGATTTGTTTCCAGATTTAAATAAAGGAATAATATATGAATCTTTCCATAATGTAGGAAAATGCCCATGTTTAATGGATGAATTAAATTTAAAGAGAAAACCACAAAAATAACATTTGATGTTGTATTTTTTGTGTGTAATATTTACATATACATACATACACATATTAAATAATACAAATAATATACATATATTCTATATATGTATATCCATAAAAACTGCATGGTAGAAATAAATCGGTATATTATTTTATTTACATAATTTTCTGCAATATTTTGTTGTGGGGAAAATACATTTTTTTGCATTAACAGAGTGTCACTTCATTTTGCTCAGCGTGACCATGCCACAGTAGATGGCGCCACAATTTTTGTTCTAATTAGCTTTGCAATAGTTATTTCTATTTTAACATGAATGTTAATATTTTCAACTGGATATCATACAGAACAATGTTAAGAGTATACACGGGCTGGTCTTTTATTTCATACGTTTTTTATTATTCTTTTACAAATATGAACATAAGTTTGGCATGTTAACTTTTTGTTGTCTTTACAAAATAGAGTTACCGAGTTCATCAATGAGTTTTTTGCTTTCAAAACAGTTCTACATAGTTATATAGAATTATTATTCTGCTTTACCTACAAAATATCTGATTGCGATTACATCTAATTTTTAAAAATTGTTTATAATTATTACTAAAGCATTATTATTCACATAAATACAAAATTGCACTTTTTAAATTTTCCATTCAAGTTTAAGAAAATATCAATTCTAAAAACTGGAATTAAAAATTTCCAATTATAAATTACAATTAATTGAATTTCAGAAAATCATACCAAAACGTCGGAAATTGTAATTTTAAATTTAGAAGACATCAATTGCATCTTTAATATATAAATTTTATTCGTTAAACACAAATTGAAATTCAAAAAAAAAAAAAAACCATCAAATACCTATGTTTACATTTAAAAAAAATTTTACATTTAAAAAAATATTGACATTCAGGAGAAATTAATAGCTTTTCAGTACCGCGATTCAGTAACTTATTTTAACGATAGTCGAATCGTTAAAAAAAGAAAATTGCAAAATTATCAGTAACATTTTTAAACGATATTCGCTATTGTTAAAGTCAGCTGTTGTTGTTATCTAAACGACAACCATTTTTGTGTTGTTTATTCAATCGATAAAAACTTAAATTTTTAGGTTGAAATGTCGTCATACATAAATAAAAATCATAAAATAGTGAAAATATTTTGCTTTTATTAAAAAACTTTTTTATATAAATAAAAAAATTAAATTGCAATTCAATTCATTATTACATTTTGAAATAAATAAACAGAAATATTAGTAAAAAAAAAAAAGATATTAAACATAAAATCATCCTGTCAAACACGAAGTAGTTTGTTTTTTTTTTATTCTTCTTTGTGTTTTTCGCTTATTTTGACAGAGATGCCACTCCTTTACAATTTAAATAAATAGAAAAATAGATTTGTCGACTGCCGTTAAGATGTATGTACTAAAGGTGCTATTACACGAAGTGTTTTTTACATATGTACTGTCACTTTTTTTATCCGCATGTCTGTCAAAATTGTCTTTTATATACGATTCATAATTTTTGCTATCATACGTGCATATGTATTTCCGTTTGCCATGACCTCTAAATGTAAGCAACAGCTGGTTTAATTTGTGAATTTACAAAAATTTATTGTTAAAAAAAAGTTATATATATTTTAATTGTTAATTAATATTAAACAATTTATTTTTCTTTCAATTTTAATCTTTATAATTTACTCTGTTTTTCTTTCGCCACAAGCAGTGTTGTATGTTCATATGTTTGTCATGCAAAAATAGAACCTGTTCTAATTGAAAAATGTACATGTGACTTTCCTCATGTATTGTACATAAACAATGTTTCATATGTATCACACGATGTGTACAACTTTTGTTGTGGGATAATTTGACAGTACATATAGCACCTTTAGTGATTCACTTAATCCTTAGTGCAAACAACAATAGCTGTCGATATATTTTGCGATTGTCGGATCGTTGAAATATACAGAATTACACTACAGAAAACATTAATTTAAATTCAAT
Source organism: Cordilura impudica (assembly GCA_963682025.1). Lineage (NCBI taxonomy): Eukaryota > Metazoa > Arthropoda > Insecta > Diptera > Scathophagidae > Cordilura > Cordilura impudica. The sequence continues at coordinate 291,385,393 of OY821517.1, forward strand.
GAATTTTAGAAAACGTCAAATGATATTTAAGAATTGCGAACATAAAAATTGTTACATAAATAAACGCAATTTGATGAGAATGTTATTTTTTATATACATATGTATAGTATATATCTTCACAATTTTTTTTTGGATGAAAATTTAAAGTTTTTCAGAAAATAAAGATAACAAATTATTTTATTTAAAATGTTTGGGACATTTGGTATTTTTGCGTTTCGCATCCCTAATTTGAATATTTATTATTATAAATTTATTCTCTATGTTTTCCAAATATGGCAATATTTTAATAAAAAAATTGAGAGAATTTTTTTTGGGTTATTATTTTGTTACTCCATCCGACCTATACGGACGCAATGAAGAAATATTTGGCCAGTTAAAAGAAACTATACAGCCATCTCCAATTAGCACGATTTAATGCATATAGCCACCCTAAACAACCGTTATCTTTGCAATGGAGGTTAAGGCGAGCTATTTAATTAGCAAAAACTAAATTAAACGAGAAGTTATGTCATATAACCGGAAACGCATGCATATTTTTCCAATATTTTGTTTACATTTATTATCAATACTCAAACCGAGGTGGAGGGTATCAAAGATTCGGCACAGCCGAATTTAACACTCTTGTTATTTTTGAGTTTGTTATTTCTTTGTTTTTTGAATTTTTTTTTTGTTTATATTTTAAATTTACTTAAAATTTTTTTTTTTTTATAAAATAAAATTTTTGGAAAAATTATATATTTCTGTTTCCTTATTTGAATTTTAAATTTGTTTTCAATTTCACATATTTGTTCAACCATGTTTGACAAATTTCATTTCACTTAAAACAAATGTCTTAAGAAATTTTTCAAATTAACTTTCCTCGATATAATTGAAACTGTTGAAAAATTGAAACTTTTAAATTTTTTCGCTTTTAGAATTTGTTTTGTTTTCTTATATTAACTATGTGTGTGTGTTTGTTGTTTCTTACTGTGTGTCAATGCCAAGCATTTGAAAGCTAGTTTTAACAATCTCAGTTGAAGATCGAGTCATAAAACCGTGTCATAAATTCATTAAATGCTAACTGGGTTTTTATGCCAAGTGAAGAATATGTTTTTTTTTCGAATGATCTTGCTTATTAGCAATGTGAACATATTTGGCGTACTAATGTGTGTGTGTGTGTATGTGTGTGTGTGTGTTGTGCAAAGTAAAAACTTGGATCTTAAAATTCTTTATGTAAATTTTTATATCGTACATGCATGATCATAAATTTTTAAATACTCTAAGATCTGCCACTCTTGCTTTTATGATCCAATTGCAGTTTACACATCCTCATTTATATATGATTCTTGTTTAAACAATAAGCACGTCAGATCTGAACTTTATCATGTATGAACATTACAAATAAATAAAAATAATAAATCCGGCTCTTTAAGCTTCAATGGATGTTATAAAAAGATATACAATATTAATTACCTAATTTGCCGAAAGCCATGACGTAAGCATTCTTTTAGACAACCTAGACCTATTGAGATTGAGATTTATATTGAGGTTGCTTTTAAAATCTTTAATTCTCTTAATTGGAATATAATTCTTCTTTTCGAATAATTAAATGATATTGTGACCAGAAAGCTGTCAACCTTTAAACTTTTCTACATATTTTTAGCATTAGTGTCATTAAATTTATATCAACTTTCCTTAAAGATCTCTTCAACTAAATAAGTATTTCAGTTAATTCACAACAACTATACTTTAACAATGACAACTCAAGTTAAGCATGTACATTGTACATACTTTATTCTTACATATATATAATCGTCTTAGGCTAAAATTCAGTTTCTTTTTTTTTTAATATCTATCCACCAATAACACTAGCATAATTATAACAACAACAATTTGTCGTTTTTGTGTATGTCTAATGTATTTCCACTTCTTGTTTTTTTACATCTATTTGTAGTGACACTTCAATATCAACGAGAGTTGACATGCTGACGCCGGCCATAGAAGTATACAAACCACCACTCTGACATAAGGATGACACGGTGGAGAGCAATTTAGGTAATCCATCGACAAGTAGCGATTTTTAGCAAAAGCTAATAATAACCACACAAGTTGAGCTTAATAATGCAACTACTCCAACAACAAACACAACATCAATTGCGTTGACTAAAACAAGAACGACTACAACAGCCATAGCAACAGCAAAAGCAGTAAAATTAACACCCACAACTACAACTTGTACTACAGCAGCAACAACAACTACTACGGATAATCTATTTGTTCTTCCATCATAGTGTCAATCAAAAAACCATAAAAATACAAAAACAAAATATAAACCATAAATGTAATATAAAATTAAATAATCGATTGAAACGAAGCAGAAACAGAAGCAGAAGCAGGAAGCAGAAGAACTGTTATTAAAAATAATAATAATAATTCCCATAATATACCTTATATGTATTACTCATACATACATATACAATATATATATAGTATATATATTTATACATAATAAAACCACAACAAATACAACTTACATGAAACAAAACAGCCATAACCAGAACTAAATACGAATAATACGAATGAATCATGTAACAAACCAACCAACCAACTAATAAACAAGCATACACGCACACATACACACACATGTTACACACCAGAACACAGAAGTACACCTAAATATATACTAAGTATAAACATATAGAGAGGGATGCATTGGATACAAAAACTATTTAGGAAAACTTATACCCACATATTTAATGGAAGAAAAACAACAACATATAACAACAAATTATATAAAAAATGCATAAGCAACAATGTTACAAAATGAAAATTACATAACAATTAACAGAGTTTTTGTTTTTGTTAAACTAAAAAAGGAGAGCTGATAAATAAAACAGGGCTCAATAATTAATTGCTAGTTTAAACTTAGTTAATTGGACGTTTGAACAACATTTTATGTAAATGTGTAAAAAAAATTTTTCAAAATTTAATAGATAAACAGTTGTTTTATATTTGAAAACATATCTAGACAGAATTAATTAATTTTCAAACATATTTTTTTTTTTTTTAAACTTAAATGAGCTTTTCACAGTCAGTGTACCGGCATTTTAGAAAGGGCTACTCTATCGAAAACGGTAGTTTAAAAAAAATCTTAAAAATTTTTACTTATTGCACAAAATAAATGAGTTTTCGATTGATGTAAGCTGCAAGTCCCAGTTCACACAAGGCAATCTTTGTTGCGCAATTTTTGAGTTTATAAGAGAGAGGGGAAAGAAGAGAGGTATTTGGTATGGAGTTATTTGTATTCGGCAATTAGTTTTGTTGTTCATAATTATAAACACGAAGTTAGCTGCAGGTTATTATTTAACATTTCTTTTCATTCTTTGATTCGCTGTGAAAAATTATTATTATTATTTCATTTATTTTATTATTTTTTTTTTTTTTCTTTGACTTCCATTTTTTCACACAAATAGATTTTTCACTTTGAACCAATAATAAATTCTTTTAACACAAACTAAATAAAATGAACTGTCAAAAATGAAAGAATTTGAAAGTAAAAGAAAACGAAAAGTTGCAGCAATAAATTTCTTTGTGTGAACATTAAGGCAACTTTAAAAGAGAATTGAAAATAAGTGGTGTAACGAAAATTGCCTAGTGTGAACCGTGACTAAGACGGCATAAAAATAATTCAAAATTGTTTAAGCGTCTTTACGATCTATGATACAAAACAATTAAGCTGGCGTTATTTTTCAATAATTTCGATTAGTTTTTTTTATACCCTCCAGACCTCAGTGACAGAGGGTATATATAGGTTTGTCATTCCGTTTGTAACGCATCGAAATAAATTACTGAGACCCCAAAAAAATATAGTTTCTTGATCCTTATAATAAGGGAAGTTGATTTACCAATTACCGTCTGTCCGTCTGTCCGTCTGTCTGTGGAAATCACGATCACGCCGTCAATATCCAAGCTAGACCGGTCGTTTTTGTATATCGTCTACTAAGATCCCAAAGGAGTTGCTATTTAAAATCGTCAAAATCGGTCAAAGGGTTCACGAGCTATGAATGAAAATTTGAAAAACTCTTGAAACAATAAAATTTTTCAGTGTGTTTGCTGTTTTTCTTAAGAAATGTTGTATATGTTGTAATTCTTCGTATTGTTGAAGTCATTACAGTTGTGTGTATTTTAATACTGCACGTGTCACATTGGCCTAAGCAAGTTTTGCCACATATTTTTCTATCATTAAAATTAAATATTAAAAATTAAAAATTAATAAAAATGAAAAGTGGAAAATGAAAAATGAAAAATGGAAAATGAAAAATGAAAATGGAAAATGGAAATTGAAAAATGGAAAATGGAAATTGAAAAATGGAAAATGAAAATCGAAAATTGAAAAACTAAAGATGAAAAATGGAAAATGAAAAATGAAAAATGAAAAATAAAAAATAAAAAATGGAAAATGGAAAATGAAAAATGAAAATTAAAAATTGAAAATCGGAAATGAAAAATGTAAAATGGAAAATGAAAAATGAAAAGTGGAAAATGAAAATTGAAAATGAAAAATCAAAAATGGAAAATGAAAAATTAAAAATGGACATGAAAAATGAAAAATGAAAATTATTGGGGCGAGGTAACTCCTTTTCCCAATAATATGAGTTAATAAGAAAACACTAACTGGTCTGTGTGTAAGCAAAAAGAAAGCGTCCTGCTTTATTGAATTCTTTCTTATAACTAACTTACAGTAATGAGATTTATGCTGTATTTGGTGTTCTAAACCATTTATGTACTTCAAGTATATAAAATTAAAAAATTGGCGCGATTCTAATAGCCAGTTAAATTATTACATGGTAACTTAACGAAAGTTGCTCAGTGAGTATTAGTAATAAGAGATCAGTAGAAAATTGAGATTAGAGATTAGCAAAAGATAAAAACATATATATGTATAAAAACCACGTCTGTTGAACACGGTTCAACAAAAATTGAAAAATGGAAAATGAAAAATGAAAAATGGAAAATGGAAAATGGAAAATGAAAAATGCAAAATGGAAAATTAAAATTAAAAATGAAAAATGAAAAATGGAAAAATGGAAAAATGGAAAATGAAAAATTAAACATTAAAAATTAAAAGTGAAAAATTAAAAATGAAAAATGAAAAATGAAAGATGTGTAGGCGTACACTTTGTAAAAAACCACTTGTTTAAAAAAATATATTTTAAATCATAACACAAAATATATTAAGTCAAAATGAAAAAATAAAATATTCATTCGAATTTTATATTAAAAACTATCGGACGTGTATTTTCTTTCAATAAAATATATATACACACGATAATTGGTGACCCCGAGTTTATATTAAATTACACGACCGCGTTTGAATTAAGTAAATAATTTAATATTTAGCGCGCACAATTTTACATAAATATTCCGTAATGCCAAACACTAGAGCATCAGCTACAACGAGTTCTACCGATGGAACTGCTGCCGTTTCAAGCAATCCCGGTGTTCCAGCTTCGTCAACTACTACCACAGTTTCGCTCAAATTTCCTCGTTTTTGGATGGAAAATCCAGCTTTGTGGTTCGCTCAAGTCGAGGCGCAGTTTGAACTTCATCACATAGAAGCTGCCAAAATTAAATTTTTTACCATTATCACTGCATTGGAATCAGAAATGCTCTCACAGGTTAGTGATATTGTTTTAAATCCGCCGAACGATGCATATGAAAAAATCAAGCATCGACTTATTGAGCATTTTTCTGTGTCTGAGGAAAACTGTATCAAACAGCTCCTCAACAACATAGATATCGGTGACAAGAAACCGAGCTCGTTGCTCCGCGAAATGCGAATGCTAGCAAACGGTGGTGTTTCGGAGGATTTCTTGCGCACCATGTGGATGCAACGACTCCCATCGCAGACGCAAGCCATATTGTCAACATCTACAGAATCTCTGGACAACATTTCTAAGATGGCGGATAAAATCGGAGACATATCCACTTCAACTCCAACTATTGCAGCCATTAATCCATCGTTTGATTTTTCTGAGATGAAGAAACAAATCGAGGAACTTACCACCGCTATTCAAGAGCTAAAAACCCGACGCCCAAGAAGCATTTCGCGATCGCGTTCCAAAGTCAGAGCAAATTCCCCATCTGGTATTTGCTATTATCATCATCGTTTTGGACGAAATGCAAAAAAATGCCGACAGCCATGCTCTTTCAACAACGTTTCGCAGCCGGAAAACTTCTAGACTGGTCACTAGAAGCATCTAGTGGCCGCTTACCAGTAGCTAATCGCTTATTTATTTACGACAAAGAGTTTAGCAAACATTTTCTGGTCGATACAGGCGCTGACATCTCTGTCCTACCTGTATCAAATTCATCTAACCAAAAATGTCACCCAGAAAAATACAAACTTTTTGCGGCTAACGGCACGCCAATAAACACTTACGGCGATGTCTTAATTTCGCCGACACTTGGGTTGCGTCGTTCATTCGATTGGAAGTTCGTGCTTGCCGATGTCGCTCATCCGATCATTGGAGCGGATTTCTTAAAAAATTTTGGTCTGCTCGTCTATTTAAAAAAATGTCAACTTATCGACTCCGAGACAGGACTTTGTTCCCAAGGACGTCTGGGATCGATTTCGAATTATTTGGAAGTGAAAACAATGGTTCATGGTACACCATACCACGATTTACTTTCTCGTTTCCCAGATATAACCAATCCATCTACCGCCTCTAGGAATACAAAACATGGCGTAGAGCATGTCATCGAAACGAGGGGAACTTCTTTTTCAACAAAGCCTCGCAGACTTGCTCCAGACAAACTTGAAATTGCAAAACGCGAGTTCCAATTTATGGTTGATCAAGGACTTTGCTGTCCTTCGAAGAGTAGTTGGGCAAGCCCTTTACACATGGCAGCAAAGAAAAATGGTCAATGGCGACCATGTGGGGATTATCGCCGGTTGAATGCTCAAACAATTCCTGACAGATACCCTATACCACACATCCATGATTTTACTCAAAGTCTGAATGGAACAACAATTTTTTCAACAATTGATTTGGTGCGCGCATACAATCAAATCCCTGTAGCACCGAAGGACGTTCCGAAAACGGCTATCATTACGCCTTTTGGATTGTTCGAATTCAAATACATGACATTTGGGTTGCGCAACGCTGGGCAAACTTTTCAGCGCTTCATGCATGAGGTTTTACGCGGACTAGATTTTTGTTTCCCATATATAGATGACATATTGGTTGCTTCAAAAGATGAAACGCAACATTTCCAGCATCTTGAACAACTATTTGAACGACTTCAACATTATGGCCTTGTTATCAATTTGGTGAAATGCGATTTTGGAAAAGCTTTTGTAACATTTCTTGGTCATCGCGTCGAAAGTGATGGTATTCGTCCAGTTCCCGAAAAAGTTTCCGCAATCATTAACTATCCGCAGCCCAAAACAGTTAAAGAAGTGAGACGTTTCGTAGCCATGATAAATTTTTATCGAAGATTCATCCCAAATGCTGCATCAACCCAGATTCCGCTGATCGTTTTTCAGAAGGGTAATAAGAAAAACGACAAAACTCCAATTGTTTGGACCGATGAAGCAAACTCGGCGTTCGAAAAATGCAAATCCGACCTTTCTAACTGCACACTTCTTGTTCACCCTTGCGACAGCTTACCAATCTGTGTCATGGTCGATGCTTCAAATGATGCTATTGGTGGTGTTTTGCAACAGATGTCTCCAAATGGTTGGAAACCACTTAGTTTTTATTCGAAGAAGCTTAGTGACACACAAAAGAAGTACAGCACCTACGACCGTGAACTTTTAGCTGCATACTCCGTGGTAAAGTACTACCGCCACATGCTTGAAGGCCGAAACTTTATCATCTTTACTGATCACAAGCCACTGACTTTCGCTTTTAAGCAAAGCTCAGAAAAAGCCACGCCTCGTCAATTTCGTCATCTTGATTTCTTATCGCAGTTCTCCACTGATATACGTCATATCAGCGGTCAGGAGAATGTGGTTGCAGATGCATTATCTCGTATCTCAACCATATCGACGCCAAACCCTTTTGATTTTAACGAGCTAGCAGAGGCACAAAAAACTGACAAGGCCTTGCAAGATTTCTTGTCACAAAATAAGCCATCGTCTTTAATTTTAAAATCCATACAATTTCTACCCGAATCTGTTCCTATCTTCTGTGATATCTCCACAAAAACCGCTCGTCCATTTGTTCCAGCATGTTTACAACGAAAAGTTTTCGATTCTATTCATAATTTGTCACATGGTGGTGTAAATGCCACATCGAAGATCATTCAACAACGTTACGTATGGCAGAATATGAAAAATGACATCAGAACCTGGACTCAACAATGTATTACATGCCAACGTGCAAAAATCCATCGCCACACACACAGCAAAATTGGTTCGTATGCACCAATTTCAGAACGTTTCAATCACATCAACATAGATTTGGTTGGACCTCTTCCGACGTGTAAAGGACACACTTACATCCTTACATGAATCGATCGATTCACTCGCTGGCCAGAAGCCATTCCTATAGTGGATATTCGAGCTGTGACGGTTGCAGATGCTTTTTATAGTGGTTGGATTGCTCGATTCGGAGTACCGTCAAAAATATCTACAGATCAAGGTCGCCAGTTTGAATCTCAACTCTTCAAGGAATTGACACACCTTCTTGGTGCACAGCGCATCCGCACAACACCGTATCATCCATGTTCGAATGGAATGATCGAGAGGTGGCATCGATCTCTAAAGACTTCAATCATGTGTCACAATACTGCAAATTGGATGGATGTTTTACCAACGGTATTACTAGGATTAAGAGCAAGTTTCCGTGAAGATGTAAACACAACACCATTTGAGCTAACATATGGTGCTACAATCAAGCTACCAGGTGAAATTCTCAGCGAAGCACAAGATTCATTACCGACCGACGATTTCGTAAAAGCCCTTAAGTCTAAGATGAACGCTTTAAAACCCGTGGCCCCTGTGCACAAAACCAACCGTACAGTTTTCGTGTCAAAACGACTTGAAAGCTGCTCACACGTTTTCGTTCGACGAGATTCTATTAAGAAACCATTTCAACCTCCTTACGATGGACCTTTTCCAGTTATTAAACGCACTGAAAAGACGTATACGCTCGAGATCAACGGCACGCAAAAAACAATTTCGATCGATCGTCTAAAGCCTGCATTCTCGCTTAATATTGATATTTGCGAAGACTTTAAGACCATAACTTTTCCCATGACATCTCCTGCTCAACCTCCAATGCAGAAACATGTTCACCTTTCTAGCCGAATTCCTTGTAGACGTGGTCGAAAGGTGGTATTTAGGTAAAGATTTTTTTGTCATTTTAAAATCTCTAGGGGGGAGTAATGTAGGCGTACACTTTGTAAAAAACCACTTGTTTAAAAAAATATATTTTAAATCATAACACAAAATATATTAAGTCAAAATGAAAAAATAAAATATTCATTCGAATTTTATATTAAAAACTATCGGACGTGTATTTTCTTTCAATGAAATATATATACACACGATAGATGAAAAAAAGAAAATGGAAAATGGAAAATGAATAATTAAAAATGGAAACTGGAAAATGGAAAATGAAAAATTTTAAATTAAAAATGGCAAATGGAAAATGAAAAATTAAAAATTTTAAATTAATAATGGCAAATGGAAAATGAAAAATTAATAAATTAAAAATGAAAAATCGAAAGCGGAATATGGAAAATGAAAAATTAAAAATGAAAAATGAAAAACGAAAAATGAAAAATGGAAAATGAAAAATTAAAAATTAAAAATGGAATATTGAAAATGAAAAATGAAACATGAAAAATGAAAAATGGAAAATGGAAATTGAGAAATGAAAAATGGAAAATGAGAAATTAAAAATTAAAAACTAAAAATGAAACACGAAAGATGAAAATCGAAAAGTGGAAAATAGAAAATGATAAATTAAAAACAAGTAAGAAAATTATAGTCGGTCTAGGCCGACTATACGATACCCTATACCATGCGTTTAGAAATTCTATCTCTTAGGCCCAATTAACTGGACATAGAAAATAAGCAAAAACCAAATTTTAGTGGGATTCTAATTAATTTTTTTTGGCTGCAGATATGAAAAAGTTCATATCGGATGATATATCTATATGCGGACTAGGTCCAAAAATGGACCGATCCTGATCATGTTTGGTAAAGTCTCTTTTATTTTGCAAAAATATATACAAACAAAATTTGAGAAGAATCAGTGCAATATTTTTATCTTTTAATAGATTTAAGTGAAGATCGGGAAGCCGCTCTATATGGGGCCAAAGGGATTATTTTTGGACTACTCATTAATGGATGTAATGAATGCATACAAACCCAATTTGAGTAAGATCTATATGACAATTTGGATCTTATGGCAATTTATGTCGATTTCATAGGGGTAATTTGTATGGGGGCTAGGTCTGAACATGGACCGATTCTCACCAATTTTAACAGCGTTTATCCCATAGCCGATAAAAGCTTACACACCAAATTTTATCAAAATATATTCATATTTGCGACCTGCAGTTTGATTAAAAGGTTTACATGGACACACAGACGGACGGACGGACGGACGGACGGAAGGACGGACGGACATTGTTAAATCAACTCAGAAAGTGATTCTGATTCGATCGGTATAATTAAAGATGGGTCTAGGTCAAATATTTTTGGTTGTTACAAACAGCAGCACAAAGTCATTATACCCAAACCACATAGTGGTATAGGGTATAATGAAAATTGAAAATGAAAAAGATGGAGGGTATCAAAGATTCGGCCCAGCCGAATTTAATACTCTTACTTGTTTTTTTTTTTTTTTTTTTGTAAATGTTCTTTTCGGCTAAAGTCAGATTTCAATTTAAAAGGCCGAAGAACCACTAATATATATATATTTTAAATTTAAAATTTAAGTGTAAATAATATATTTAGTTTCTACCGCAATTCTTTCTAATAAACAGTTTTTTTTTTCACCAAATACACTATACCACTCTGTGATCAGGGTATAATGAACTTGTAATGATGTGTTTAGCTAGCAAAAATAACTGACCCATACCCAAATATCTATCATTATAGCAATGGCCTCAAAATCATTTCTATGACAATTTAGCGATGTCCGTCCGTCCGTCGACAGCTCAATTCCAGAACATGCTAAGTCGAAAAAGTGAGTTTTGCAGGAGAAGCTCTTAAAGTTTACGGAAGATATCTCGAAAACTATATGAACTAGAACTTTGAGTTTTTCACTGTTTTTAATAAAAATTTGAAACAATTCTTTTAGCGCTCTCGAATTTTTAAGTCTGTAATACTTAAAAATGACATAGCATTCTTTAGCACGTACATAAATTTATCAAGTATTCACGTAAGTCGAATTAGCATCTTTTTGAAATTTCTTCAATGTTTTCGTTGGTAGTCCAAGTATACATAACATTGTATGGTTTGGTTTGATAGTACCTGAAGTGATAAACTCAATATGCGTACATAGACGAACTTATATTTTAAGTCAATATTAATAACAAACTTTTTTTTTTGTCCATGTCCTTTAACTCTCTAGATTTTATTTGTTCGCGGTTTTAAACATTTCAAAAAAATCACATTTATTTTTTTTTGGAATACGAAATGATACGTTAAAATTATTTTTAAAAAAGAGGGGATATTGGGGTAAATATGTCTTTAAATTGGTATCATGACCATTTTTGGTTAAATCATTATTCGTACAAACGATAGAATTGTCCCACTGATGAGATCTCTTCATCTCAGTACACCTCTTCGGCAATAGTGAGATTCTACTAATGGAAACTCTTTAACGTGCATGTTTACAATATTTTGAATTTCTATTATTTCTTCATTTGGCTGAGTTAATTTTGGCTCTTTTATATGGTGATATGAATCCTGAATTAGAATGTTTTTTATGTACAACAGTTTGAACTGGTGCGCTATTGGAAATTTGACCCGTTTTTCAAGAATAAATTAATAACAGCTAGATGAGGAGGATTTAAAAAAGGAAAGTTGATTTTAATGAAAATGAATCTTGTTGGCATATTTTCAACGGTTCCAACTGGTCCCAACTAGTCTCTTTGGGACTACTTATGGGTTGGTCCCCTTTTAAACTAGGAATATTTTTTGTTTTTAATTTTATTAAAACCCCTATTTTTTAATTTGTAGAAAACTTTGTCCGTTTTAAAAAAAACCAAAAGGGTTATAAAAAAAACAAGCATGATGTTTGCGGCTAAACCCATCAAATTGATCTTTTCGCTTTACATACTGATTGATTGAACATTTTATTGTAATTTCTCTGTATTTACCATTAATTATTGTCTTTTATTTCCTTTTTAATCTTTACTACAGTTGACCCTTCATCACATGAAAAATTATTTATCCCGAAATTGCGATAATAAAAATCAAAATTTTTTTTAGGTTTTAAAATTTTCAAACAATTATATTTCATTTTTTAAAGTTCGTTTTCTAAATCTATTTGATTTAATTCTTCTTCATACTCCTTACTTCAAACTACGGTAAAATCGTTTTCGTTTTCACTGGATTCTTCAACAACGTTAATATTTCTGTAGTACGCAACATATTTACAACTTCACGGGGAAGTTGCATGCGGGTTCCTTTTTGAACTCGTTTTTCCAAACATATTGATGAAATAAAAGCATCCGACATGTCCAATGCCCTGTGAAAAATATCAGTAATATTGTTTTCGCGACTATTTTTACGTGCATGATGCAAGCGGTCAGATTTATATACTTTGTTACGCGCCTCAGCAGCTTCTTCTCCGAAACAGCCTACAAGCATTATTGTGTTGTTAATAATTTCTTTTACACGAATCAATTCTTTGTGGACTGCTGCAGTCATGGGAAGCCAAGGATGTTTTGTTATGATAATCCTAGCTGTATCATGACAGTAAGCTTGAAATTTATCAACATCCAATGGAAATTGGCAGCATAATGAAATTAGAATCATTTTGAGCGGGTATATTAAACTTTCGTCAATTCCAGTTACTTTTGCAAAAGTTTTATGATAAAAAAACGTTCTACGGGAAGTATTGCCATCATTTGTGTTACCAAAGCCACCGACTTTGGGTTTGTCAATCAAAAGGCCCATTTTCTCTCGAAATATATTTTGAGTGTTTAATTTTCTGTTCGAAACTGCTTCTCGATCTTCTTCCTTTCTTATTTGACATTTTTTATCTCGCACTTATACCCTGCATGCAAAATGAATTCAAAAAAGCGGATCCAACAGTGCAAAGGGCTTATACCATGCTTTAGGGTACCTTCTTTTGCCTGGAACTTTTGACTTTCGAAATGACGATGATGACGACAGCATAAGCTTCTGTAATGCCACGACAAATTTGGTTTTAAGCCAATTTCGGTTTTGCTGTTCAAACTCTACCGTGATATTTCTCCAATTTTTTCAACAAATTTTTGCAAAAAGATCGTACCTTTTCCCTAAATATCTCAAATGATTTATCGTACTTTTGTATTTTCCCTTTACATAATTAAAAACAGCGTCATTTTTGCACATTTTATCTTTTTCGCCGACAAAACTTTAGTTTGTTCGCTATATTGCAAGCAGAGGTTAACTGAAAAAAAAATGAGATTTTTCAAAAGCCGGGAAAAATGGGAACGTAAAATTTATAAAATAAACTCAAAATTGAATACCTTACGCATTTCTGATGTTAACAACATTGCCTAAGTTAGCCAAAATTTGAAAAGTCTATCCGAAGTTCACTTTAAGAAACTTAACCTCAATTTTCAGGTTAAATAGGAAACACACATTCTTCCATCAAAAAGAGTTTTTTTTAACTTTCTTTTTTGCAGTTTTATTCATCATTACATTCATCTTTCTTTTCCATATTCATTAAAATACTTTTATTCACGTTTAACAACAGTATTTCGGCTTTGTACGTGCACTAATTTTGAACTATTTTTGAAGCGCTGAACATGTTGTTTACAAATAGTAACTTTGACAGCGTGCTAATCAGCTGACGTTTGTTATTTACAAAAACAAAACTTAGCGTCGTTGAGCTTGATGTTTGCTTTATCGAATGCAATCAAAAAAAATTACTTTTCAAGCATCAAAAATTTGATTAAATTCTTGAAAAACGGGTCAAATTTCCCATTGAAACCGTATTCAAAAACATATTTTTGCATATTAGTATCCCTTGTTTCCATGGTATCTTTTTGAAAACACAGAAAGTACTTTCTTAACTTTGCTTTGCGAAAACTTTCCGTATTTCTGCACACTTTTTTATATAATGTTAAATTTGATATATCTATATGCCCATTAAAGTTCTTGATTCCCAATGTTATAAAAGTGTTCAAAAGTCTGCATTTTTTTTCTTCACATACTGTTTGCAGCATTTCATTCAACAAGATTTTTATAGTTCTTTCCTTGGCTTTCAACAACCACTTGCATTTAAATACTGCCTACCTCGGCTTTTTAAAACTTTTGCCTTATGTCTGCGAGGGTTTTTTTTTATTTTCAGTGTGATGGGGCTGCACGCTGGAGCCGATTCCAATGAACCTGTATCAGATGAGTCATTTATTGGGTCATATTCGCTGGCACTCTCGGGGAATGGTTCTGAAATGTCTTTTTTAGTATTATAACTAACTTATACAATTCATAATTATATATGTCGAAACTGGAATCACTATCTGGACAAATTATTATGGTCGATAATGGAGGAGACAAATCAGGGGACACTTAACTGAATACTCCTGTATCTACCTGAATATTTCCTAATAACATATCTTGAAATGAATAAACCAAACCATTCAAAATTTACACTACTTTTTTAAATTACCTATATTTTCCCTATTATATGTAATCATCATGTTATTGGTTTTCGATTCTTCTTTTTTCAAAAGGCAGTAGACTAATTTTGGCTTCTAACATTATATATAAATAATACCTTTAAACATATTTTGGACCAGTTTCAGCATTTTTCTTGAACGAGAACTTATTTTATTCGTAAAAATACACAAAAGTGGGTCCCTCTTCTGCTGTTAGCTTTGTGCAAATTAAAACATGATAAGTAGACATACAAGTTAAATTATTTTTTCAAATTAGTAGAAAACTCTGCTAACTACACTTGGAGGTGTAAAAAACTATGCGTTGATCATGCTAAGTATACATAGTTAACACGACACTAATAAATGTCAATTCCGTATCATGTTAAGTCTACTTAGAATATCATCAGATTTAAAAAATTCAAAACCAAAGTATGCAACGTACATTAAGGTGGTTCGGTCGCCATAGAAAAAAAAAAGTCGAGCCAGTCACCCCTAGGATTAGAGATTAGTTGAAGACGATTCCGAAAAATATTTTTTTTTCCACGCCCCTGTATACCGCCCTTTTAGTTTTTTGTATACTACGTCGCCATTTATAGTCCGATCATAACATATTGTATACTGTTGTTCATGCCTTCATAATAGCTACATTTCTGCCTTTAGTAATTTTTGACTCCGACGTCAAATTCTGGTAGTGACTTTGACAATCTCGGTTCCTACCCATCCTAATGCCGACCATTTTGAAACACAAGGAAAGCGGCTTTAATTTCATGAAATTTTTTCATCAAAAGTATTAACTTCTTAATTCATAAACAACAAGTAAGAAAATTATAGTCGGTCTAGACCGACTATACGATACCCTATACCATGCGTTTGGAGACCATATCTCTTAGTCCCAACTAACTGGACATAGAAAATAAGCATAAACCAAATTTGAGTGGGATTTTTATTAATTTTTTTTGGCTGCAGATATGAAAAAGTTCATATCGGATGCTATATCTATATGGGGACTTGGCCCAAAAATGGACCGATCCTGACCATGTTTGGTAAAGTCACTTATATTTTGCAAAAATATATACAAACAAAATTTGAGAAGAATCAGTGCAATATTTTTGTTTTTTGATAGATTTAAGTGAAGATCGGGAAGCGGCGTTATATGGGGGCTATGACTAAGAGTTGTCCCATAGGGATCATTTTTGGACTACTAATTAACGGATGTAATAAACACATACAAACACAATTTTACTAAGATCCATTTCATAGGGGTCATTTGTATCGGGACTAGGTCTGAACATGGAGCGATTTTCACTAATTTCAATAGCGTTCATCCTGTGGCTGATGAAAGCTTACATACCAAATTTCATCAAAATATATTCATATTTGCGACCTTCAGTTTGATTACAAGCTTTACATGGACACACAGCTAGTGATTCTGATTCGATCGGTATAATAAAAGATGGGTCTAGGTCAAATATATTTGGTAGTTACAAACAGCAGCACAAGGTCATTATACCCAAACCACATAGTGGTATAGGGTATAAAAATGCATTAATCAAATGATCAAATATGTCAACTCGTATTGTGTTTTTGAGATATGACAACCTTTTTGTGAAAAGAAACCCACATTAATTTGATGAAACTCTAGAAATAAAATATGGACGTACAACTTTTTATACCCTATACCACTATGTGGTTTGGGTATAATGACTTTGTGCTGCTGTTTGTAACAACCAAAAATATTTGACCTAGACCCATCTTTAATTATACCGATCGAATCAGAAACACTTTCTGAGTTGATTTAACAATGTCCGTCCGTCCGTCCGTCCGTCCGTCTGTGTGTCCATGTAAACATTGTAATCAAACTGCAGGTCGCAAATATGAATATATTTTGATGAAATTTGGTGTGTAAGCTTTTATCGGCCATGGGATGAACGCTATTGAAATTCGTGAGAATCGGTCCATGTTCAGACCTAGCCCCCATACAAATTACCCCTATGAAATCGACATAAATTGCCATAAGATCCAAATTGTCATATAGATCTTACTCAAATTGGGTTTGTATGCGTTCATTACATCCATTAATGAGTGGTCCAAAAATGATCCCTTTGCCCCATATAGAGCTGCTTCCCGATCTTCACTTAAATCTATTAAAAACAAAAATATTGCACTGATTCTTCTCAAATTTTGTTTGTATATATTTTTGCAAAATAAAAGAGACTTTACCAAACATGATCAGGATCGGTCCATTTTTGGACCTAGTCCCCATATAGATATATCATCCGATATGAAATTTTTCATATCTACAGCCAAAAAAAATTAATAAAAATCCAACTCAAATTTGGTTTTTGCTTATTTTCTATGTCCAGTTAGTTGGGCCTAAGAGATAGAGTTTATAAACGCATGGTATAGGGTATCGTATAGTCGGTCTAGACCGACTATAATTTTCTTACTTGTTTAAGACAAATTTTCGTGAGAATTGAGACTGGTATACTGTTCGCGATTTCTTATTTTAGCAAATATAAAGCCCATGCGCGCCTTTCGTCTGCAACCTTATTTTGTATTTTGAGCATGGCACGCAAATTCTAAAACATAAATTATACGTTATTAGTTATTATTGATACGTAAAATTTTGGATATAATTATCTAGTATTTCAATTATTTCATGAGGTGAATTTTGGTATTGCACCAATTGCTCATCCGTATAGAAATGGAGACATGGTGGCTCAGTTAATTGTAGATTATCCCACTTTATAACATCCGTGTATGCATTGCAATCAAAGTTTATTTTATATTTTGGAACGTGGAACTCGCGAATCTTTGCAGGTGGGTCTTCCCGAGCAGTTCTTATTATTTCATATAATAAATATTGGATGACTTGTCGTTTTGTTGGTAATTTAGTTTTCCCGATATAACACGCTTTGAAATGTATTTTGTTTTAATATAAAATTGTATTAATTACTAGAGTGTCCTGTCGTGCTTCGCTACGACTTTTCGAGACTAATTGACATGTGTGTTTCCATAATCAATTTTTCGTTCGAAGTTTGTGTTGTACAATTAAAACATTTTAATTAATTTAATTTAAATATGTTTTTTTATTTAAATGCTTTCTGATATTTTTTGTTTTTTCACTCGATGTACAAATTTCCAAGTTTTTCGGCGTTCCTTCTCTGGGGTAAGACACACATAGTTGGCCATGAGAAAAATATGGGTTTTCAAAATTAAATCCGGTTACACATAACGATGGGCTTGAATTTAGAATACCATTTGGCCTTTTTTTTATTTTAGCGATTTTTAATTTTGGCAATTTTTGATCTTCCCGATTTTTGATTTTGAAAATTATTGTTTTTGGCGATTATTTTGAATTTGGCGATTCCGATATTTTCAACGACCACTCACACTGGTAATTAATATACTTTTTCGTATAGGAGGTGCCACGCATACTAATCCTATTTGCAGACTACTCACATTTATATCTGATAGACTCTTGCAGAGTGTCGAAACTTTCCCTTTTATAGTACACCAGGTATATGATATTAAATCTTTACTTTGTATAGGCGGTACTACGTCCACTGCTCCGCACGCGCCCGTATTTGATCTGACTACTCTCGTTAATAATAGATGACCTAGGACAAATTTGCAAAGTTGTGTATGTCGTAGTACTCGAGATATATGTATCATATTGAGTAATTGCTTTGTATGGGAGGAGCCACGCCCCCTTATCGGACCCCGATCATTTTCGGCATGGCTACTAACATAAATAATAGGTGACATCACACAAATTTGCAAAGTTATTTCTGTCATTGTACTCAATATCTATGATATTAAAAATTCATTTTGTATGAAAAGTGCCACGCCCACTAAAAATATAAAAAAAATATAGCCTATAGCACTTCCCATATCTGCAGTAAGACTCTGTGAAAATTTCAGGAAGATCAGATGAGCAGTTACGGAGATTACCTCCTACAAACAAACAAACAAACAAACACACATTACCTCTTTATTATATTAGTATAGATTTGTATAGATTAGTATAGATTAAAAATTTACTTTGTATGGGAGGTGTCATGCCCACTAAAAATATTTAAGAAAAAAAAAATACATCGTGTTTTCTGTTTTTTCATTCGATACAACAATTATCAGATGCTTCGGCGTTCCTACCCTGGAGCAAGGTGCATGTAGCTGAACATGAGAAGAACATGGATTTTCCAAATTAGATCTGGCAACATTAAACTATTGGCCTTGAACTTAAAATATCATTTTGCAATTTTTCTTTTTAGCGTCTTTTGATTTTGCCCATTTTTGATTTTAAAGATTTTTGTTTTTTGGGCGATTGTTATTTTTCGCCACGCCCACTAATCCCATCCCGCCCAATTTTTATTGGACTACTCACATTAATATCTGATGGATTCGTGCAAAATGTCGAGTCTTTCCCTTTTATAGTACATATTAGATATCCACTTTGCGTGGGCGGTGCTACGCCCACTGCTTTGATCGCGCCCATTTTTTTTTGTTCGACTAATCACACAAAGAAACAATGGGCTCACGCAAAGCCACTAAGCTCTCTCTTTTACAGTACTCCATATATATGACATTAAATAGTTACTTTGCATGGGGAGTGTCACGCCCAGCTTCCCTTTTTTTGCACACCAGTTATATGATATCATATATTTACTTTGTTTGGGTGGTGCCACGCCCACTACTACGATCACGCCCATTTTTTTGTCTAACTAATCGCATGAGTAACTTATGGGCTCACACAAAATCCCAAGACTCTCTCTATTACAGTACTCCAGACATATGGCATTTTATATTTACTTTGTATAGCAGGTGCCACGCCTATTGGTCCGATATTGCGCATTTTGTGTCCGACTACTCACATTAATAATAGATGACATCAGATAAATTTGAAAAGCTCTCTCTATCACAGTACTCGAGATATATAATATTGAACTATTACTTGTATGGGAGGTACCACGCCCACTTATCCAATACCGCCCATTTCCGGCTACTAATATTTACAATAGGTGGCCTCACACAAATTTGCAAAGCTCAGTATATGTATATGATATTAAAAATTTACTTTGTGTGCCAAGCCCACTAAAAACATTAAAAAAATTATAGCCTATAGCACTTCCCATACGGAGATTACCTCCTACAAACAAACGAACAAACAAACAAACACACATTAGCTCTTTATTATATTAGTATAGATTATTTATTGTAATTAAATTTAGTGGAATATATTTATTTGAAAATGATAACCATAACGAATTTAAACAAACCAATTTCAGAATGAAAAGAAAATATTTTTGACATTTGATAAATGAACGACAAAATCGAATGCGAGCAAAATAGAATGTCAGCGCTTTTGTTTTTGCACTATTTTATGTTCCCTGTTCTGCAATATTATTTTTTTAACCTCTGTAACTTTTGTGTTTATGAATAGAACTGAATACGGTTAAAGCAAAAGTTCCATGAAAATAATGAGGCTTTACTTTCGTTTAAAAATAATTGCCATTAGGGTGGGTAGGAGCTGAGATACTGAAAGTCGAAAAAATTTTTGACGTCAGATTAAAAAATTACTAAAGAAAGAAATGTAGCCACAATGAAACAATGCACAACGACATGCAACATGTTATGATAGGACCGAAAATGGTGAACAAAAAACTAAAAGGGCGGTATCCAGGGGCGTGGCAAAAAACAAAAAAAAATATTTTTCCGAATCGTCTTCAACTAATCTTTAATCCTAGGGGTGGCAAGCTCAACTTTTTTTGACGAACCACCACTTTGGAATTGAAGTTTTTTCAATACTCAGTTGTATGCTAAGTACCTTCTATACCCTATACCACTATGTGGTTTGGGTATAATGACTTTGTGCTGCTGTTTGTAACAACCAAAAATATTTGACATACACTTTAATTATACGGATCGAATCAGAATCACTATCTGATTCGATTTAACGATGTCCGTCCGTCCGTCTGTGTGTCCATGTATAACTTGTAATCAAACTGCAGGTCGCAACTATTTTGATGAAATTTGGTATTCAAGCTTTTATCGGCCATAGGATGAACGCTAATGAAATTAGTGAGAATCGGTCCATGTTCAGACCTAGGCCCCATACAAATGACCCCTATGAAATCAACATATATTGCCATAAGATCCAAATTATCATACAAATCTTAGTAAAATTGGGTTTGTATGTAATTATTACATCCAT
This sequence comes from Cordilura impudica, assembly GCA_963682025.1. Lineage (NCBI taxonomy): Eukaryota > Metazoa > Arthropoda > Insecta > Diptera > Scathophagidae > Cordilura > Cordilura impudica. The sequence goes on from OY821517.1 coordinate 291,406,424, forward strand.
TAATCAGTAGTCCAAAAATGATTCCTATTGGACAACTCTTAGTCATAGGCCCCATATAGAGCTGCTTCCCGATATTTACTTAAATCTACCAAAAAACAAAAATATTGCACTGATTCTTCTAAAATTTTGTTTGTATATATTTTTGCAAAATACAAGAAATTTTACCAAAGATGGTCAGGATCGGTCCATTTTTGGGCCTAGTCCCCATATAGTTATAGCATCCGATATGAACTTTTTCATATCTGCAGCCGAAAAAATTAATAAAAATCCCACTCAAATTTGGCTTATGCTTATTTTCTATATCCAGTTAGTTGGGCCTGAGAGATAGGGTCTCTAAACGCATGGTATAGGGTATCGTATAGTCGGTCTAGACCGACTATAATTTTCCTACTTGTTTGTTTATAACTTTTGATTGGATTAACCGATCAACACCAAAATTTGACACAATTTAAGTCAAAAAATGCTAAATTGAAAAACGCAAAAAAAATTAAAAACATGCTAAGTCGAAATAGCAACGACAACGCAAAAAAATTAAAAACATGCTAAGTCGACATAGCATGATTTGGAATTGAGGTGTCGATATATGTCTAGAAAGCTGCAAATCGGAAATATGCAAATATTTTGATATAATTTTCTTAATAAGCTTTTATCGCCCACAGTACGTTTGTTAGAATCGATGCATGCTCGGACCTAGTCCCCATGAGAATTGCCATAAGTTCTCAGTTTATGTATGTTTAAGGTGTACTTTTTTGGTCCTGAAGGAACTTGAAATTATAAAAGTAACACATAAATTTATATTTTAATCAAAAACAATTTTTTTATTCGAAAAACCAATACAATGCATTAACATTTGAAAATGATTTTAGACATACGGCCACCGCTTGACAAAGCGTGTTCTGGACGTCCAATTTTGGACAACTTTTGCGAGCATTGCTGACCGCATGTCACAAATTGTTGCTGTGGTTTATGAGCACAAACCAGTGGCTTGAGTAAGGTAGCCCATCGAGAGGTGTCAAATCGCACGACATTGGAGTCCAATTGACAGGTCAATTTCTCAAAATCAATTTATCACCAAATATTGATTTCAATAAGTCGATGGTTACGGTCACCGAATGTCACGTAATGCCATCCTGTTGAAACCACATCTCGCCCGCGTCAATGCTGTCCATATTTTCAAACAAAAAATCTTTGATCATGGTGCGGTAACGATCTCCATTGACCGTGACGCGAGCTCCGTCTCAATTTTTCATAAATAACATCCAATGATACCACCAGTGTGCAAACCACACAAAATGGTGCATTTTTTTGGATGAAATGAAGTCTGTAGGATCTGTTGTGCATTGATCTCACTCCATATGTGGCAATTTTGTTTACTATTTAATCCGTCGAGCCAAAAATTAGCCTCATCGCTAAACACAATTGTGCGATAAAACATCGCATCAGTTTCCAACTGTTCTAGAGCCCAATCGATGAAAGAACGATGCATATGACGGTCGCATGGCTTAAATTCTTGCACCAGGTGGATCTTATACGGATGTAAGCCAAGATCTTTGTGCAAAGTTTTCAGCGTAGTGGACGGACAGAGCCCCAATTCTAGCGACCGATGACGATTCGATAAATTTTAATATGCACATTCCTACGAAATATTGGTGTTATTGCATCATTTAGAGAGTATGTGTTCGAAAGATGGCTTACTAAGATGGTCGATTATGTGCGCCAAGAAATCGTCTATAAGTTGCGTGAATCGATGACTGATTTTCAAAATAAATTTGGATAATTTGATAGAATTGCTCAAGCGTGAATCTATTTACATTGATTTGCCAAAGTATACTGACCATAAACAACAATAAGTGAGCGCAGTATGACAGCCAACCCCTTTGTAACTTCTATCCAAGCAAAAAAGTATTAAATTTTTAGTCATAGTCCACCTGATCTTCATTTGAATCTAACGAAAAACAAATAAATTTCAACGATTTTTCTTAAAATTGGTTTATATGCTCGTATGTGTCTACGAAAAATAACTGACTTTACCACACATGGTCACGATCGGTCCATTTTTTAACCTAGTCCCTATATAAGAAAATCATCCGATATGAACTTTTTCACTCAGATTTGGTTTTGCTTATTTTATGAACGTAATTCGTTGGACTCAAGACCCTTACTATAAACTCTGCATAGTGTAGTCAGATATTTTATAGACTATTAACTTCTTAATTGCTTGCTTTGTAACTCGTAAATCAATAAAAAGCAACTAATAATATTATTTATGTGGTAAAAATTCCGGATATGGTGAAAGATAAGATCGTCATCGGTGAAACTAACATGGGTTTTTCATAGAACGAAGGTTGTTTTTAATGGTTCCTGTGAAGTACATAGGCTTAGTTTGGGCAATGTGGACTTCCTATTTTTTTTTTTTTTGCAGATTTCCTTAAAACGTATTTTTGCTATTATATATTTTCAAGGAATCCCTGCAAAAAAAAAAGTGCAATTATTTTAAAAGAATTTGGAGATTATCCAAATTAATATTGGAACTAACAACTGATAATAAAAGCAATAAGAAAAATATTTTCAAAAATAAATGGAAAGAAAAACTTTATAAATTAATATGTAAGAAAATTATAGTCATATTAGAGCTGCCATACTAGACTCTATACCAGGAGTTTCAAAAATGGTCTTAGATCCAACTTACTTGAGATCAGAATTTGATATAGAAAATAAGCAGAAACCAAATATGAGTGACATTGTTATTAATTTTTGGGCTGCAGATATGAAAAAGTTAATATCGAATACTATTCTTATATGGGGACTATTGGTAGGTTCTGCGAGCAGAAGGTGAAAACAACACAACACATTTCTGTGAATGTCCCAGACTAAGTGGCAAGAGAATTCGTGCACTCGGAGGATACATTGTCTCCCCCGGGACATATGGAATCTAAAACTAAATAGGGTAATTGGCTTTATAAGAAGCCTTAATATTTAGGACTACCATAGGCAGCACAACAGATCAAACTGGTCGCAGTGCGTAGAGTCTTCTCTATCTAATCTAATCTATATGGGGACTACGTCAAAAATGGACCCAATTACTCATATATAGTAAAGTCAGTTGGTTTTTTCTCAAAATCATATATAAAACAAACTTGCGAAATATATGTGCAATATTTCTGTGTTTAGATAGATTTAAGTGAAGAAGCAGCTTTATATTCTACTAGCTGTAACTCGATGCGCTTCGCTACACCCATCGTAAAGAAATAAAAAACTGGAAATACGTTTCTAGAAAATAATTTAATTTATTTTTGGCGTTTTTGCATTGTCGATTTTTGTTCTTGCGATTTTTGATTTTGGCGACTATTTTTTTTCGCGATTTTCGGTTTTTGGCGATTTTTGATTTTGGTGTGTTATGTTTTTTGCGATTTTTGTTATTTGCGACTTTCGGTTTTGCAAATTTTTAATTTAGGCCATTTTTGCTTTTGCGATTCTTGATTTTGGCAATTTTTGTTATTCGCTATTCCCGGTTTTGGCGATTTTTTTTTGCTATTTTTGATTTTGGCGATTTTCGTTTTTAGCGATTTTTGATTTTGGCGATTTTTGTTATTCGCGATTTTCGGTTTTGGTAATTTTTGTTTTTGGCGATTTTCGGTTTTGGCGATTTTGGACTTTGACGATTTTTGACTTTGCGATTTTTAAATTTGGCGCTTTTTTGTATTCGCGATTTTCGGTTTGGCGATTTTTGATTTTGGTGATTTCGCCCATATATTAGACGCCTACTCGCATCTACAATATTAATAGCCTAGACGATTTCTTGTGACCGATGATTTGTTCTACCGTTTTATATCGATTTTGACCAAGCGTATATTATTTGAAAGGTATTTCTTTTTAGCCGTTTTGCAGATTTACAGATTTTTAAATTTTTTCCTTTATTTTGAGTAAATTGCATTTAAAGTTGCTACTAACACATACATAAAATTATGCAGTGATATTTGTGTGTTCATTAAATTTGTTAATGTGTAATAAAAATGAGTTTGTTTTTTGTGTTGATTTGCGAATGGGCTATAATTGATTAGCATACCTTTAGGGTCTTTATTTAATGAAAAATAAAATTTCCTAGAATTTGCACTCAAATTTCGAGGGCTGGAATCTGCTAGTATGTAATTAATATACTTGTAAAAATTTTGAAAACTATCATTTTCAAAGTATTTCAAATATTTTTAAGGAACGAGCAATGCCCATTGGTCCTATCCCGCCCATTTTTTATCCGACTGCTCACATTGATAACTTAAGAACTCACACAAGCTCACACATTAACTCAAAGGCTCTCACTATTATAGTGCTCCAGTTATATGATATTAAATATTTACTTTGTTTGGGGGGTGTCACGCCCATTGGTCCGATCCCGCCCATTTCTTCCACGACTCTTCAAATCAGTTTATTATGTACATGTACGTACATAGTTTCAGAACACTTGCTGTTGTAGTACTCCAGAAATTATATGTAAAAATTAGATGTTAAAAATTCACTTTATAGGGGAGGTGCCATGCCCACTAGAAAAATCCAAAAAGATAGCCTATCTTTCTTCCAAATAGGCAATCCCATACTGTAAAACTTTCAAGAGATCGGTTCAGTGGTGCAGTCTTCTATAAACCACAAACAAATAAACAATCAAACAAACAAACATACAAAACTCCATTTTTATACCCTATACCACTATGTGGTTAGGGTATAATGACTTTGTACAAAAACGGCACAATTTCTTAAAACGATACATTTTCTTAAAAAATATCTTTTCTTAAAAAAGTACATTTTCTTAAAAAGCAATGTTTCTTAATAAATTACCTTTCCTTAAGAAATACCTGTTCTCAACCAAAATTAAATTGTCTTCAACGTACGCCTTCTAAAAAAGTGAATTTACTTAAAAAATTACATTTTTCTTAAAAAAATACATTTTCTTAATAAAGTACTTTTTTTAATAAATAACCTCTTATTTAAAAAGTAAATTTTCTTTAAAAAATACCTATCCTAAAAAAGATGTGTTTATTTAAAATCAAATTTTCTTTAAAAAGTACATTTTCTTTAAAAAAACTCTTTTCTTAAAAAATCACTCTTTCTTAATAAGGTAAAAAAAAATTTTATAAAATTAAGAAGGTAGCATTTTCCAAAAAGTTACCTTTTCATAAAAGTACCTTTCCTCAAAAAGTTACTTTTTCTTAAAAAAAAAAGTGCTTTTTCCTAAAATAAAAGTACAATGTCATACAAAATACCTTTTCTAAAAATTTATTTTTTAAAAAAATTGTATTCTCTTGGAAGAAGCACATTTTCTGAAAAATAATTTTTTCTTAATACATACCTTTTTTTAGAAGTACCTATTTCAAAAAAGTACCTTTTTTTAAAAAGTAACTTTTCTTAAAAAAGTGCCTCTCTTAGGAATTTATTTCCTTTTAAAAATACTACTTCTTTATAAAGTACATTTTCTTAAAAAATTACTTTTCTTTTTATAAAAAAAGTCGTTTTCTTTAAAAAATATTTTTTCTTAAAAAGTGCCTGCTCTTCAAAATATACCTTTCCCAAAAAGTTCTTTTTTAAAAGTACATTTTCTTAAAGAACTAACTTTTCTTAAAAAAGTACCTTTTCTAAAAAAGGAGCTTTTTCTTAAAAATATTACCTCCCTTTAAAAAAGAATATTTCCATATAAAAGTGGCTTTCCTAAAAGAAGTGCTTTACATAAGAAGTAACTTTTCTTAGAATTATGATACTTTTTTTTAAAGTACTTTTTCTTAAAAACTACATTTTCTTAGAAGAGCACTTTTCTCAAAAAGTAAATTTTCTTAAAAAAGAACATCTTAAAAATACCTGCTCTCAAAAAAGGCGTTTTTTGTTTAAATATTTTATTCTTATTTGACTTTTTTCTTAAATAATTACCTGTTTTTTACAAAGTACGTATTCTAAAAAAACTGTATTTAAAAGTTCTTCTTTTTAATAAAGTACTTTTTCTTAAAAATTTACCATTTCTTGAAAAGTATCTTTTCTTAAAAGGGTATCTTTTCATAAGAGAATACCTTCAACTAACTAGTTATTTAATATTGAAGTTAAAAAATAAAAAAAACTTTACTTGTTTAGAAACAATATATTTTTTTAATAGTTTTAATTTAATTATTTAGTTTATCACTTTTTTAACGCAATTTGATTATGTATTAATATATATTTGTATGTCGCAAATTAATATAATTTAATTTTCCTAAACATAAATTTAGAATTCATTTAAACTTTCAAGTTATAATGAAAGTTATAATGAAATATGAATATACGATCAATAACTACCACCCTACTTTTTATGCGAATATGTTTAAAATAATCATTTTATTTTTATTTAAAATTTTAATTAAAGTTCCAAACTGTTTTTCGTTTGTTTTATAGGTCATGCCATGCAAACTAAGATTCCAACTTAGAATCCAACAAAAACATTCACTGAATATCATTACGATTATCATGGTTTTTGCAAGCCAAAGTATAAAAAGTATGACTTCTAATTTAATTACATTCAGCATTCTTTGAAATTTGATGTATTTTTAAACAGCTCCAATGTTCGGAAATTATAGTTTCGAATAGTTACGGAAAACATTGTCAATATTATATAAAGTTTTCTTCAAGTAAATTACAATGATTTATACAAAAAAATTTATTTTAAAAAATTCAATTTGACAATCTTTTAATTAAATCTTTTAGATGTTTTACGATCTAGCACATAAAACAAGTGTTGCTGTCCTACTGTGTGAGATACTATGTATGAGTATAGTTGCGGTTAAAATATCGTTCATTAGTTTCAAATTTCATGCGGAAATAGTTAAGAAATTGAGCTGAATAGAATGTGTGCTCTCAAAAAATTTACAATGCGAGTATTTGTGTCGCTTAAATGTATGTTTATATGAGCAATTCCATATCATTCATGTTCAAATAAAAACCGTGAGATTGTTTGTGAAACATTCAAAAACTTTTGGAGTTATTTAATTTAAAAAAATTTTGTATTTTTTTTTTTAAATCATCATTTGGGTTGTGTTAAAAAATCGGCAAACTTTCGAGTAAAATTAAAATGTATCGCGCGACTTTTATTTTTAATTACAAAGATTGGGTTTTAAAAAAAAATTAATTTATTTATTAAGACGTTTTTACTGCTAGAAGTCAAGTCCAAAACTAACTGTTACAATTATTTTTGCTGATTATATATAATTGACAATCTCCATTTAGAATGCTCTTATTAAGCATTTTATAATTTCACATTTTACTTTGTTTATTAATTTTACAGTTTAAGCAAATATAAATATATTTTGATGAACTTTGGTATATAAGCTGTTACCGATCATAACATGAACGCTGTTGAAATTGGTGAAATTCGGTCTACGTTCAGACCTAGTCCCCATACAAATGACTCCCTATGAAATCGACATAATCAGAATCACTTTCTGAGTCGATTTAGCGAGGTCCGTCCGTCCGTCCGTCCGTCTGTGTGTCCATGTACACCTTGTAATCAAACTACAGGTAGCAAATACAAATATATTTTGATGAACTTTGGTATATAAGCTGCTACCGGTCATAGCATGAACGCTGTTGAAATTGGTGAAATTCGGTCTATGTTCAGACCTAGTCCCCATTCAAATGACCCCCTATGAAATCGACATAAATTGCCATAAGAACCAACTTATCGTATAAATGTCAGTCAAACTTGGTTTGCATGAGTTTATTATATCCATTAATCAGTAGTCCAAAAATAATCCCTATAGGACAATTCTTAGTCATAAGCCTCATATACAGCTGCTTCCTCACTTAAATCTATAAAAAAAAAAAAAACAAAAATATTGCACAGATTTTTCTCAAATTTGGTTGGTATACATTTTTTCAAAATATAAGTCACTTTACCAATTATGGTCAGGACTGGTCCATTTTTCGATCTAGTCCCCATATAAATATAGCATCCGATATTAACTTTTGCAGATATGAAAAAAAACTAATACTAATGCCACTCAAATTTGATTTATGCTTATTTTCTTTATCGAATTAGTTAGACCGCAGAGGTAGGGTCTCTAAACCACGGTATAGGGTATCGTATAGTCGGTCTAGACCGACTATAATTTCTTACTTGTTATATATAAGATAGGATTTATTTTTGAACTACTTATTAATAGGCGTAATAAACAAACACAAACTAAATTTGACCGGTATTTATATCATAATCTGGATTTTACGGCAATGTAAGCCGTATGGTTTTTAATTATTTTTGCTTTATCTAACACTGTAAGTTCGTAATGGTGCTGTGTATAGTTGTGAAATTTTGATGAAGGTGCATTACATAAAAAAAACGAAAATTTAATAAACTATAATAATTTTTTAAAAGTCACAAATGTTTTGATTTCTCAAGAATTCAAAACTTAATACTGATCTTAGTTTCAACTGATTTATTAGTCCGGCAATAACATTAGTTATCAGTTATTTGAAAACTCCGAAAAAGGGCTGTTTTAGCACTTGTAGGTTAGAATATTTATCTGACGCAACAGAAACAACAGATTCAACGCAAGATCCTGCGTCAGAAACAACCTTAAATTAAATTTGAGATGAATTTTTCTATATAAAATTTTAAATGAAAGCCAAACGCACAAAATAAAAAATGAGGGCCTTAAAATCGATTAACTTGCAGTTTGTTCAAAGTTTTCAGCCAACAATATTGAACTAAATTTAAGCTAGTAGTTAAAAACTTGAGCCAGAGAAAATAAACCAGCAAACCCAAATATATAACTAAAAGTCAAATAAATAAATATTCAGATATATTGAAGTATAGAAAGAAGAAGAAATTTATATAAAAAAAATAAGAAGTGAAACTACAAAAAAAAAATCGAAAAAATCAATAACAAAATAAAAAAATTTCATGAAAAGGCAACTGCCACAACAACAACAAAAAAAGATTATTAAAATTAGTGTAGTTAATCAAAACAAAGCTGAAATTAAATAAAACAAACTTTTAAAATAAAAAAGAAAAATAATAATAAAACAAAAACTAAATATTCAAAGAAATAAAAACAATTATTTTAAAATAATTAAATAATATTGATCCAACTGAATAATTCCTAAGATTGATTAATTTTAGTTAAAACAAATAATAGTAATAATAATAATAAAAAAAAATAAAAACTAAAACAAAAAAAATATATAAATACCGTAGATGTTTTAAGTGTAAATGTAAAAATTATATAAAAAAAAAGTAATTATAAGTTAAATATTAAACAAAAACCTGTTAGTAAAATAAAGTGAAAATTAAACAGAAAATGAAAATATGTTTAAGCAAAAGAAAAACATTTAGTTTAGTAACAATTTGTATGAAAATTTATTATTAAACAAATTTAATATAAAATGCAATGAATAATTTTTGTACTGCTGAAACTTAGATATACATATATTTATATAGGAAAAACAATGAATTAAGTGTAATTAATTAGATTTAGATCTATAATGATAAACAAATAAATATAAATTTAAAATCAACAAATGGCATAAACTGGCTGAAAATTAAACCAATCATATTTATATAAAAAAAAATCATGAATAAAATATTCGACACAAAAAAATATAAACTTTACTGTTTATATAAATTATTATAATTTTAATAAATTATTTAGGGAAAGGGAAATTTCTAATTAAACCTAATTACAAACGAAATCATTTGAACAGATTTGACGTAGTTTATCCATTAGAACCATAATATCCTATTTCAAAAAACAAGAAATCTAAAGAATTTTAAAATAAAAACACAATCATAGAGTTGCAAGGAGAGTCCCACGTGTATTTATGGCAAATATATTTTGTTGACGATATGAAATAAAAAAGTTATTTATTTTTATGAAACTTTTTCGACCTTCGATAAGTTAATTTTTAATTTTTAATTTATTTGGATAAAACGGTCCACTTTTTAGACCATCATGTTGCTCCAATGACGATATTGCTGATGATGGTCTACGACGTGGACCGAAATATCCAAATAAATTAAAAATTTCAAACCAACGACCTCAGGCTCGACTATTTTTTAATAAAATTAAATTTTGAATAAAATTAATTTTTTAAAGAAACGTACTATAGAAGAACAGCAACTTTTTTAAATATATGTACTTTTTTAAGAAATAGCTATTTTTTAAGTAAAGGTGCTTTTTTAACAAAAGCTAATTTTGAAGAATATGTACTTTTTGAAGAAAATGTCCATTTTAAAGAAAAGGAAAATTTTTAAGAGAATAATTTTTAAAAGTAAAGGCCCTTTTTAAAAAAAAAATATTTTTTTACGAAAATGTATTTTTCTCAGAAAATGTACTTTTTGAGGAAAATTTACTTTTTTTGTAAATGTAATTTTAAAGAATATTTTTGAAAAAGGAATAATAGTTTTTTAATAATATTCACTTTTTTAAGAAGGGTATTGTTTAAAAAAGCGTATCTTTCAAAGAAAATTTTCTTTGCTAAAGAACTTTTCTAAAAATTTTACTCTCTTAAAAAAGATTATTTTATAAGAGGGAGTAATTTTTTAAGAAAATTTTCTTTTTAAACAGGAGGATTTTTTGAAGAAAATTAACTTTTTAAAGATATATATAATTTTTAAGAAAATTTATTTTTTAACACAGGTACTTTGTTGAAAAGTAATTTTTTATGCATTTTTTAAGAATATGTACATTTTAAGAAAAAGTACTTTTTAAGAAAAAGTACTTTTAATAGAAGATAATTTTTTTTTTTTTATAAAACTTACTTTTTTAAGAAAATGTACATTTTGAGGAACATACTTTCTTTAGAAAAGGGATTTTTTTAATAAGCTTTTTCAAGAAAATGTCCTTTTCCAAAAAAAGTATTTTTTTAAGGAATACACTTTTTAAAACAACAGTTTTTTATGGAAATTTATTTTTTCTTGATAGAGGTATTCTTTTAGAAGAAGCACCGTTTTTTATTTACATTTCCAAGAAAAGTACTTTTCTAAAAAGGTATTTTTTTAAGAAAATTCTTCTAAATAAATGTATATTTTCAGGAAGATGTACTTTTTTACGGAAATCTGATTTTTTTAAATAGGTACTTTTTTAGAATAGGTGCTTTTTAAAGAAAATGTACTTTTTTAAGAAAAAGTACTTTTTTAAGAATTGACACTTTTATTAGAAGAGGTATTTTTTAAGAAAGGGTATTTTTATAATAGGGAACTTTTTAAAAAAATTTATTTATATTTAAAATACTTTTTAAGAAAATGTACTATTTTAAAGGAAGGTACCTTTTTAAGGATATATACTTTTTTAGAATAGGCACTATTTTAAGAAAATATATATTTTTTTAAAAACTAGCAAATTCCAGCCCTCGATATTCGAGTGCAATTTCTAGGCAGCTTTATTTTTCAACTTAGCCAATTCACAAACCAACACATTTATAGTTTATTATTATTGAGAATGAAGATAACAAACTCCTTAACAAACATATTAATAAATTTAATAAACACACACATAAAATATTTATAATTTTATGTATGAGTTAGTAGCAACTCTAAATGCAATTTACTGAAAATAAAGGAAAAAATTTAAAAATCTGTAAATCTGCAAAACGGCTAAAAGAAATACCTTTCAAATAATATACGTTTGATCAAAATCGAGATGAAATGGTAGAACAAATTATCGGTCACAAGAAATCGCCTAGCCTGTTAATATTAAATATTATCCTTTTTTAGAAATGTTCTTTTATAAGAAGATGTACATTTTTAAAATAAGGTATTTTTTTAACAAAAGGTACTTTTTAAGAAAAGGTACTTATTTAGGAAGGGTAATTTTACTTCTTTAAGAAGAGATATTTTTTAAATAAAATTTGTTTTAAGGAAACGTACTTTTTTAAGCAAAGGTAGTTTTTTTAGAATAGGCACTATTTTAAAAAAAGGTACTTTTATAAGGAAATGACCCTTTTTTAGGATATGTACTTTTTTTAAACAAATTACTTTTTTACGAAACTCTACTTTTTTAAAGAGGTTCTTTTTAGAATAGGTATTATTTTAAGAAAAGATACTTTTTAAGAAAAGGTTCTCTTTAAGAAAGGGTATTTTTATAAGAGGGTACTTTTTAAGTACTTTTATTTATTTTTAAAGTACTTTTTTAAGAAAAGGTACTATTTTAAGGGAAGATACTTTTTTAAGAAAATTTACTTTTCTCAGGGAATGTACTTTTTTAAGAAAAGGTTCTTTTTTTAGAATAGGTGCCTTTTTAAGAAAAAGTAGTTTTTTAAGAAAATGTCCCTTTTTAAGAAACGTACTTTTTTAAGAAAATCTACTTTTTTTAAGAAAATGTACTTTTTAAATTACTTTTTTAAGAAAATTTGCTTTTTTAAGTGAAGGTACTTTTTTGAAAAGCTAGTATTTTAAGAAAAGATACTTTTTTAAGAGAATGTCCCTTTTTAAGAAATGGACTTTTATAAGTAAATGTACTTTATTAAGAAACTCTGCTTTTTTAGAATAGGTACTTTTTAGAATAGATACTATTTTAAGAAAATTTACTTTTTAAGAAAAGGTACTTTTATAAGAAAATTTACTTTTTAAGAAAAGGTACTTTTTTAATAAAAGATACTTTTTTAAGAAAGGGTCCTTTTTAAGAAAATGTATTTATTTGTAAAGTACTTTTTTAAGAAAATTTACTTATCTAAGGGAAGGTACTTTTTTAAGGAAATGTACTTTTTTTTAATTGGCACCATTTTAAGAAAAAAGCTTTTTAAGAAATGTACTTTTTTAAGAAGATGTACTTTTTTAACATAAGGTTTTTTTAGAAAAGGTACTTTTTAAGTAAATGTACTTTTTTCGGAAGGGGTACTTTTTAAAGAAAATGTACTTTTTAAAAAAGGTGTTTTTTTTAAGAAAAGGTAATTTTTCCAGAAAAAGGACTTTGTTAAGAAATTTAACTTTTATGAAAGGAGCCTTTTTAAAAAAATTTATTTATTTTTAAAGTATTTTTTAAGAAAAAAGGTTTTTAAGAAAACGACCTTCTTAAAGAAATGTGTTTTTTTAATAAGATGCACTTTTTTAATATAAGATATTTTTAAAGAAAAGGTACTTTTTAAGAAAAGATACTTTATCGGAAAGGGTATTTTATAAGAAAAAAATGTATTTTTTTAAGAAAGGGTAATTTTTTAAGAAATAGTAGTTTGTTAAGAAATTTTATAAAAGGGGCCTTTTTAAGAAAATTTATTTATTTTTAAAGTATTTTTCAAGAAAATCTTCTTTTTTAAGGGAAGGTACTTTTTTATGGGAATATACTTCTTTAGGAAAAGATACTTTCTAAATAAAACATGCTTTTTTAAGAGAGGTACTTTTTTAAGAAAAGGTACTTTAAAAGTAAACTTATTTATTTTTAATTTACTTTGTTAAGAAAATTTACTTTTTTAGTATAGGCACTATTTAAAGAAAATGTATATTTTTAGAAAAATTATCCTTTTATAAAATTGTTCGTTTCTTTTTTAAGAAAATCTGCTTTTTTAAAATAGGTACTTTTTAGAATAGGTACCAAAAAACGGTACTTTTTAAGAAAGGGAAGGTACTTTTTCAAGAAAGCTACTTTTTTAGAACAGGTACTATTTTAAGAAAACACACTTTTTCAAGAAACTGTCTCTTTTTAAGAAATCCACTTTTTTAAGAAACTCTGCTTTTTCAGAATAGGTACTTTTTAGAATATGTACTATTTAGAATATGTACTATTTTAAGAAAATTCACTTTTTAAGAAAATGTACTTTTTTAAGAAAAGGTACTTTTTTATAATAGGTATTTTTTTTTTTTTTTTTTTTTTGAAAGGGTGCTTTTTTAAGAAAATGTACTTTTATGAAAGGGTACTTTTTTAAAAAATTTATTTACTTTTAAATAACTTTTTAAAGAATATTAGCTTTTTTTAAGGGATGGTACTTTTTTTAAGGAAATGTTAATTTTTAAGAAATTTACTGTTTTAAGAAGATGTACTTTTTTAAGAAAATCTGCATTTTTTTAAATAGGTACTTTTTTAGAATACGTACTTTTTTAAGAATTAAAGGTAATTTTTGAAGAAAAGATGCTTTTTAAGGAAAGGTACCTTTTTGAAGAAAATATACTGTTTTGAAGAAAATGTCAGATAAGATACTTTTAAAAAATGTACTTTTTTAGGCAAACAACTACAATGATGTAATTACCGATTTTGATGACTTCAAATAGCCGAAAGCTTAATAAATATGAAACAATGAGAAACCCATTTTCCTATTTTTGCCCGCTCAGTCAACTAGGCTTGTTATATGGATCAGGAATATATATATATATATATATATATATATATATATATATATATATGTTCATGTCCATATATTTTTTTCTAATTATAACAAAGGGAATGATAAACAGTTTTTTGGAGATTACAAAAACTACGCAGCAGAAGCATTAAAAAGTAAATATTTATTTGTCGATGATTTTTTACAAACCACCATTTGTATATAGTGGCAATAGTCGTTTGGGTGGGCCCAGTCCAATTATCTTCAGAAATTAACTTTTTCTTTATTCCCAAATAATGTAACATTTATTTCTAAACATTTAAAGCCAGTTTATGTCATTAATTATATCAATTGATTTTTTTTTGTTTTTTCTTTTTTTTTTCTTTGTTTTCAAAGTAATGGCAAATCATGGTATTATCAAGCATGCTTGAGAAACATGTTTAAAATCTAAACTAAAATAAAATCCAATAAAAATTAAAATTTTTCGAAATTAATCCATCCTTAAATTTATATAATAATCTCTTTAAAATCATAAAAGAAAAATTGCAAAATTAAACCAAATAAACTGCACTTAAATTAAAACTAAAACCAAATAAAAAAATTACACACAATTTATCCATTAAATATAATAATTCAAAGCCTGATTTATTATTTAATAATTTGTTTTTCTTCCTAACACAATTGATTATAATTTCTGCATTAAATAAACATATTTTTAAATTAAAATAAATTAATTAAAACGCAAAAAAAAGAAACATATAAAACATTAATTATAAAAATAAACATTTTTTGACTGTGATCATTTTACGATATGAAAATCATTAAAAAGAAAAACATTGTTAATCTATAAAATAAAATTATTATTAAATATTAATTGAGAATAAATTTTAAATTTTTTAAATTTTTTCATTAAGAAAGAGATAAAACGCAACAAAAAAGCAATTTTTTTCATTTTATGATTTTTATTATAATATATATATATTTTTTTTTTCAAACCAAAAGAGAAAAAGAAACAAAGGAAATTACAAAAGGAATAATTTATTTAGAAAAAGAACAAAGTTAACTCGGTATTAGATAAACATTTTTTATAAATTGTGTTATTGTTGTAAGAATATTAAAGATGAAAAAGATGAAGAAAAAAAGAAGAAATGATTAAATTTAAGTTACATGTATAGAATATAACGGAATGTTAACAAATCATATTGAAAAAAGTATTCAAAGGTACAATTGTAAGCTACACAAAAAAAAAAGGCGAATGAAAAAAAATATTAAGTTTAAAACTTTTTGTATACATTCGAATAGAAATTTTCATAAAAAAAATTAAATTGTAACTTCTGATAGGTGGAACTTTGCAATAACTTTGCAAAATCTTAATAAGGTTGAAGTGAAACAACTATCCGATAACACAAGTGATTGCAAAATAATAAAATTTTCAAAAATTTCGGTATAGCAATTGTGATGTTTTTGCAATTAATAATTTTTTTACAATCTTGCACATATGAACATTGTACATTCAGGGCAATATGCAATGCACTGTCCTGAATACTATTACTATTGTTGTTTAATACATAAAATAAATATGAGAAAATATTTAACTTTATTGTTAAATTATTATTAATAATATTATTGTTATTTGTTATTGATTATTAATATATTTTTGTGAATCCCAGATAAATGAGAATGCAATAATGAACAATTATAATCGAGTCAAGGTCAAATTTCCGACATTATTGTAAAAATTGATCTAAAAATATAATAACATTTGACTTAATGTTTTTGTGTTTTGTTCTAATTTTTCTTTTAAAAAATAATTTTTTTATTTAGAATCTGTGAACTTTTCTATAAAAAATATTTTTATATTAAATTTCTTTTATATGTACATAAACATATAAAATATTAAAAAGAAAATGATCAGGATCTGAGAATATTTGTATGCGAAAAATTTTCAAAATTTTACAATTTTTATTCATAGAATAGGTTTTTTAAAAACTGAGAAGTAATCAAGTTAAGCCCCTCTCAGAATCTTTTTACACGAAATAAATATCACTGAATTTTCGAATTTTTCATTACAGAAATTTTTTTCAGACTCCCGCCAAATTACTCAGAATCTGGGGATTTTAGGGATGTACTCCTAAATTTTTATACCCTATACCACTATGTGGTTTGGGTATAATGACTTTGTGCTGCTGTTTATAACAACCAAAAATATTTAACCTACACCCATCTTTAATTATACCGATCGAATCAGAATCACTATCTGATTCGATTTAACGATGTCCGTCCGTCCGTCCGCCCGTCCGTCTGTGTGTCCATGTAAAGCTTGTAATCGAACTGACGGTCGCAAATATGAATATATTTTGATGAAATTTGGTAGTTGATCTTTTATCGGTCATGGGATGAACGCCATTGAAATTGGTGAGAATCGGTCCATGTTCAGACCTAGCCCCCATACAAATGACCCCAATGAAATCAACATATATTGCCATTAGATCCAAATTATCATACAAATCTTAGTCAAATTGGGTTTGTATGTATATATTACATCCATTAATCAGTAGTTCAAAAATAATATCTATTGGATAAGTCTTAGTCATAGGCCCCATATAGAGCTGCTTCCCGATTTTCACTTAAATGTATCAAAAAACAAAAATATTGCACTGATTCTTCTCAAATTTTGTTTGTATATATTTTTGCAAAATACAAAAGATTACCAAACATGGTCAGGATCGTTCCATTTTTGGGCCTAGTCCCCATATAGATATAGCATCCGATATGAACTTTTTCATATCTGCAGCCAAAAAAATTAATAAAAATTAATAAAAATATAGTCGGTCTCAACCGACTATAATTTTCTTACTTGTATCTTTTTAAAAATCATCAGAAATAAATATATGCAAAGACTTTGTCAATCCAAATTAGTACTGACCCATCGATTAGTACATTTTTCATCATACAAAAAGTATTCGAAATGGAAAAAAATAATAAAATCACGAACATATAAACAATTTATATACCCTATACCACTATGTGGTTTGAGTATAAAGACTTTGTGCTGCTGTTTGTAACTACCAA
This sequence comes from Cordilura impudica, assembly GCA_963682025.1. NCBI lineage: Eukaryota > Metazoa > Arthropoda > Insecta > Diptera > Scathophagidae > Cordilura > Cordilura impudica. The sequence goes on from OY821517.1 coordinate 291,423,752, forward strand.
AAATATTTGACCAAGACCCATCTTTTATTATACCGATGGACTAAGAATCACTTTCTGAATCGATTTAACGATGTCCGTCCGTCCGTCCGTCTGCACAGATTTTTCTCAAATTTGTTTTGTATACGTTTTTGCAAGAAAATAAGTGACCTTGCCAAATATAATCAGGATAAGTCTATTTTTCGACCTAGTCCTCATATAAATATAGCATATCTGAAGAAAAAAATAATAACAATGCCACTCAAATTTATGCTTATTATCTATATCTAATTAGTTGGACCTAAGAAATGAGGATCCTAAACTCATGGTGAACGAAGTTTATTCAAATTATATTCAATGAATTAAGAAACTAGGTAAACATTTGTTATTTTTTACATTTAATTTACGATTTTTATATTATTAATGTTTTTGTTACTTTTAATGTTAACACATTAAATCTAAAAATGGTTATACAGTGGTTAGGTTGACTATTTATTACGACTATCACAATTTACTGCAGAAATAAGGAGATAGATTATCGCAACCCAACATGTCGAATAGTTTCTTTTATGAACATAAAATGTCTACATTTAAAATGAAATCAAAAAACCAGTTTCTTTAAATTAATTTAACACGTTTTACATGTCATAACTAATAATCGTGTTAGATTTCGTTGTGAATATTCTTAAAAGTGAAATTAATTCCAAGAAAAAAAATTACACAAATCACTGTGCTATATTTCAATGTCCATATATTTTACTTAAGTAGTCTAAACATGATCACAACTTTTTCTGTATTAAAATATCATTATGACTTAATCATCGAATTTATGAACTTTTTATTAGACATTTGACATTGATTGCCATAATTTAAATATATTTTAAATATTATACACAAATACGTTATATTGCTAATAAATTTGCTATTTAATGGAAATAACAAAAAAAATTTTAAGAGCAATAAAAATTTCAATGTTCACTGCAGATATTAAATAAAAATAACCAGATATTTAAAGAATCAATTCTGTTGAGAAATCATTTATATCATGCTGAATAACTATGCCAAAATGAGGAGTGATTCCCAAAATATATGGTTTGAACCGACCATTGCCCCTAAACTAGATTTTATTATATCAACTTTAAGTCGGTATACCAACATTGTGACATTTGTCAACCGATTGACTTAAGAGCACGTGTTTTTTAAATGTCAATTCTGATTAATTTGTACCATGTATCGCTTTACATAAAAACAACAACGAAATAGTGATGTTGTACATTGAATATAACCGTTCACATCTTGGACGTGTGAGAATACTATTCGTGGTTTAGTGTCGAATTTTGTTTGCACGGGGCATCAGTAGATCGTCCTCATGGTGATCAGTAATGCCCAGGGAGGGTGTTGTCCTGAAAATGCGCATTTGTTTCACCATAAAGTGCAATTAACTCCAAGAATTTTACGGCAACGTGGGTGTGCTTGCAATATGGTCAAACAGCCGCTCGAATGGTTGATAATGACTTTTGAAATTTTGATGACCGGCGAGACCCATTTCACACTCTGTGGCCGCGTTAGCAAGCCTCCCAGATCTCCAGATCTGTCCCCTACGGACTTCTTTTTGTGCTAAAATCATCGCAATATCTCGCAACATGCCCGAAAGAGTAATGGGCATTACAGCAAAAGGACAGATTTTTCCGTGCCCAATACTACCGGCCAGTTGACTGATGCTGTATGGAAAAAGTAGTTCAAATGAATTGAAAAGTACCAAGTTAAATAAAAATAGCACAAATCTGGAAATCGGTTATTCATTTTTAAGTTTTTCAATATTAACATACATAAATGTCGTGCATCTTGTATTTAAAAATTTAAATAACTCCGCCATTTTGAATGCAATCTTCAATAAAAGTATTATAAAGATGTGGAGGGCTATTATTAGTTTCTGTCATTTTTTAATGAAAATCCCAAATCAAAAGTTAAAAATATTGTTGTAGATTCCTCATAAATTTAAACAACATTTCACTAAAAAAAATATTAGATTATGAGAAGCAAGAAAAAACGAAGTGCTTATACTTCTCCCTTGCGAGAAAGCAGGTATGCAAGGCATAAAAATTACTACTTTCAGTGTAAATACGCCATATCAAAAAATGTCAAATCATGCCTTATGTAAGCAGGTTTCTAAGATTTTATTTAGTCATACTAAGATCGAGCTATTGGAAAATTTAAACAGGAACAAAAATTTCCTTTCATTTGTGATTTTTTATTTCGCCAAAAATACCAACCATAACTAAACTATATGAATATATACATTCTAATTCCTGATAGCGATGTCGCAAGAATGCATTTTGCATATTACAGACTTAATTGACATAAACAAAAATGTGTACGAATCGAAATACCAAACAAACGGCAAGTTTACACAAATATTTATTACGAGGGCTGTTTTTAGGGAATACACATTGCAAGCCATCACAAGAGTCAGTAATGTAAAGTACTTCAAAGAAAATGTTGACCATCAAAATATAAAATGTTGAGTGACGCTTTCGAAAAATATATGTTTCCAAGAGTAGTACTCGTAACATCATGCTCAATAAGTGTCTACGTGTTTTACTTCATCATCTTGATTCACATCTGGATTTAAAATATCTTAACCATTTGCGTTCGTTTTTGCTGAAGATCAACAGATTGATTGAAGAATTTTAAACACACAAGATTTTATACCCTATACCACTATGTGGCTTGGGTACAATGACTTTGTGCTGCTGTTTGTAACTACCAAAAATATTTGAACTAGACCGATCTCTTATTATACCAATCGACCCAGAATCACTCTCTGAGTCGATTTAGCGATGACCGTCCGTCCGTCTGTCCGTCTGTGTGTCCATGTAAACATTGTAGTCAAACTACAGGTCGCATATATGAATATGTTTTAATGAAATTTGGCATATAAGCCTTTATCGGCCATAGGATGAACGCTATTGAAATTGGTGAAATTCGGTCCATGTTCAGACCTAGTCCCCATACAAATGACCGCTATGAAATCGACTTAAATTGCCATAAGATTCAAATTATCATATAGATCTTGGTCAAATTGGTAGTCCAAAAATTATCCCTATTGGACAACTCTTAGTCATAGGCCCCATATAGAGCTGCTTCCCGATCTTCACTTAAATCTTTTAAAAAACAAAAATATTGCACTGATTCTTCTCAAATTTTGTTTGTATATATTTTTGCAAAATACAAGAGACTTTACCAAACATGGTCAGGATCGGTCCATTTTTGGGCCTAGTTCCCATATAGATATAGCATCCGATATGAACTTTTTCATATCTGCAGCCGAAAAAATTAATAAAAATCCCACTCAAATTTGGTTTATGCTTATTTTCTATATCCAGTTAGTTGGGCCTGAGAGATAGGGTGTCTAAAGCATGGTATAGGGTATCGTATAGTCGGTCTAGACCGACTTTAATTTTCTTACTTGTTTTTCTTTTAAAAAATAATTATATTTAGAATCTGTGAATTTTTCTATACAAAATATTTTTATATTAAATTTCTTTTGTATGTAGGTACATAAACATATAAAATATTAAAAAGAAAATTATCAGGATCTGAGAATATTTTTATGCGCAAAAATTTTCCAAAATTTTACAATTTTTATTCATAGAATAAATACGAAAAAATTATCACTGAATTTTCGAATTTTTCATTTTTTTCAGACTCCCGCAAAATTACTCAGAATCTGGGGAAATTTTTATTAATTTTTTTTTAAAGAAAAATTTTTTGTGGCGCTACAAGTAAGAATTTTAATAATATAGAAGACATGATCCAAAGACCTGTATATGTAGACAATTTAAGATTTGGCCTATCCATTCTTCATGACTGGATTAGATTTTTTGAATGTCTTTTGCACGTGGCATATAAAATACCTTTACAAAAGTGGCAGACTAGAACTGGTTATGAAAAAAGAACAGTAGTTGAAACAGAAAAGGAAATTCAGAAAAATGTAAAGAGACTATCCATCCCAAACCTGGTTTTGGAAACCCGAATGATGGGAGTACAGCAAGACGTTTTTTTCAAAAGGCTGAAAAATCTGCCGAAATAACAAAAATAGATGTTAATTTAATAAAAAAAAAAACGCACGTGCTGCTTATTGCTCTGTCCAGCGACCATGAAATTAATAATGAAAAATTTAAAATATATGCACACAATACAGGACGACTTTTTGTTGAAACATATCCTTGGTACAGTATGCCTCCCACTTTGCACGGACCCGAAATTGTGTCAAATGCTATATTACCTATTGGGCAGTTATCAGAAGAAGCGCAAGAAGCTCGAAATAAAGATTTTAAAAAATATAGGGAGTTTAATTCACGAAAGTGCAGTCGCGAGAAATCAAACCAAGATATCTTTAATATGTATTTGATAACCTCTGACCCAATTATTTCAAGCATGCGAAAATTTCCTACAAAGAAGGTTCAGAGCAGGCAATTGATTTAATTGTAACTGCAGCTCCGAACAAGAACTATTTCAGTGATGTTGATGATAATGAAGATGATGATGAAGTTGCTGATGATTATGATGATGATGAAAAATCTGTGGAATATTTTTGTTTTTTGATAGATTTAAGTGAAGATCGGGAATCAGCTTCATATGGAGGCTAGGATAAGAATTGTCATATAGAGTTTCTTTTTGGACTACTGGTAAATGGATGCATAACCTTACACAAACCCAATTTGACCGAGATCTATTTAATAATTATAATTTGAATATTATGGAAATTTAAGGCAATTTAGGTGTGAAAATGAACTGATTTTCACCAGTTTTAATAACATTCATCCTATGGCCGATAGAAGCTTACGTACTAAATTTCATCAAAATATATTCATATTTGTGACCTGAAGTTTGATTACAATGTTTACATGGACACACAGACAGACGGACGGACAGACGGACATCGCTAAATCGACTCAGTGATTCTGAGTCGACCGGTATAATAAAAGATATGTCTAGGTAATTATAAACATCAGCACAAAGTGGTATAGGGTATAAAAATGTCTCGGACTTTTAAAATTTTTCTTTACAGAAAAGAACGTCTCAGACTATCAGATTTTTTCTACCCACAAAATATGTCTAAGACTCGGAGAATTTTTGCACATGGCAAAAACTGTTTCATACTCTCAGAATTTTTCTATTGAATATGGAGTCTTTAAGAATTTTTTTATATGGAATAAAAATATGTCTCTGAGTTTTTCTTCATGAAAAAAATATTGCAGACTGAAGATTTTGCTTGTCTTGATTTGTCCATGCGAAAAATATCTCAGACTCTAAGAATTTTACTATAGGGTAAAAAAATATCTCAGATATTGAGTATTTTTATTTTTTGTCTATACGACAAAAAATATCTCAGCCTCTAAAAGTTTTTGTTTGTGAAAACAATATCTCAGACTCCGAAAATGTGTCTATTAAAAAAATAATGTCTTAAACTCTGAGATTTTTTTTGTACGGAAAATACGCCCAAGATCCTGAGAATTTTTCTAAGCAACAAAAACAGACTCTCAGAATTTTTATATTGTATATGACTCTAAGAATTTTTCTATATGGAATAAAAATCTCTGTCTGAGATTTTATAAAAGTTTTTTTTTATATGGAAAAGACATTTCAGTCTATGAGAATTTTCTTTGCGAGAACAATATCTCATACTCTGAAAATTTTTCTAAACAGAGAAGTATCTCTATATGAAAAAAAAACCTCAGATAGTGAGATATATTTATAAGGAAAAAAACATCTCAGGCATTGAGAATTTTTCCATACGAAAAAATGTCTCAGCCTCAGAAAGTTTTTCTATATGAAAAAAATATCTCAGACTCTAAAAACTTTTCTATATGGAAAAAAAATTTGTCTCTACAAATTTTTCGTTCTGAAAAAAATATCTCCGACTGAGAATTTTTCTTTACGAATAAAAAAACCTATCAGATGCTTTGAAATTTTCGATATGGAAAAAAATATCTCAGACTCTAACAATTTTTCTATGTGGAAAAGAATGTGTGAGATTTTTATTGCTACTAGCAGATTCCAGCACTCGAAATTCGAGTGCAAATTCTAGGAAATTTTATTTTTTCATTTAATAAAGACCCTAAAGGTATGCTCCACAATTCAACTCATTTGAAATGAAGCAAACAAATCAAAACATTAACACAAACGCATTAATAAATTTAATAAACATACACATAGCATTGTATAATTTTATGTATGTGTTAGTAGCAACTTTAAACGATCATAACTCCAAAAAAATATTCCAGACTATGAAAATCTGTAAATCTGGGTAGCAGCTAAAAAGAAATACCTTTTAAATGATAAATTTTTTGTCAAACTCGGAATAAAACTGTGAAACTTACATCGGTCACAAGAAATTGCCTTGCTTATTAGTATTATAGATATGAAAAATAAGTACGAATCTGAGAAAATTTCCATATGACAAAAACTGTTTCAGACTCTCAGGGTCTTTCTATTTTATATGGAAAAAATGCATAAGACTCTAAGAATTTTTCTATACGCAGCACAAATCTGCCCCTGATATTTTATGAAAGTTTTTCTGTATACAAAAAGTATTTCAGAATCTGAGAATGTTTATGTAAGAAAAAAATATCTCATACTATACAAATGTTTTGGTACGAAAAAAAATATCTCAGACTCTGAAAACTTTTCTATATGGAAAAAAAAAAGTTTGTCTCTAAAAATTTTTCGACCTGAAAAAATATCTCCGACTGAAAATTTTTCTTTACGAATAAAATTTTCGATATGGAACAAAATGTCTCCTACTCTAACAATTTTTCTATATGGAAAAGGATGTCTTAGACTCTGAAATTTTTCTTTTATGAAAAAAATGTCTCAGACTCTTACAATTTTTCTGTATGGAAAAGGATGTCTTAGACTCTGAGATTTTTCTTTTATATGAAAAATAAGCCTACGAATCTGAGAAAATTTCCATATGACAAAAACTATTTTAGACTCTCAGGGTCTTTCTATAAGACTCTAAGAATTTTTCTAAATGGAACACAAATCTGCCTCTGATATATATTGAAAGTTTTTCTGTATACAAAAAGTATTTCAGAATCTGAGAGTGTTTTTGTAAGAAAAAAATATCTCATACTATAAAAATGTTTTTTTGGTACGAAAAAAAATATCTCAGATAAAAAGAAAGTTTAAAAAAAAATATCTCAGACAGATGAATTCTTTTATATGGAGAGTTTTTCAATACGGAAAAAATAATCTCAGACTCTGAAAATTTTTTTGTTACAGAAAAAAAATTTTTCAGACTATGAACAATTTTTCGGACTTTGAGAACTTATTTATATCGAATTAAAAATATTTTAGATTCTAAGAATAGAAAAATTATCAGACTTTTACCAGATTCTGATAATTTTTTTTTAACAGCTTTCGATACTATTTTCTATATAACTTATTTTTTTTTCTGCGAATTTCTGAGATTCTATGTAATTTTTTTTATACAAAAAATTTTCAGAGTCAGAAACATTTCTTTTTCATACAGAGAAAAGCACTGACGAAAATTTTGTATATTAAAAAATTCTCTTATTCTGATTAAATTTTTTTCTATATAGCTTCCGTAAAAGAAAACGTCGTACATTCATTAATAATATATTTGTTTCTGTACAGAGAATGTTTCAGTTTCTTAACCCTTTTTTTAAGTAAGAATAAATTCACAGAGCCTGACACATACTTTTCCACAGGTGAGAGAAAATCTCTGATTGAAAAATCTTTTTTGTTGTTAAAAATTTCTCGGACTCTGACTAATTTTTTGCCGTATGGATAAAAAATATAAGCAAAAATAAATATCTCAAAACTGGGAATATTTCTAAATGAAGTATAATTGCCAGTATTTGAATTATTTCCTATTCGGTAAAAATTTCGTAAAATTAAAATATTTCTATACAAAATATTTTGTAATATAAGCTGGAAATAATATTTCAATAAAAAATTTTTATATAAAACTCTCAGTATCTGTGAATTTTGCAGTACACGAAAGTTAAAAGATGTTAGAAGATTTTTTGAGAGTTCGACAAAAGCTACTCAGAATCGTGGAAGAAATCTATCAGAATCTGACAATTTTATTATATAAAATATATGAAAAAAAAATTCTTAGAATCTAGGGATCTTCTAGACAAAAAATTCCTATATAATTCTATACCAAATGTATCAAAAGATTCAGAATTTTAAAACTTTTCACTACTTGAATTTAAAGATTTTTCTATACAGTAAAAACATCTTAGATTCTGATAATTTTTTAATATGGAAACATGTTTAATATCTTTTGTCTTTTAATTCCATTTTAATTTACTACAATCATTTTCATTTAGGTAATAAACATTTAGATAGGTTGTTGAATTAGATAAGCAACAAAAAAGCTTACTAAAAAAATATATAAGTATATACATTGTTTTTTATTTTTAATAGATAAACAATTAAAAAGAAAAATCATAAAAACAACATAAAAACAAAATCATGGCAACGCAAAAAGCTAGAAAAAAATTACATTACATCGTGCTTGACAATATAATTTAATAAAGGAAAATGTAGGAAATATTAAACTAAAAAATAAAAACAACAAAAAACAAAAACTATATTCAAAGCCATTAAATAAAAAAATCAAGACATAAAAAAATAATGCACAATAACATTATGAAATAAAATTATTTAAAAGATGATTTTGCATAAACAATTTAGTTTGTTATTTTATTTATTTATTTATTTTTTTGTTAATTCCTTTAAAACCAACAAGGCTTAAACTCTTAGTTGAACAGAAACAATAAAACAAAGAAAAAAAAATAAAAATAGCATTGATGGAAATTCATCAAAATTCATCATGTAAATAAATTCATTTAATGAAAAAATAATAAAGAAACGTATATAAAAAAAAAAAACAACAAAATTAATTGTTATATACATACTTACATATAAATAATTGTCAATAAGAATTTTATAAAAGCAAATGAAAAAATAAATTGTTAAATAAATTATTTAAAACAAAGAAGAAGAATAATCACTTACACACATTTGTATTTAAAAAATTTTATACACATAAATTTTTGATAAATAAAAATGAATCAACTAAAAAATCACAAACACACACATTTGCATAATGAAATACGTATTTTTTAAATTATTTCTATAATTTGTGGTAGGATATGCATACATTTTTTTAACTCTTTCTTTTAACTCATACTCTCTGTCTGTCTGTCCGTCTCTCTGTCTGTCTGTATGCCATGGGGCAACCCCATTCCCCCTCATCCAATTGATCTGAAACTTGGCCCATAGTCTTGTTGTGACTGCAGATTAATTTTGGGTTATTCACGCATAGTCAGGCACAGTCACGGAGTGCTTTAAAACCCATTTCCCCTTATCCGATCGATCTGAAACTTTGTCCATAGACTTGTTGTGGCCAAATATTAATTTAAAGGTAGTCAGACACAGTCACGCACAGTCACGGAGTGATTTAAACCCCATTTCCCCTCATCCAATCAATCTGAAACTTGGTCCACATACTTGTTGTCACCAAATATTAACTTAAAGTTAGTCACGTATAGTCACGGAGTGATTTAAACCCCATTTCCCTTATCCCATCAATCTGCAATTATTTCCATAGACTTGTTGTGACCAAAAGATTAATTTTAATATAGTCACGCAAATTCACGTACAGCCACGCAGAGTTTCAACACTCATATGCATAAGGAAAGAAAGAGTTTTAATAAAAAAACTTTGTTTTTATGGTTAGATTATTTAAAATATGTCGTACTAACATATTTTGGATACTTTTTTATCTATATTTCGACGTAATTTTTGGCCGATATTTTTGTTTTCTTTTTTTTTAGAAATATTTTATGTTAGTTTTCATACAGTACAATCTACATTGTTTAATAACATTCAAGCCATGAGAAATTTATGAAATTATAACTAAAAAAAAAAATATTAATTCACTAGTAATAAATTAAAAACCAAAAATGTGTAATTAATGGCAAAAACCATGAAAATTTGTAAGAAAAAAATCAATAATGAAAATATGGAAAAAAACAAATACAAAAAATAGTAAAGTTAATAAAAACAAAAAACTAAAAAAATATGAATGATAAAAGAAATATTAAACAAAATTACTAAATCTAATTTTATTTAGAAGAACGTTAATGAATAAGACAAAAGTAAGTATTATTGGCAAACCCAAACCCAACAAGCTGTACCCCCAGCGGATAAACCAAATTTGAGTACACTGAATACAGAGGTACCAGCCATTTTTCTACATATCGGCTTTTAGATACACAAAATTAGATTTTTTTGGGGGCTTCAACATATCCTATCAAAGTTGAATATTAGTTTGATGCTAATATTACATGTTCAAATATTAAGATAATGTGATGACATTTGGAACTTAAAGTGTCTTTAAACCAAAGACGAATCCTAATTAAATTTTGTTGGAATTGGTCCACCTTTGGACCAAGTCCCCGTACAAATTTTCTTAAAAATTTGGTTGAAATGCCACAAAAGATGCCAAATTTGCTAATTTCTGTATTATATTTAAAAAATTTACAAAAATTGTGCAAAAAACACTATAAAATTTTTATGAAAGCGGATCACTTTGGGACCTATTTTCCCAATTTTTTTATAAAGAAAAACACAAAAAGTTCTCAAAATTCCAAATTTTGCAATGAAATTTTATTAATAACCCACTCAAAGGACCTATAATTTCAGAATACATATTCAGCCCTGAATTTAAAATAACATGAAATTGAAATTTTGGGTTTCTTGAAACCACTTTTTTTATTTATTTAATGGAAACATATGTTTGAGTTAAGAACCACATGCTTGAGTTAAGAACATATGTTATCTATAAACCGAGGTGCCATATGGTTCCTTATTAAGTTTCACAAAAAACTTTTAAGTATTTTGTGCATGTTTTTTTTTCTTAATTTTATAGAAAAAGTATAAAGAAAAATATTTTCTTTTAAAATGACAACTTATTTGTTCATTTAATTGTTTTTGTTCTTCAATTTCATTCAATTAAAAATGACTTTTCTATTTTTAAAAAGTTAGGCATCACCAAAAAAATTTCGATATTCAAATAAATTGGATTTGACTGGCATCACTACTGTTTCGAACATATGCAAAAAAAATAAAAATATGTGATTTGATGAAAAAAAAATTTTTTAATTCCTTTATTTGCAATAATTAGTGGATAAAGAATCTATGTTATAATTGAAAAAATTATGGAACAAGTCTCGTTTAGGTGCACCACCCCGATTTTTTTTTTTTTTTTGAAATAGGGGTATTTGAGGTGATTTAGGAAAAAAAATTTTTTTTTGTCGGAAACCCATATTTTCCGAGTTATGGACCTCCAAAGTTTTGACATTGATATCGATATAACTTGAACAATTCTTATTGATTTGAGGAGTATATGTATCATATGAAAGCTTATTAAATTGCCTTTATTTCAAAATAAAAAATTTCGAAATCCTTTAACCCATTGTGAACCTATTCAAGATTGTGCATTTTTGATAAAGAGTTTTTGTGAAAAGCTGTAATTATCAGACGAAATTACGTATATAAGGTATGTATTTGCACATTTACAATAAAAGTAGGGGTCACAAGCTATTTTTTGGTGTCTATTATGACTTTTTGACTCTTAAAGTGCTGGATATATTAGGAGTTAAAGTTGGATATTATTTTTTTTTCGCGATTTACTCGTTTCAGTGTAGCTTAGCTAATTGCAGTAAAACTGTATGGCAACATTGTGTAGTTATTTTCTTATAACCGCGATTTACTCTGTAAATAATTTGAGTACAGCGAATTTCCCAACAAAATTTTCATAATAGGACGGAGAAGAAATGAGGGGATTCTTTAATACCATGTGAGATAAGGCCATGATGGCTTTATGTTGTCTTATGTCTTCCCGGAGACACTAAAGTTAAGTATTGAAATCTGGCTTCGCATACTAAAGTTTTTCTGCGTGGCGGCCTGCGGCCGCGCTTAAGGGTTTTCTCCTCCAGTAGGACACTACAGGCGGCTTCGCTGAATAAAGTTTTCCTGCGTACGTCACAAGCGAATTTCCCAACAAAATTTTCATAATAGTCTCATTAAAAGTCAATAATATCTCCGGTCATGGAAGGGTTAAGAGGAAAAAATATATATGTAGCTAGTGGGCCCAGCTTTCATTCAGTTGCTGTAAATACAAAAATTTTATAGATCATTTTATGAGATAATGCCACGTTTGCGAAAAAAAAACTTTCCCAAATATACAAGAAATTTTTTTAAAAAAATTTCCATTTCTAGTTAGAATTGTTAAGTCGAATTTTTTAAGAAAGTGTTGTTTTTAGTGTAATGGGTTTTTGTTATTTGTGCAATAAAAAAAAACAAAGTTGTACCCCTAATATCTCCGGATTACAAAGGGTTAAGAGGTCAAACTATATCTTAAATAAAAGCTGTTAATCCTATGAATGTACTAATTAACATATATTTTATTGTGTAATAGCGTTTTATTGAAATAAAATGAATTATTTACAAAAAACTGCATCTTAAAAAGAAAGAAAATTATTTTGGTCCATAATGGGTTAATGGATTTCGAACTTTTTATATCAAATTAAAGGTACTTTAATAAGCTTTCATATGATATATATATTGCTAAAGTCCGATTAGAATTGTTCAAGTTATATCGAAATCAATGTCAAAACTTTGGAGGTCTATAACTCGGGAAATATGGGCTTCCGACAAAAAAAAAGATATTTTGCTGTAATCGCATTAAAAAGTGGAACGAGTGGTGAAAATTTGGAACGGATCGGAGAGGTGCACCTAAACGAGACAAGCCAAAATTATAATGGAAAATAGATTGTGTAAATAAAAAGTTTTTATTATAGTTATAGAACAGCATCATCGCAAAAAGTGTGTTTTATTAACATCGACCACTTATTACGAATTTTTTTTTAAAATCAGCGCAAAATGTAGACGTTTTTTAAAATCGTTTTTTTTTTTTTTTTCTTAAAATTAATGTCTAATGACAAGGTTCAATAAAAAAACATGTTAGAGTTTAAATTTCAATTAGTTATTTTATCTCTTAAGACCTGCTTAGTAGAAAACAAGTAAGAGTGTTAAATTCGGCTGTAAATGAAAAATTAAACAATTTGTTAAACTTAATACCAAATTATTTCAGCAAATTCTTTTGGTTGGTTTTCGTCTTTTCTATTATTTCGGATTTATTTCGGTGTTTGCTTTTTGGTCATCGTGGTTGCTGATCGGCATGCATTTAGGTTATATGGAGTAACAAAATAATAACCAAAAAAAAACTCTCTCAATTTTTTTATTAAAATATTGCCATATTTGGAAAACATAGAGAATAAATTTATAATAATAAATATTCAAATTAGGGATGCCAAACGCAAAAAACCAAATGTCCCAAACATTTTATTGAAAATAATTATTTCATATATGATGATAAACTTTTTCATCAGATATTTGGAATGCCAATGGGCAACCCGTTATCTCCCACAATAGCAGACATAGTACTTGACGGTCTACTTAACGATACACTAGCAGAGTTAAGAGAGGAAAATATACATATCAAATACATGACCAAATATGTAGATGACATTTTGGCTGTTATTAAAATAAACAATAAGGACAAAATACTTGCTACCTTAAATAATCACCATCCAAAGATTCAATTCACAATTGAAGTTGAGGAAAAATGCGAAATTGCTTTCTTAGATATGAAGTTACGGAAAAATAAGAACAAAATAACGTTTGACTGGTTTACTAAGGAAACGTCCTCGGGTAGAATCATCAACTACAACGCAACACAACCGAAGAGCCAGATAATAAACACTGCGAAAAATCTTATCTCTAGAGTTCTAAACATTAGTGACGACAAAAGCCAACAGTTTTCCAAACAAACTTATAAACACATTAATAGACACCACTTTAAAAAATCCGAAAAATCATATTTATACCAAGGTTCAGAAAATACACACACGAAACACACAATGTTCTGTTCAAAAGCAGCCAACACATATCTTTATTTTCATATCAATTATGTGCGTTTCAAAATTTTCTACGGTACCCAACACAACCATGACTGTGTTCGTTTTAATATTTCGTTATTTACACGAACATTTTTGTATCACATACTTTTTGCTTCAATCACACATAAAGCACACATTTTTGAGTGTTGCTTTATTTGAAGTTGATGTTCTAGTACGTGTAGTGAAAAAAAACACAGAACATGTAAAATAAACATGTTCGAGTTCAGTTATATTTTAAGTCGTGTTGTGGCTCGTGTAGTAAGAAACAACAGAACATGTACAGTAAACAGGTTCGAGTTCAGTTATATTTTAAGTCGTGTTTAAAATATAACTGAACTCGAACCTGTTTATTGTACATGTTGTGTTTTTTCTTACTACACGAGCCACAACACGACTTAAAATATAACTGAACTCGAACCTGTTTATTTTACATGTTCTGTGTTTTTTTTCACTACACGTACCAGAACATCAACTTCAAATAAAGCAACACTCAAAAATGTGTGCTTTATGTGTGATTGAAAAAAAAAGTACGTGATAGAAAAATGTTCGTGTAAATAACGAAATATTAAAACGAACACAGTCGTGGTTGTGTTGGGCACCGAAGAAAATTTAAAAACAAACATAATTGATATGAAAATAAAAATATGTGTGTGTTGGTCTAAGTTATGTTTGTTTACATATATGTACGAGTTTTTTATTCAGTGTGTGTTTTTTTCTGAACTCTGATTTATACTCAACAAAAAACGACCGTTGGTGAGGATAAAAAATTTTACAGCGTTAAATACATTCCGGGCTTAACTGACAAAAATAATATAAAACAAGTAAGAAAATTATAGTCGGTCTACACCGACTATACGATACCCTATACCATGCGTTTAGAAACCCTATCTCTTAGGCCCAACTAACTGGACATTGAAAATAAGCAAAAACCAAATTTGAGTGGGATTTTTATTAATTTTTTTGGCTGCAGATATGAAAAAGTTCATATCGGATGCTATATCTATAAAGGGACTAGGTCCAAATATGGACCGATCCTGATCATGTTTGGTAAAGTCTCTTGTAGTTTGCAAAAATATGTACAAACAAAATTTGAGAAGAATCAGTGCAATATTTTTGTTTTTTAATAGATTTAAGTGAAGATCGGGAAGCAGCTCTATATGGGGTCAAAGGGATCATTTTTGGACTACTCATTAGTGGATGTAATGAACGCATACAAACCCAATTTGAGTAAGATCTACATGACAATTTGGATCTTATGGCAATTTATGTCGATTTCATATGGGTAATTTGTATGGGGGCTAGGTCTGAACATGGACCGATTCTCACCAATTTCAATAGCGTTCATCCCATGGCCGATAAAAGCTTATATACCAAATTTCATCAAAATATATTCATATTTGCGACCTGCAGTTTGATTACAAGCTTTACATGGACACACAGACGGACGGACGGACGGACGGACGGACGGACGGACATTGTTAAATCAACTCAGAAAGTGATTCTGATTCGATCGGTATAATTAAAGATGGGTCTAGGTCAAATATTTTTGGTTGTTACAAACAGCAGCACAAAGTCATTATACCCAAACCACATAGTGGTATAGGGTATAAAAACATCGATTCAAACGGAGAAAACGAGATTTGCGTATCAGCCTAACACAACATTAAACACAATTTTTTCTAAAACGAAAGCGCCGATTGCAAAACAACAACAGAGCAACGTTGTTTACAAAATTAATTGCAATGGTAACGACCATCAAAAATGTAACCAAATATATAAATTAAGAAAACGTTATATTTTTCTTTTAAAAAAATTATTGTTGTGTGTTTTGTTAGAACACACAACGTCTTTATTGTTTCACGATAAAATACAGAGTAAAGTTTAAACTTAAATTACCCTAATTAATAACCGCAGGTTTTTGCTTACTTTCACACCACCTTAATCGAGTTGCTCGTGTACGTCGCAGACGTTGTGTCAGCATGTGAACAAGCTGCGTTGCGGAATGTGTCTCAAATATCGCAGACGCGACGTCAGCTGTGTGAACGTGTGAATTTCTTTTTTATTTTGTTATTTTTAAATGTTTCTCGTGTTAACTCCTCCCTCCTCAAATGCAATCGTCCCGATTGCCTAGAACGTGTGTAAGTCGTAAATGCTTGGTTTTTTTTTCTCAGGTTTCCTCTCTGTGTCTTGTACTTTTTCTATTTGTTCTAATGAAATTGTTTCTGTTTCTGACCTTTCTTTTTTCTGTTTTAATATCTTCTTCATTGTTAACCAAATCGTGATGACTAGGGCTGAAATTATGGTAATTGTACTTGAAGTTATCAGCAAGTTATTCTTGGTTTCCAATAGTTCCAATCTCTCAAAATTTCCCATATTGATCTTATGGAGTCGTTGTAGGGATAGGACTTCTTCTGTTTTTGCGTTTGCTGCTTTTGGTTGTAGAGAGGCTGGGAGAGGTTTGCTGCCGCTTACTTCTTTGGAGAAATATTCACGATCATCGATTATTATTGTTGTATTGTAATATTTAAGTAGATAAGTTCCATTTAAAATTATTTCTTCATTGTTCACACTGATTTTGCCGTTATATTGATTTAATAATAGAATATCACTTCCGATTTCCTCTACGGTGGGTATGTGTTCGTTGTTTACCTGGGTGCAGTTCCCTATCTTGTTCTTAAATAGATTTGTTATACAATTATCATCTCTTAATTTTATTAATTTATCTCTATTACATATGGTTAGATCATTATAATTTTTGCATTTATCTTTAATAGCAAATAAAACATTATTACAATTCAAAATTTTATCAAATTCAATTCTATCAATTAAATGACCAATTTTTACTGGTTTTGCTAAATACATTTTGCAGATATCATTTTGAGTGATTGGAATACTTAAAATGTACAGAATTTCTTTATTATTTGTAACGATTTTTACATTTCCGAATGATAATAACTCATCTACGTTAAATAATGGTATATTATAATTAGTCAGAACATCATTAAGTACTTCGATTTCAGTTTTTGATAAAATAAATGAATTTACAATATTAACTTTGGCCCATTGGATGGCATATTCGATGTTCTGTAATTCTTTTTCTATCAAAATCAATTTGTGTTCTAATTTACTTGCTAACTCGTTATTCCAATCTTCTCTTTTAACTTTCAATATTTCGTTAGTAATATTCGATATTTCTTGTATTCTGTCAATAGTCAGTTCGTTTATTACCATTTGTCTATTATTATTTTCTAAAAGATTTCCGATCTTTTGATTAAGGATTTCCCAATCATGACTGTCTGGAGTTCCGGCAATCCATTTCCATGCACTGCCTATAAAATCTATTGATCTCTTCTTTCTACCTGGACATAGGCGTTTAAGAAGACTTTTTATATCAATGATTTGTTGTGTTAAAAACGGACGGAGCGGATGTTTGAATGTAATGTTCGTATTTAAAATTGTTTCAAGTTCTTCTGATAAGGCTTGATATTGTTCGAGATTGATTGAGTGTATAACTTTAAATGTGCCATTCTGTCTCCTTGCGATACCATTCTGAATGGTTATCAATCTAGAGTTGGAGTAGTCTAGAATGTTGAAATCTGCTAACGCGCTGTTTATTAATAATCTGTAAAAAAAAAAAAATAAAATAAAAGTAAAGAAATATTTCGTCAATTTCTAATATGACCTTTGTGGATAACACGGCCGCTTTCGGTAACTACGGTTGTCCCTCTATTTTCCCTAACAATCTCTTCTTTAAAGCGATTACTCAACTTTGTACCCAACCTTTTATTAGTTTTTACGTAAATCAACTGACCGGGCACATATTCTTTTGTAGGTTTTTTATTTTTGTTATGATAACTTAAGTCTTTTTCCTGTTTTCGTTTCAGTCTCTCAACGTTGGATAGTCTTGTCGTCTCATAGTCTTGGGGAGAAAAATCAATTGTTCGCCCAAAATACAAGTCAACTGGTTTCTTATTAGTCGTCGAATGGAACGTGTGATTATATTCATTCACCGATCTTTCCAGCAATTCTTCAAAATCTCTGGATGTTCCGTCATTTTTCAGGCATCTCATGATTTCCGCTAAAGTAGAGTGGAATCTTTCTATTTGACCATTTATTTCGCTCTTGTATGACGGGGTGGTAAATACATCAATTTTTAGATCATCTTTCATCATGAATTGTATGGATGCGGAGTTTAAGGAGGGTTCGTTGTCCATAACCACATACTTTGGCACTCCATATGAAAACAAAATTTCCCTAAGGGGTTTTCGGACATGTTCTATAGATCTTCCGTTTAATAATTTTACTTTTGCGTACTTAGAAAATTTATCAATTGATGTTAAAATGAGTTTTTTATCGGTCGAAAAAATGTCGATATGGACAATATGCCCTGGATATGTTGGTATGGGAGTTTCGCGTAATTCTGGGTTATTTGGGTGTCTCTCATATTTTCCTTTTTTACATATAGAACATAATTTTATAATTCTTTTTATTTTACCTGACATGCCAGGGAAATAATATTTTTCCAACATTTGCTTTTTATTTTCTCTATCATTTCGATGAGCCCTATTGTGTGTTTCTATTATCAGATTTTCTTGATCGTTCTCAGATGTTATATCTTCAACGGTCGACTGTGTAAAGCGGCATTTGTAATTTGCGAAATGATTGGGATAAAATAATTGGATTTTTCCCATTATCCATTCTGGGGTTTTTATTCCGTTAATGACAGACGGATTCAGATATTTTCTTAGAATGTTCACTAGGATTTGTTCGTCGTATTGGGGTTCTTTAATAATGTGTCTATGTACTCCGGGAAATACAATTTGAAATTGGTACGATGATGTGTTGTCCACATTTATAAATAACTGATTTTTGAAAACATTTATTGGAATTTCTACGTTGTGTGTTAAATGTTCTGACGAACTTTCTGCGCTGTGTTCGGTGGGGGTCAAAGAGTTTATTTGAGCATTTATAGGATTTAATCCTATAGGGACTCTGGATAGAGCATCAGCAACTACATTTGTTCGTCCAGGTTTATACTTCAACTCGTAGTTATACTCTTCCAAAATACATTTCCACCTTTTCATTTTTGAGTTATTATTATTATTGCTGAGGGCGTATGTCAAGGGTTGGTGATCCGTATAGATCACCACTTTTTTGGAACCATACAAATAATTTCTTAGAGAATTCAGTGCCCATATAATGGCTAACATCTCTCTTTCATTAGTTGCATAGTTCTCCTCTGTTTTGTTCAATGTTCTGGAAATAAATGCAATTGGTTTTTCTTCTTGACTTAACACTGCACCAATTGCAAAGTTGGAAGCGTCTGTAGTCAATTGAAAATCTTTTTCGAAATTGGGATATGATAACAAAACTTCACGTGAAGCCAATGCGTTTTTCAATTGATCGAATGCATTCTTGGATGAAGTATCCAATTCTATTTTCGTCTGGCTTGATATAGATTTTGAAATTCGTCCGTCCGATCCTCTCAGAAGCGCCGTCAATGGTTTTGCAATATCTGCATAACCCCTAATAAACCTTCTATAGTACCCGGAGAGTCCGAGAAATGACCGAAGTTCTTTTAGTGTTTTTGGATAGCAAAATTTCAAAATTGAATCGACTTTTTTGGGATTTGTCATTATACCTTCCTTTGATACCACGAAGCCTAAAAATTCAACCTCATGTTTGAAAAATTCGCATTTGTCTAGTTGAACTTTCATATTAGCTAATTCTAGTGTCCTAAATATTGTTCCCACGTGTTCCAGATGAGATTTCTCATCCTTACTGAAAATTATGATGTCGTCCACATATACGTAACATATCTTCCCAATAAATTCTCTCAGAATATCGTCGAGTGCTCTTTGAAATATTGATGGAGCATTTTTCAGCCCAAACGGTAACCTGGTATATTCATATTTTCCGTTGTTTACTGAAAAGGCTGTTTTTTCCCTATCCTCTTCTCTTAATGTTATCTGATGAAAGCCGCTTTTAAGATCTAACACGGTAAAGTATTGATTCCCACCTAAGTTGGATAGAACGTCATTAATCTCTGGAATGGGGTACCTATCGGCCACCGTTACTGCGTTTAATCGTCTAAAATCGACAACTAATCTGTATTTTTTCTGTCCTGAAAAATCTTCCTTTTTGGGTACGACCCATATGGGTGAATTATATGGAGACCGTGATGGTCTTATAATGCCATCACAAAGGAGACGATCGATTTCTTTTTCTACAATATCTTTTAAGGCCATTGGGTAAGGGTAACTTCTAGCGTATATTGGTGAATTATTGACTGTGCGGATGTCTCCAATTACTGTAGTGGTATATGTCAATTTCTCATCAGGGTCTGCAAAAAGGCAACGATGTTGTTTTATGAGATTTTCTAATGACACCTTTTGGTGACTGGGTAGGTGTTGTATTCTTAATTCGAGGTTATTTACGTTTTGTGACAAACGTTGTTTAATAGGTATCTTTTTACCTCCTCTAATTGTGAAATAGTTTTCGGCTGTATGAATAACTGCTGAAATTTCTTTCAAACTGTCATTCCCTAAAATTCCATCAAACGAGATTAATCCAGGCAATAAGTAGAATTTGATTGGGGCGTTGTCAATTCCGAAAAGGTCTACTAATGTATGTTGAGTAATTTGTATGTCGCCACCTACTGATTTCGCACCGAATATTTCTTTATTGTGTCTGGGGTTTTTTACTAAATCTGGTTTAATGTAGTTCTTATTACTTCCTGTGTCTAATAAAAATGTCAATATTTGTCCGTCCCTCGTTCTTGTCTCAAAATAAGGTAACGAGGAACAATTTAGCCTAAAAAATTTACAGCAAGTTGGATATCGCTTAGTTGGTTCTCCTGGGTTTCATTTGTTATAAATTCTTCTGGCAATTGTTCGAAATATTCTTCGGTGTATCCGTACGCTTCTTCTGGTTCCTCAATTTCATGTCCTCCGTATGAATAATTATTAGCCTCTTCTAAATAATTGTTCGGCCAATATTCGGTATTTAAATGAAAATTTCTTTGTATCTTGTTCATGGGAGCTTGAATTGAGTTTTCTGCTGGTCTCTTAAATGGCAGATTACGTTGGGGCGTTACTTGCATAGAACGGTCTATGTCCATTGGTTCTGGTTTTTGTTGATTGTTGTAGTGGTTTTGCCGTTGTCCCTGATATTGATGACGTTCGAAACTTCTTTGTACATTCGATGGGATTTTCTGGTAATTATTTTGGTAATTTTGACCGTTGTAATATTGTCTATTTTGTAGATTCTGGTTGAATCCTGCCCCCTGATGAAACCTAAAATTTGGTAAGGTAGGTCTATTATTACCCACTCCACCAATATGGGCTAATTCAGGGTAGAAGTTCGGTCTGTACTGAGGTAAAGTTTGTCTAAGGTTATCCTTGCGCGTTTCGCTTCTTGTTATGCGATTGTGCGCGTAGTCCCTTCTAAAAGACATATTATCTAGTTTTAGGCAAATGTGAAGAGCCTGCGGCAGGGACGTTGGTTCCCTTACACTTAATAATCTAGGTAGATCGCCATTGAGTCCCCGTACAAAGGTATCCAATGCCTTTTCCCTATACGTATTTGTCATAGTTCGGAGACTTCCCTCGTTTAATTCTAAGCAAGAAACTTTGTCTAGGATTAAAGACAAGTGTTGGTACACACTTTGATAAAATTCAGATATTGATTTGCTTCCCTGACAAAGAGATGTCATTTGGTATTCTAGAGTGCCTATGTCACGTTTGTCTGAGTAGTGCATCATTAGGCACTTTCTTATCTTAATCCAATCTAATGGTGTTCGATAAGATTCTAGGGCAATATCGGCATCGCCGATGATTTTAGTACGAATTGTGTGCAATATTGCGTAATATCGCGCAGTTCCTTTCAAAGTTTGATAAAGTTCTAAGACCCTATCAACCGATTTTCTCCATGAATTGAATTCTCCTGGTTTCCCTGAGAATTCCCGCAAGGACCTAACAACATCCGGAACTTTATCTAATTCCTCTAACCTTGTAGTTATGGTACCTATTGGTTGATCTACTCCATCATCTGAAAAAATATCTTGAGAAGGGTTTATTGTTCCTCTTATTAACTCTCTAATCTGTTCCATTTGGACTTCATTCAATCCCGAAACAATATTAGCCGAAGGACTGGCCATGTTCAAGGACCGACTAAATTTTTCTGTCAATTCGTTCAAAGTATCGTCTGGCATTTTTCTTTCTTTTTTTTCTTATAGAGAAATTTGGAATATGAATTTTCTTTTACACTGAATATTTTTTAATGAGATTTACAAACGTTATTTTCTTTGATTCTGTCAACCACTACTGAAATATTAATGTCAAATATAAAATTTTAAAATAATTACTTATTTTACAAAAAAAATAAAATATTGTGTAATAAAAAAAAAAGTTATAAATAAATGTCTTACATTATTAGCAGCATCGCAAGAATCAGGTAATTTACTGGAACTTGATGATGGGTGGACGTCTTGATAATTGAAGGGATGATGATTGTTGAAGACTCCTTTCGATGTAATTATATTATCAGATGTAATTTGTTTCTTTTTTAGCTTTAAAATTTGAATAGTTTACTTCTTTGTCTTTCCTGTATTGGTTTATTTTCGACTTGATCTTTGTATTAAATTTTAATTAGTTTTATTAAGTTCGAATTTTTTTCTTTTATTTGCGACTGTCTAAATTATATTATTATTTTCAAATTAATTAATTTTTTGCTATTTTTTATTTAAAATCTTTTTCACATAAGATTCTTACACTTTTTCTCTCAAATAGTTTCTTTAGTTTTACTAGGTTTTTTTTCTTGTATTGTTTCTTTAGTATTAATTTAAACTTTTATTCACTTAGTTTTGCAAATGTCACTTTTGAGTCTAAAATATTAATTATTTTCTGGTTTAGATAACTTTATTCAGATTATTTACTTGTTTTTATTTTAGTTGGAACTTTCGTTCACTTGATTTTTGCAAAAGTCACTTTAAATCTTGATTATTATTTTTTTGTTCTTAAAATAAATTTTATTCGGCTACAATTATTTTTACTTTAGTTTCACAAACATTTGGTCATTTTAGATATTGATTATTTTACTAGTTTTAATTCTTAAAATAAATTTTATTCAGTTACACTTATTTTTCTTTAGTTTCACAAACATTTATTGATTTTGGCAAATGTCCTTTTAAATCTTGATTATTTTATTAATTTTTATTCAGCTACAATTATTTTTTATTTTTATTCACTTAACTTTTCTAGTATTTATTTTCGCGAATGTCACTTTACGCGAGCTTATCAGGCTTTGGCATAACGCACAATCCGTTTTATCCTTGTTAGGATTACTGAGGGGCCTGACAAGGCTTGACTCGAATTTTACCGTGAGGACCTTTCAGGGTCCCTGCTCGGGCGCCAATTAAGAAAACGTTATATTTTTCTTTTAAAAAAATTATTGTTGTGTGTTTTGTTAGAACACACAACGTCTTTATTGTTTCACGATAAAATACAGAGTAAAGTTTAAACTTAAATTACCCTAATTAATAACCGCAGGTTTTTGCTTACTTTCACACCACCTTAATCGAGTTGCTCGTGTACGTCGCAGACGTTGTGTCAGCATGTGAACAAGCTGCGTTGCGGAATGTGTCTCAAATATCGCAGACGCGACGTCAGCTGTGTGAACGTGTGAATTTCTTTTTTATTTTGTTATTTTTAAATGTTTCTCGTGTTAACTTATATAGGGACAGCAAAAAGAACATTAGAAAAGAGAATAGGCGAACATCAAGCAGGACATAACAAAAGGCAAAAAAAGTACAGCTTTAGCACAACATATACTAAAGACAGGCCATACAGCTGATTTTAAACAAGTGAAAATTTTGGACAAAGAGACAAGAGAGAGGAAGAGATTTACATTGGAAAGTTTACATATACAACAGAACATAAAGAACACGATGAACTTGAAAGAGGATACAAACAATATTAATGCGAGTTACATGATTGCCATCAGTTGATCATGATTGCCATCAGTTGATACCCTGTGATATTACTTTTAAGTTATGTTTTAAATGTTGTGTGTAATTAAATGTTATTTTAAATTGAATGTTTTTTGTTTATATGTAACAAATATTATTATTTTAATGTAAAGACAAATCCATATTACTGTGAGTTATAATTGCTGTTGGTGAATTATGTATTTTTGTAATAATTTATGTTTTATTTTTCATATAGACGACCTTTGATAAAGTCAACATAAAATTGACGAAACGTCAGGAAAAATGGAATAAGCGGTTGTTTTATTTACATTGGAAACGTTAGGCCTAATTAGCTTAAATAAAATAAAAATAAATAATAATTTGTTCTCTTTATTTTCTGAAAAACTTCAAATTTTCATTCAAAAAAATTGTGAAAATTTATATATAAAAAATAACATTCTCATCAAATTGCGTTTATTTATGTAACAGTTTTTATGTTCGCAATTCTTAAATATCATTTGACGTTTTCCAAAATTCATTGAATTTAAATCAATGTTTTCTGTAGTGTGATTCTGTAAATTTCAACGATCCGACAATCGCAAAATATATCGACAGCTATTGTTGTTTGCACTAAGGATTAAGTGATTCACTAAGTACATACATCTTATCGACAATCGACAAATCTATTTTTCTATTTATTTAAATTGTAAACGAGTGGCATCTCTGTCAAAATAAGCGAAAAACACAAAGAAGAATAGAAAAAACAAATTATTTCGTGTTCGACAGGATGATTTTATGTTGATATTTAATATCTTTATTTTTTTGCTAATATTTCTGTGTGTTTATTTGAAAATGAAATAATGAATTGAATATGCTATTTAATTTTTTTATTTATATAAAAAAGTTTTTTAATTAAAGCAAAATATTTTCACTATTTTATGATTTTTATTTATGTATGACGACATTTCAACCTAAAAATTTAAGTTTTTATCGATTGAATAAACAACACAAAAATGGTTAAATGATAAATGATAACAACAGCAGCTGACTTTAACAATAGCGAATATCGTTTAAAAATTTTACTGATTACTATTTACTATTTTCTTTTTTTTTAACGATTCGACTATCGTTAAAAGAAGTTACTGAATCGCGGTACTGAAAAGCTATTAATTTCTCCTGAATGTCAATAATTTTTCTAAATGTAAAAATTTTTTAAATGTAAACACAGGTATTTGGTGTTTATTTTTTGGAATTTCAATTTGTGTTTAACGAATAAAATTTATATATTAAAGATGCAATTGATGTCTTCTAAATTTAAAATTATAATTTCCGACGATTTGATATGATTTTCTGAATTTCAATTAATTGTAATTTATAATTGGAAATTTTTAATTCCACTTTTTAGAATTGATATTTTCTTAAATTTGTATGGAAAATTTAAAAAGTGCAATTTTTTATTTATGTGAATAATAATGCTTTAGTAATTATAAACAATTTTTAAAAATTAGATGTAATCGCAATCAGATATTATGTAGGTAAAGCAGAATAATAATTCTATATAACTATGTAGAACTGTTTTGAAAGCAAAAAACTCATTGATGAACTCGGTAACTCTATTTTGTAAACGCAACAAAAAGTTAATATTTCAAACTTATGTTCATATTTGTAAAAGAATAATGAAAAAACGTATGAAATAAAAGACCAGCCCGTGTATACTCTTAACATTGTTCTGTATGATATCTAGTCGAAAATATTAACATTCATGTTAAAATTGAAATAACTATTGCAAAGCTAATTAGAACAAAAATTGTGGCGCCATCTACTGTGGCATAGTCACGCTGAGCAAAATGAAGTGACACTCTGTTAATGCAAAAGAAGTGTATTTTCCCCACAACAAAATATTGCAGAATTTTATGTAAATAAAATAATATACCGATTTATTTCTAACATGCAGTTGTTATGGATATACATATATATAATAATATAATATATAATATATATATATATATATATATATAATATATGTATATATGTACATTATTTGTGTTATTTAATATGTTTATGTATGTATATGTAAATATTACACACAAAAAATACAACATCAAACGTTATTTTTGTGTTTTTCTCTTTAAATAAATTTATACATAAAATTTTTTTTTTGCTAAATTTACATTGTTTTTTTTTTTTATTAACAACTAGGTATTTTAGCGTTATTTGCTTTAGATGCTTTACATATATTAACTCGTAGTGTCTGCTTGTCGAAAACATTTTGGATCGATTTTAACCCCTTTCCCGTGACCCATTCGATCCGAAATTTTGCAGGCAGGCTCGTGGTAATAACAGAAATGATCTAACAAATTTTTTTAGTGATGGCAAAACAATGGAAACTTTTAAAATTTTCTACCAGAGTTAAAAAAAAAATGTACAAAGGGTTAGTTTTTATTATATTATTACCACAACGACCACAAAAACAACAAGTCCAGCTATGACAACAACACAACATTTAGAATAACAACAAGAACAATATAGAAAGATCATATTTTTAATTTTTTTTTTTTTTTTTATTTTTCAGAGATTTCCCTAGACCTGTTCCACCGATTTTAATGATTTTTGAAACATAAATCTTCCTATGAATTTGGTGAACCACTCTCACCAAAAACGATCACTGTAGCTGCACTATTGAGGGCGTAATCGTGACAAGAACAACATAGAAAATTATATTTTCTCAAGACTTTTTTTAGTTCTTCATTCAAATCTCGGGCCCTAATCGACCGATTTGGAAGATTTTAAATAGCAAACTTTTCAGGATGTTAGTGAATCATTTTTTATATCAACGAGCACCCTAACTGCCCGATTGATGCCGTCATCGTGATTTCCACAGACGGACAGACGGACAGACGGACATCACTATTTCAACTCCGGTTGTTATAAGGATCACAAATATATATATTTTATAGGGTCCAACATTTTTTTTCTAATTATTACAAATGGAATGACAAACTTATATATACCCTCTACACAATGGAGTGGAGGGTATAAAAAGGGCATTTGTTTTGATTTCACAAAGGCTTTTCTATGTGAATTAAAACGAGAAAAAATATTCTTATTGAAATTAGAGAATAGCAAAAAAAACTCGTAGATTTAAGAATTTTTTCATTTACGAGTTTTTTGTTTTGTGATAGTGGTTTCCAGAACAGGGGTGATTGTTTAAATCCGAAAGTCTGGAAAAAAATACCACTCTAATACAACATGTTAAACTAATATTAAATTTTTTATTAATATTACACACACACATTTTTGAAATATTTTTAATATTAATAAATTAATACTATATATTAAGTTATTTTTTTTTTAAACAAGTATAATTTTTTTTATTAGTTATTTCTCTTTAAAATAGTTCTTAACATTGGGAGCGATATCTAATAGACTTAACATATTGGAGCTATAATTATATTCTTCCAAATCCTTTCGAGATCTTAATGTCTGAAAATGTCTGATGAAATTAATGGGTCTGAAGAGGCCGGCAACATATTGAAAGTCCTCATTCTGTCTGATCCGTGAAATTTTGCAATTATTCGTGTATCTAAATTGTTTGTAGTCTTTGTTTTTGCATCCCCGGGCTTCTTCTGATAATTCTCCAATTGATAAGCATTGATATTCAATTAAATTTTTAACATGAGCCAAAATCTTATGTACCGTAGGAGTAAGTTTCTTCTCAGGGTACATTTTAGCCAAAAGTTGGGCAGTTTTTTATTTTTTATTTTTTTTAAGACAGATACTAATTTTTGGGTCCAGGAATAAGCCGGATTTGGCTAGTTTTTGCAGCGACAGACCTCTGGTGGGAATCGAACCCACAACCACCGCATGATAGGCGAGCACGCTACCTACTCACCTACCGGGGCGCTTATGAATAATCATCCAACTTTGGGCCATTTAACATTTCTCTAGAGTCTGTAACACTTAGGATAACTGCCAATCTTTTTATAATATTAATATCGACCCCAGTAATTCGGGTTGTTACCTGATCATTTTTAAAAAATGTTCTGGACACATTACCATCGTTAGTAGTTCCATAACTTTGCCTTTTCATGAAGATTTCCTTTGTACGATTTAAGGCTTTCCATTTTGTCTTAATATTCATGAAAAAGGTGTGAAGTTTTCTTTCTTCCTGTTCTGCTAAAACGTCTATTTCTTTTATAACAGCCAATCTAAATACGCTTTCGTCTTCCGAGCTTCTAAATAAATCAAACAATTAAAATTTTTGTAGACATTATTTGACTTCACTCTTTTTACTTTTTACCAAAATATTCTGTGGTTTCTTATTGAGTCAAATGCCAACCAGTCATCGGGAAAATAATGCGAGGCATAAAAGTTTATATTTAAACAATCCTTAACTATAATTATAAGATTTTTAATCTTGTTGTTTTCGAAAACAAATAAATACAAATACAAATTCAAATTTGAACCCAATGTGCGATGTCTTGTCAAGCCAGAAGATATAATTTTCATCAGGGTGCTGTACTTTCAGTAAGGGATTCCAAACTTTGGCCAAACATCATTTTCTGTGTACTTCTCGGTCCAATTACTTTGAACCAAGGTTACGGAATACCGGATATTATAATGGTTCTAATTAAGCTTAGCTTCAACTTCATAATGGTATTACATTTGAAAACGACATTTGAGTAAAATCAATCATTTCCAGACATTTGAAGTATAATATTTTGTCATAACTTCGAAGCATCTACCGGCATTGCTAATAAAGCTTTGATCGCCTTTCATCTCAACAGCTGCGTCACGTTGACTTTTGCCATCCGTATTGTTAAAATTACGTTTAAGCTTAGATAAAGTCTTTTTAGTCATTATTGATGGTATCTTTCTATTTTCACATTTTCTTTCCCCTACCATAGTCTTAAAATTTTGTATTTTGTATTTATTTATTAAATGCGATTTTCCATTACAACAAGACACAGTATTTTATAAATTACAGTAATGGAATCAGATAAGTTATTCACTATATATTTAACATCAGTAACTCTTAATCTAAATTTAAAATATTATAAATTACATTTTAAGATTGTAGTTGTTCGACCTTTCAAATGTTGATAAATAAAAATACTCGAGCTCGAGGTCCGTTTTAATTATAAAAATATTTTAATTTATTTTCCAATATTATAAATTACAATTAAAAAAACATTAAAAAAAAGTCATATAAAATCAATTTAAGTATTGGTATAGTAATTTTCTAAACCCTATTGCGTTGCTTGTATTTTGCATGACATTTGGAAGCTGATTCCAGAGACGAATAGTTAGAATAAAAAATTGACATTCAGAGGCATGGTCCCGGTATATAAATTGAATTATTCGATTCCCTCTGGAAGATCTTGCGAACTTTAATCGTTCAAAAAGATATTTTGGAGCCTTTGTTATAATAATTTTATGTAGGAATATAATGTTCTTGAATTTAATATAGTTGTCAAATGACATGTGTAAGACATGACATGAGTATTGGGATACATGATCAAATTTTCTTAATCCAAAGATATAGCGAATGATGTTATTGAAAGTTACAGTAAGTTTTCTGTTATTCCTAGAGTTGCAACCTGTGAAAACCTCAGATGCATATAGTAATGTTGGTAAAATATATCTTTTAGCAAGTAGCAATCTCATTTTCAGTGGAGTAAAGTGCTGTGTTAACCATAAGCTTCTTATCATACTATTGATTCTGCCACAGGATTGATTACTATGATTTGACCAAGTAAGAGTTCCATTAAACACAACTCCGAGATTTCGTACAGAGTCCACGATGTCAATTTTAGAGTCCCCAAGGAAGACATTAATCTCATTTTCCAAATGCATCACTTTCTTCTTTATTATAATACACTTAGATTTATTTGGATTAAGTCGTAGACCATTTGCCATTGCCCAATTTAGAATACGTTTGAGATCATAATTTAGTTCTTGAGTTTTGGAAATAACTGAATACTTGGTACTACTTAAATATAGCTGAATGTCATCGGCGTACATCTGAACCTTAGAAAATTTAATTTGCTGTGGAAAATCATTGGCATATATCGAATAAAGTAAAGGTCCAAGGATTGAACCCTATGGTACCCCTCTTATAACTTGCAGTGAGTTTGAGATGGAGCTACCATCAGCAACAGCTTGGGATCTGTTGATGAGATATGAAAACATGAGTCTAACTGCTAATGTAGAAAAGTTAAAAAACCTCTTCAGCTTGTGGCATAAAATTGAGTGGTGCACCATGTCAAATGCCTTTGAGTGATCCAATAAAACCAAAAAAGATATTTTTCCATCATCCATGTTACTTCTTAACTCCTCAACTACATCAGATAAAGCTGTTATACAGCTATGTTGTGGCCTGCAACCAGATTGTCGCTCTGTAAGTAAGTTGTTGTCATTCAAATACCTAAAGATTTGTCTGTGTAAAAGGTGCTCGAAAACTTTTGAGAGATATGGAAGAATTGCAGTCGGGCGGTATTCGTTACCCGTTTTTGGTATTGGTATAATTTTGGCATGTTTCCACTCCATTGGAAAGATGCTAGTAGCGATTATGGAGTTAAACAAGTACATTATGAAACGGACAATCCATAGTAAAATAATTTTTATAAATCTGGAATGTATATTATCAAGGCCCACTGCATTCGATTTAATAGCATTGAAACTTTCAACTACCTCTGTTAGTGTTACACACTGAAAGTTAAATTTGGGAATGTTTAAATTATTACTGGGAAAATCATCATAAAATTCGTTATTTACGGCTGGTAGAGGAATATTTACAAAAGCTTCATTTAGCGCATTAATGTCAACATTCATTGATTGATTAATTGTCTTATTTATTCCAATTTCGCGTATTTGTTTCCAGGTTTTTTTACTTCCAATAGCTGTATTAAATTTATTAAAATAATAGGAAGACTTATGATGCCTTATTTTGGAAACAACCGCTTTCCTAGCCATCTTATATTCGTCGTGATATTCTGATATCATGTAACGTTTCCACTTCTGATACAGATTATCACGGTGTTCTATTAGCATCTTGGTTTCCATTGTGAACCAAGGTCTATCTCTATTTTTAATAGTTTTCGTTATGTTGAGGACATGTTTGTTGTAAATTCCTAAAATTTTACCATTAAGAAATGACAGTTGTTCTCCAACAGTCGGTAAATAGAAAATTTGATCCCATGGAGTAGAACAAAGATCATATCCCAAAGCCAAGATATCAATATTATTAAAATCACGATAAGTAAATGTTTGGGGCTGGGTTTCTATTGTAAAATCATATGATAAGAAGAGTAGATCGTGCTTCGAAAATCCTGGTGCTGCTAACTGATCATAATGAAGGACTTTACTTTCATTACTGGTAAAGAAAAGATCAAGCAAAGCGCTATTTGTTAAAGTGAAGTGTGTAGGTCTCGTTGTGTTGACAGCTGACAAGTTAGACATTGACATTATAGTGGTAAGATTTGGGTCATCGAAAAGATTGTTATTAAAATCACCTGATATAACGACTTCGGAGTATGACATTGATGAAAGCTCCAGCTTCGTGATAAGACTATCAAACTTTATCCGTTTATGTGGACTGTATACACATCCAAGAAGAAGTTTATCACCACGACAATTTACATACGTCTACAAAAACATATTCCACGTCATTAGCTATATTATGTGTACAATTTAATTGACATGAAATATTATTTTTTATATAAATTGCGACACCACCAGCATGACTACTTCTGTCGGAACGAAAGACACAGTACCCCTTCAGCTCATAGATATTGTCGCTACAGCGATCAGGTATTAAGATATGTAATATAAATGCACAGAGTTTGAAGAATAAAATTGAAGAATTCCGTCTAATCTTTGAAAATTCTGGAGTAGATATCATATGTGTAACTGAGACATGGTACAACAAATATGTCACAGATGCTATGATTGGGCTAAACAATTTCAATATTTATCGTTGTGATAGGAAAACTCCTTGCGGTGGTGTTGCTATGTACGTCAGAAAGGGAATTGTAAGCAAAATGATAACAAATTCTAACATTGTGGTGAATTCAGACAATAGTAATATACAAGATAATATCTCAAATGATAATGTACAAGAAAATACACGCACTACTTCAAATATCATAATAGAACACTTATTTGTTGAAGTTGTAAGCAGTGGTCGAAAATTACTAGTAGGAGTTGTATATAGACCTAATTGCAGAGTAAGAACTGACGGTTTTCTGAGAACTATCGAAAGTCTTACCATAAAATATTATGACATAGTAGTGTGTGGAGATTTCAATTCTAATATTCTTGTTGAACAACATCTACTTAATGATATGAAAATATTTGGCTTTGACCCTACAAATTCTACTATGCCAACTCATTTCTCCACTACAACTAATACATTATTAGATATATTCTTTGTCAGCAATATACATAAAGTCTTCCTATATGTTCAGTTGTCAGCACCATGTTTCTCCAAACATGATCTTTTATTCTTGGCATATGACTTCAAACTGCAGCATGAAAGTGAGACTATTACCTATTATGATTTTGATCACATAAACTATGCCAATATGTCCTTTGAGCTATCAGCAATAAATTGGAGTAGTATCTACTATATGCCCTCGGTTGATAATCAACTGAAATATCTAGAGGAAAATTTGTTGCAAGTTTTAAGTAAATCTGTTCCGGTGAGAACTTTGAGGAAAAATACTAGGAAGAAACCGTGGTTCAATATTGAAATAAAATTAGCTATTACTCGTAGGGATTTTGCATATAAACGCTGGAAAATGTTTAAAATCACTGATCTACATACGGAATATGTAAATGCACGAAGAGAAGTGAACAGG
The DNA here is from genome assembly GCA_963682025.1 of Cordilura impudica. Lineage (NCBI taxonomy): Eukaryota > Metazoa > Arthropoda > Insecta > Diptera > Scathophagidae > Cordilura > Cordilura impudica. The sequence continues at coordinate 291,456,625 of OY821517.1, forward strand.
CTGATCAAAGCTGCTAAATCCAAGTTCTATTCATGTCGTTTTTCATCTGCAGCTGGTACTAAGAAAACTTGGAGAACTATACGAGAAATTGGGATTGGAAAATCATCGCCATTAGTTTCTAGTGAAATAGATGTAGATAAACTCAATGTATCTTTCGTGAATCTCCCTAACATTACTTCAAATATGAACTTTTATGACCAAAGAGAAATTTTAGCCCCTCAATGCAGCTCATTCTGTTTTATTTGTATAAACCAAGAAGATGTATTTTCAAGCTGTCAAGCAATTAAATCTGATGCTGTAGGGTTCGATAATATTCATCCTAAATTTTTAAAAATTATTTTACCGTATGTTCTGCCATTTATAACGTATATATTTAATAATATAATTACAAAGAGTATTTACCCGCAAAGTTGGAAACACGCAAAAAGTATACCCACCCCAAAATCTAACAACGATTATCGCCCAATTGCCATACTACCTTATCTATCCATGGTTTTTGAACGACTGCTTCATGGACAAATTAGCAAGCATATTAATGATAACGATTTACTGACAAAAAGGCAATCAGGTTTCCGACCCAAGCATAGTTGTATATCAGCACTCATAGATGTTTCAGAGTTTATACGAGAGAGTATTGATGCTGGAGACATTTCTTTTCTTGTTTTACTTGACCATTCCAAAGCATTTGACATGGTGGATCATGAGGTTCTATGCTTTAAATTACACAAAATGTTTAATTTCTCTCCTTGGTCTATTCGTTTGTTGTCTTCATATCTGTTGAATCGTAGCCAGTCAGTTTTTGCAAACAATTAAACCTCTCGTGTGTTGCCAGTTATGAAGGGCGTACCCCAAGGATCAATACTGGGACCTCTTCTTTTTACCATATTCGTGAATGACCTAGTAGAACAATTATTGTTTTGGAATGTACACATATATGCTGACGATGTTCAGTTATATATAACTACTGGTATAAGCAGCATAAATGATTGCGTTGCAAAATTAAATTCATATCTCAATAAGATTTATACATGGGCAAGTGAAAATGGTTTATGCCTCAACCCCTCTAAATCAAAGTGTTTGATTTTTACAAGAAGAACAATGACACTGCCTTTTGAACCATTGATTATGTTAAACAACCAGAAAATTGAAATCGTATCAACAGCTAAAAATCTAGGTATTATTTTTAATGATAATCTCACATGGTCTAACCATATTACTTCTGCTGCTGGGAGAACTTACTCAATGCTTAGAACGTTATGGAATACACAACATATAACCCCCCTTAACATTCGAATTTTGCTTGCAAAAACATATCTTATGCCAACTCTACTATATGGCTGCGAAATATATGCAAGCACTGATTCTAAAAGTTATAAAAAGCTTGAGTCCACTTTCAATGCAATTTTAAGATATATTTTCAATATTCGAAAATATGAGCCGATTTCGTACTACTCAAAAAAACTTTACGGAGTAACATTTGAAAATTTGTTAAAGATAAAAACGCTTCTGTTCTTATATAAAGTTGTACGTACACATCAGCCAACATATCTGTATGACAGACTCGTTTTTATGCGCACGGCTAGAAATCATGACATAATGTACATTAGATACCAATATTTAGTATCCAAATGGCAATTTTATGTCTCCTCAATACGTCTTGGGAATTCGCCATCGTCTACCATCGTCCATTAAAATTATAAGCAACGCAATGCATTTTAAGAGGGAACTTTTTAAATTTTTTAGCTGATCCTTTTTCTTATTTTTAAAAAAAATTTTTTTTTTTTTTTGCTGATCCGTTTATATTTTATATTTTTTATTTAACTATTTTTGTTATTTTTATTTTTTTATATTATTTTATTTACTAATATTTGTATTAACATTTTTGGTTATAATTCGTTATTTTTTTTTTTTTTTCTTTAAAATTATTTAATATTTTTATATTTACCATTATTATTTTTTAAGACAAATTTGCTAAAATTTTCTACTTCAATTCAATGTAAAACTCCTATACTTTAATTATAAGATTATAAATCTTGTTGTATGGGAAATCATAAATAAATAAACTAAACTAAACTAAACAAGTAAGAAAATTATAGTCGGTCTAGCCCGACTATACGATACCCTATACCATGGTTAAGAAACCCTATCTCTTCGGTCCAACTAATTGGATATAGCAAATAAGCATAAACCAAATTTGAGTGGCATTTTTATTAATTTTTTTCGCTGCAGATATGAAAAAATTCATATCGGATACTATATTTATATGGGGATTAAGTCGAAAAATGGACCGATCCTGACTATATTTGGTATAGTCACTTTTGTTTTTTGATAGATTTAAGTGAAGATCGGGAAGCAGCTCTATATGGGGCCTATGATTAAGAATTTCCCTATAGGGGGTAATTTTGAACTACTCATTAATGGATGTAATAAACACATACAAACCCAATTTGACTGAGATCTATATGATAATTTGGAACTTATGGCAATTTATGTCGATTTCATAGGGGTCATTTGTATGGGGGCTAGGTCTGAACATGGACCGATTCTCACCAATTTCAATAGCGTTCATCCGATGGCCGATGAAAGCTTATATATCAAATTTCATCAAAATATATTCATATTTGCGACCTGTAGTTTGATTACAAGCTTTACATGGACACACAGACGGACGGACGGACGGACGGACGGACGGACGGACGGACGGACATGGCTATTTCGACTTAAAAAGTGATTCTGAGTCGATCGGTATAATTAAAGATGGGTCTAGGATGAATATTTTTGGTTGTTACAAACAGCAGCACAAAGTCATTATACCCAAACCACATAGTGGTATAGGGTATAAAAACATTATCACAGAACCATGTCTCAGAAACACATATTTATAGCGTCATCACTCGAATTTTCAAATAAAAGGCGAAATTCATCAAGTTTATTACATAAACTTTGTGCATTTAAATGACAAATACTGAAACCCTGTCTATGATTAGCCAGGATACGTATCACGTTATAATTACCATCTCTGGAGCCAACTTGTTCATATGATGTACTTGTCATAATGACATTCTAAAGCAACGTAATAAAATTTACATTTAGTCATATAAAGTAAATTTAATAATAAAAAAATAAATTTAATAATAAATAATAAAAAAATAATTCCGTATAAATTAGCTTTTGGAATATCTTCTCCTCTAATTAATTTCATTAATTTTATAAAATTGTATTCGCAGAGGATATGTTCTATCGATAGCATTTTAATGAAAACTAGTAACCAATATATTAAGTAAAAATCAGCCCTTACTAAAGGAATGTAAGTTTTTGTCAAATTTATAGAGGAACGAAAAAAACTTTTGTACCATGATGTCCGGGTTTGGCTTGAAGTGACTGTATGTGTATACTCCATAAATAATCAGTTTCAAAGTAAACAATGTAGACAATTTTTATATTTTATATTGTCTCCATTAAAAGCAGTCTCCCGTTGTTCACTTAAATCACTTTTTTCTGCAGTGATTTGTTGTCATTTTTAACGATACTCTTGAGTTGTTTAATATTGTATCGTTTTTTTTTTATTATTCCAGCGCATCGATAACAGAAATAAATAATCTCTGAAAAAATTCCATAAAAATTTCATATAGATATTCAATAACCTTTAAAACATAACAAAAACAACATTTATATTAAGTATGACAATGTTTTTAGTATAAACAACTTTTATGAAAAGAATAAACATTAAATTCATATTAAATTCCGTAAGTATGAATAGTACAACATACAACGTATATCTGTAGTATTATACTGCATTTTATATACGAGACTATAGTATACATTAGGATGGGTCGATTTGTAGGGAGGCAAAAAAATAGCACAAGTGAAAAGGAAAATCATATTCTAAGGATCAAAATAAGAAACTTTGCCCAGGGAACCATACTTCTAAAACAAATTCTGATGTCCCGACTTTTGACCTGTCTGTCTATCTGTCTGTCTGTCTGCCATGGGGCAACCCCATTTCCCCTCATGCAATTGATCTGTGAACTTGGCCCATAGTCTTGTTGTGACTACAGATTAATTTTTGGGTAGTCACCAGAGTCACGCATAGTCACGGAGTGATCTAAAAATTATTTACCCTCATCCGATCGATCTTTTTGAATAACATAACATAGTCAGGGCGTATGATTATTATTTATTAGCAGAGTAAAAGATACGTATACGTATGAGTGTTAATTTTAATACTACACCAATACCTCGCTTTGCGACGTTTCATTTTGCGACATTTCGCATTGCGTCGAAAAAAAATTTTGCATCATTTCAGCTTGCAACATAAAAAATTTCACATTGCGACGTATAAAGAAAAACGACGCTTAACGGAACTTTTGGAAAAAAAATACCAACAAAGAACCAATGGTTCAATATGTCGTTTGTATGTTGTTACTCACACTAACATGTATGTATGTATGTACATACATACAAAAAATGTTTGATATCTATGCCACGAGCGGTATGAGTTCGATATGGTTGATGTGCGAAAGTGGCGAAACGTTTCGTGCAACCACTAAAAATGAAAGAATTGGTTTCCTTCGCACAACGAACGGTTATAAAAAGGGGAATCCCATATTTTGATGTTCGTTAACAATTCAATGTGAGAAATTTACGTATTGTTTTCAGTTTGATAAAAGTTCTCGAAACGACATTCAAACAGCTTATAATCGCTATTGATGATTCTGAAAAAAATAGCACTATTATTCCAGAATTTTGGAAAACATTTAATGTACTGGATGCAATCAACAACATTTCAGAATCGTGGAATGAAGTTACACCCTCTTGTATGAATGGTGTATGGCGGAAAATATGGCCAGAATGTGTTCATAGAAACCTTGACTCTTGTCAAACTTCAGATCTTGTTGACACCTCTGCAGTTTGTACTGAAATTGTAAATCTGGCAAAGGAAAATGAATTTGAGGGAATGGACGAAGATGGTGTAAAAGAGATTATTACAGCACAGAATGAAGATATCAGCAATAGTGATTTAATAGATTTCGATATTGAATTGGCGTATAAAGAGAATCCAACAGAAAATTTAATTGAAACTCCTGAACCAAAAATTCTAACATCAAAACAAATTAGCAAAGCTATGGCCCTACTTGACGAAGCAGCTTCTATTTTTATACAAAATGACCCTGACGAAGAAAAAAGTTCAAAAGTGGCACGATCCTTAACTGATTGCGTAAGTTACTACAAGGAGATTTACTTGCAACAAAAAAAAGAAAACGTTCCAGCAAACTTTGGAAAAATATTTGCAGCCATTAGCATCTGCATCTACACAGCCAACAACTGCTGCATCATCCGATACAGAATCTCCAATAACGCTAGATTCTGATTCTTCATAATCATTAAATCTGAATTTTCATTTTTTTTTTTTTAATAGTTTTAATGTTTTTTTTTTTTTTTTTTTTGTTTGAATTGCTATGTTTTTTTTTAATGAATTTGTATTTTTTTAATTAAAAGAAAACTATTGAAATATGTTAATTTTTATTTTATTTTTAATAATTCCTTTAATTTTTTAAGTCTTCATTTTTATAATATTAAATAAATTTATAAGAAACTAAAAATTACTTTGTTTTTGGTAAAATAATCGATTAGATTTAGAATTGGAACGTATCCTTAATATTTCAGTGCAATTCCATACAAAAAGTTTTTTCATATTGCGACGTTTTGCTTTCGACGAATTTTTTTCGAACCAATTATCGTCGCAAAGCGAGATATTGGTGTAAGTCAAACACAGTCAGCCCAATTCTAAACAAAAAATGGTTGTTTTTGAAATTTTTGTATGGGGAACCCATACACTGGCATGGGTGGGTCGGCCCCAAAGTTAGTGGGGGTCGATCATATATTTGGACTCGATTTGGGCACTCCAAATTGGTCAAATTGAGACAGACAGACAGACAGGCCAAAAGTCGGGACATCAGAAGTCGTTACAGAGGTATGGTTCCTCGGGCAAAGTTTCTTATTTTGATCCCTAGAATATGATTTTCCTTGTCACTGGGGCGATTATTAAATCGACCCGCCCTAGTATACATGGAACATATATTAAAAACTGATTCATATATATAATATCCTATGGTAAAAAAGTATGCTTAAAATTGGAATTTGTATAAGATAAATTTGAATGCGAAAATTTGTGTGTAAAATATTTCATTTTCTTTTCCAATAATCTGCACAGTTTTTCACCATAAAATTCTCTTCCTTCAACTTTTATTTTATTCAAGCGCATTTTTTATAATTTGTCTCTGTCGTCTTCGTCCCCCCATCGTCACTGCCAAATAAGTCTTGCGTTAACTAAAAGTCATTGGTGGTTAGAAGAAAAAAGTATCCAGTATATTTCCGCTGACTGGTGACTCCAATTCATTCAAGTTAACATCCGTTTAAATGTAAACGATTTTTACCTATAAAAGGTGAAACACACAACACTCAACACACATAAAAATGTACATGGACACACACATTACACTACACTGTACATAAATATATAAGTAAGGATATCGTTGGTGGTATGTTTGCATGTTTGTGGTATTGGTGTTTTTTGATTTTATTTTTTAAGTAAAATTTTTTTTTTTATATTTCAACTTCATTGAATTTTCTCAGAAACTCTTGTTTTGCATAGCTCAGTAAAAATGCCAACCAATTGTATTGGTCATAATGTGGCCGACTTTAAAAAAAAAAAAAATTTTCACGATAAAAAAAAAAAAAATTTTCACGATTTTTTTTTTTTATTTAAATTTTTATAATTTTTTAGCTGATTTTTAGCCACAAAATATTCCATACAAAATCTAGATCAATCAGTACAATATCCTTTTGAAATTTCCAAAGCTTCTGCTATAATAAATGTAAATTCCCTTAACAACATCACTGTTTTGAGTAACCTGAAAATACTGAAAAATTCCTTTGATCCTGGTCCTGAAGGAATATCAAATAATATTCTTAAACACTCTTCTGACTCCCTGTCGTATCCTCGAACCATAATTTTTAATCAGTCCTCGGGTAAAGGATATTTACCATCTCTATGGAAGGAATCTTATATCATCCCGTTATATAAATTAGCCAATAAGATCAACGCGGCTAAATACATAGGCATCGCAAAATTGAGTGCAATTCCCAAACTTTTAGAAAAAATTATAACAGACTTGTTATCTCAGCAAGTACCATCCTTACTTTCTCCATACCAACACGGATTTCCAAAAGTCTAATTTTTTTCATCGATTTTTAAAATTTTAACGCCTTTTTGTAGCTAATATATCCAAATTAAGGTGGCCAAAAAATTAGGTTAAACTGTTTCTAATTGTGGGCGTGGCATGCTGTCAAACTCAACTGTTTTTTTAATTTCAGAAAAAGGTGATTTTTTTTTTGTTTTTATCAAAAATAAATGGCTACTACTCGCAAGCTATCATCGATAATGACTTGCGTTCTTTTTTATAATGTTGGTACGATTATAGCCTTTAGTTGTCGTAAGTGGTCACAGCTCTTCCGTTTAATATTAGGGGCGTTATGAAATATTTATGAAACTACTATATTTTTCTCAAATTTCAACTTAAGTGGAATAGAACTTTTAGGGAACAAAAGGGAAACGATAGAGACAAAGATATAGCAAGATCTAAATTATCAACAAATATATCAATATTCAAACGCAAGATAAAACAAACTGAGCGAGGAAAATACATATTAACAATACACAAAGATACTCAAAAATTTCTGAAAAAACACAAGAACAAAATTATGGTCACATCAGCAGACAAAGGAAACAAAACTGTAGTAATGTATAAACAGGAATATCAACAGAAAATGGCCAAACTATTAGAAGATAAAAATACCTATAAACTAACTAGAACTGATCCCACAACAAAACTACAAAAAATCAACAATAACTTTGTAATAGAATTATTCAAATCGAAACAAATAAACATAAAATTAAAACATCAACTATATAGCACAGCAGCAAACATACCAAGATTGTACGGATTGCCAAAAACCCACAAAAAAGACATACCACTTAGACCCATTTCTTCATCAATAAATGTACCATGCTATAATCTCGCAAAACATATAGGCAGCATACTTCAAAATATAATTTCAGATGATTACAATATCAAAAATTCAACGGAATTAAAAACAAAATTAGAAAACCTTACTTTGGAGGAAGACGACACATTAATTTCTCTTGATGTAGTCTCGCTCTTCACAAATATACCCATTTATCTGGCAATAAAAAATATAATGGAAAAATGGGAACAACTCAAAAATCACACCAACATTACAAAATCGAAATTTCTTCAAATTCTTAATTTTTGCCTCAGAGATAACAACTATTTCAAACATATGGACAGCATTTACATCCAAACTTATGGGATGCCAATGGGAAATCCACTTTCTCCAACTGTTGCTGACATTATCCTCGACAAATTATTGGATGAAACGATTATAGAACTAAGCAACAACAATATTAAAATGACACTATTAGTCAAATATGTTGACGATATATTTGCAATTGTGCAGAAAAAGGACATAGATTCCATTCTAACAATTTTCAACAAATACCACAACAAACTACAATTCACAATTGAAACTGAAACAAACAATAGCCCTCCATATCTTGACATGAAAATAATTCGCAAAGAAAACAAAATAATTACAGATTGGTATTCAAAACAAACTTCATCCGGAAGAATGATTAATTATTTTTCATCACAACTGAAAAACCAAAAAATAAACACAGTCACCAATTTCATAAATAGAGTTCTAGACATCAGTAACAAACAATTTCACAATCAAAATATACAAAAAATTAGACATATACTCAAAAGGACCAACTATCCAAACAATCTTATAAACACCTTATTACAGAAAAAATAATGCACCATAGAAAAATCAAATACTAAAACCATAGACAGCAATGAATCTTTAAAATATTGCAGTATACGATATATTCCAGGCATAACAAACAAACACAATTTACAACAAATAATAAACAATAACAATATAATCCCAGCGTACAAACCAAATCAAACACAACAAAATATTCACAAACACAAAATCAACAATAAACAAATTTCAGCAAAACAACGTAGTTTATGAAATTAAATGTTTGGGAAACAAAGAACAAGAATGTGGGAGAGTATTCATAGGCACAACAAAACGAAACTTACAAACAAGAATCAAAGAACATGAAACAGACATCCAAAAAGGGAGAGAAACAACTGGACTCTCACAACATATAAGAGAATCCAATCATACAGCTGATCTAAACGAAGTTATAATATTAGACAAGGAAAAAAATAGCAACACAAGATATACAATAGAAAGCCTGAGAATACAGCAAAAAATAGACAAGACAATAAACAACAAGGAAGACATAGACAACATAAACTTCATATATTCGTTTGCACTGTGATACTAGAGTTAAATTCTGTGATATAAATGTTTTAGTTTTTCAGTAGTTTACTTATTTGTTTATTTATATATACTGTGTTTTTAAAATCAATCAATTTGTGATGTCAAAATACACCAATAATTTTTTATTAATGTTATAAGTTAAAAATTCATGTAAAGGAAAATTATTTTTAATGTTTTATGTCTTTATGTTGATTGTTTTTTCTTCTTTGTGTTAGATTCAAAATAAAATGCCCCTGAAGATGTTGACAAAAACTCAACGAAACGTCGGGAAATAATGAAATAAAGAATTTTTATTTTACATTTAATAAAATTGACCAAAAAAGCCCTAAGTACATTCTATAATACATGGGAACAAGAAACGTTTACTACCTGGAGAAAGGTGAAAGTCTCCTCTTTAACCCTGTATATACTTTTGTACCTGCGACGACCCGTGGGTAGAACACTTTTTTCATTTCAATGAAATTACTCTAAAAAAATTCAAATTACGATAATTTAAATAGCCCTATAAGTAAATATATACAACAAAGTACCCATGGAGAAATATATTTGCAACAGTTCACAAAATCCTTTATCATGCAGAAGATGTCATTAAATATCATTTGGTGCCACTTGGAGATCCATCAGAGGAGGCTCAGGAAAAAAGGAATAACAATACTAGAAAAATTTCACGAAATTCCAAAAATTAAGATCTATTTAATATATTATTGGCAATGTCAAATCCGTTCATCTCCAGTATTCGAAATCAATGGAAAGTGGAACATCGGGATTTAGATGAAGAAGTCAAAAAACTGCTAAAGAACAGAAATAACACAGAACAAAATATTGAATATTTGCAATCAATATTTGAGTCAAATGAATAATTGCTTTTCATTTTTATTTAAGTACGAAAAACATAGTATTAGTAAAAAAATAATAATAAACAGAACCTGCCATTGTTACAGATGCAATTAAAATCTATTGCAGTTTTTATTTTAAAATATTTTTTAAAATTATTAAATTTGACAGCAAAAAATAATACATTTTTCTGTAGTAATAGCAAGATTTCTAGACAATATTATTAACGTTTTTTTTTAAGTGTAAATATTCTTTGAGTGTAAATAAATTTGCTAATTTGAGAACAAAAAATTTTTAATTTTTCAGAAATAAGAGCAAAATCTCCAGTTGATTTACTATTTTTTTTTTTTTTTTTTTTTTTGAGTGTAAAAATTTTTTTGAGCGTAACATTAAAAAATCCCTTATTACGAAAAATGTTTATAATTATTATTAAAATCCAATAATTAAATTTTTTAACAAATAAAAAAATAATAAACACATATTTCACTCTAAAAGTTAAAAAAATCAAAAGTTCAATTTTGATCTAGAATTCCTTAAAAAGTCCTCAATCAATTTTATTGTAATTAAAACTGAGTCAAGCTGAACTAAATATCTATCCATTAAAAAAAAATTACTTAAATATTTTGATCGGTTCAAAAGTTACAGAATTTTGGCCAATAAAAAACGAAACTTACTACGGTTATAAAGGACGGATTTATAGATGTTATGCAAACCGATGTAATTTACACCGACCTTAGTAAAGCCTTTGATAAAGTGAATCATGATTTATCATTATACAAGCTGAATTCTATTGGTTTCAGTAATTCTTTAGTTTTCTGGTTAAACTGTTATTTGGCGAACAGATCTTAGCGGATTAAATTTAGAAACGCTGTCTCTAAAAAAATCGAAGTGTTTTCTGAAGTTCCACAAGGAAGTCATCTTTTTTTTATTTATTTATTTATTTATTCGTATATTGGTCTATGGAATTAATCCTTACAGACTATTTACAAAGAAAAACATTTTAAAATTAATTTTAGTACATAGATATTCATGAATTTAGAAAGCATATTATTTTACTTTTAATTAGATTAGTATTTAATGAGAAATCAATAAATCTACAAAGTTCATTAAATTGATTACACATTCTCCTGAGAGGGTCTGCATTTGCATAATTAGCTCTATAGAACTGTACAGATAAAGGTGAGAAGTAACGTGTTGGTCGTTGAGGAATATTGAATGATATATTGTTAATCAAAAAACCGGAACAAACATCACCATTAATTATATTAGGAATAAATGAAACATTTAGCATAGTTCTCCGGCTTTTTAAAGTTGGTAGCTTAATAAGGGCAAGTCTGCTGGAATAGGATGGAAGATTACTTAGATTGAAGTTTAAACTCCGAAAACAAAACAAAAGGAATTGTTTCTGCACAGATTCCAGACTGTCGGAATGAATTTGGCAGATTGGGTCCCAAATTATAGCAGCATATTCCAGGATAGGTCTCACAAGTGACGTATATAAAGTTTTGGGGACATAGAGATCATTAAACTCTTGTGATGACCGAAGTCTGTGCCATCGTTTCGGCCCACACAATCCATTAGGATTATTTGAATTATTTTATTTATATTGAATTGTACTTTATATTTTATGTTTAATTGCACAAATAAAATGAATTACTGAGTAGACTTGTAAATTCCTTTTTCGGATCACCCTGTGATCCCGTACGTGGCGATCGTATGGTACTGGTAACAATCAGCTGTCATCAGCCGTCAGGCACAAGTATAAAAAGGCGGTCATGAGGACAATCGAGACAGTCGTGCAGTAGCCGTGGCAGCAGTAACAAGGTAAGCAAACTAATAAACCTTTCGCTGAACGAAGTGTGCCGTCCTAGGTCACTTCATTATCGTTAGTAGGTCCTGCGAGTCCTTCGAGTCCTGCGAGTCCTGCGAGTCCTTCGAGTCCTGCGAGTCCATCGAGTCCTGCGAGTCCTGCGAATCCTGCGAATCCTTCGAGTCCTGCGAGTCCTGCGAATCCTGCGAATACTTCGAGTCCTGCGAATACTTCGAGTCCTGCGAATCCTTCGAGTCCTTCGAGTCCTGCGAGTCCTGCGAATACTTCGAGTCCGGAGAAGCCCAACGAGTCCTGCGGAGAGTGTGCTGATACAGGTAACTCTCACCGTGTAATTACCTTGCACAACCAAGAGGTTAGGTAAGTAACTAATCATTCGTTCCACAGGTGGAGTGTGCCGATTTAGGTCACTCTTGAATCAGCACCCGACGAGTCCTGCGGAGAGTGTGCCGACTTAGGTCGCTCTCACTACACCCATCATCCTGCGAGGTCCAGAGGACAGATAAGGACTAAGCCTTTTTCATAGGTGGAGTGTGGCGACATAGGTCACTCTTGACTCACTATATCAAGAATCCTGCAAGCCCAACGAGTCCTGTGGAGAGTGTGCCGACATAGGTCACTCTCACAGCATAATTACCTTGCCCAGCCCAGAGGTTAGGTAAGTAACTAATCATTCGTTCCACAGGTGGAGTGTGCCGACTTAGGTCACTCTTGAATCAACACCCAACGAGGCGGATACCGGAGAAGCCTAACGAGTCCTGTGGAGATTGTGCCGACATAGGTCACTCTCACCGCATAATTACCTTGCACAGCCCAGAGGTTAGGTAAGTAACTAATCATTCGTTCCACAGGTGGAGTGTGCCGACTTAGGTCACTCCTGAATCAGCACCCGACGAGTCCTGCGGAGAGTGTGCCGACTTAGGTCGCTCTCACTACACCCATCATCCTGCGAGGTCCAGAGGACAGATAAGGACTAAGCCTTTTTCATAGGTGGAGTGTGGCGACATAGGTCACTCTTGACTCACTATATCAAGAATCCTGCAAGCCCAACGAGTCCTGTGGAGAGTGTGCCGACATAGGTCACTCTCACAGCATAATTACCTTGCCCAGCCCAGAGGTTAGGTAAGTAACTAATCATTCGTTCCACAGGTGGAGTGTGCCGACTTAGGTCACTCTTGAATCAACACCCAACGAGGCGGATACCGGAGAAGCCTAACGAGTCCTGTGGAGATTGTGCCGACATAGGTCACTCTCACCGCATAATTACCTTGCACAGCCCAGAGGTTAGGTAAGTAACTAATCATTCGTTCCACAGGTGGAGTGTGCCGACTTAGGTCACTCCTGAATCAGCACCCGACGAGTCCTGCGGAGAGTGTGCTGACTTAGGTCGCTCTCACTACACCCATCATCCTGCGAGGCCCAGAGGACAGGTAAGGGACTAATCCTTTTTCATAGGTGGAGTGCGCCGACTTAGGTCACTCTTGAATCAATAATCAACGAATCCTGCAAGCCCAACGAGCCCTGCGGAGAGTGTGCCGACTTAGGTCACTCTTGAATCAACACCCAACGAATCCTGCAAGCCCAACGAGTCCTGCGGAGAGTGTGCCGACTTACGTCACTCTTACTCCGGTCCGACGCGCCCGCCGGAGAGTTAACCACCCTCGAACAACCCGACACCAGAGATACCGAGTCTCCACAGTCTGGAAGACTATCGTCCGAGGTCCCGGACCGATCTCACGGATCCACCCCGGCGTATTTTAGTGTATTTTGTAGTTTTAAGATCTCAATAAACAAATAACTGTACCTTAAAACCGTATCCAACGTTTTTTTCACTCTCTGTCTCAGTAGAAAAGAAATTTCTGCAACGACCCCGGCCACCGCGAGCTATACCCTAGCAACCGGAGGAAAACTCGTCGTTACACTCTTTAGCCCAACGTTTTTTGAAACCAAGTACACCTCTGGCTTTGTTGACAGTAATTGTTATATGAGGAACAAAGCTCAGTTTATGATCCAACAAAACACCAAGATCTATAAAGTTATCTACTTTATCGAGACAAAAATCACCCAGCACTTGGTTGGCAGATATCGGCCTCTTTCTGACGAAACGCATATGTTTACACTTTTTAAGGTTTAGCTCCATTAAATTTAAATTACACCAAGAATAAAATGAATTCAAATCATTTTGGAGAAAAACATGATCAGAATGTTGATTATAACAGAAGAAAATGTTGACATCATCCGCATACATCAAGATGTTTGAAAAACGAATAACTTTCGGAAGATCGTTTATAAACAAAGAGAGAAGAAGCAGTCCAAGATGGCTGCCTTGTGGTACCCCCAACATTATATCTATCGGCTTTGAAGGAACATTTTTAAAACATACTTTTTGTGTTCTATTGGTTAAATAAGAATATATCCACTTTGCGCAAAGATTTGAAAATCCCATCATATGTAATTTCTTAAGAAGAAGTTTATGATTGACTTTATCAAAAGCCTTGCTGAAGTCAGTATAAATTGCATCTGTTTGTTTGCGTTCAAGAAAACCACGGTTGACAATTGTAGTAAATTGTAATAGATTTGTAGAGGTTGAACATCTTTTTTGGAAACCATGTTGGAATGGAGAAATTAACGTATTTACTTGATGGCATAGATAATCCGTTATAATTTTTTCAAAAATTTTAGGTATAATACTTAATTTAGCAATTCCACGATAATTAATAATATCAGCCTTGTTACCAGATTTGAATAGCGGAATAATAAATGAATCCTTCCACATAATGGGAAAATAACCGTATTTAATTGAGGTATTAAACATGAGTGTTAATGGTACAGCTAAAACATCAGCACATTTTATTAAAATACAGGACGGAATTTTATCTGAACCACTGGAAAATTTAAGTTTTTTCAATTCATTAGAAACAACAGATATAGCAAGAGAAGGAATGGATATAATTTGAGTAGCAGTCAGTGAAAATGAGCAGATATTAGAATCATCAAAAGTTGCGTCGGAGTAAGTAGTAGAGAAGAAGTCAGCAAATAAATTGCATACAATAGTATCATCACAGGATTCATTATGTAGAAATTTCATAACAGCAGGATAGCCCTTAGTTTTTCTCTTAGAGTTAACAAATTTGTAGAATGACTTCGGATTTCGTTTAAAATTATTTTTCATTTTGTTCAAATAGTTTAAATAACATGAATTATTCAGAGTATTATATTCGGTACGACAAATGGAGTATTTTCCATAATCAACAAGAGATCCAGTTTTCGTATATTTTTTGTAATATTTATTTTTTTATTCTTGACACTAGCCAGTTTTCTAGTATTCCAAGGCGGTCCAGAAAGGTTTTTCAAAAATTTTTTAGGAACACATGACTCAATAAAAGAATACATCTTGTTATAGAAAGCTTCAGTCATTTGATCAATGGCACGAGTTGTACCAACAGATAACGATAATAAATCATGCCAGTTTGTATTATTTATAAGTTCATTAAACATAGTGTAATTCGTTTGAGCGAAACAAAAAACTTTAACACTTTTTTTAGGTGTGTCTGCTAGTAGAGATGGAATGGAGATATTTATTTCAATAGTAGGGTGATATCCATCTTCGGGAATAGAAATAGGGTTTGATCGCTTCGTAAAACATTCAGTAACTTCACTAACAAATATTAAATCCAATAATTTTGAACGATCATTAAGAATTCCATTTAATTGAAAAAGATGTAAATCAAAAAAAAAAATATTAAAAAGCTCATCACATTTATCATTTGATTTAGTCGGAACAAAGTATTTTTCTTCAGGTAAGAACTTCCACGAAATTGAAGGCAAATTGAAATCTCCAAGAACAATAACAGAGTCATCCGGATTCGCAGAACGTAGAACAGATTTAATAGCTTCTCCATGTCCAACATATAAAGACTGCGAAGACGATGGAGGGATGTATGAGCAAGTAACAAATATTTTTTTATGATTGTATTTAATTAAAACTGCAACGAATTCGATGTTTAAAGAGGAATCAATTAATAAAACCTCAGATGATAAAATACTTGAGACATCAGTAAGAACGCCACCGCCATTCATCTTATTGCAACGGTCACGTCTAAAAATATTATATTTATTAAAAAATATTTCAGTATTTAAAAAGGTATGATTAAGCCAAGTTTCAGTAAATACGATAATATGATGACTTATGTTGAAACTTTCAATATATAAAGTTGACAGTTTAGTTCTCAGACCACGAACGTTTTGGTAAACTAATGAAATATTTTCACCAGTAAGATCTTTTAGTTATTGGGAACGATTGAATCAGTTTGAGGAAGGCGGCCAATATTGTTAGAATTTTGTCTAAATATATATTCTCGAACCAATGTATTTTCAGGCCAAAAGTTACGATCAATAATACGATCAAAAAGATCATAAGAAACGGTAATTTTAAAGCAAGTGATTGATCTAGGTTGAGAAAAAACGAACTTATATGTCGAAATTTCTGCTTTTTGGCCCAACTTAGATCTAACAAAGGCATCGACATCTTCAGCAGTAGTTTCAATCGCTAAGCGCGAGATAAAAACAGTTTTTTTTTTTGGAGGAACAGCTCTCAGCGAAACAATTTGACCAGCATTTATCACAGGACAAGTATTTGTAGAAGGCACAGGTTTATTTAATCGCACTTCAGCAAAGCCCACAGGCAAATCAGCATTACAATTAATTACTGAGGCATCAGATGTTAGTGTTACTGAACTCGTAGGAACAGCAGGAAGATTATCAGATTTTGATCGAGTAGTTTGTACTTGCTTTGTCAACGATCTCCCTTCTGTTACTTAATATTCTAAAATTCTCTTATACGCTGATGATGTCAAACTATTTTCCTCTCTTCAAAATTACTGTCAACATTTTTTGCCACAATACGATTTAAATAATTTTTGTGGATGGCGGACGATAAACTATATGGAGCTCAATATAAAAGAAGTAAGTAAATTATAATCGGTCTAGACCGACTAAACGATGCACTATACCATGCGTTTAGAGACCCTTTCTCTTAGGCCCAACTAATTGGATACAGAAAATGTGCTTATTAACCAAATGATTACCCAAATTTGAGTGGCATTGTTATTAATTTTTTTTCCTTTCAATATGAAAAAGCCATATCAGAAGCTATATTTATATGGGGATTAGGCCGAAAAATTTACCGATCCTGACCATATTTGTTAAGGTCACTTATTTTTTGCAAAAACATATACAAACCGAATTTGAGAAAAATCTGTGCAATATATTTGTTTTTGGATAAATTCAAGTGAAGATCGGGAATCAGCTTTATATGGGGGCTATGACTAAGAAGTGTCCCATAGGGTATATTTTTGGACTACTGATTAATGGGTGTAATAAACATACACAAGCCCAATTTGATCGATATCTACATGAGAATTTGGATCATATGGCAATTTAAGTCGATTTCATAGGTGTCATTTGTAAGGGGACTATGTCGGAACATAAACCGATTTTCGCCAATTTCAATAGCGTTTATGCTATCTATTATATACCAAATTTCAACAAAATATGTTCACATTTGCGACCTGTAATTTGATTACAAAGTTTACATGGACACACAGACGGGCAGACGGAAAGACGGACGGACGGACGGACGGACGGACATCACTTAATCGACTCAGAAAGTGATTCTGAGTCGATCGGTATAATAAAACGTGGCTCTAGATCAAATATTTTTGGTTGTTACAAACATTAGCACAATGTCATTATACGAGTACCCTAAGCACTATGGTGACAGCCATTTTTTTTTTTTTGGAATTTCAGGACGCGGATTATTGTGTCATTAGATCTAAAGCTTTATTGTGCAAAATTTGAGCCAAATCGGACACTGCTTTCTGGGCGCGCATTGTGTTCAAAGTTCAAAAATGCATTTATATGGGAAAATTATCAAAAAAAAAATCATTTTTCACAAAAATTTTGATATTAATAACAGCGTTTCAATTAAACTAATTAATAAACCATAATCTAGAGTAAATTATCTTTCTAATAAAATAACAAAATCTATCATCGGTTGAAAAATAGCCAAGTTATATCAGGTTCCCCAGGCAATATATGTGCCGCAGACCACTTGATTAAGAAAATCGAGCTCACATTTTTAAAGACATTGAAATAATTTACAACAACAACATTTTTGCATTCTCCTGATCCCAAAATGATCTTATGTAAAGTATTTTGCATCTATTCTATTGTTATGCCGTTCTAAATTAAGCCAAAACGGTACGTATTTTTTAACACTATTTCAAAATCCCAAATTTTACTTTTTCAAAAATTTTGTTCAAGAAATTTACCGAAATCAACGATTGGACTTCAGGGTCTTATTAGCAAAATATATGTGATTAAAAATGCCAAATATTGTAGGTATCCTGTTCTTAATTTGGCGAGGGCAGCGTTTTTATTTCAGCGGATTTGAAGAAAAATGTGATTTTTCATATTTTTTCAACTTTTAGGCTACATCTTTTTGATGTTTTCATATCTCAAACATATTTTATCAAAATATTATACTACTTGATATAAGTTCTCAATCTTGGAAGTTAAGGTTATATCGAAAGACTATAAAATGTCCCTCTTTAAGATTCACATTTTTTTGAAACAAAATGACGAAATAATATATATTTGCTGAAGGATTGCGATAAATTTGAAGCTGCAAACCAGAGGTGATTTTTTCTTTAAATATAATACAATATTTTTAGTTTTACACTCAAAAAAGGTGTTAGTAAAAAGTTTTTAAATACTTTTCTATCACATTTAACAGTTTATATACTAATTTTGTAACATTTTTTCAACAATTATAAAAACGTGTCACCAAACTTAATAGAGAACAATTGGCAAAAATGTCTATTGGCGACCCTGGAGATGAGCAAGAAGAAATCCCAAAAAGCTTCCCCTAAGAAAAGAAACTTTTAAGGATTTTATTTCCAAAGAATTTTCTGTAATTTTAGAAGATCTATTCTCATTTAACACAAAAAACGTCTTTAAGCGATTTAAAATATCCACTGGTTTCTTTAAAGAAGACCCGCGTATATGGGAACTTAATAAAGAATTTAAAAGAGGAAAAGAAATTGTTAAAAGTTTAAGTGTTGTCAACGATTGTGCTGAAAGAGGGAGGAATACCATTGTAAAATCACGAAGGATGAGGAGCAAAAGCTCCTCTTGTACTAATATTTATTTTTTTTTGTAATTTTTCAGGTGGTACAAAGCTACAGAAAACATTATTCCAAACATGTCGTTTTACAGTCTTTAACTAAAGATTTTGAGCTATAAAATAATTTTCTAAAATTTATTAAACATTTGAAATGGTTTTTAAAACTTGTCATAAACTAATGAATTCTCTAATTTTGTAATACTGTGATTTAATATGTAATTTATTATAAATAAAAGTAAAAACCAGCCTTTAAATTAATATAAAAGTTCTTTCAAATAATAAATTTTGTGGGTTATTTTGATCTAGTGGAAGCAATAGTGTCAACTTAGTTTTTTGGATTTTTTTTATATTCTTCATGTCCAGATTATGTACATGAAGAATATGTTAGTAAGAATTAAATGTCTAAAATGACAATAAAGTCAAAAATTTTGAGTGGGTCAATTTGACCCCCTGGTATATTTTGGGTTAATTACAAAAAATATTTTAAATTACATTTTCTAAAAAAAAAAATAATAGATTTAGCAATTTACACGATACACGAAAAAAAAATGAAGCTACTTATTATATAATTTTCATATATTTTCGAATATTCTGTATGACTTGACCTTTGACCTCGTTTCGCCTCGTGTTAACGATGTCCGATTTGGCCCAAACTTGCAGGAAATACTTTTTAGACCAAGTGTCACCAAATTCCGTCCCTTTATATTCGAAAAACTAAATTTGTTCATACAAACCGCTGTCACCCTACTGAGCACATAGTGGTATAGGCTATGAAAATGCAAGCATATGTCGTTTTACAGATGTAAAAATCTACATTCTACTTATTTTGTAAATGATAGTGAACTGGACTCGGTTGATACGTTCTTAGATTTTGGCATTTTATTAGATCATAGATTAAATTTTCGTCCGCATATATCTTAAGCAATAAACAAAGCTTATGGCGTTCTTGGATTTATGAAGCGATGGAGTAAAGAATTTTCTGATCCATATGTAACCAAACAGCTATACACATCCGTGGTTCGTCATACCCTGGAATTTGGTTCTATAACATGGGATCTGTGTTACATTATTCATATACAATTCATATAATCTCCGTGTTGCATTATTCATATAAATACGGTCAAGGGCCAAAACTCAACGACAATTCAAAGCCTTTATGCAATAAATAGTAAACGATGAGCTTTCAGATGATGTAACATGGTTTTGTTTAGCTTTTGTTTGGCTTTCTGTAAGCAATTTTCTAACAAAATTAAATAATTTTTCAGTGAAAACGAAAATTTTTCCCGGAACTTACCAATGGTAAGATATGCCGTTTTGCACAGATATTTTTTCGCACCTACAATCATTAAATTTATCTCTGCAAGGACATAATAAATTTATTTCCGATTTTTTTCTTTTTGTTTTTTTCCAATAGTCAGGGGATGCCCCCTACAAATGCAATGCATTGTGTTGATTTCGGGAAAATAGGTTATGGGAAGGAGGAGAGAGGCATATATGTGCATATTTGACTTAAATTATATTATATTGTAACTGTCAGGAAAGACTTGTGCAGGGAGTTTATTCCATATACGGCTAGTTCGACTGATAAACAAATTCTCTCTGTAATTCGTTGTGCGGTTACTTGAACAATAGACTACAAACGGATATGATCTACTAGAGAAGCAGGTAGAGCGAACCGAAACTCGGGCACTTCAGATGAGTTGGCTAATATCAGAAGAATATTTCCCACATTCCAACGATGTTCCAATGAATCAATAGAGTTGGATACTCTACTGTCATTGATGAATGCCAACGCCTTCCTTTGCACCAGGTCCAGTAGCTCCAAAATAGACTCTGAAGCTCATGCCCATATATGGGAGTAGTATTCCATTTTCGGTCAGATGTAAGTGGTATAGATATTAAGTAGATCAGAAGGAGTGAAGTAATTTTTACACCGTTTTGGAAAACCGAGACACTTGAATGCTTCTTTCGACACTTGAAAAACATGCTCGTTCCAACGAACATCACACTGAATTCTCATGCCTAGAACATTAAGAGTATCTGATTCCTCAAAACCTATACCACTCATAATATATATAGATGACATTGAATCCATGGCCCTATCGGTCAACATACAACATTGAGTCTTCAGCGCATTAAAATCAACCCTATTCGCTATACCCTACTCGGAGATTGTTAACAGGCCTTGATTGAGTGTGTCATACATTGTCTGCCTTTTGCCCCCAATCTGCAAAAACTTGGGCTACAATGAAAGGAAAATGAATGACAAATGTTGCTGTCGTCTGCGAAAGATTATATAGAATTTTTAAATTGAAGGTCGTTCGGAAAGATGAGGAAAAGCGGGGTACCTCTAAATTAAGCTGAAACTCATTAGATGAGAAGTCATCAATAACAACACGTATTGTATGGTCTCTGAGAAAACTCGATATAAATCGAGAGAAGTCATTACCGACCCCAAATGCTATAAACTTTGATATCATACCATGTCACACGCAATCGAAGGCCTTGAAAATACCTAGAGCAGCCACTTTACTTTCGCCAAAATTGCGAATGGATCGACTCCAGCGCTCAGAAAGTAGAGCTAACAGGTCTCCGTAAAATGATAATGTCGATCATTAAGAAGTGAGTTCGCCTCTAGGTAATTCACAAGAACAAGCAACATAGAGCAAGAGAGCAGATTGCAATTGGACGGTTATTTTCAGAGTTATTAGCCGCACTCTTTTTAGGGATTTGTTGGACATTAGAAACTTTCCAGCGAGAGATAAAGACTCCCGAACGGTACGAAAGGCTGAAAAGGTTGGCCAATTGACTAGCTAGCGTCGAAGAACACTGTTTCAACACCAGTGCTGGTATACCATCCGATCCCGATTACTTATTAATGTCGAGATCCAAAAGAACCTTTTTAACTGCACGTGCTCGAAAGAATATTTTAGGCATAGTACAAAATACTCTTCCGAGTTCGGGCAGAGGTTGATCGCTATCCAGCAAAAACGAATTTTTTGCAAAAAGTTCAGCTAAAAGATTAGCCTTATCAACTGGTTCAGTGAATATTTGGTCATTCGTTATAACAGTTGGGATAGCAGAACTAGCGTTATTCTTCACTATTTTAACAAATGACCAAAAGCTCATACTGCCCCGAGGAGCAGAGAGAACTTTAGCACGAATACGCTGATCGTAAAGAAACTTTGCGCGCCTTAGTGTTTTGGCACATTCAGTTCTCGCCTGTTTGCGTAGCAGTTCAGTGACGGAATTTTTATTTTCACGAAAATATCTGAATTCTTCCTCTATGGATCTTACTGCATCTCTGCAAGTCTGGTTAAACCAAGATTTTTGATTAGGTTTTGCCGAAATATGCTTTGATGGAATGCATAATCGCATACCAAGCACTATTATTTTTTCCACCATTTTCGCAGCTGCATCAACATTTTTATCCATGAAATAAAGTTTCCAGTCGAAATGTTTGAAAAAATCGTTGAGCTCAGCTCAACGAGCCTTTTCGAAAATAAGAAATAAGCGCTTCATAGCTGGTGCTGAAACACTTTGAAGTACAGACTACGAAGAGGATGCGAAAATGGTGCATTGATCCGAATTATCGAGAGCTGCAACATTTTCCCTTCATACGTATCAGGGTGTGAAGTGAGAAAAAGGTCGAGAATATTTTGTCATTGTCCTTAAATGCACGGTATGTGTGTTGGTTTGATTCACTAGTTGCGCCAGGTGGTTATGTGCCGCGAAAAGCTCAACGTAACGGCGTTCGGGAGTTGTTTGACTCGAATGGGGAAGCCAATAACAGTTATGAATATTAAAATCGCCAGCAAAAACGATTTCACTATTCGGGCAACTCTCTAGGATTCTAGAAATGGATCCAAAAAGGGCGTTGAAGCCATTATAAATATGCTCCCTTTCTGTATTTGGGCTTCTATATACAAACCCGAAGTGCCAAATGTGTGACCTGATTTTGAACTTTACCCAAAGTGAGTTAAATTCTGCATCATTACAGTTAAGATGTTGCTGGTACTGGTATTTTTATAAACGCATTTCTGGAGGCTGCTGATTGGTTGTTTAGGGGTTTTGATAATAAAGCAGAAATTCTTTCTGATTTTAATGTCTTGCAGTTATCGCGAAATAGTGTTAAACGGCATGTAGAGGAACTTAGCTCAGATTTAAATGAGCAGTTAAAGAAAGGTCTTGTATATTGTTGTCCCCATATAAATATAGAACCCGGTATGAACTTTTACAAATCCGCAGGCAAAAAATTAATACAAAATTTCACACAAATGTGGTATATGCTTATTTTCTAAGACCAATTCTGTAAAAGCATGCCATAGGGTATCGCATAGGTATCTGTCACAATTGAGAGGGGTGAACACCAACCAGCAGGAGGTTGTAGTATACGTTTTTTTCTGCTCATTTTTAAGGTTATTCCCTTCATGCTACAAACACGTGTACGGGGCAATCAAAAACAAAAAATCAAATATCTCAAAATTGACTTTTATGTTATTAGCAAAATCGTGATTCTGACAGAAACAAATGTTTCTTTTATTAAGTAACCGTTAAAAACAATAGGATATAATTTGTTGTTACTTTTTTTTTGGCTTTAAACAATATATATACAATATATATATATTCATTTGTTCGGAAAATTTTTTGCTTGAAGAAAATTTCGTAGAGCTGAAATATACCAAATTCCTTAAAACGTAATTCAATTTACGCAACGGACTTCTATTGAACAATTCATTCCCTTACCATTACTTAAAGTTTTACTGAGAAAGAGAATTTTTGCCAGTGGATGATTCTTGCGACGTATTAGTCTTAGGTTGGTATAGTAAAATAACCAAACGGGGGACTTATGCACTATATGAAATTATACCCCCTTTTTTAGCCAAAAGGCAGAACCGATTTAAATAATTTTGTTTATATATGACTTTTGGAAGACTACACTCAAAAAAACAAATTTTATTAAAGTTGACTAAAAATTAAATAATAAATAGTTCATAACATAAGTTCCCGGATCCAAGTCTTTGATAGACTATCTGGTTCTCTAAACTGTTTTTTACTATATTTTTTTTTTGAATGTACCCTAACTTTCGAAGATAGCAGTAGAAATTTATTTTACCAATTTAACAAAATTATGTTATAACTTTTCTGTTTCTCTTTCTGAGGAAATTTTTTGTTTTCATGCATGTATTCCAAGAAATAAATGAGCTGAATTTATACGAACCAAGAACGACTTATTCACTATAAAACAAAAAAACTGAAAAAAATTCAGTATAAAATGTTTATATGTTTCATAAACCAAACTATACAACGATTATATATTGAATAGTGAACATCGACTACGAAATTTTTAAGTTTGTGTATACCAGAACTCGAAATTCGAGTGCAAATTCTAGGATATGATAATCAATTTTATCCAGTTCACAATTCAACACTTTTTAATTATCGATTGCGTTTTTGTCGTTATTGGTTTTTGTCCAAAATATTTTTCATTTCAACATAGGGCTTTTTATATACAATTTTTGCAAACACATTAACAAATTTTATAAACACGCACTCAGCATTGTATGAGTTTATGTATGTGTTAGTAGCAACCTTAAATGCATTTTACACCCAAAAAATTTAAAAATCTGTAAATTTGGTGGACAGCTAAAAAGAAATACCTTTTGAATGAGGTATGCATAGTCAAAGTCGGGGTAAAACTGACAAAGTTACATCGGTCACAAGAAATCGTCTTGCTGACTAATATTATAGATACGCATAAAGAAAAATGGCGGATTCAAATTTAGATGTTGCGGTAATGGTGATACGTTAAAGTACATGTTACCAGCAAACGACCGAGGAGTAAAGATGTGTTATCGATGATAGAGTGACAATGAGGATATTGAACTTGACGTCGAGGTTGAAGCCAAAATAAGCCCCATGTCGAAATCAATGAGACGCTAGATGAAGACAACGAAGATGAATTAGAAACTTCTCCTGCCACTACCGAAACTTCCGACAGTTATTATACATCTAAAAATGACACGAAATGGAGCAAAGTTGCACCACCTAATACCCACATTCGTGCTCATAACGTGGTTAAGTATATAAGAAGGAAATCAAGGCCAGTGAAAAACACAAATGATGCCTACACCACGTTCAGCACGTTCTAATCGAAGCTATGGCATATATTATCATACGGGAAACCAATCGAAAAACCAGGGAAGTAACAACTGTATGGAATTCGGCAAATCCTATGAAGAAAGAGGAATGGAAAATAATCACTCCGAAATAAATTGATGCATTTTTGCCTATCGTTTTCTATGCTGGGTCGTCTAAATCGAATAATGAGAATGTTAAAGAATTGTGGAATTGTATGCTCCAGTTTTCATAGCCGCATTATCATACGATCGATTTATGCTCATCAAAAAATTAATTCGCTTACAACCCACACTACTCGCTGACCGTGGACGAACAGTTATTCCCATAGAGAGACGGCACACGGTTTAAACAGTACATACCATCCAAGCCAGCCAAGTACGGAATAAAGGTTTGGTGGCTGTGCGATTCGAAATTATTACATCCCCTTAAAGGAATGATATACTCTGGGAAGTTGCCTTATCAAGAGCGTAAGATAAATTAACGGCAGAATGTTGTGAATCAATTATTGAAAAGATGTGTGGATGCAGGCCGCACAATTCATGATATGGCGCGTACATTGATGAGGTAAAAAACTGCATTTATTGGAATGGTATGCTCAAATAAAACATTTGTACCACGTGAGTTCCTGAAAAGTCCTGCGCGTTCAGTTTGCAGCTCATATGTGCTCATATGTTCCGAAGAAGAATAAAGCGATAATTTTGCTGTCTACAATGCACTATACTTGCGATGTAGACACAACTGAAAAAAGGAAGCGTATGGATATTCTGGATTAGGGTGCTAATAAATCTGGTGTGGATATAATGTTCTAAAATATGGTCCGTCCGTCTGTGTGTTCATCTAAGCCTTATAATCAAACTACTGGTCGAAAATATAAATATATTTTGATGAAATTTAGTATATGAACTTCGATCGGCCATAGGATGAACGCTGTTGAAATTGGTGACAATCGATTCATGTTCAGAACTAGTCCCCATACAAATGACACCTATAAGATCGACTTAAAATGCCATAATTTCCAAATTATCATATATATATCGGTCAAATTGGGTTTGTATAAGTTTATTACATCCATTTATCAGAGGTCCAAAAAAACCCCCATAGGACAATTCTTCCCGATCTTCACTTAAATCTATCAAAGAAACAAAACTATTGCACAGATTTTTCTGATTTGCGCTACAATAAGTGACCTTACCAAATATGGTCAGGATCGGTCCATTTATCTATGTATATAACATCCGATATGAACTTTTTCATATCCGAAGACAAAACAAATTAATAACAATGCCTCTCAAATTTGGTTTATGCTAATGTTCTATATCTAATTAGTTGGATCTATGATAGGGACTCTAAACGCATGGCATAGGGTATCGTATAGTCGGTATAGACTGCCTATTATTTTCCTATATGTTTTTTTATATTAAAGATTACAAAAATAAATTTTGCTAAAAATACCAAAAGTTTACACCGAAGGAATTTAGTTGATCAGTTCAGATCTAAAAAAAATAATGACTGAATAAATTCCTTAAAAGCTCTGCCACATAAAATTTATTGACTTTCATGTGAGTTAATGTGTTTTAAGTAATTCATAGACTTATCGATTACATTGCTTCCATTTAATACAACAATGTCTCTTTAGATTTGTATTCGATTTAGTTATTTCAAACTTTCCATTACATTCCCAACTATTATATCCCAGTAGACAAAAATACTAAACTCAAACAGTCCCTGAACCTTGCTGTACATTCAATAGATACCAACTATGTATATGAAAACAACTACAGTTTCTGTGTGACTTTTATTTTTTAATATATTCATATAGATTGCACTATGCAACAACATGGTAGATAATAATTTGTGGAGGAATTTTCAATATCATTTTCCGTTGAACGCAAAAATGAGGCTTAAAATGGAAGCGTTTTTGACTTATGGTTTTTTTAATTTTGTTTATCTTTCTGGAGGTAGCTCCACGTTTTTAAATAAATTTCGCATACTTAATTTACAAAACGCAAAATCGCAAAAGTCCAAAATCTTAAAATATTTGTAGTTTCTTATAGATAGTTACACATATTCTTCTCAAATGCCAATATCTCAAAAGTATCAAAATTTTTAGGAAATTGTTATTTCATATTTTTCAAAATTTAATTTAACTATTTTACGGCAGAAGAATATAAGGGATTTTGGAAAAAGTATGTTTTTCTCTTAAAAATATTTTTTTTTTTATTTTTCGTTTTAAATAAATAAATAGGTAATTTAAAATAAAAATCACCCGGACAAATATTCAAATTAGCTAATAAAGTAAAAGTATCAATGAATCACAAATACAAACTCTTCGACAAACAAGTAAGGGTGTTAAATTCGGCTATGCTGAACATTTTTATAAACTTAATACTAAATTGTTACAATAAACACACTGAATTTGTATCATTTTTTTAGAGATGTGTCCATATTTCAGGTCATATGATGGTACAATGAAACCCGATTTACCCCATTTTAAATATCATTCTGGTGGGAATAATGGCAAATGATATTATCGTACCTTTACCCAGTTAAATGGTTTTATTTTGTGAATGAGCGTGATTTCAACAGATAGACGGACGGACGGACGAGCATCGCTATATCGACTTGAAATGTTATAACGATCAAAAATATATATATTTATGATATATACCCTCTGAACTATGGCCGATAAATTCTTACATAATTGTGACCTGGTTTAAAAGCTTTACATGGACAAATGGACCGACGCACAGTGGACCATATTTTGAGAAGGCGGCCAAAAATCATTTTTTTTTTTGTTACCGTTTTTAAAGTTATGTTATTCATTTGAAAGTAAATACTAGTAAACCTCGGGAGCGAACAGGGTCTTCGAAAATGGGCATTCTCAGTATTTTGCTAAAATTAAAAATTTCTTTGTAAATTTTTATTTTTGAATGACTGTAACTTTTTTGATTTAAAAGATTTTGAAGTGAAATAAATTTTGTATAATTTTGCGGCTTCCATACTATTAATGTTAAAAACGTAAGTCATTCCAAATTTGAAAAAAAAATTTTTAAAAAAGGTCCAAATTTTCCGAAAATCTCCTACTTAAGCATAACTACTGCCAGTCAAAAGCAGTCAGAAAAACTCTTACACTCTTCTATAGTCCGAACCCTCCCCTATACTACTATACCCCATTATATACCCGCCAGTTTCCGCCCATGTGCACCAGAACAATTTTTCTGACCCAAGGTTAGATATTTTCTGCAAAATTTATGAATACAAAAGTTGTCCACTATGTGGTTAGGATATATTAAGTTTGAGGTGATGTTTGTAACTGCCAAAAATATTGGACATTTATCCATCTTTTATTATACGGATCGACTCAAAAACACTTTCTGAGTCGATTAAACGATGTCCGTCTGTCCGTCTGAGTGTTATGAATACAAAAGTTGGTCGTACCGGTGCACCGCGGTGTATTTTTTTGCGTGTCGGTAGAGTTGTCAGGAGTTGTTATATACTTATAAAAAAGGGTTGAGATATAATGCGCTTAATTGTTACAGGTACATTTACATAGGTATCTTTCAAAAACATTAATAGTATGAATTAGAGTTATATAGTTTAAATACCTGACAAAATGGGAAACAATTTAAATAACAGGTAAATGGTAAAAAAAACTATTGCGACATAGCCCTTTAGGATATGAACAGGTATGCTTCACCTTTTAACAGGGGTTAGGGTGTGGGTTTTTTATGCTTCTAAAAGTGGTAATAAAAGATAAAAATTTTTATTTTACATAATTGCAAGAAAGAGTATTTATAATAATGTTTCCACAATTATTATTCATTACAATTTGTGCAATGGCTAAGTACTGTTACAGAGATCTGGCAGATACTTATTTTCAACGAAATGATGTAGACGATGTAATTTTGCACATAGTGAAGAACGACTTCTTTAAGAATTGTAACGTAGAAGACATTGAAATGCACAAAGGAAAAATTACTAAATTTGCATAGAATTTGAAAAGACGGTACATTGAATGCTCTCATAGCAAGGCAAAGATGTACAAACGTTACCAAGACTGGTTAATAAAGGAACTTATTTTTGAGAGTGCATCTACAACTGCCAACGAAAGTGGAAAAAAGGGTCGACCAGCAAAACCAATTGATGGATGCAGTGAAAGATCTCGAAGGCGCAAGCTGGAGAATATCAACGAAGAAATTTCTCAAAGAATTATTAAGGATTAATTTTTGCACCAAATTCAACCAACCCAAAATAAAAAAAATAAAATTGAAATAATTGAACAAATAGTAGAAGCGAGCCCAAGGCGCACAAAGAGAATTTTGAAAAGCATTCCCACACCAATTGAAGATAAGAAATTTACGCCGAAAGAAACGTTCGCCCTATTTTTGGATTTGAAATTGACCAAAAATTAATATAAGGAATTGCGTAAGCGAACCAATGAAAAGAATTGTGGGCTTTTTCCAGAGTATCGAGATTTAGTTCCTGCCAAAAAAAGAATGCTTACCTTCACAATCTGCTATTAGTGTCACTTCACCATCAGCAGAAATAAAATTGCAAGATCTCCTTGAACATACTGCAGAACGATTGCTAAATACGCTTGATAGTGATCATTTAAAAAAAATTGGTAATGGCAGCATTACTTTAATTTCTAAATGGGGATGTGATGGATCCTCTGGTCAGAAACAATACAAGCAACTTAATGTCGAAAATTCATTAGATGCTAATTTATTTATGGTATCTTTCATTCCATTGCGCTTAACAAAAAGGTACAGCGTCTTAGAGCCGTCAACTAGTAGAGCAACAGAAATTGATATATGGAAAAATGAAATTCCTTCTTCAACAAAGTATTGCAGACCAATAAAATTTGCATTCAAAAAGGAAACCAAAGATGTCATAACTGAAGAAGTTCAAAAAATAAAAGATCACATTAAGGAACTTCAACCAGTAATATTTAAATTTGATGACCAAGACATTGAAGCAAATTTTAAAATGTGTCCCACAATGATTGATGGAAAAGTTGCACAAGCTTTAACTGGAACAAAGTCAACGTCAAGCTGCATTATATGCCAAAAGACATCAAGTCAGTTAAGCCAACCCCCACCAGAAGACGATAGTTTTAAGGAAGACTACGAATTTGGAATGTCCCCTCTTCATGCTAGAATACGTTTCATGGAGAATATTCTTAAATTGGGTTATGATTTGGAATTTGGTCCGTTAGGCGAAACAGTGAGAAAAACAAAGAAAATTAAGAAAAAAGAAAGCAAAAAAAAAAGAAATTCAACAAAAATATCAACAGCTAGGCCTCGTAATCGACCAACCAAAACAAGGGGAAGGAAACACAAATGATGGAAATACTGCAAGGAGATTTTTTTCCGATCCGGAAACTGCAGCATCTATCACAGATATAGATCATGAATTAATAAGACGATTCAAAATCATATTACAAGTTCTAGCATGCAGCAGAAAGATAAATGCAAAACAATTTGGAGAGTACGCCAATAAAACAGCTATACTTTATAATGAAAAATACTCCTGGAGATATATGCCATCCACAGTTCATAAAATTTTGTACCATGGGCAACAAATAATTCAAAACAATATGCTACCAATAGGAGATCTATCAGAAGAAGCGCAAGAAAAAAGGAACAAAGACTACAGATTCTTTCGCGAGCACAATACAAGGAAAATGTGCAGATGTTGTACTAATGAAGACCTTATCACTATTTTGTTGTGCACTTCAAATCCATATATGTCCAACATTCGTCAAAAATTGAAAACTACCTCTATTGAATTAGACGAAGAAGCTACACAACTTATAGAAGATGAAAATCAAGGCTATTTAGAAGAAATTTTTACTAAAATTGGTTGATTTAAAGTACTTTTTCATTACACTAACAATAAGTTACACTTTTTTTTATATAGTTTAAAAATTTTCTTGATTTAAAAATTTATATATTTTGTAAATTTACAATAAAAATTGTTATATTTCATAAATTTACCATAAAAATTGATATAGAAATATTAAAAAAGACAATAAAAAAAAATTTAACTAAAGCAAAAACATACGAGTTTTTTATTGAAACTTCTCTATCTTGAACCAATATAAGGTAAGTTTTACGTTCGCTGCTTAATAAATTATATTTTAACTCGGGATCTTTCAAAAAAAAAAACAACCTTTGGCCCTTGTGCACATTAGGACTAAAAAGTTTACGGGGGCCAAAGTTTGGCATTTTCTGAAAAAATTAACTTAAAAAATTGTTAAAAAGTATTAGTTGTAAAATTAACTGAAAAAATAAGACATTATATTAAAAAAAAAACTTTTTTTACCTTTTAACACTTCACTTTTGTACTAAAATTCAACTACAAATGAAAATGTATTTTAAACCCTCCGTAACTTTTTTTTATTTTCGGTCGAGAATTGTGTTTTATAGCAAAACTTAAAGGCTAAAGTCTCACCTACCAAACCAAAAAAAAAAACCGCATTTCAAAATTCCAATCCAATCAAAAGTTATAGAAAGTTATAGTTGACCGCGTTCTCGTCAAATGGTCCACTGTGCGACGCACAGTGGCTGAAAATCATTTTTCATTGGCCAAAATTCTGTAACTTTTGAACCGATCAAAATATTTTAGTACTGTTTTTTTTAATAGATAGATAGATAGTTGATCTTGACTCAGTGTGAATTTCATTTAAATTGATTGAGTACTTTTTAAGGAATTCTAGGTCAAAGTTTAACTTTTGATTTTTTTTAACTTTTAGCGTGATATATGTTTTTTTTTATTTATTTTTATTTATTAGAAAGTGTCATATTTGGAGTTAAATAATTATTATAAACATTTTTTGTAATAATGAAATTTTTTTAATGCTTACACTCAAAAAAATTTTTACACTCAAAAAAATTTTTACACGCAACAAAATAGTAAAATTCACTAGAAATTTAACTAGTATTACTAAAAAATTAAAAATGTTTGCTATCAAATTTGCAATTTGCTTACACTCAAGGAATATTATTATTACTACAGAAAAATTTATTAGTGTTTGCTGCCTAATTTGTTACACTAGCTAAATAAATCTGCTAAACATTAGCGCAATGATTCTAATTTTTTTTTTAATTTTGATATGAAAATATGGGTTCTTATTTTTTGAATCTTTCTTATCTATTAAAACATTGCATTCATATGTGGGAAACCTTTTAAGAATAAAAACTGCAATAGATTTAAATAGCATTTGTAACAATGGTAGGTTCTGTTTATTATTATTTTTTACTAATACTATGTTTTTCGTACTTAAATAACAATGAAAGGCAATTATAATTATTATTCATTAGACTCAAATATTGATTGCAAATATTCCATATTTTGTTCTGTGCTATTTCTGTTCTTTAGTAGTTTTTTGGCTTCTTCATCTAAATCCCGATGTTCCACTTTCCATTGATTTCGAATACTGGAGATGAACGGATCTGACGTTGCCAATAATATATTAAATAGATCTTCATTTGTGGAATTTCGTGACATTTTTCTAGTATTGTGCTGTCTATAAAATCTGTAATCCTTGTTCCTTTTTTCCTGAGCCTCCTCTGATAGATCTCCAAGTGGCACCAAATGATATTTAATGACATCTTCTCCATGATAAAGGATTTTGTGGACTGTTGCAGACATATTTCTCCATGGGTAGTTGGTTGTATATATTTTTGCAGTTTCCTTAGCATAATCTCCAAATTTTCTAGAGTCAATTTCTTCATTGCACGCAAGTACTTCTAGGATTATTTTAAATCTGAAAATAAGGTTTAAATCCACTCCTGTTATTTCAGATGCTGTTTCTGGATCTGAAAAGAATCTTCTTGCGGTATTGCCATCATTTGTATTGCCTGACCCTTGTTTTGGCTGATCTATAATCAATCCAAATTTGCGATAATCATCTTGAACATGTTTCTTTTTTGAACTTCTTAACTCTTTGTTGGTTTCGTTGTTTCTTATTGATCCTGAAGGCCCGAAATCCAAATCATAACTGATTTTTAGTATGTGTTCCATAAGTCGTATTCTTGCATGTAGTGGTGATAATCCAAATTCGAAGGCATCGGTATTATCGAATGATTTTGTCGGGACTTGGTTTAATTGGCTTGATGTTGCTTGGCATATAATGCAGCTGGATGCAGCCTTCGTGTTAGTCAAAGCCTGACCTACTTTTCCATCTATCATTGTCAGCACTAATTGGTAGCTTACTTCAATTTGCTGCCCATCTAACTGTAATTGTAATGGCTGTAGTGTTGCTATTTGGGCCTTGATATCACTAACTTCTTTGTTAATGGCATCATGACTTTCTTTTTTGAATTCAAATTTGATTGGCCTGCAGTATTTCGTAGAAGATGGTGTCTCATTTTTCCAAATATCCATTGTTTGCGTTGTACTACTCGAAGGCTCCGAATCTTCCAAAATCTTTTTCAATCGCAATGGTACAAATGATACCATGAACATATCTGAGTCCGAAATATTTTCACATACAACTTGTTTGTATTGTTTTTGTCCCGAAGAACCATCACATCCCCATTTACAAAATAGAATTAACTTTGTGTTTCCATATTTCTTTAACTCAGTTCCTGTTATTGATTGTAGCAAGCGTTTGGCTGTGTGATCAAGTAAAGATTGTAGTTGTACTTCTGCCGAAATTGGTGTGATTGTAATAGTGTCCTTTGATGGCAAACAGTCTATTTTAGCAGCTGTTATGTGATGATATGCTGGATACATATTTGAGCCTTTTTCAATCGCACGCAATCTGAGCTGAATATATTGGTGTTTTGTTAATTTCAAATCCAGAAATAATGCTAATGCCTCCTCATTTGTGAACTGTTTTGCATCGCTCGGAGTTGGTATACTTTTAAGAATTCGCTTTGTTCTCACTGGACTAGCATTACAAGTTTTTTCAATGATATCCACTTTTGTTAATTGGTTTTGTGCTCGTAATTGATGTAGAAAAGATTCTTTTATATTTGTAGAACCAATTTCCTCGTTAAAATTTTTAAGTTTCCGCCTCTTAGATCTATCGCTGCAGTTGTCCAATGATTTGCGTGGTCTTCCAGCCTTATCTAGCTTTGCTGTTTCTCCACCAACATTAAGTTGGCCTTCTAACCAGTTTGCACTTTTATTATAAAACTTTTGTTTACAGTAGTTAACTTCTTTCAATCGTTTTTTTAGTACTTTGACGAAATTAGATAATTGCTCTTGTATTTCGGTACTAGACGAATTTAAGTTTAATTTTATTTTAACGTAACTAAGAACATCTTCCTGGTTTTTGTTTCGAAAATACTCTTCGGCCAGTTCTTTATAACTAAAGTTCTCCATATTTTTCTCAATATTTTTATTTGCGTCTGTTATCACTTTTTTATCACTTTTTATCACTTGCGAATATACGTCCGTACACTTGAAGTATTAACTTATTATTGAGTAATCCCTTATAGAATCCGTCATTTTATACATTTTTAGGTACATGTTATTCACACATTGATCTTTAATTTCATAGCAGGTAGTACTTAAATTGAACAAAACTGCACTTGTTATCCAGACTTCAATATCAGGTAAAACTAATTAGTTTCTCGCCAATATGGGGTGGTTTTTTATCTTTAGTGGTTTAGTGCCGCGATTATTGACAAACTTATAAAATTGTTTATGACTTTGGTTGACCCTTAAATTTGACAACAGGTAAATTAAGAAAGAGATCATTTGTTTACTGTAGAACCTATTGTGATCATTTTATGACTTATTTTTTTGCTGATCAAAACAAAGCCAATAAACCCTTTCGCAGGTATTTTATTTAATTATTTTACTTTTACGTAGTCTAAAGTAAAAAAACAAAATTTTTTTTAGAGTAATTTTTTTAGAGTAATTTCATTAAAATGAAAAAAGTGTTCTACCGGGGGCTCGTGGGGGGTGCAAAAGTATATATAGTGTTAAACAGGATACATTCGCCTTTCTCCGGGTGGTATACGTTTCTTGTTCCCTTACTTCCTTTAGAAGTTCTATTCCACTAAAGTTTAAATTTGAGAAAAATATAGTGGTTTCATAAATATTTCATAACGCCCCTAATATCAAACGTTAGAACTGTGACTACTTACAAAAACTAAAGACTATAATCCTACTAACATTATAAAAAAGACCGCAGGCCAATATCGATGATAGCTTGCGAGTAGTAACCATTTATTTTTGATAAAAAACAAAAAAAAAACACCTTTTGCTGAATTAAAAAAAACAGTTAAGTTTGACAGCATGCCACGCCCACAATTATCAATAGTTTAACCTAATTTTTTGGCTACCTTAATCTGGATATATAAGCTACAAAAAGGAGTAAAAATTTTAAAAATCTATGACAAAAAAAAATTTGACTTTTGGCCAATGAAATCAAAATTTGAGCCACAGTGCGACGACCGCATGGACGAACAGCGCCAAATCGATTAAGAAAGACATTATAAGTCTATCGGTATAATTAAAAATGAGTCTAGGTGAAACATTGTTGGTAGTTAAAAGCATCAGCACAAACTCATAATACCCTGAACACAAAGTGAATATAATAAATGGTCGACGATTTTGTCGACATCGAAAAGCTGTTGTAATGAATTTTATTAAATTTATTATATAAAATTTTTGATTGGTTGGTTTAAGTGTTACTTCACCGTCTGAGAAATCATGAAGTAGAGTTAAGTGCAACCGTTTTGAGAAATCCCAGCACTGGAAAGGAATATTGAAAAAGTACCCAATGCAATCTGTAATATTAAGAAAGCGCATAAGATCAGTTAACTCTAAGTCCGATATCCCGGATAGGTTGTCCAGTATGTGTCTGCGTAGTACTCTGAACCTAATACTAGCCAAAGCTTCATACACGTAGAAAAGATGATATAGTATCTGCTCTTTTCCAGGTGTTCCGCGACTGCGGCAGTGTTCGTTGTAGTGAAGTCCAAGTACTTCTACGTGTTTAGCGATTAGTCAATGACCTATTAATATGGCAGTTACCCTTGATTGTGTCCCTTCTTCTTTAATCTAGTTATCTATAATATTAATAGACTAGGCGATTTCTTGTGATCGATATTTTGTTCTACCGTTTTATCCCGATTTTGACCAAACGTATATTATTTGAAAGGTATTTCTTTGTAGCCGTTTTGCAGATCTACAGATTTTGAATTTTTTTCCCTTACTTTGAGTAAATTTAAAGTTGATACTAACACATACATAAAATTATACAATTAAATTTGTTAATGTGTTTGTAATAAAAATGAGTTTGTTTTTTTATGTTGATTTGTGAATTGGCTATAATTGATTAGCATACCTTTAGGGGTCTTTATTTAATAAAAAAAAATAAAATTTCCTAAAATTTTCACTCGAATTTCGAGGGCTGGAATCATCTAATTGTTATAGTTACGCCACGACAAAACGTAATCCGATGTCACTAAAAGTTTGGAGTTAAATATAATCTATAAATGTTTGTATTCAAACGTCAATTAAACTTCCATCAACATAATGAAAAATTACGAGTTGTAACTGTCATAAAACGTAATTTATAACTGCTAATTATCGAAAGTTTATCCAAAGGTCCAATGTGATTTTAGCTCTTAAACTTCCAGACAGACTAACAGAATGATAATAATTTATTATTTTACCCCTATAAAAGCCAACATACAGAGGAACAGCCCATATATGCGCTATATTGGTATAAAAAGTCCCCTAAAATTTAAGAATTTATCGAAATTTAAGACTAGGGGCATTTAAACGTCGTGCTTATTTTCGGTGCTCATAGCACTACAACTAATGTTTATGTATTCAAAGAAGCTCATCCATTTCATATTGGGTAGGAAAAGTTTGAACGCACATCATTATATATATGGGGCGTTTCATGTGAAGTGATCCAACTTTTGAAACCGATGTCTTCCGATCAGGACGAAATTTGCACCAAGGTTAGTCCAATTGGATAGTAGTTTAGACACAATTTTTCAATAAGAACGGTCAAGAAGTCTCTGAAAAATTTTGACATTTTAGCCAAGCAGGTGTTTTTGCTCGTCCGTGTAACTTTTTACCTATTGCTCTTAGCAAAATTTTTCGCAAATAGTTTAGATAGCTATTTCTTCAATCTTACGGAAAAAAAAATAAAAAAAAATTTTTTGATATTTTTTGCAAAATCAAATTTTTTTTTACTTTTTTCAAATTATTTTTATTATTAAATTTAATGATTTCCTGCACAACAAGACTAAGTCTTATAATTACAGTACAGGATTTTAGTAGTGTACAAACATGTCTAGCCAAATTAAATTAAATAAAATTGTAACTAATACATACATATAAAAATTAATATAAATAATATTTTAACATAAGAATTTTTAAAATTATGACATTAATAAAATATTACATAGAATATTAAAAAAAAAAAAAAATTAAATTGAAAATTATTAAAAATTACAAAAAAAAGAGAGGGAAAAAATTAAAAAAAATAAGCATACAATAAGAAATACCTTTAAAAAGTTAAGTTTTAGGAAAAGTATTTAAATAAGGATTTTTTGAAATGTATTGCTTTGCTATTAAGTTGAATATTAGGTGGAAGGCTATTCCAAGGATGTATAGCATTTATGAGAAAGTGCCATTCTGATACTAGGCATCGACGTTTACAAATAATTATTTTTAAACCTCTGTTTGATTCGGCAAATCGTATATGATTGCATAAGTATTGTGGCTTTCCAGTATATATTATCTTATGAAGAAAAATTAGTACTCTAATCTTTGGTAGGTTTTCAAGTGATACTCCGTACAGGCCTTTCGAGAAGGACGATATGTGTTCAAATTTCCGTAAACCATACACATACCTAACAATATTGTTGTAAAGCATTTCAAGTTTTTTTTTTGCTGATTGAATCGCAATTCACGAACAGTTCGCATCCATAAGTTATTGTTGGAATAAGGTAAGCCTTTGCCAATAATGTTCTTACTCTTAATGGTGTAAAGAATTGCGTTGCCCATAGGGTCCTTTGTTTAACGTATGATTGTGCAACAAGCATGTTGATGTGGCTTGACCAATTTAAGTTGCTGTTGAAGACCAATCCAAGATTTCTAGCTGTTGAAACTATCTCAATTCTTTGATTATTTATTGATATTACCATATCAATAAGTGGGTTTATTCTGTTAGGGTCATCGTTTAGGTTATCCACATTTTGGCGAATAGAATTAACAGACCTGGTAAAGCTGTACATCATCTGCATACATGTGAACATTGCAATGTAATAAGTGGTGGGGTAAATCATTGGCATAAATAGAGAAAAGAAGCGGCCCCAGAATTGACCCTTGGGGTACACCTCTACTAATAGCTAATGGTTCAGATATTGTATTATTTACGAATACTGATTGTATCCGTTCTGAGAGGTATGTTGATATTAGCTGTATTGATGTTGATCAAAATTCAATAATTGACTTAGCTTCATACATAATGTAGAATGATTGACAGTATCAAAGGCTTTGGAATGATCAAGAAGAACCAAAAAAATAACTTTACCGTCATCTAACTCACGTCTTATATTTTCGGAAACATCAATAAGGGAATGATCAAGAAAAACCAAAAAATTAACTTTACCGTCATCTAACTCACGTCTTATATTTTCGGAAACATCAATAAGGGCAGTAACGCAACTATGGTTGGGACGAAAGCCGGATTGCTTGTCAGTCAAAAGTTGATTTACATGTAAGTATGTGCTCATTTGCAAGTCCAGTAGTTTTTCCAAAATTTTCGAAAGAAAGCTAAGTTGGCAACTGAACAATATTCTGAATTTGATTTAGGTAGCGGAATTATCTTTGTATGTTTCCATTTTGTAGGAACTCGACGACTCGACTCGACGTGAAGATGGTGTTGAACAGATGAGTAATATAAGGCAAGATGAGTGATAAAAGAATTTTAATAAATTGGGGGGTGTAAGTTATCATATCCAACAGCATTCGATTTTATTTGCGAGATACAAGAGATAACATTAGACTGGTTGACGCAGGAAAACTCAAACTTGTTTTCCTCTAGAAAGAAATTATTATTGACGTTTGCGAAAAAAAACATTACGGCTTGTAATGTCTGTTGGAATCATGGGTATATTAGTGAACATCTTATTGAGTTCATCAACATCAACAGGACAGTTTCTGGTTTTATCAAAATTACCAATACCAATTTCGCTACTAGTATGACAAGTATTTTTAGAATCCAACGCAGTACTATAGCGATTTGTGTAATATTCTGATTTAGCGATCCAAATTTGGTGATTGACATCGCTTCGAGCTGATCGGAATTCAGTTTTCAGTGCAAGTGTTTTGAAACGTTTCCATCTTGAGTAGGCTGAATCTCTTCGGTGTATTAGTTGCTGAATTCTGTTGGTAAACCATGGTTTATTCTTTGGTGTTATCCTTTTCGCTCTAAAGGGAACCGTGTCATCAAATAGTTTTAAAATATTTTCTTCAATGAAAGATAATTGATAATCAAGAGAAGGCATCAAATAAATGCTGCTCCAATTAATTTGAAAGAAATTATCATATAATAAATTGTAGTTTACATTCTTAAAATCCCGGTAAGAATAAAATTTATCTACTTCAGGAATCAAAAAATCATATGCTGCAAATATAAGGTCATGCTTTGAGAAACATGAGGCAGATAATTGATCATACAGTAGCACTTTAGATGTATCACCCACAAAAATAACGTCTATAAGTGTGCTGTTGGAGGTTGTAAAATGTGTTGGGGTGGTGAAATTGACTGGAATGAGTCCATGTATCAACATACTGTCCTTAAAGGATAATTCAACGAGGAGGTTAAAATTGAAATCACCTAGGATATCGCTATATGCCAAGGTGTATGTTTGGATAGTGTTAATTAGTTTTGAAAAATCCGTACGACTATTTGATCTATAAACGCAGCCAACTAAACGTCTTTTTTTTTGTTGCTCAAAAGAAAGCTTATGGTTTTCCCTTTAAAAGCTTTTTGGTCGCTTAGTGGAATGCGAGTGGAATATCCATCAAATAAAATGTTTTGTAACTCAAGACAACGGTTTTTCAATTTTTAGCGTATGCACTAATTTGAATATTTTCCTATTTGTGTGTAAGTGTTTCTAAAATCTTAAAAGTAAATCTTATACAGAGAAACTGGACAAACCTTCCCGACGGTATGTACCATACCTAACGATACCTAATACCCGCAATATGTTAACCTCAGGAAAAAATCATATTTTTCTATAGAAATATTGAAAAATATTTTTTTTTATTTATTTGTAATAATAAATAAATCAATATATATAATAACTAGATGTAAACCGGTGTGCTTCACTACACCATACCCCTCCCCCCCCCCACCGAATCAGATATATCACATTTAATATTAAGTTTGTCCAATCCCGCCCATTTTTTTGTCTGACTACTCACGTTAATAATAGATGACGTGAGACAAATTTGCAAAGCTTTCTCTATAATATTGATATACACGATATTTAAAATTTACTTTGTGTAGGAGGTGCCACGTCCGCTAAAAATAGTTAAAAAAATTACAGTCAGTAAGACCCTGTGAAAATCGCAGAACGGTTAGATGAGTAGATAAGGAGATTACCTCCTGCAAACAAACAAACAAACAAACACATATTACATCTTTATTATGTTAGTATAGATTATTAGCATAGATTTTTCTATTTGAATACTTGCTGATATACTCGTACAATGTTTTTTGGTTTTTTCATTCGGTACAACAATTATCAGATTTTTCGGCGTTCCTACCCTGGAGCAAGGTACATGTAGCTGCCCATGAGAAGAAGATGGATTATCAAAATTAGACCTGGCAACACTTAGCTATTGGCCTTGAGCTTAGAATATCATTTGGCAATTCTTTCTTTTTAGCGATTTTTGATTTTGCCCATTTTTGATTTTGAAGATTTTTTTTGGTGATATTTATTTTTCGCAATTTTCAGTTTTGGTGAATTTTTTATTTTGGCGATATATTTTCTACCACAAATCACACTGATAACTAATGTACTAATGTCGCTTTCGTAGTACTTCATATTTTTTATATAGGAGGTGCCACGCCTACTAACACCATCCCGCCCGATTTTTATTGGACTACTCACATTAATATCTGATGGACTTGTGCAAAATATCAAGTCTTTCAATTTTATAGTACACCAGTTATATGATATTAGATATCTACTTTGCATAGGCGGTGCTACGCCCACTACTTCGATCACGCCCATTTTTTTGTTCGACTTATCATACAAAGAACCTATGGCCTCACGCTAAGCCACAAAGATCACTCTTTTCCAGTACTCCAGATATATGACATTAAATAGTTACTTTACATGGGGAGTGCCACGCCCATTGATGTCATATGATATCATATATTTACTTTGTATGGGCGGTGCCACGCCCACTGCTCCAATCACTCCCATTTTTTGTCTAATTAATCACATGAATAACCTATGAGATCACACAAAGTCCCAAGACTCTCACTACTACAGTACTCCAGATATATGGAATTTTATATTTAATTTGTATGGCAGGCGCCACGTCTATTGTCCCGATACTGCCTATTTTTTGTTCGAAAACACACATTAATAATAGGTGACATCAGACAAATTTGAAAAGCTCTCTCTATCACATTACTTGAAATATATAATATTGAATTATTACTTGTATCGGAGGCCACGCCCACTTATCCGATCGCGCCCATTTCCGGCGTAGCTACTAATATTAGCAATAGGTGACCTTAAACAAATTTGCAAAAGCTCTCCCTATCATAGTACTCAATATATGATTAAAAATTTACTTTGTGTGGGGGGTGCCACGCCCACTAAAAATATTAAAAAAATTATAAATTATAAAATTATAGCCTATAGCACTTCCCATATCCGCAGTAAGACTCTGTGAAAATTTCAGGAAGATCAGATGAGTAGTTACCTCCTACAAACAAACAAACACACATTACCTCTTTATAATATTAAGGGCCATTATTACAACTTGCCGTTAGTTAAAGGCAGGATTTTGTCTGCCCGATAAATAGCTTTGTATTATTACAACTTTAATTTTTTATTGTTATTACTATTAATAATAATAATACTTAATGGATAAAAAAGTAATAAATAAAGGTTTTATAATGTAAAGCCATTTATCGGTCCGACAAAATCCTGCCTTTAACTACCGACAAGTTGTAATAATGGCCCTAAGTATATAAGTATAGATAATAAAAAAAATAAAAAAATAATTAATTCAATAAAATATCATCTTAATCACATTAGATCCATTATTAACATAACTATTTATACCCTATACCACTATGTGTATAATGACTTTGTGCTGCTGTTTGTAACTACCAAAAATATTTGACCTAGACCCATCGTTTATTATACCGATCAAATCAGAATCACTATCTGATTTGATATAACGATGTCCGTCCGTCCGTCTGTGTGTCCATGTAAAGCTTGTAATCAAACTGCAGGTCGAAAATATGATGAAACTTGGTATATAAGCTTTTATCGGATGAACGGTCCATGTTTAGACCTAGCCCCCATACAAATGACCCCTATGAAATCGACATAAATTGCCATAAGATCCAAATTATCATATAAATCTAAGCCAATTTGAGTTTGTATGTGTTTATTACATCCACTAATTAGTAGTCCAAAAATGATCCCTATGGGACAACTCTTAGTCATAGGCCCCATATAGAGCTGCTTCCCGATCATCACTTAAATCTATCAAAAAACAAAAATATTGCACTGATTCTTCTCAAATTTTGTTTGCATATATTTTTGCAAAATACAAAAGACTTTACCAAACATGGTCAGGATCAGTCCATTTTTGGGCCTAGACCCCATATAGATATATCATCCTATATGAACTTTTTCATATCTGCAGCCAAAAAAAAATAATAAAAATCCCACTCAAATTTGATTTATGCTTATTTTCTATATCCAGTTATTTGGGCCTGAGAGATAGGGTCTCTAAACGCATGGTGTAGGGTATCATATAGTCGGTCTAGACCGACTATAATTTTCTTACTTGTTTTTTAATTAATTTATTGTAGCTGATTAAGTTTTAGTTTGATTTAAGTTTTGTAAATTTTTAAATACCCAGTCTTTCATCCAGCTTATTAATCTGCTTTATTTGCTGCTTCTTTGCTAATCTTTTCTTGGCGTTACTAGGTTCAGCTGTTGATTTCGCTGCTGCTTCCTTTTTGGCTTTAGAAAGAACTCGCATTGAGTGGAGGCAGAAAACTTCGGTCTTCCATCGACAAGCGGTATAAAAGCATGGTATTGAGCGGTGCTATCGATTGTTACCTCAGCATCGAATCCGCTCTTCAGTATTTTCAATGTTTCCTCATGATCCTTTTGCTACTAAAAACTATTTTAGTTTATTTACAATAATTCTTTGACCAATGGAATAAGATGTGATCATGATGAGAGCACTGGGAGCTTTACTTCGCTGCATTTCTTTTGAGGTTTGCTCCAATACCAACACATGCGCCTTTATCCTGAGCAGTAGGATGAAAGTTTTCCGAAAGATTGAAGAAATATGTAGCTATCTAAACTGTTTGGGACAAATTTTGCTAAGAGCAATAAGTAAAAAGTTACATGGATGAGAAGAAACACCTGTATGGCCAAAATGTCAGAGGGTTCTTGACCGATTTTGTTGAAAAATTGTGTCTAATCTAATATCCAATAGGACTAACCTTGGTGCAAATTTCATCCCGATCGGAAGACATCGGTTTCAAAAGTTGGGTCAATTGGCATGAAACGCCCCATATATAGAATCATCCTAATCATATTATATTTAATGTCAAGAAATGTTTGCAAACGTTCCTCAGCGTCAGCGTCAGCGTCATCGATATTTTCAGTCATTAGAAAATCTCTATCCATTGACTTGAAATTACAATATAAAAGACAATTTAACGGTGTCATAATTAGAGATGAATTACCATTTGATTATGGGCAATTATCTATGTTAATATCGAATGCATTAGAGACCGTCGACACTTAATGGAAATGAAGTTA
This sequence comes from Cordilura impudica, assembly GCA_963682025.1. NCBI lineage: Eukaryota > Metazoa > Arthropoda > Insecta > Diptera > Scathophagidae > Cordilura > Cordilura impudica. The sequence goes on from OY821517.1 coordinate 291,501,080, forward strand.
ATATAAACAAATTTAATGGGATAAAATGTTGATGGTAGAACATGATTTGTTGTTGTAATTTGTATTTCTATATTTTTAGAATGACAAGTCAGAGTATATATTATAATTACATTAGTAGTTTTAGGACAACTGTTTCAAGCAGACAAGAACTAAGTTTACCTTTTATAAAAGTACACAAATTACACTGATCTACAAATTTAAAAAAAAGAAATTGATTCCAGAAACGAAGCATGTTTTTTAACTATTTCTGTTTAAAAAAAGTTGCTCGATTCAATATGAAAAATCGAAATAATATTACTTACGCGAATGTCCCATCGGTTTCCAAACCAGTTGAACGTCCACCAAATGATCCATTACCAGTCATTCCCAGTGCTACAAGCAGTGTTGATGAACGCCATTTAGTGACTCAAGCTGAGCTGAATGATCTAATTCGGGATTTACATTTAACGAAGCAAGACGCAGAATTACTAGCTTCATGCATGCAGAGGTGGAAACATCTTGCAGTTGGGACAAAAGTAACAATCTGTAGATATAGAAGCTTGGAATTGGCTGCATATTTTAAAAAGAAACACTCTATTCCAGAGGTGGGGAACCTTTTTGCCCTGAGAGGCCACATTTAAAATAGCAGTAACAATTGAGGTCATATAAGTTTCAATGTTGATAAACGTAACTTTTGTAAAGTTATTGCTGTTCAAATTCATTTTTATACCCTCCACACGTCAGTGGCAGAGGGTATATATAGGTTTGTCATTCCGTTTGTAACGCATCGAAAAACTAATTTCCGACCCCATAAAGTATATATATTCTTGATCCTTATCACAGCTCGAGTCGATATAGCGATGTCCGTCTGTCCGTCTGTCCGTGTGTCTGTTGAAATCACGCTCGTTCACAAAAAAATCCATCCAACTGAATTGGGCTACAACAATGTCATTTGCCGTAATTCCCAGCAGGTTGGTATTGAAAATGGGCTAAATCGGGCCTCATCGTCATTAGAAACGAGCAAAAATATGTAGATACCTCTAAAAAAAACATAAAACCCAGTGTGTTTGTTGTAACAGTTTAGTGGTTGAATATTATAATTGTACAACAACATAAAAAAATGCCACAAAAAAATTATGCATAAACATATATTAACAATACCAAGAACACAATAACATAGCTCATGTTAGTAGTATTGCCACATATTTTTTTTTATCGTTATCACGTTATAATAAAAAAAATCGTCAATATGAAAGAAAAAATGAAAACGAAAAGAAAACGAAAAATGAAAAATGGAAAATGAAAAATGGAAAATGAAAATGGAAAATGGAGAATGGAGAATGGAAAATGGAAAATGAAAAACGGAAAATGGAAAATGTAAAATGAAAAATGGAAAATGAAAAAAGGAAAATGAAAAGTGGAAAATGAAAAATGGAAAATAGAAAATGAAAAATGAAGAATGGAAGATGAAAAATGAAAAATGGAAAATGAAAATTGAAAAATTAAAAATGGAAAATTAAAAATAAAAATTGAAAAATGGAAAATGCAAAATGGAAAATTGAAAATGAAAATTGAAAAAGGGGAAATGAAAATTGAAATATTGAAAATGGAAAATGAAAAATGAAAAATTAAAAATAGAAAATGAAAATTGAAAAATGAAAAATGGAAAATGAAAACTGAAAATTGAAAAATGGACAATGGAAAATGAAAATTAAAAAATGGAAAATGGCAAATGCAAAATGGAAAAAGGAAAATGGGAATTGAAAAATGGAAAATTGAAAAATGAAGAATGGAAAATGAAAATTGAAAAATAAAAAATGGAAAATGGAAAATTGAAAAATGAAAAATTAAAAATGGAAAATGAAAATTAAAAATTGAAAAATGGAAAATGAAAATTGAAAAATGAGAAATGGAAAATGGAAAATGGAAAATGAAAATTGAAAAATTAAATTTGAAAAATAAAAAATGGAAAATGGAAAACGCAAAATGGAAAATGGAAAATAGAAAATGAAAATTGAAAAATGGAAAATGAAAAATGAAAATTGAAAAATTAAAAATGGAAAATTAAAAATGGAAAATGAAAATTGAAAAATGGAAAATGCAAAATGGAAAATCCAAATTAAAATCGAAAAATGGAAAATGAAAATTGAAAAATGAAAAATGGAAAATGAAAAATGGAAAATGAAAATTGAAAAATGGAAAATGGAAAATGAAAATTGAAAAATGAAAAACGGAAAATGGAAAATGAAAAATGGAAAATGAAATAAATAGATATGATAAGTTTAAATTTCTATATTGAGTTTCTTACCTGTTATTATTCTGTATTTTTTTTTTTTTTTTTTTGTATTGAACGTAATGCAGATAAAAATAAAAAATAATTCAGATAAAAATATTTTAAAATTAGCTTACTTTTAATAATAATAATTTTTAGCCAAGAATCATTTGAATTTTGTTATTCGGAATTAATGTTTCAGTATCGGCAAAAGTTTTAAAGTGTAGTCGTACTCAACATTGGGTGTAACATAGAGTTTAAGACTCAGGTGGAGGGTATCAAAAAATTCGGCACAGCCGAATTTAACACTCTTACTTGTTTTATTTGAAATTCGGTTTTTCTTTTTCAAATTCAGTCTTCACCCAACTCAAATAACTCCATCTGTAGTTCTTTAGGTGCGTCAGATATACCTGTTGAATGTGGCTCAAATACCAGCTTCATAGCAGGAATATTCTCATCAAAATCTGCAAATCTTTCATTGTAGTCTTCTATTAAAGCATCTAAGAAACTTATATATACGTCAAATATTTTATTTTTAGATGTTTGCTCATTTAACATTTTTGCTAGTTCCGGAAATGTTCTGCAGAAATATCTGAACGAGCCAGTAATGTTTTCATATATATGTTTCATCTTTGCTTGATGAGAAATATTTAAATCATTTTGTTTTGTCATGATATCAGACGATGACATGGGGTTCCTTGTAAAGGGTTTTTGAACAGGGACGCTACAAAAGCAGAAAGACAGGGATAGCAAACGACGCCATATTTCTTAGCGCTCTTTTGACTTTTCTCTTGAGTAAGATTTGCCATTTCATGATGGAAAGATATACGAGCCAACAGCGAGGCGAAATTATTAAAATTTACTACCTAAATTCGGAGTCAGTGGCCTCAACTTTAAGAGCGCTACGTCCAATTTATAGTCATCATAATCGTCCTAACAGATCAACAATTGAGCGTCTAGTGGAAAAATTTGAATCCACAGGCATAGTACAAAATGTTCCCGTGCCAGTGAGACAAAGAAGTGCCCGTAGTGTCGAGAATATTGCTGAGGCTTCAGTTGAAGAAAGCCCAAATGTGTCTCTCACACGTCGTTCTCAACCGTTGGGCATCTCTGTGACGTCGTTGTGGCGAATTTTGCGAAAAGTTCTTGGCCTACATCCTTACAAGATCAAATTGACACAAGAACTGAAGCCGCTTGACCACCAGAAGCGTCGTATGATCGTGAATTGGGCTGAGCAACAACTTGAAAATGATTCGGATTTTCATCGAAAAATCATCTTCAGCGATAAGGCTCATTTCTGGCTGAATGGCTTCGTCAATAAACAAAATATGCATTATTGGTCAGACAGCAATCCACACGTACTCCATGAGTCATTATTGCATCCCGAAAAAATTACGGTTTGGTGTGGTTTATGGGCCGGCGACGTCATTGGGCCGTATTTCTTCCGTGATGATCAAGACCGTCACGTTACTATGAATGGGAATCGCTACCGTTCAATGATAACCGAATATTTTTGGCCCCAATTGGATGATATGGACTGGAAGGACATGTGGTTCGAACAGGACGGCGCCACAAGCCACACAGCGAATGTCACAATCAATTTATTGGAAACCAAGTTTGGAGAACGTGTTATCTCACGAAATGGTCCAGTCGATTGGCCGCCTCGGTCGTGCGATTTGACGCCGTTGCACTATTTCCTGTGGGGCTACGTCAAGTCTATGGTCTATGCCAATAAGCCAGCGACGATTGATGAACTTCGTACGAATATCGAACGTGAAATTGCAGCAGTATCGGCCGATTTATGCTTGAATACCGTCGAAAATTGGGTTCAGCGTCTGGACTTCTGCAACCGTGCCCGTGGTGGCCATGCAAACGAGATCGATTTCCATACATAATGGCATCGAACGTACTTTCACAGGCATACAGAATTTCATTGATATCCAAAACCGTTTTTGTTTTATATAAAAAAACTTTTGTAGCGCTCTTATTGAAAAACCCTTTACTTGAAGTAATTTTAAATTCGTCACTGTAAAATTAAAATTTTTATCCAGATCAACACTGTACGTTTCCTCATCTAAAGTTAGCATCTGCCGATGATGATAAATTGCATTTACACGAATATAATTGACAATCGCGATAGCTTTCTCCAAGACGTATTTAAAAACGGTAGATTTTGCGCAAAGATTTTTGTTAGTTATGCAATGCAAAGATATCAATTTTTTCAAGTTACAATTTCCTTTTTTTAACAATGCAACGAATCGTTCGATTTTACCTCTCATAGAAGGTGCGCCATCGGTGCAGAATCTGATTAAATTTATATTAATTACAATGCAAAGTAAATTTTTATTCTAATTTGGGTCCAGGGATAAGCCGAGTGACAAAGACCATATGTCTGGTGTTTTTGCAGCGACAGACCAAAGCCTCTGGTGGGAATCGAACCCACGACCGCCGCATGATAGGCGAGCACGCTACCTACTCACCTACCGGGGCGCTTATATTTAATTTTAATTGTCGGCATACTTCTCTAAGGTCTTCGAAAATAACAACTCCAGTTTTCCCAGTTATTGAAAATCTTTGGTTACAGCACGAATATAAAACTTGCGCAGAACCGATTTTATCAGTACCTTCATCTAAAGCGATTGAAAAATAAATTTCTTCGTATTCCATAATTGCGCAAAGTTGCTCCATTTTACTTAAATTTTAAGCTAATTCATGCTGCCGATGTGTCCTTCTAGAAATAGGCAATTGTTTATATTTTTCAACTTTGTCGGGATCGAGCGTACTCACTGCTTCAACAATGCCTTCCTTAATTACTTTGACGTCACTAAATGGTTTGTGCTATCTTATATTTAATATTATCTGCATAAGTAGTTTTCTTTACAAAAGCAATAAAAGTCACCTGTTCTTGATGCTTTCCTTTTTTTTCTACATTTCAAGAGCAGCTTGACGAGTTTCTCCTTCTAAACTGAAATATTGATGATCTTGATGAGTCAAATAGTGCGTTGTCGCATTTGATTTTTTCAAATTGTTAAAACTGTGTTGCACAACAAACACATCATTTTATCTGCGACAGAAATAAAGAACAAATTCAACTCCCATTCGGAATTTAAATTTCTATTTAGTTCATTTAATTTTCTTTATCTTTGACATTGTGGTTAAAATAAATAAATGCCATTAATACAAAGGAAAATTACAAATCAATGACTGAAATTTTGACATTACTCAAATAAAACGATCATAAACGGAAGATCTGTGGTAAGCTTAAGGTGTGTGATTTAAGTTTCTTTGTATATATAGCAGGCATGGGCAAATGCGGCCCACGAACGAATCTTATGCCGCCCCATATAAATTTAAAAAAAATTAAAAAATTTAATTTAGGTTTAATTAAAAAAAAAATCAAAACATTAATACCAAAATTTCAAAGTATTGTTCAAAAATAGCATTAATACGAGTATAAATTTTCAATACGGCCACAAAAATAATACAAATTATTTGAATGTAACGTCTGTTAGCATATAATGACTTTGTGCTGCTGTTTGTAACAACAAAAAATATTTGACCTAGACCCATCTTTAATTATACCGATCGAATCAGAATCACTATCTGTCAGAATCACTATCTGATTCGATTTAACGATGTCCGTCCGTCCGTCCGTCTGTGTGTCCATGTAAAGCTTGTAATCAAACTGCAGGTCGCAAATATGAATATATTTTGATGAAATTTTGTATATAAGCTTTTATCGGCCATGGGATGAACGCTATTGAAATTGGTGAGAATCGGTCCATGTTCAGACCTAGCCCCCATACAAATGACCCCTATGAAATCGACTTAAATTGTCATAAGATCCAAATTATCATATAAATCTTAGTCAAATTGGGTTTGTATGAGTTTATTACATCCATTAATCAGTAGTCCAAAAACGATCCCTGTGGGACAACTCTTAGTCATAGGCCCCATATAGAGCTGCTTCCCGATCTTCACTTAAATCTATTAAAAAACAAAAATATTGCACTGATTCTTCTCAAATTTTGTTTGTATATATTTTTGCAAAATACAAGAGACATTACCAAACAGGTCAGGATCGGTCCATTTTTGGGCCTAGTCCCCATATAGATATAGCATCCGATATGATCTTTTTCATATCTGAAGACAAAAAAATTTATAAAAATCCCACTCAAATTTGGTTTATGCTTATTTTCTAAGTCCAGTTAGCTGCGCCCATGGGGTAGGGTCTCTAAACGCATGGTGTAGGGTATCCTATAGTCTGTCTAGACCGACTATAATTTTCTTACTTGTTTCTATTAGAAACAATGTAGCATGTACAAAAAAAAATGCATTTTAAAAATTGTATGTTTGTAAAACACACTCATGATTTGAAATGCAAGCGACAGAGCATAATAATTTTTCTCTATCGTTTTTTTTTATAGTTCATTATTTTCAGGGTTGTCAACTTTAAAATATCAAAAAGCACTAAACCGACAAAAATCGCATATTTTGAAAAAAAACACTATATTTTCCATTTTTTATTTTTGCTTTTTTCACTAAAAGCCCTGTTGTCCTGAATGCTTGGGGATGAGAGCAGTCCCGATAATTAAATGTTTCATTAAAACTAGAACAGATTTTTTCTTTCTTCAATCCAGTTTTACTGTTAAGTAAAGCATTAACTGAATGTAATGGCAATGGATTTCTTATTTTGGATTAGAAAAGGTTCATGTCGCTAAAACCCCTCTCAACTTTAGCGTTTAAATAAGAAAGCGACAAAAGTTTTATATCGAGATTAGCTACAGCTTCAAATGGATTTAAATCAGTGGCATCCTTATGTGATTTCACTTCATTCCAAAATTAAATTGTGGATTCATAATTTTGCCCTTTCATCAGGTGTATTATTTGCCATCCATTTTCAATACTTGACAAAATTTCAAAATTAGATTCGACTTGTGATGCTAACAGCAACTAAGAATTTGGTGTCACTGATGTTATAAAAAGCACTAAGAACTAACTCGAAAAATTTTCGCGTCAAAAATTTTAAAAAGCACTAAAAATTCAATTGAACTTTAAAATTTTGTTTAAAAAATTTAAAAACTAAAATTGGCATATTGGACGATTTTTTAATTATATCTCATGTTCATTTTATTGAAATTAACTGGTAATACTCAACATATATCGGTCCCGCTTTTTACGTTTAAGGAATTGAAATAGCATGAACGAGCAATAAAAAATGTAAGATAGGTGATGAAAACAGAAAATTCCAGTCCGAATGGACACACAAATTGGGATTTGTTGCAAATAAGTAGACACCATGAAAAATTTCATTCACAATTTGCCAAAGATTATCTCCTTAATACTAATCTTAGAGAGACTAAACTGAAGGCATTGCAGTCATTGCAGTCTTTTAGCCATGGAAATGACAGATCGCTTGAAGCAATTTACATAATAGCTAGGGATATTGCCCGTGATAAACGTCCTTATGGGGAAGCAGAGTTAAGAAAACACACTATGAAGAAGGTTATGAGCATTCTCGACCCTGATAACAAAAAGCTGCATAAAGCGATAGATCAGCTTTCTTTATCATGGTGCACAACCGAGCGTCGGTTGTTTAAAAAAAAACGATCTAAAAAATTCTGCAGCATTTAGTTTAGCTCTTGATGAATCCACAGATGTTAGCGGCGTTCCTCAATTGGCGATCTTCATTAGGTCTGTATCAGTTGAATTTAATATCATTGAAGAAATGTTAGACTTTGTAGCTCTTTCTGAAACAACGCGAGGCATAGATGTAAAAAATGCGCTTTTCGAAGTAATTAACAAATTTGAATTGTCACGAGATAAACTTATTGGTGTTGCCATATATCGAGCACCTGCAATGGTGGGTAAAAATCAAGGTTTGATTGGTCTTTTAAATAAAGATCCAGATATCCCACATTATCTACCAATTCACTGTATTATTCATCGGGAGCATTTTGTTTCAAAATTTTTTAAATATGAAAACATTTGGATAGTTGTGGTAGAAATTGTAAATTTTATCAGAACAAACGCTAAAACTCATCGTCAGTTTAAAAATTTTATTATGGAGTTACAAGAAGTTGAGGAAAACAATGACTTATCAAGCGATGTCACCATTTGGTCCATAGTGCGATGGCTATCCGTTTCTAATGTTTTGGATCGATTTGTTGAGCTGTTACCCACAATAAAGTTGTTCAAAAAAGAAAAAGGAGAATGAAATTTGGATTTCAGGTTTAATGTTTTTACTGACACAATGAACCATTTTAAATCGCTAAATCTGAGTTTACAATACCAAAGACAAAACAGTGCTTGATTTGTCACGATCATTGTTAGGCTTCGAAGCTAAACCTCTTTTGTTTATAAAAGACGTCGAATGTAAAAAATTTAAATTTTTTCCTCTTTTAAAATTGAACGTAAATAATATACAAGACGAAAAGCTGGAAGAAAACATAAATAATTTAAAACAATTTCATGAAAATTTAAAATGTAGATTTGAGGATCTCAAACAACTTCAAGCAACATTCTCAGTTTTTGTTAACCCATTTTTGTGTGATGTCCTAAATGATTAATTTTTATTATCCGATATAATTCTTGCAAAACCAGATGTTGGAAAATTGGAGTTGTTAGAAATGAAGGATGATATTGTATTGAAAATGCATCACAAATCAGCTTCTCTAGTTGGATTTTGGAAACTTGTTATCGAACCCCAATATCCACAATTTAAAAAAACGTGCTGCTCGTTTATTTTCAATGTTTGGCACAACGTATTGTTGTGAATCTCCACCAGGAAAAATGTTAAAAACAAAAATCGTTCACGTTTAACAAATCAACATCTTACGGAACTCATTCGGACAACTTTGACAAACTACACACCTGATTTTAAAGAAATAATCAAAAATTCTTCCTAATTATTTTTTTTTTGTTACCTATATTTTTATTTTATTTTTATATAATTCTTTTTTTTTTATTTTATTTAAAATGAAATTCTTTGATCTCAAAAAATTTAAAAATATAACATTATTTTTATAAATACTAATAATATTTCAGTATAAAATTTATTTGTAATGTGTATGAAATGAATTAATAAATTTTATGTTTGTTTAAAAATTGTATTTTTTTTTTGCTTTTTTGTTTGAAAATGAATATTTGTACAGAAATAAACTAGTGCGACCCACCGTTAGTAGGTGAAATTCCAAATTTGGCCCAACAAGCCATTTACGTGCCCACCCCTGATATATAGTATAGACCATGGTAAATAACTGTAAATTAATCTGTATCAGGTCATTGGTTTCTTGACTGGTATGCAAGGAGGTTTCCCAAAATATTGTTGTTTCTTTTATCTATGGGATAGTCGCACAACATTGCATCATTACGTCAGAACAGAGTGGTCAAAAAGAACTGAGTATTCACCAGGGAAACAAAACATTTCAAATAAACCGTTAACTGATCCAAATAACGTTCTTCTTCCACCGCTGCACATAAAATTGGGTCTTTTAAGAACTTTGTCAAGGCTCTGGACAAAGATGATGCAGCATATTTGTTAGCGGTTTTTCCTAAAATTTCATATGCTAAAATCAAAGAGCGCATATTTGTTGGTACTCAGATCAGGAAGCTATTGAAAGATGACAATTTTTCACAATGTTCATTGGAGAAGAAAGAATATGCAGCCTGAAAATCTTTTAAGAGCATCGGGGACAGTTTTCTTGGAGTGAAAAGAGTGAAAACTACAGACAAATTGTTGCTGAATTATTGAAAAATTATCACGAACTAGGTACACGAATGTCACTCAAAATGCATTTGCATTCACATTTAGATTTTTTTTGCCACAAAACCTATGTGCGGTGAGCGACGAACAAGGGGAGCGTGCTCACCAAGATTTAATGAAAATTTAAAGAAATTATCAACGATTGTGGGACAAAAGTATGCTGAGCGACTATTGCTGGACTCTAATAGGTGAAACCGAACCAACAAAATTCAAACGACGCTCAAATAACGCCATTCAGTTTTGAAAATTCATTAATTTTTAAATAAACTAATGATTTTTTATGTAAAAAATTAATAAAAACTTTTTTGATGTGTAAACATCTATGCACCCAGGGGGGTAAAATCCAATTTCACAATACAATTACAAAAACATTGTAAGGGAAAATCGGTGTGTCGTATATTAAAAGGTATTGGTGTATATAGTTAGCAGAACCGCCGAGTTCGCCGTCTATTTAGCAAAATCATAAATCTTTTTCGTTAATATTAAATAGTCAAGCTATTGACCGCTAGGTGTACTGTGAGTTTAACGTGTTCACAAACTTACAGAGTTGTTTTTTTTTAATACTCAAGTATACATTTGCTATTGGCAGAACTTTTTTAGTAAGCAGAAACGCTAGGTGTGCTGTGAGTTTAAGAGGCTTAATATTAGGAAACTTAGTTGTTTTTTTAATAACTACACCTTTTCCAATTGTATTTCAGAAAACATCAATTGAATTTCAGAAAGTATCAATTGTTTTTCAGAAAACATCAATCGATTTTCAGAAAATATCAATTGTATATCAGAGAACATCAATTGATTTTCAGAAATTATCAATTGAATTTTAGAAAACATCAATTGAATTTCAGAAAGTATCAATTGTGTTTCAGAAAACATCAATTGATTTTCAGAAAATATTAATTGTATTTCAGAAAGTATCAATTGAATTTTAGAAAACATTGATTTTCAGTAATAATCAATTGTATTTCAGAAAGCATCAATTGATTTTCATAGTATCATTTGTATTTCAGAAAATATTAATTGAATTTTAGAAAATATCAATTCAGTTTCAGAAATTATCAAAGGTATTTCAGAAAATATCAAATGTATTTCCGAAATTATCAAACATATTTCAGCAATTATCAAATGATTTTCAGAAAATATCAACTGTATTTCAGAAAACATCAAATATATTTCTAAAATTATTAAATTTACTTCAGAAGATATGAACTGAATTTCACCAAATATCAATTGAGTCTCCGAAAAATAGTCAGAACGCTATATAAAAATATATTTTTTAATTATTACACCGGGTTTGTAATATTTCTTGAAAACTACATATCGTCATTTTTTTACAGGAAACGCAAAAAACATCATAAAACAAAAACTACTTTAAACTTAATACCAAAATTTTAGAATCAAACTGAAAAATAAAATGGATTTTTTTTTATGAAAACAAATTTATGGTAAAATAGTAGATTTTAAGTAAAAGGCCGTAACTACAATACAAAAAGTCAATTTTGAACTTTTTGTTAGTTACGGCCTTTTGTATTTTAGGTGATGATGTAAACGTGTTTTTTTTTTTTCAAAATGATAACTTCAAAATCGGTCAAAATTCTATCCTGGTGTTTATATTGTAACTGATTAACAAATGAAGTCCTCATCTTCTTTCGATTAAAAGGCCGTCCTTGATAGTTTATTTTCCACTGCATAACAAATAAGTCCAAATATTGCTAACCATTTTCTGCGACTCCAAATCACTAATAGATTTAATAATAACTTTTCGGTATTGTAGGGTAAACTACTTTTTAATTCTGAATTTCAATAGATATTTTCTGAAATATATTTGATAATTTCTGAAGGACATTTGATGTTTTCTGAAATATATTTGATAATTTCTGAAATACATTTGATGTTTTCTGAAATGCATGTGATAATTTCTGAAATACAAATGGAAAAGGTGTAGATTAGGGTGGCCCTTCAATATACGGAGGGACAAAAAGTGTTGAAATTCTCGGTCCTACCCCCTAGAAATATGCGAGTAGCAAAAAACCTGAAAAATCTAAAATTTTGGGCCAATCAAAAACCATTTAGAGGGTGCTCAACACGATTGCAAATTTCAAGTGTGTTTATATGGGGAAAATATGACTTTGTTTTCAGATTTTACGAAAATTTCGTTCTATAGTTTTATTTTTCCGGCAAATTGTTATATAATTCGGGATCAATGTTAAATTATCTTTTCAAAAAGCCATAAAACTTTAAAATCGAATAAAAACTCGCCAAGAAATAGCAAATGCCCCAGATCACTTTTGTGCCAAAAAAAACTAGGTCACGAAATTTGGTGCCATTTTCTTCAACTTTAAGAAATTAATTAATGCCAACATTCTGTTTTAGTCTCTATACCTGTTAGTAGTCAGATTTGAAGTATTGTGTTATTACCACCTTGTTAACCTATTAAGCATTGAAACCGAAATGGAAAATTTTTTTTCATAAAATTTCGAAAACTCCTTTTTCAAATTTTGAAAAATTTTCTTAAACAAAATTTTAAAAAATTGATCTGGCACTTTAAGGTTTTGTTCAATACATGTTACAGATTAACTGTGGGAATTTTTAAGTAAATCCCTGTTCCACAATTTATTTATTTGGAAACATATACATAGTTTTTATACATAAAAAATAATTTTATATCAAAATTGGTTAAAAGTTGTTTCAATTTATATTCGCTAGCAATAAGCAAATAATTGCACCAAAGATATATCATAATGCATTATTTTGATACCAGGAGCACTGAAAAATTAACCGAATTATTTTTCTTAAATTCTAAATAGTGGGGTCATCGAGTTTAATAGAAAAACTCGTTTTCGGTAATTTTTATTTCAAAATATCTTAGAATCCAAAACTGGCCTTGGCAAATAATGGGTTAACGTTCTCAGATTTATCCAAAATTTTAGGAATGGGAGTTCTACATATTTTGTTATTATATTTTAAGGGTCACATCGAAAATTTCAACAGCACTTACAAAATATTTGAATTTATTTACAAATTGTCTTTTATTATCTTGGGGTCATATGTGACTTCAATTCCAAAAGGGCTAATGGGGTCATATTACTTTTTTCCGAAACCCTAGGCTCTTAAGATAAAATATAACATATAAAAGTAGAAAAGTGATGAAGTTTTGATACACAGTATTAAGAAAGAGTACATTTACAGAATATTTTACAAAAATGCTATTTTTATCGAAATCCGCAAAAATAAAATCCTTGTCAAAAAAATTATGGAATAGGGATTTACTTAAAATTAACACAGTTAATCTGTAGCATGTATTTAATAAAACTTTAAAGTGCCAGATCATTTTTTTTAAATTTTGTTTAAGAAAATTTTTTAAAACTTGAAAAAGTAGTTTTCAAAATTTTATCAAAAAAATTTCCCATTTTCGGTCTCAATGCGCAATAGGTTAACGACGTGGTAATAAAAAAAATACTTCATAATTGAGTACTTATAGGTATAGACATCTTTATGACTTTAATCAATTTCACAAAGTTAAAAAAATGGCATCAAATTTCATGACCTAGTTTTTTTTTGTCACAAAAGTGATCTGGGGCATTTGCTATTTCTTGGCGAGTTTTTATTCGATTTTGAAGTTTTATAGCTTTTTGGAAAGATAATTTAACATTGATCACGAATTATATAACAATTTGTCGGAAAAATTAAACTATAGAACGAAATTTTCGTAAAATCTGAAAAAAAGAATCATATTTTACCCATATAAACACACTTGAAATTTGAAATCGCGTTGAGCACCCTCTAAATGTTTTTTGATTGGCCCAAAACTTTGGATTTTTTCCTACTAGCATATTTCTAGTGGGTGGGACAGAGAGTTTGAACACTTTTTTTTATTATGGGCCACCCTAATGTCGATGTTTATACATCTCCCATATGATCGGACTCACTTTGATTTTTTTTTTTTGTATCTCGAAAACCTGACGTGATAGAGAAAAACGAATTACAGATTCGAATTTAGCCCACCAAATTACCCTAGGAAAGTTATTTGGTTACTCCAGTCCAAAAGCTTGTTGGCTAGTGTTATTATACATCACTTTTTATTGAGGAAAAAATAATTAGGTCCAACTAATTAAATATAGAAAATAAGCATAAACCAAATTTGAGTGGCATTGTTGTTAATGTTTTTACCTTCGGATATACGTTCATATCGAATGCTATATTTATATGGGGACTAGGTCGAAAATTGGACCGATCTTGACCATATTTGGTAAGATCACGTATTTTTTTGCAAAAACGTATCCAAACCATTAAGTGAAGATCGGTAATCAGCTACATATGGCGGCCATGACTAAGAATTGTCATATAGGCTTTATTTTTGGACTACTGATAGTTGAATGTAATAAACATACAAAAACTCAATTTGGCCGAGATCTATATGATAATTTGGATATTATGGCAATTTAAGTCGATCGCATAGGGGTCATTTGTACGGGGACCACCACCGATTTTCACAAATTTCAACGGCGTTGATCCTATAGCCGATAGAAACTTAATTCTATCTAAATATATTCATATTTTCGACCTGTAGTTTGATTACAAAGTTTAGATGGACACACTGACGGACGGACGGACAGACGGATGGACGGACATCGCTTAATCGACTCAGAAAGTGATTCTCAGAAAGTGATTCTCAGAAAGAGATTCTGATTCGATCGGTGTAATAAAAGATCGGTTTAGGTCAAATATTTTTGGCAGCACAAAGTCATTATACCCTCACCACATAGTGGTATAGGTATTAAGTGTATTAATATTCCTATAAGCCGTACAGAAACAATAAATCCCATATTATCATCACACTTTTATTTAAGCCAGTTAGTTTAAGACATCTTAATCAAAAATAATATTTAGTTTGAAACCGAAAAATAAATATGGCCATTGACAAAGTATTTGAAAAAAAACTAATTAACTCTCTCTCTCTCTCTCGCTCGTTCAGCGCCATCAATAAGTAAGACCAAAAACAATAAATTTAAAGTTTATTTTTCTAACTAGTCATTGATGACGATAAAATATCGTCTTTAAAAATTAAGAAAACTTAAAAAAAGAAATCGTTTGTTTTTTGTTTTCAACCGCCCCAAATGAAAAAGCGATAAAGTAATCGACTTCCGTTGTTAATATACTAAACGGAAATCAACGAAACTAAAACAAACTACATAGAGAGCACAATAGCAAAAACGTATAAGAGGAGTAGCAAAAAACAACGTAAGAATTTTCCGCTTATTATAGTATTTTTTCGTGCAAAAATAAGTGTGAAATAACGACTTCTCAATAGCAAAAAGTTAAAGAAAAATCTGAGCAAAAAAACAAACGAAAACCTTACATTTCCAGTAAGTTTAAGAGCACGTTTACTTAAGTAAATTTCTAAAGTAAGGGTGCAATACTTTGCTTACTTTCTTACTTTCTCAAAGAAAGCTGCAAGAACGAAGGCAGCAGCCATTCGATGAACATCAAAAGCAAGAATTTTTTTGCTTGTTAGTTGGTCTATATAGTTTTGTTGAAACTTACAATTTTTGTAGCCTTAGAAGGTACGAGTAGCTTAAAATTATGGCAGGAAATTAAGTGGCAATAACATGTTTTTGTTATTTTTGTTTTCTTCATATAATTAGCCTTCATTTAGTCTAAATAGATGACCTTGTTGTGTACAAATAATATTTGTAGATATATAAATTGTTAATAGATTGGTTATACACTATGCTGAAAAAGTATGCGAATTTAGAAGCAAAGCAGGATAGGCCTTAGAAGATATAAGTAATTTAGCAGCCTAACTATATATATTAGAGATAAACATAACGTAGGGGTAAAAACAATATGGAAAAATGTAAGCAAATATGTGCACACACTTGCTAGAAAAAGTATGCGTACACTGAAAATCAAAATCGCCATAATACAAAAGTTTTTATACCTTATAAACGGTTTTTCAATAAGAGCGCTACAAAAGTTTTTTTAAATAAAACAAAAACGGTTTTCGATATCAATGAAATTCTTTATTTCTGTGAAAGTACGTTCGATGCCATTATGTATGGAAATCGATCTCTTTTGCATGGCCACCACGGGCACGCTTGCAGAAGTCCAGACGCGGAACCCAATTTTCAACGGTTTTCAAGCATAAATCGTCCGATACTGCTGCAATTTCACTTTCGATATTCGTACGAAGTTCATCAATCGTCGCTGGCTTGTTGGCACAGACCATAGACTTGACGTAGCCCCACAGGACATAGTCCAACGGCGTCAAATCGCACGACCGAGGCGGCCAATCGACTGGACCATTTCGTGAGATAACACGTTCTCCAAACTTGGTTTCCAATAAATTGATTGTGACATTCGCTGTGTGGCTTGTGGCGCCGTCATGTTGGAACCACATGTCCCCCAAGTCCATATTGTCCAATTGGGGTCAAAGTATTCGGTTATCATTGAACGGTAGCGATTCCCATTCACAGTAACGTGCCGGTCTTGATGATCATGGAAGAAGTACGTCCCAATGACGCCGCCGGCCCATAAACCGCACCAAACCGTAATTTTTCGGGATGCAATGATGACTCATAGAGTACGTGTGGATTGCTGTCTGACCAATAACGCATATTTTGTTTATTGACGAAGCCATTCAACCAGAAATGAGTCTAATAGCTGAAGATGATTTTTCGATGAAAATCCGAATAATTTTCAAGTTGTTGCTCACCCAAATTCACGAACATACGACGCTTCTGGTGGTCAAGCGGCTTCAGTTCTTGCGTCAATTTGATCTTGTAAGGATGTAGACCAAGATCTTTTCGCAAAATTCGCCACAACGACGTCACAGAGATGCCCAACGCTTGAGAACGACGTGTGAGAGACACATTTGGGCTTTCTTCAACTGAAGCCTCAGCGGCAGCAATATTCTCGACACTACGGGCAGTTCTTTGTTTGTCTCACTGGCACGGGAACATTTCGTACTGTGGCTGTGGATTAAAATTTTTCCACTAGATGCTCAATTGTTGATCTGCTAGGACGATTATGACGACCATAAATTGGACGTAATGTTGAGGCCACTGACTCCAAATTTCGGTAGTTAATTTTAATAATTTCCATTCTTTGTTGGCTCGTATATCTTTCCATCGTGAAATGGCAAACCTTAGTGAAGAGAAATGTCAAAAGAGCGGCAAGAAATATGGCGTCGTTTGCTGTCCCTGTCTTTCTACTTTTGTAGCGTCCCTGTTGAAAAACCCTTTACCACTATGTGGTCAGGGTATAATGACTTTGTGCTGATGTTTGCAACTACCAAAAATATTTGACCTAGACCCACCTTTTATTATACCGATCGACTCAAAATCACTTTCTGAGTCGATTTAGAGATGTCCGCCCGTCTGTCCGTCTGTGTGGCCATGTAAACCTTGTAATTAAACTACAGGTCGCAAATGTGAACATATTTTGATAAAATTTGGTATGTAAGCTTCTATTTGCAAAAAATAATTGACCTTACCATATATGATCAGGATCGGTCCATTTTTCGGCCTAAGCCAAATATAAATATCGCACTCGATATGAACTTTTTCATATCCAAAGCCAAAAAATTATTTTTGGTTTATTCTTACTTTCTATATTTAATTAGTTGGGCCTAAGAGATAGGGTCTCTAAATGGTTGGTAAAGACTATCGCATAGTCGGTCTAAATGGACTATAATTTTCTTACTTGTTCACATTGTTGAAGTCGTTTTAGGTGTGATATTTGCATCATGAGGGTTATGGTTATACTGCACGTTTCACAAGTATTGCCATATATTTTTTATCGTTATTTCGATGTACAATTACTGAAGAAAACTGCCGAGGAAGTACCATTGTTTAAAAGTAAATTAGAAAAAGTAAATTTTTTTAAAAATAGTAAATTTCTATAAAAAAAAAGTACCTCTTTTTAAAAACTACCCTTCTATAAAAATAACCCTTTTTCAAAAGACTCATTTAAATACCCTTTTTTAAAGAACTACCCTTTTTAAAGAAGTACCATTTTTAAAGAAGTACCCTTCTTTAAAAATGGTCGTTTTTTTAAAAACTACGCTAATTTTTAAAGTGCCCTTTTCCAAAAAGTAACTTTTCTTGAAAAATAAATTTTTTAAAAAGTACTTTTCTTAAAAAAAAAAATCTTTTATAGAAATTGTACCTTTTCTTTCAAAAAGTATATTTTTCAAGTTTTTTTAAGTATCTTTTTAAAAGTATCATTTTTTTTTAAAGTACCGTTATTTTAAAAAAGTATTGCTGTTTAAAAAAAAAATAAATAAAAAAAAATTATTATCTTTCTTTCATTAGAAAAATATACATGATCTTAAACCGAACAATAAAATAACTAAAAATTCCTTTTTTTTCAAAAAAAATATCTTTTAAAAAGATAAATTTACCTTTTTTTAAAAAACGGACTTTAAAAAAAAATTTCCTTTTTTAAAAAAAACTATCTTTTTTAAAAATTACTTTTTTTTTAAAGTCACTTTCTTTTAAAATTCCTCTAGTTTAAAAAGGTACCTCTTTAAAAAAGTCAATTTTTCTAAAAAAAAAGTTCCTTAAAAAACAATCTTAAAATAAACCTTCTTTAAAAAAAGGATTTTTTTAAAGTACCCATTTTTAAAAAAGTACCGTTTCTTAAGTAACCTTTCTTAAAAGAACACTTCCTTAAAAAAGGAATCTCTTAAAAAAAAATTATATTTTTTATTTTTTATTTTTTATAAAAGTAAATTTTTTTAAGAAATTACCTTTTGAAAAATTACCTGTTGTTAAAAAGTACCTTTTTAAAAAGCACCCTTTTTTAAAAGTACCTCTTATTTTTAAAAAGTACCTTTTTAAAAAAAAGTACGCCTTTTCTAAAAAAAAAGGTAGCCTTTTTTGAAAAAGTACCACTTTTAATGCACCCTCTTTTAAAAAAAAGTACCGTTTTTTAAAAAAAAAAATTTTTCTTAAAAAATTACCTACTGTCAAAAAATATTTTAAAACTTGCTTTTTAAATATTAATATTTGAACACATCAGCCAAGAATCATTTGATTTTTTTTTATCGTATGACTCCTAAGAGTTAACTACGAAGTACTTAGGGAAGTTATAGGTTTTTTACTCTAGTAAGATATAAATAATGAAATTTTATTTTCTATAGAAATCACGATCATTGTTTTTTATAACAGGAAATTATAATAATGGCTGGCAAAAAAACAATTAACAAAAAATGTTATTGGTATACAAATTTTACGTTTCAGTATCGGCAACAGTTTTCAAGTGAGTTTAAGATGCTGGTGGAGGGTATCAATGATTCGGGACAGCCGAATTTAAGACTCTTACGTGGTTGTACTTATTTCGGCATAACGTTAAAAAAAAAGTGTGGTTATACCAGCCTTAACTACTATGATACGTGGAATATAACGATACATACGCAGTTATTAAGCAAACATAACAACCACAACAATAATGACAATTCCAACTAACACACACAAATTAAAAAAAAAATTTAAACAACAACTATAACAAGAATAACAAAGAAAAAACAAATTTTTTCAAGATTTTTTTATACCTTCAACCATATCTCGGGAACTATTGAACCCATTCTGATAATTTTAAACTACTTGCTTAGGATGTCAATAAAGCATTTTCTCTGAAAATTCTCAAACCAGTTAACTTGTTGAGGGCCTGATTTCAATTCCGCTTGTTATAAAGATCAATAATTTATATTTTTATGCAGTCTAAATATTTTTAACCGTTTGTTTCACCTAAATCCGTTTCATAATTTGTTTCGAAATTTCATTCTAAACTTTTATTTATGGTTAGTGAAAATATTGTTCTTTCATTGAATAAAAAAAAAACTGTATGAGTCCCATCACAGGGGAGATGTGTAAACATCTAGTAATTAAAGGTTTTTTTATGGCACTTTTTTAAATTCAAACAGAAAGCGTCATCTATGTATCACTTATATCAATCAACTGCAGGGGCTCTGCTAATATAAAAATACTAGCTGACCCGACAGACGTTATCCTGCCTACAATTTTATTTAATGAATGAATGAAAAAAATTATCTACTATAAGTGTGCGGGGATTTACTTATAATCCAAAGCGTTGTAGATTTTATTAAATTAACAGATATATCTTAGATCACAATTCTCGGTAGCTATGTAAACATCAAAAATAATTATTCATATTTTTACTATCAATTATGGCAGTTGAAAAAAAAATAAAGATTAATCTCTCAGCGCAATAGAGTGTACAATATTCTTGGTTAGTCCGTCTTTAGACAACACAAACAAACTGGCCGGTTTTCCCACGCGAGAACATGCCACATATAGTTGTCCGTGGGAAAAGCATGGTGTTTCCAAATCTAAGCCACATACAGAGAATGTCTGGCTTTCGACTTATTGATCGTCATAGCGAATGCCAATCTAATTGGGAATTGAGTGCGTTTGAACTCAATTAGCACATCTGTAGGAATCTTAGGGATTCGTGGCAGCAACAACTTTTCGCCTTGAAACTTTCCATTCAAAATGATGGCTTCAATAACGTTTTTCATTAATTTTTTAATGACTAATCGTGTGCCATTACACAGCCGTGGTGCGTTCAAGTTACGAATCAGAATGATTGGAGATCCAACCGTCAATTGTAAATGGTGTGGTGGCATACCTGGCAAATCCAATGAATTTAAAAACTCAATTGGATAATTCACAGTTTCGTTGGTATTGCAAACAGCATCGATAGATTTGTATGACACCAAGTCCCCAGGCAACAACTGTTGTATCTGTAAATTTAACCCATTGACGTCCACATTTTTTGGTGCCAAAATCGCTCTTTCTGCCAGCCACTTATGATTTTCATATTGTGTGTGTACATCGGGAAATATGTGATCGATGAGAGTATTTTGCGAGTCGATGACTGTGCAGAAGTCCGTCTGTAATTTAATGCATCCAGTATTTTCATGTACAGAAACTTTCCCATCGCCAATATCTAACAGTTGTTTAGAGAAAGTTTCGGCGGATGGATCCTGAAGGATTTGAACGCGCATATTCGCCGTCAGTTAATTTTTTCAGCATTACGCCACAGTCGCGATGATTTTAAGCAAGCGTTGATTTCATCAGCGTACGTTGAACATTTAATAACAGGAAGTGTTTGTCTAAAATCACCTGAAAGGAGTAACAAAGTGCCGCCAAATAGTTTATCGTTGTTTCTTATATCCTTTAATGTCCTATCCAATGCCTCAAGTGAATGTTTGTGTTCCATAGTGCATTCATCACTCCAAACGACGTCATTTGAAAACATGAATTGAATGTGCGAATTGACTTTAGGAAAAGGCTAGAATCTGGATCTCTACCGATAAGAAAACCGTGCAATGGTTCAGGTGGTATTTCAATTTCAGTTAGTGTTACTTTTCCTGATGAGCAGCACATCTCAAGTGGCTCATTTTTAAATGTAAGTGCATGACAATGCGGGCACTCCTTGTCCAAAGTACCAATAACCACTTTGGAATGAGCGTAATATTGGAATGCTAGTCGAAGAAATAAATCTGATGTAAATGCTCGAAGAACTTGTTGGCGTTGTTGGTCAATTCCGCTACGTCTGTTGGCTATGAATCTGCGCGTTTCTCTTCGTTCTAATTGTCTTTGTTGATTTCGTTCATCTCGCGCCTCTTGCGATTGTGATTCACGTAACTGCGCCATGTTCGCACGCACATCTGCATTGCTTTCTTGGATTTGTTCGCTAGATCTTCGTGCTCGTATATCTTGCACGACTCTAGAATTGATTGTTCGACAACTCAAATTGGACCATACGCATCTTGTTGATTTCGTTCATCTCGCGGCCCTTGCGATTGTGATTCACGTGCTCGCATATCTCGCACGGCTCTATAATTATTTGTTCGATGACTCAAATTGGAGCCTTGGCGTCTTCTTGGCATTGCTGACTGTACATAGAACATATAATTAAATGAAGTTATATTACTTACACTGATAGAAAATATTTGTTAGATTTCAATTAATATTTAACTTACATTATTTTATTGATGGAAACTTATTTAACTGAATAATTAAAAAAAATGGTTTTATGCCAATTATTTTGGAACGGTTTATTTTTCTTAATGTAAATAATTTTGCTTTACTGCAAATTTATAAAAATTTTTGTGTAATTTTTTTTCCCCGTTTATCTTATCAGTTCTGATCACTCGGAATCTAAGAATAAAAATAACAATAAAAAGTTGAAAATTAACTAATATATAGAATATTTTTTTAACTTATATTATAGGTAAACCTCTTGACTACCGTACCCTTTTTTGAACTACCTGTCTAAAAAGAAATTTTCTTAAATTTCAATTTAAATTTGTAAGGAATTTTTTTAAGAAATTGTTATTTGTTTTTATATTTACTATTTTTAAACTTATATTATAGGTAAAACCCTTAACTACCGTACCCTCTTTAGAAGTACCTGTATAAAAGGAAATTTTCTTAAATTTCAATTTATATTATGGGTAAACCCCTTTTTATAGGTAGTTACTATCTAAAATGACGTCAAAATGGCGTTTAAACGTGATTTCGCTTGTAATGTTAATGCCGTATACAACAAAATTTCAGGGCTCTGATTATCATAGAACTCCAGATATCTGATATTTGTATGGGAGGTTCTACGCCCACTTGAGATATAAAAAAAAATATAGCTGCTGTCCGATTCTCAGACCTACCCAATATGCACACAAAATTTCATGAGAATTGGTCGAGCCGTTTCGGAGGAGTTTAACTTCAAAAACTCACTTCGCAGTGGCCCGATCCCGCCCATTTTTGGAAAGACTATTTAAATGCATACTCTTACATCAGAAACAATATTTCAAGACTCTGGCTATCATAGTACTCCAAATATAGAAAAAATTTAAAAAGAAAAAAATTAAAAAAAATTAAAAAAAAGAAAAATTAAAAAAAAAAATTAAAAAGAAAAAAATTAAGAAAAGATAAGAAAAAAAAATAAAAGAAGAAAAATTTAAAAAAACAAAAATTTAAAAAAAAAATTAAAAAAAAATAAAAAAAAAACAAAAAAAAAGAGGAGTTTAACTTCTTACATATAAAATTCTCGTGTCGCGGTCTCTGTAGTTGAAGTCCTACGAAACGGCTTGACCGATTCTCATGAAATTTTGTGTGGATATTGGGTAGATCTCAGAAACGGACAACAGGTATTTTTTTGATATCTCAAGTGGGCGTGGCACTTATGGCTATCATAGTACTCCAGATATCTGATTTTAAAAGTTCACTTTGTATGGGGGTACCCCTCCCAGTGGCCCTATCAAAAAAAAAATAGACGTTGCCCGATTCCCAGACCTACTCAATATGCGCACAAAATTTCATGAGAATGAGTCGAGCCGTTTCGGCGGAATTTTACTACAAACACCGCGACAGAATAATTTTATATATAAGATTTATTATTATTTCAACCGGTTAATTTTTCTTTTTTATTTTTTATTTTTCATTTTTTATTATTCATTTTTATACCCTATACCACTACGTGGTTTGGGTATAATGACTTTGTGCTGCTGTTTGTAACAACCAAAAATATTTGACCTAGACCCATCTCTAATTATACCGATCGAATCAGAATCACTTTCTGAGTTGATTTAACAATGTCCGTCCGTCCGTCCGTCCGTCCGTCCGTCCGTCCGTCCGTCCGTCCGTCTGTGTGTCCATGTAAAGCTTGTAATCAAACTGCAGGTCGCAAATATGAATATATTTTGATGAAATTTGGTATATAAGCTTCTATCGGCCATGGGATGAACGCTATTGAAATTGGTGAGAATCGGTCCATGTTCAGACCTAGCCCCCATACAAATTACCCATATGAAATCGACATAAACTTCCATAAGATCCATATTGTCATATAGATCTTAGTCAAATTGGGTTTGTATGCGTTCATTACATCCACTAATGAGTAGTCCAAAAATGATCCCTTTGACCCCATATAGAGCTGCTTCCCGATCTTCACTTAAATCTATTAAAAAACAAAAATATTGCACTGATTCTTCTCAAATTTTGTTTTTACATATTTTTGCAAAATACAAGAGACTTTACCAAACATGATCAGGATCGGTCCATTTTTGGACCTAGTCCCTTTATAGATATAGCATCCGATAAGAACTTTTTCATATCTGCATCCAAAAGAATTAATAAAAATCCCACTCAAATTTTGTTTTTGCTTATTTTCAATGTCCAGTTAGTTGGGCCTAAGAGATAGGGTTTCTAAACGCATGGTATAGGGTATCATATAGTCGGTCTAGACCGACTATAATTTTCTTACTTGTTTTATTTTAATTTTTTATTTTTCACTTTTTATTTTTCATTTCTTATTTTTTGTTTTTAATTTTTAATTTTTTTTTTTAATTTTTCACTTCTTAATTTTCAGTTTTCATTTCTTATTTCTTATTATTCATATTTCATTTTTTGTTTTTCATTTTTTATTTTTCATTTTACATTTTTTATTATTTATTTTTTATTTTTTATTTTTAATTTTTTATTTTTCATTTTTCATTTTCAAACAGGTTATTACATATCATAATTTTTTCACCAATACAATCATAAGCCACACCGATTTTGTCTTACGGCTCACATACTACGCTTATTTTGTGATTGTATTGTGATATACAAATTTACCACCCTGCGCGTATAGATGTTTACACATCAATAAAAAAAATTATATTTTTAAAACATGAGTTTCAAAACCGTGAAAAACAAAATATTTTTCTCATGCCATGTATTTATGTAAATTCCATATAGTAACATCAAATTATTTAAACAATAGAATTTTACTTTCACTAAATGGTCACACATATCACCCAGACTTTGGGAGTTCACTTTCCCAGAAAATTGGAACAAATTTTTTTAAATTATTATTTTTATTGTTCGCTAATAACGGTTTTATTGTTTCACTTAATCGTTTTGTTTTATTATTTATTCTAATGAATAAACAAAACAATTTGACTAATTGCCACTAAATGACACCCAATGACGTTGAATATTTCTGAGCTAAAAAAAAGGTTAGGAATATGAAATAATTTTCGTACATATACATACAAAAGCACAAAGCCAAAAGTTCAATACTCATCAATTTAAAAAATTCTGTAAAAGAAAATGAATGTGTTATAAATGTCAGTATAATTGACCATGCCAACCAACAATGACACAACTATTTAATTACTTAATTTTTGTGTTTTTGTAAGGAAATTTTATGAGTTTACACATGAATAGCTTAAAAACGTAAATCGCCTTTCTACATATTGTACCGAAAACCTGAAACTATTTAAATTTAATTACTATAAAAATGAACTTGAAGTCCATTAAATAGACACACACACACACGCACACAAAACGAAAATCTACTTTTATATACAAATAGACATGGCTGACTGACAAGTAATTTTAAGCACATGTGTGTCCCCAAATCCATTATCGAAATCACTTAAGTCACCTAGATTTTTTTCTTTCGATAATTACCTTCCATATACTGGTAAATACGTACAAAGAGACACACAAATAATTTGCTGCATGGTACCTACACAAGCCAATTAGTTTAATTTAATTTTTCTTTTCATTTGTTATTGGAATAAATATGTCAAAACTAAAACTAAAACTTTACTCGTTATTTGCTACAATTATTCGTAATTGATTTTGATGAAAATGTATTGCCATGAATTATATAGGGATATCTATATTTGGATATTAGTCCGTCCCTAGAAGAAATCACAAGTTTATCAAGCGTAAATGTGTTTACAACATTAGGGATTATGAGGTATTGATCCAAAAACCATTTACTAATTTAATACTCAATTTAGGTAATTTGAGTGAAACACAAATACAATGAAACATGATCTTTTTAAAGAAATTGTAACAAAGTTAAAAAGAAGTACTGAAAGAAAAGATGATTTTCAAGAAGAAAATGGGAACACCATGTCCCAGCTTTATATAATATCATTGTTCCGATCAACGTAAAAACAATAAGCAAGCGACAAACACCATGGTTTACAACGGAAATTAAAAAACTTCCGATGGAAGCGGTTTAAAACAAATGCACTTAATCAACTCGCACAATTAGAAAAATTGTCAATAAGAGCATAAGTAAAGCTAAGGCCACATACTATGCTGAAAAGTTTTCAACATCAATTGATACAAAAAAAAAAAACATGGCATAGAAGAAAATTTCATATTAAATCTTAATGAAATTAACGAGAATTTTATTAATATTCCAATGCCTCAAACTGATCACTCATATTATGACAACTATACTCCGAATTATGCCCCACAAATCCTTTTTTCATTTGATTGCGTTACTCTCTTGAATGTATTTAAGGGCTGTCAATCTATAAAGTCTAATGCAATAGGAATTGATGGTATTCACCCTACCTTTCTCAAAATGCTACTTCCATTCATTTTGCCGCATATCACGAACATTTTTAACAAAATAATTACAGTGAGTGTTTTTCCTCAACGATGGAAAGAAGCTAAGATCTTACCTGTATCAAAGTCGGCAACTGAACATCGGCCAATATCTATATTACCATATCTGTCGAAGGCATTTGAACGGCATACACGATAATAAACTGCTTACTGACCGTCAATCTGGTTTTCGTGCCAAACATAGCTGTATTACAGCTCTTGCTAATTTAACAGAAGATATAAGGAGAGAAATCGATGATGGCCATGTGGTAGTGTTAGTGCTGTTAGACCATTCAAAAGCTTTTGATACGATGCATCACACAGTTTTGCTACAAAAGCATAAGAATATGATGCACTTTCCACCAACTTCTGTTGCACTTATGATCTCTTACCTAGTAAATCGTTCGCAATGTGTAGAAACTAATAAAATTGCGTTGACGTTCCTTCCTGTGGTAAGAGGTGTTCCACAGGCCTCTATACTTGGTCCCCTCTTTTTCTGAATTTATGCTTCTGATCTACCTAAACAGTTAATTCACTGCAATGTTAGAATGTATGCTGATGACGTACATACATAACAGCAAGAAAGAAAAAATCGAAGACTGCAGTATAAAATTGAATGATGACTTAGAACGTGTTTCTCGTTGGGCAGCTGCCAACGGACTGAGTCTCAATCCACAAAAAACAAAGTGTATTTTAGTGCGTAACAGATTAACAAGAATTACAGACAATCTAAACATCTATAATATTAATAGGCTAGGCGATTTCTTGTGACCAATGTTTTATTCTACCGTTTTATCCCGATTTTGACCAAACTTATATCATCTGAAAAGTTTTTCTTTTTAGCCGTTTTGCAGTTGCATTTAAAGTTGCTACTAACACATACATAAAATTATACATATGCTATCCCTGCAACCATTTTTGAGATTTTCTGGCGATGGTTTGTTTGGCGATGATTAGGCGATCCTTCTCAAGGAATACGAATCGCTAACCATCGCCTACGCCTTACGACTAAGCGATGAATACGCGAGCGCACACAAGTAACGGGAAATATTCCCGTTCAAAATATTTTTGCATTCTTTATCGTTTTGAGATGAGTCATCAATGTTTTCTCGGTGCATTTTTTTCTTGTTGTTTTGTTCGGGTAATGGTAAAAGAAATAAATGGTTTCAAGAGCAATTAGCAAAATTGTCAGTTTGTTACAGAACGTGATCTTTTAATGGTGTGGTTTCTGAAAGTTTACTGATTTCAATTAATAAAAATGTTGTCAAACAAAGCTTTACGGTTAAAAAGTAAGAGAGAAGCCTCCGAAATAATAGCTAAAAATTATAACTTAAATGAAATTCAAAATACTAGTCCGGACTTAATCGAAAATGTAAATATTTTGGATAATAATTCTCCCCAAAATGCGGATCGGTTGGTAATTGTTCAAGATGTAGAAAATGTGGTTGATTCAGACATGAATATCGTTCAAGAAAATGTGTGGACAAGTGCGGAAATTCAGAAAGTGGTTTTGAGTGTAACGTAAATGTAGAAAATGCTGAGATATCAAATAATAATATTAGCCTTTTATCCGATTCGAATAAATTAAGAAAGAGACTATCAAGCTGGTTAATAAAACATAACATTAGCAACGTTGCTGTTAATGAAATGTTAAAAATTTTTAGAGAATGTAACATAAGCGTTCCTAAAAATGTGAGAAGTTTAAAAAGAACGCCAAAAGATGTTGTTGCACGACCAATGGGTACCGGCAAGTATTTTTATTATAGCATCGCAGATGCTCTAACCGATTTCTTACGTGCAAGTGATTTTACTTTACAAACAATTGCACTGGATTTTAATATTGACGGTTTGCCATTGTGTTAAAGTTCAAGCAAACAAGTCTGGGCGATTTTGTACAGTGTTGTTAATACTTCTGATGTCCTCTTAATTGGTGCTTATGAAGGATACACAAAACCAAAAAGTGCAAGGGAATACCTCTCAGAGTTTGTTTCTGAATTAAAAAACTTGACTGACGAAGGATTTTATTTTGAAGATAAAATTTTTTTTAATAAAAGTAAGGTGTTTCATAATGGATGCACCAGCAAGATCTTTTAGGAGTCATTTAGGAGTCGTGCCCAACCAGCACATCATAATATTGAAAATTGTACAATTCTAGAAGAACTTGAAATAGACATGGTACAGCAAATTGCTTTGGATTATATGCATATTGTATGCCTTGGTGTAAGCCGCACTTTATTAAATTCATGGATAAAGAAAAAGGGGGAACAATATTCACTTGTACCGTGGAAAATAGAACTGCTTTCCAATTCTTTAGTTGGCCTTAAAACGTGCATTCCTTGTGAGTTTAGTAGAAAACCTCGGGCTCTTAGTAAACTTGACAGATTTAAAGCAACGGAATTCAGACAATTTCTTTTATACACGGGTCCATTTATATTAAAAAAAATCATGTGAATCCGATCACAAGGGAGATGTGTAAACATATAATAATTAAAGAAAACATCAACATCATATTTTCCAGTGCATAAAAAATAAGTCGATTATGCTGTTTTCTAAAATTCAATTGATATTTTCTGAAATACAATTAATGTTCTCAGCAATTCAGATAATGCTTTTTGAAATTCAATTGATGTTTTCTGAAACTCGAATGATGTTTTCTGAAATTATATTATATCTGAAATTCTATTTATGTTTTCTGAAATTCAAATGATGTTTTCTGAAATTATATTGATGTTTTCTGAAATTCTATTTATGTTTTCTGAAATTCAAATGATGTTTTCTGAAATTATATTGATGTTTTCTGAAATTCTATTTATGTTTTCTGAAATTCAAATGATGTTTTCTGAAATTATATTGATGTTTTCTGAAATTATATTGATGTTTTCTGAAATTCTATTTATGTTTTCTGAAATTCAATTGATGTTTTCTGAAATTCAATTGATGTTTTCTGAAATTATATTGATGTTTTCTGAAATACAATTGATGTTTTCTGAAATTATATTGATGTTTTCTGAAATTCTATTTATGTTTTCTGAAATTCAAATGATGTTTTCTGAAATTATATTGATGTTTTCTGAAATTCTATTTATGTTTTCTGAAATTCAAATGATGTTTTGTGAAATTCTATTTATGTTTTCTGAATTTATATTGATGTTTTCTGAAATTCTATTTATGTTTTCTGAAATTCAATTGATGTTTTCTGAAATTCAATTGATGTTTTCTGAAATTATATTGATGTTTTCTGAAATACAATTGATGTTTTCTGAAATTATATTGATGTTTTCTGAAATTCTATTTATGTTTTCTGAAATTCAAATGATGTTTTCTGAAATTATATTGATGTTTTCTGAAATTCTATTTATGTTTTCTGAAATTCAAATGATGTTTTCTGAAATTCTATTTATGTTTTCTGAATTTATATTGATGTTTTCTGAAATTCTATTTATGTTTTCTGAAATTCAATTGATGTTTTCTGAAATACAATTGATGTTTTCTGAAATTATATTGATGGTTTCTGAAATACAATTGATGTTTTCTGAAATTATATTGATGTTTTCTGAAATTCTATTTATGTTTTCTGAAATTCAAATGATGTTTTCTGAAATTATATTGATGTTTTCTGAAATTCTATTTATGTTTTCTGAAATTCAAATGATGTTTTCTGAAATTCTATTTATGTTTTCTGAATTTATATTGATGTTTTCTGAAATTCTATTTATGTTTTCTGAAATTCAATTGATGTTTTCTGAAATTCAATTGATGTTTTCTGAAATTATATTGATGTTTTCTGAAATACAATTGATGTTTTCTGAAATTATATTGATGGTTTCTGAAATACAATTGATGTTTTCTGAAATTCTATTTATGTTTTCTGAAATTCAAATGATGTTTTCTGAAATTATATTGATGGTTTCTGAAATACAATTGATGTTTTCTGAAATTCTATTTACGTTTTCTGAAATTCAAATGATGTTTTCTGAAATTATATTGATGTTTTCTGAAATTCTATTTATGTTTTCTGATATTCAAATGATGTTTTCTGAAATTATATTGATGTTTTCTGAAATTCTATTTATGTTTTCTGAAATTCAAATGATGTTTTCTGAAATTATATTGATGTTTTCTGAAATTATATTGATGTTTTCTGAAATTCTATTTATGTTTTCTGAAATTCAAATGATGTTTTCTGAAATTCTATTTATGTTTTCTGAATTTATATTGATGTTTTCTGAAATTCTATTTATGTTTTCTGAAATTCAATTGATGTTTTCTGAAATTCAATTGATGTTTTCTGAAATTATATTGATGTTTTCTGAAATACAATTGATGTTTTCTGAAATTATATTGATGGTTTCTGAAATACAATTGATGCTTTCTGAAATTCAAATAATGTTTTCTGAAATTATATTGATGGTTTCTGAAATACAATTGATGTTTTCTGAAATTCTATTGATGTTTTCTGAAATTCAATTGATGTTTTCTGAAAGTCGAATGATGTTTTCTGAAATTCTATTTATGTTTTCTGAAATTCAAATGATGTTTTCTGAAATTATATTGATGGTTTCTGAAATACAATTGATGTTTTTTGAAAGACAATTGGAAAATGTTTAGAAAAGACCATATAATAATTTTTTCACCAATACAATCATAAGTCACACAGCGTTATCTGCTTCAGCTCACACCGATATGAGTTACGCTGTTTTTGTGAATGTATTGTGAAATAGAAATTTACCCCCCTGCGCGTATAGATGTTTACACATCAAAAAAAATTTTGTCTCCCGAGAGGTATCAGCATTTTACTACATTTATCACTTGCAGTCAGAATTCTATTAGATGGTAAAGACAGTTCCACAAACAATGAGTGTGCTCAACATTTACTTTATAATTTTGTCGAAAAAATACCACAACTATATGACGTATCGTTTTTAACATGTAATTTTCATTGTCTGTTACACCTCCACGAAGATGCCAAACTATATGCATCTCTGGAAGGTATAAACGCTTTTATCTGTGAAAACCATTTGCAAAAAAAAATAAAAAAAACTGTAAAAAAAAGCAACCACGTAGCATCTCAGCTATATAACAGACAAGTTGAGAAAAGTTTAATTCTGGATTCGGTTCATAAAACAACAAATTCAATATTTTCTTTCGGTAAAATTGTTAACGGATGTGTTGATAGCGTAAAACTTGAGCATTTCTCTCTTACTGTGAAAAAAACAAATAATTTTTGTTTTGTTGGCAACAATATTACTAAAATAAGTAAAATCATTAACAAAAATTCCATGCCCTTCTTCGAAGGTCATGTTATAAAAAATCTCCAGCCTTATTTTCAATAACCAATTTCTTCAGAAACATTTAATATTTATTGGGCAAGTGAACTTCAACTAGGCGAGTCTACAAATTTTTATTTTCATTGAATAACAAAAAAAATCATGTGAGTCCGATCACAAGGGAGATGTGTAAACATATAATAATTAAAGAAAACATCAACATCATATTTTCCACTGCATAAAAAATAAGTCGATTATGCTGTTTTCTGAAATTCAATTGATGTTTTCTGAAATGCAATTGATGTTTTCTGAAATTCAATTGATGTTTTCTAAAATACAATTAATGTTTTCAGCAATTCAAATGATGCTTTTTGAAATTCTATTGATGTTTTCTGAAATACAATTGATGTTTTCTGAAATTCTATTGATGTTTTCTGAAATTCAATTGATGTTTTCTGAAACTCGAATGATGTTTTCTGAAATTATATTGATGTTTTCTGAAATTCTATTTATGTTTTCTGAAATTCAAATGATGTTTTCTGAAACTCGAATGATGTTTTCTGAAATTACATTGATGTTTTCTGAAATTCTATTTACGTTTTCTGAAATTCAAATGATGTTTTCTGAAATTATATTGATGGTTGCTGAAATACAATTGATGTTTTCTGAAATACAATTGATGTTTTCTGAAATTATATTGATGTTTTCTGAAATTCAATTGATGTTTTCTGAGATTTTATTGATGTTTTCTGAAACACAGTTTATGTTTTCTGAAATTCTATTGATGTTTTCTGAAATACAATTGATGTTTTCTGAAATTATATTGATGTTTTCTGAAATTCTATTTTTGTTTTCTGAAATTCAAATGATGTTTTCTGAAATTATATTGATGGTTTCTGAAATACAATTCTGAAATTATATTGATGTTTTCTGAAATTCTATTTATGTTTTCTGAAATTCAAATGATGTTTTCTGAAATTATATTGATGGTTTCTGAAATTCAATTGATGTTTTCTGAAATTATATTGATGTTTTCTGAAATTCTATTTATGTTTTCTGAAATTCAATTGATGTTTTCTGAAACTCGAATGATGTTTTCTAAAATTATATGGATGTTTTCTGAAATTCTATTGATGCTTTCTGAAATTCAATTGATGTTTTCTGAAACTCGAATGATGTTTTCTGAAATTATATTGATGTTTTCTGAAATTCTATTTATGTTTTCTGAAATTCAAATGATGTTTTCTGAAATTATATTGATGTTTTCTGAAATTCTATTTATGTTTTCTGAAATTCAAATGATGTTTTCTGAAATTATATTGATGTTTTCTGAAATTCTATTTATGTTTTCTGAAATTTAAATGATGTTTTCTGAAATTATATTGATGGTTTCTGAAGTAAAATTGATGTTTTCTGAAATTCAATTGATGTTTTCTGAAACTCGAATGATGTTTTCTGAAATTATATTGATGTTTTCTGAAATTCAAATGATGTTTTCTGAAATTACATTGATGGTTTCTGAAATACAATTGATGTTTTTTGAAAGACAATTGGAAAATGTTTAGAAAAGAACATATCATAATATTTTCACCAATACAATCATAAGTCACACAGCGTTATCTGCTTCAGCTCACACCGATATGAGTTACGCTGTTTTTGTGATTGTATTGTGAAATAGAAATTTACCCCCCTGCGCGTATAGATGTTTACACATCAAAAAAATTATTTGTCTGGAGGACTTAACAGACAACTCATACTTGTTTATCCCATTTATTCATTAAATAAATCGGAAATGTCCAAACAAATATCGTATAAAATGAATAGCGGTAAGATGTGTCATATTACAACCTTTTTCTTTAATAATCAACAACCTTTAATCATTTGCAGAAGCTTCTATATTCGAAATTCCAAATACAATAGATAATGCAATGGAAAACAACTTGGAAATTACGGAGTCACAAAACATTAACTCTGGTAAGATCGCAGCGTATTTATTTACTTTAGATACTTTTGATACCAACAAAGTGCAGGTCGCAAATACTACCCAATGCTACCTTTGGCTTTCGTCATTGTACTTCGTAGTAGTAGTTTATAGTAGTAGTTCGTAGAAGTAGACGACTTTATTGCTTTTATTTTCCAAATTTTTTTTATACAGATACATTAAAAGCTTCTAACAGAAAAAATAAAGATCGTAAATCCGACACTCTAAATTTAATACTGACAGAGCTCCTAGACTTACGGGAGCAAGTGTCCCAGCAAACTAATTAAATTGGTTCTTTGAAAGGACTACTTACCACATTAACTGGCGAAGTTGTGGCAAGTCGAAATGAGGTGCGAGAATTTAAAAAACTGAACGTACCAGTGGAACATGAAACCATTTCAAGAAAATTACCTTTCTCATCCCTTGAGGATATTCGTAAATTTGAATTGGAACTACAAGAAAATAGCGACATGATTGAGGAGTTTGTACGGTTATACCTGTTTTCATATGTAATATATAGATGTGTACTGTGGTGTCTACTTTCAGAAACGAATCATTAAAAGAGTTGGGGGCGCTGATGCTCCAAGTTTTGCCAGAGCTGCCATTAAACGGGTACTTACAGATGAATTGGTGATCCAATTTTCTTGGAAGGGTACCAAAACAAAACATAGCATTGAACACATGTATTTCATATCATTACTCAGAGGTATGGATTTTATACGATTTTATTATATAACATCTTTCAAAACTACTTCGCTCAAATTGAAAACTACAAATTCTTGTTGGATTATTTTTAATATTTGTTTTTTTTTTTTTTTAATTTGTTAATAGAAGTATGGCAACAAAAATTTGTCGCAGCTGACGATTCCATAATACACCACGTTCTTCAGCAACATTTCGTCCACGCAAACGACCGCCTCGCAAAGCGAAAGGAACGCCCCGATTCTGACCGGAAATAAATGTTCAGTGTCTTGCTTTAATTTCTTAAAATTTCATTATATTTTATATTATATTCTAAGTTCAGAAAAATGAATTAATAATATATTATATTAAAAGCATTGCATTTGAAATTATTAAAACAATAAATATAAAATAAATCAATGAATTTTTAGTCATCCGAATTTTCATCCCATTACAGAGTCGCCCCGCCATTCGTGAATCGCCTGACCATAGTTTAATGATCGCCCGCGAATCGCCGTTGTGTTGTGTATAGTAGGGTGGCCCTTCGTTATATGGAGGGGGAAAAAAGTGTTCAAACTGTCGGTCTCACCCCCTAGAAATATGCGAATAGCAAAAAAACTGAGAAATACAAAGTTTTGGGCCAATCAAAAAACGTTAAGTCATGGCGCACAGCGATTGAAAATTTCAAGTGTGTTTATATGGGGAAAATATGACTTTTTTTCAGATTTTACGAATTTTTCGTTCTATAGTTTAATTTTTCCGACAAGCTGTTACATAATTCGGGATCAGTATTAAATTGTCCTTTCAAAGGCTATAAAACTTCAAAATCGTATGAAACCTCGCCAAGAAATAGCAAATGCCCCAGACCACTTTTGTGGCAAAAAAAAACTAGGTCATGAAATTTGATGGCATTTTTTTCAACTTTGAGAAATTGATTAAAGCCCTCATTCTTTTTTGGTCTCTATACTTAAAAGTACTCAGATATGAAGTATTGTTTTATTACCACGTTGCTAACCTATTGAGCATTGTGACCGAAAATTGAAAATTTTTTTGATAAAATTTTTAAAACTCCTTTTTCAAGTTTGAAAAAATTTTCTTTAACAAAATTTAAAAAAATGAATCTATCACTTCAGGGTTTTATTAAATACATATTGCAGATTAACTGCGTGAATTTCAAAAGTAAATCCCTTTCCCAGAATTTTTTTGACAAGGATTTTATTTTCGCGGATTTCGAGGAAAATTGGATTTTTGTGAAATATTCTGTAAATGTACTCTTTCTAAATACTTTGTATCAAAAATTCATCACTTTTCTACTTTTAAATATTATATTTCATCTTAATAGCCTAGGGTTTCGGAAAAAAATAATATGACTCCATTAACCTTTGGAATTGGGGTCACATATGACCCCAAACTAATAAAAGACAATTTATGCAAAAAATTCAAATATTTTGTAAGTGCTGTCCAATTTTTAGATGCTACACATAAAATATAATAACCAAATATGTAGAAGTTTCGTTCCAAAAATTTGGGATTAATCCGAGAACGTTAACCCATTATTTGCCAAGGTCAGCTTTGGATTTTAAGATAATTTAAAATAAAAATGACCTAAAACGAGTTTTTCTATTAAACTCGTTGATACCACTATGTAGAATTTAAGAAAAATAATTCGGTTATTTTTTTTTATTTAACCCCTCAGTGCTCCTGAGATCAAAATAATCCATTGTGATATATCTCTGGTGCAATTGTCTGCTTATTGCTCGCGAATACATGTTAAAACAACTTTTAACCAATTTTGTTATAAAATTACTTTATATAATAAAGTAATAGTTGAATTTCTTGCGGTCTCATTCACCAATTTGGTGGATGTTAATAAAAAACACAAAAAAAAAAAATTTCAGGTCAATCGGTGAAGATGCCATTACTTATAATGGTTGACATTTTTTGATTTTTTATAATCGGTCGCTTTATATTATCTTCAATGTCACTTACATGTTTTGAAACTTCTACCACTTTATTTCCCAGTTTTAAATAGTCTATTAAATAACAGTAAATTTCATATATAATAATATATGTAAAAGGGTATATTAAATTAACACTACTCTAAGTGGAATAAATTACAAAATTAAATCAAAGTGAATTTCAAAAAACGTCCTATTTTTTAGACATATGACTTAAGTTGTTTTAATTTATATTCCCGAGCAATAAGCAGATAATTGCACCAAAGATATATCACAATGGATTATTTTGATCCCAGGAGCACTGAATGGTTAAATAAATAAAAATTAACCGAATTATTTTTCTTAAATTCTAAATAGTAGTATCAACGAGTTTAATAGAAAAACTCGTTTTAGGTCATTTTTATTTTAAATTATCTTAAAATCCAAAGCTGGCCTTGGCAAATAATGGGTTAACGTTCTCGCATTAATCCCAAATTTTTGGAACGAAACTTCTACACATTTGGTTATTATATTTTAGGCGTCGCATCTAAAAATTGGTCAGCACTTACAAAATATTTGAATTTTTTGCATAAATTGTCTTTTATTAGCTTGGGGTCATATGTGACCCCAATACCAAAAGGGTTAATGGAGTCATATTGTTTTTTTCCGAAATCCTAGGCTATTAAGATAAAATATAACATTTAAAAGTAGAAAAGTGATGAACTTTTGATACAAAGTATTTAGAAAGAGTACATTTACAGAATATTTCACAAAAATCCAAGTTTTCTCGAAATCCGCAAAAATAAAATCCTTGTCAAAAAAATTCTGGGAAAGGGATTTACTTTTAAAGTTCACACGGTTAATCTGCAACATGTAGTTAATAAAACCTTAAAGTAATATATTAATTTTTTTAAATTTTGTTTAAGAAAATTTTTTCAAACTTGAACAAGGAGTTTTATAAATTTTATCAAAAAAATTTCCAATTTTCGGTCACAATGCTCAATAGGTTAACAACGTGGTAATAAAACAATACTTCATATCTGAGTACTTATAAGTATAGAGACCAAAAAAGAGTGAGGGCTTTAATCAATTTCTCAAAGTTGAAAAAAATGCCATCAAATTTCATGACCTAGTTTTTTTTTGCCACAAAAGTGGTCTGGGGCATTTGCTATTTCTTGGCGAGGTTTCATACGATTTTGAAGTTTTATAGCCTTTTGAAAGGATAATTTAATACTGATCCCGAATTATGTAACAGCTTGTCGGAAAAATTAAACTATAGAACGAAATTTTCGTAAAATCTGAAAAAAAAAGTCATATTTTCCCCATATAAACACACTTGAAATTTTCAATCGCTGTGCGCCATGACTTAACGTTTTATGATTGGCCCAAAACTTTGTATTTCTCAGTTTTTTTGCTATTCGCATATTTCTAGGTGGTGAGACCGACAGTTTGAACACTTTTTTTATTAAGGGCCACCCTAGTGTATAGTCGCTAAAACGATCGCATGTGTGCCTGTCGTGATTCGCCAGCGATTCGCGAATGGTGGTTCGCCAGCGATTCGTGAATGGTGATTCGCCAGCGATTCGCGAATGGTGGTTCGCCAGCGATTCGCGAATGGTGGTTCGCGACAGGCACACAGGCGAATGTTTTGGCGAATCGCCTGACCATAGTTTAATGATCGCACGCGATTTTTCGCCGCGAATATACACAGCTCAACGGCGATTCGCGGGCGATCATTAGGCGATTGAAAATGTTTGCAGGGATGTGTGTTTTATTAAATTTGTTAATGTGTTTGTTAATGTGTTTGTTAATGAGTTTGTTATCTTCATTCACAATAATAATAAACTACAAAAGCGTTGGTTTGTGAATTGGCTAAGTTGAAAAATAAAGCTTCCTAGAAATTGAACTCGAATTTCGAGCGCTGGAATCTGCTAGTGTATATAAATGATCAACAAATCGAAATCATTGAACGAGCAAAAAATCTGGGTGTTATCTTCAATAAAACATTGACTTAGTCAGACCATGCCGCAGCTGCCTGTGATAAAACATATTCGATGTTACGAACACTTTGGCCTACCCAATATTGTACCCCAAATAATATACTTTTGCTAATTGTAAAGACATACTTAATAACAACATTACTATATTCATGTGAAATATTTGCCAATTGCGGCACTCAAAGTATGTCCAGGCTAAATAAAACGTTAAACAATATCGCAAGGTACGTTTACGGGCTCAGAAGGTTCGATCACATTTCACCTTACTCAAAGCAAATTTACGGTGTAAGTTTTGATGACTTATTAAAAATAAGATGTCTTATTTTTTACACAATATAATTAGCAACTAGAAACCAGAATATCATTATAACCGATTGCGTTTTAGAAGACTTCGGAGAAATAACAATTTAATTCGATTTCGGCACCATATTTTGGTATCTGAACAGCAACGGCTCATTTTCAAAAAAAAAAAAAATTGCAACAAACAATACATTTAGAAAATTTATATTTTTACAATACACATACATATACTAACTTGCGTTTAACAAATACATATATATTGAAAATTTTTACTATATACTTTTTATTTGCTTTTTAAATTCTATATGCCATTTATAAATATGTATTATTTGTATATAATCAATATTGTTTTTTAATATCTAATATTGTCACAGTAATTTTAAGTTGAGAGATTTCATGTCTTGTTGAACAGGATACCAAATTTAAATAAATAAATAAATATTTCATTAAAAAAAAAAACAGTTTTACACCGTTTAAAGCGGAATATGAATTCTTACGACCCAAAGGATTTTTTAGAGTTTTTTCAGAAATTTTGGAAGTCGATACGTGGTACTGAAATCGATGAGATTTAAAAATTTAACTTTTGTTACCATTTTGCTCTTCTTCTGCTTCTTCAATTGACACATGCAATGATGTGTCTATTCCACAATGTGGAATGTATAAAAATTGACTTGAGACACTAGGTCTATGTTGTCATTTTGTGGGGGTATAAATTTTTATGTGGTTGATACAGCTCCCCTATACAGCCATTGCCTTCACAAGGGAGGTTAGGGTGAGCTGTTTTATAAGTAAACTAAAAAAAAAAACACGTGCAAAAAGTACATTCAACCTAATTTTCAGAAATTTTGGAAGTCGATACGTGGTACTGAAATCGATGAGATTATAAAAATTGAACTTTTGTTACCATTTTGCTCTTCTTCTTCTTCTTCAATTGACACATGCAATGATGTGTCTATTCCACAATGTGGAATGTATAAAAATTGACTTGAGACACTAGGTCTATGTTGTCATTTTGTGGGGGTATAAATTTTTATGTGGTTGATACAGCTCCCCTATACAGCCATTGCCTTCACAAGGGAGGTTAGGGTGAGCTGTTTTATAAGTAAACTAAAAAAAAAAACACGTGCAAAAAGTACATTCAACCTAATTGCACGTGGAGTAGCAACGCCAGGTCCACAAAGTAAAAAACTGAAACGCGTTTTCTCTTATGCGATATAATAGAAGCCGCCAGGCAACCTTTGCTCGATGGATGGCAAATTAAAACTTCTCCAACCATTTTGCTCCGGTGATTTATTTTCACAATACTAGCCTACTAATAAATACTAGCAGACTCCAGCCTTCAAAGTTCGAGTGCAAATTCTAAGAGATTTAATTTTTCATTAAATAAAGACCCTAAAGGTATGCTAATTAATTAAAGCCAATTCACAAATCAACACAAAAAAACAAGTAAGAAAATTAAAGTCGGTCTAGACCGACTATACGATACCCTATACCATGCGTTTAGAGACCCTATCTCTCAGGCCCAACTAACTGCATATCAAAAATAAGCATAAACCAAATTTGAGTGGGATTTTTATTAATTTTTTTCGCTGCAGATATGAAAAAGTTCATATCGGACTATATATCTATATGGGGACTAGGCCCAAAAATGGACCGATCCTGACCATGTTTGGTAAGGTCTCTTGTATTTTGCAAAAATATATACAAACAACATTTGAGAAGAATCAGTGCAATATTTTTGTTTTTTTATAGATTTAAGTGAAGATCGGGAAGCAGCTCTATATGGTGCCTATGACTAAGAGTTGTCCCATAGGGATCATTTTTGGACTACTGATTAATAGATGTAATAAGCACATACAAACCCAATTTGACTAAGATTTATATGATAATTTGGATCTTATGGCAATTTAAGTCGATTTCATAGGGGTCATTTGTAAGGGGGCTAGGTCTGAACATGGACCGATTCTCACCAATTTCAACAGCGTTCATCCTATGGTTGATTAAAGCTTAAGTATCAAATTTCATCAAAATATATTCATATTTGCGACAAGCTTTACATGGACACACAGACGGACGGACATCGTTAAATCGAATCAGATAGTGATTCTGATTCGGTCGGTATAATTAAAGATGGGTCTAGGTCAAATATTTTTGGTAGTTACAAACAGCAGCACAAAGTCATTATACCTAAACCACATAGTGGTATAGGGTATAACAAACTCATTGTTATTACAAACACATTAACAAATTTAATAAACACACACATAACATTGTATAATTTTATGTATGTGTTAGTAGCAACTTTAAATGCAATTTACTCAAAATAAGGAAAACATTTTAAAATCTGTAAATCTTCAAAACGGCTAGTAAGAAATACCTTTCAAATAATATACATTTGGTCAAAATCGTGATAAAACGGTATTATAGATATAAAATATAATATATAAAATTTCTTTATAGCAAAATAAAGAGTAAAGAATTTAACCACTCTATGTAATGTTGGCAGGTTTATTTTTATTTGCGAAAAAAAAGAGAAAAATTATATTTTCAATAAATTATTTTTTTTTTTATGTACTCAAAAAACTTCTTTCCGAGCCTTCATGCTGCAAAATTGCTGAATTTCTTTGGTTTGAAAAACTAGCTCACATACGCCACAGTCGTTATTTGTTAAGTTATCATTCTTTGAATTTCTCAAATGTGATAAATATAAATTTCTTTTAAATAACGAACAAATAAGTAAATAATTTTTTTTTACATACTTCATCATTACTTAAATTTTTGTTTTCATATAAATTTCTTTATTTTCCTTATTACGTGCCATAATAAGTATCTTGTGAAGGATTCATGTAATTTTTTTTGTATATGGTGCCATGACCTTACTGGCTCGACCCTATGGTCGGCCCTGGATCCAAGCTGATATTTTCCAATCAAACAATCAATTGCCGAATTTTTCTTATAATCGAAATTTGGCCAAATTTGGAGATAAAATACTCCTCGTCTTAGCAATGCTGCACATAGGGTTGAATGATAGTCAAAATGTGGATTAATTCAGGGAATTAAAAAAAAAATATTTTTTTTTACAAATTACTATTACTGCATAAAAAACTACCATTTGGGAAAAAATAATTAAAAAAAAAATTTTTAAACCTGTGAAGCGCTTTTTTGTTTTTCGGGAAAATTACCTTGGTTCACAATTTTTGGTGTAACTTTGGATTCTAAAGAGATAAATTAATGAATCAGATTGCAAACTATAATGTACTCAAGTATTTGAATTTTTATTTATTTATTTTTTTTTTTTTTTGTAATAATATCAACAAAATTTTAATTCTTGTAATCACCATTACATCATATTTCACACCCATCATAATCATCATCACTTTCATATGCATCATCTTCAAATTCATCATCATTAAGCTCTCCTTCGCCTGTTGTGTCTTGCAAAATTATTAAATCCAGTGCCATCTTTGGTATATGATAAATTTTTTTCTTATAAAGTTTCCTTTTGGCGGTAAGTAATGGATCTGAACGAAGTAGAAACCTTTTATTTAAATATGTCTTCATTCGACTTCTCCCGACTTCAGTTACGCGCACAGTGTTCTCTATAATTTTTGTTTCGAGCTTCTTGAGCTTCCTCAGATAGTTGGCCAATTTGCAATAATGCATGTGATACTAGTTCTAATCCGTGAATAAAGAATTTATGTAATGTGGAAGGCATTTAAAACCACAAGTAGTGCTTTAAAAATGTCTGGCCGTGTTGTGATTATAGTTTTTAAACTTTTCAACTTGAACCTCATGTCCACAGGATACAACAATAAGTATCGCATACAATCGTTCATTTCAAGTATGATGAACTAAAAAAATGTTATTCCACAATTTGTAATATTGATACTTATTGTTCTGTTCAATTTGTAGAATAAAATAAAATTATGATTCTTATCAAATATAATGCATTTGTATTTTGCCGATGAATTTTTCGTAAACCGGAAACTTTTATTGCCATTTAAAGATCATTAAAATTAGTTGTTGATACACTAGGTTACATATTTACAACACCAATAACAAAAATCACAGTAACAAAAAGAAAGACAAAACTAAACATTAAGAAAATTATAGTCAATCTAGACCGACTGTACGATACCCTATACCATGGATTAGAAACCCTATCTCTTCGGTCCAACTAAGTGGATATAGAAAATAAGGATAAACCAAATTTGAGTGGCATTACTATTAATTTTTTGACTGCAGATATGAAAAAGTTCATATCGGATTATATATTTATATGGGGACTAGGTCGAAAAATGATCCTGATCATATTTGGTAAAGTCACTTTGAAAATAGATTTACAAACCAAATTTGAGAAAAATCTGTGCAATATTTTTTTTTTTATAGATTTAAGTGAAAATCGGGAAGCAGCTTTATATGGGGGCTATGCCAAAGAATTGCCATATGGGGTTTATTTTTGGACAACTGATAAATCGATGTAATAAACACACATAAACCCAATTCGACCGAGATCTACATGATAATTTGGATCTTATGACAACTCATGTCGATTTCATATGGGTCATTTGTATGGGGACTAGGTCTGAACATGGACCGAATTTCACCAATTTCAATACTATTCATCCTATGGCTAATAAAATCTCATATATGAAATGTAATTAAAATATATTCATATTTGCGACCTGTAGTTTGATTAAAAGATTTACATGGATACACAGACGGACAGACGGACGGACGGACGGACGGACGGACGGACAGACGGTCGGACGGACGTACGGACATCGTTAAATCGACATAAAAAGTGATTATGAGTCGATCGGTATAATAAAAAATGGTTCTAGGTCAAATATTTTTAGTAGTTACAAATAGCAGCACAAAGTCATTATACCCAAACAACGTAGTGGTATGTAGGGTATAAAAACAAAACAATGAACAAGTGTTAGCCAATATTATTTTTTCAACTTTTTCGATTGACAAATCTACTTCCCTTTGAAATATTTGGAATTTATTTGTCAAAATTCCGAACTCATTTTCAACTATTCGGCGTGCCCGGCTTAATCGGTAGTTGAAAATTTTGTTTTCATTTGCTGACATCTGCCCATAAGGTTTCAACATTATTGATGTCAACCGGAAAGCATCATCTGCAACAAATACGAAGGGAACTTTCTTGGTTGTGCCAGGTAAATAATCATCAGAAGGAAAATCGAAAAGATTTTTTGTTACGGCTTCATACAGTGACGACTCATTAAACATTGCTGCGTCGTTTGCTCTTCCATTGGAACAGACATTAACATATACAAAGTTATAGTTTGCATCCACAACGGCCAGCAGTATTACGCTATGGAATCCATTATATTACAATAAAGTGATCCATAGTCGAATTTGATCTTGATCGCATTATGTTTTCTATCTTTAAAGAGAATGTTGAAAAATTATTAAAATAATACAAATATAAGTTTTTACACATTTATAAGATTACCTTTGACAC
Organism: Cordilura impudica; assembly: GCA_963682025.1. NCBI lineage: Eukaryota > Metazoa > Arthropoda > Insecta > Diptera > Scathophagidae > Cordilura > Cordilura impudica. Next base: position 291,545,174 of record OY821517.1, read on the forward strand.
CCAAACAAAGGGGAAAATTCCATTTCCACTCAAATCTTCGACAATGCCCTTCCATTCATTTGCATTGTGGGGAACCTTCAAAAGTTATTTGTTTGCTCAGTTACACAGTTTAAGTTAAAATTTCCAAATTTATACATACCTTCAAAAATTCTTAGTTTAAGACAGGGTAAATGGCATCAATCGTTTCCGGTATGACTACGGAAATAGCTGCTTTCGAAATGCGAAATCCATATGCTAATTGCATGTATTTCTCTCCTGTTGCTAAAAACCTTAAGGTCAAAAGCAACCTAAAAACATTTATTAAATAAGATCAGTGAAGTCTACAATTAGTTGGTTATACATAGCATTACCTTAGGTTAGGTTAGAAGTGGCTGCTAATCCATTGTGATACCACGGGACGAATAGGTGTTCCCCTCAGTCCCCACCGTAGTTTGAGCTCTTGATGTAGCCCCTGATATGTGAAATTTCCACATTTGAGAGATCAGAGAGATCGTGAAGAAACGGCGATCCCAATGTTCGAAGTCTCGTTCTGGAGAGCACCGGGCAATAGCAAAGGAAGGGTTGTGTGCTCTCCACATCCATGTAGCTACGACAGAAGACATTTGACGAGACCCTGAGGCATTCAGCGTGTCTTCCTATGAGGCAATGCCCAGTGATAACAACAATTACCGTTGAAATCACCCCATGATTCAGAGCCGGTCAGATTTGTTACGTGATTCTACACGTTGATCCATTAGCCGAAGTACCAGCTTGCACGATTCCAGGGGTGTACTAACACATTCCAAGTCCGCTGAAGCCCGTAAGGTAGTACCCTGTCTTGCAAGCTCATCAGCTTAACAGTTTCCCGGTATATTCCTGTGGCCTGGCACCAATATGAGTCTGATATAAAACTGCTTGGGCATCTCATTTAAAGATGTGCAGCAGTTAAGCGTGGTTCTTGTTTTCAGCAACATTGATTTCAAATATTTTACCGCGGCCAAACTATCAGAGCAGATGTTGACAGCGTTTGTAGACTGAATATTCCGACCCAACCAATCAGCAGCTTCCTTTATCGCAAGTACCTCTGCCTGATATACACTGCAGTGGTCTGGCAACCTGCGAGCCAGATTTAGTCCAAGCTCCTTTGAATAGACTCCGAAACCAACTTGGCCACACAAATTCAGTCCGTTAGTGTAGAAATTTACGGAACGCCTGCTACCTGGAGTCCTCCCAGACCAAGATTCCCTGGTCGGTATTAGAGTGTTGTTGTGTCGTTCGAATACACTCATTGTAGTAGTGTAATCCATGTTCCAATATAAATTCCTGTCAGTCAGGATCACTACATGGCCACAATTATAGCCACGCCATTGTAGTGTGCTCCCTAGTCGAATGGCCGATGAGGTCGCTGACTGCTTCCCTAATATTTCCAAGGGTATTAGGTGTAAGAGAATGTTCAAGGCATCCGAAGGTGTAGTACGAAGGGCACCAGTGATACACATGGAAGCCATTATCTGTACCCTTTCAAGAAGGTTGATATTGGAGGCCTTCTTTAAAGCAGGCCACCAAACGATGACCCCGTACAGCTGTATTGTAGCAGTACCGTCAAGAGAAATAGGATCGAAGGTAGGTATCTTATACTTGCTCGTGAAGAGAACAAGTTCCGTTTTAGTCGGATTTACCCCCAGACTGTAACTACTTGCCCTGCTAGATAGCCTCGTAAGAGCCCTCTGTAGACTATCCCTAAGTCTAGATAGGAAGCTTCCCATTTACGGCTATGGCCACGTCATCAGCATAGGCGACAGCCTTGTCCCTCCAACGAAACTAGCATTGAGTTCAACGCTAAGTTCCAGAGAACTGGTGACATAACGCCTCCTTGTTGCGTTCCCCTGTTCACAAATCTGCTTGCCTGTTGGCACATCCGGTGTGAAATTGTTAAAAGCCCCTTCTATATACAAAATGGCTGTCATGGTGTATTCTCCTGCCGAGATCGACTTATCGATGATACTTACAATCTCGTGAAGAACTCTTTCGGTCTACATGCCCTGCTGTAAGCATTTTGTCTCTCCGACAGCAGTTTAGGGTCAATAACTCTACGGAAGTAAGAGTATGTCATACGCTACATTGTCTTCAATAAGAACGATGATAGACTTATTGGTCTGAAGTCTTTCGGGACAGTGTGCGACCTTTGTCCAGCTTTTGGAATGAAAACCACTTTTGTCTCCATCCACTTCAAGGGAATATACGATGAATATTCCGACGCCTGTAGCGACGTAGGGGAGTTGCCCAGAAAATGTATGTCCAGTAGCAAGCTAAGTGATTCCCCACTAGAGGTAGTGCACACCCCAATGGATGCTTCGGAAACGTCTTCTATATTATCACAGAATTTTTTCCAAGAATCGCACTTTGCATTACCTTGCAGTACCAGATATAGCTTCACGCATTACAGTGTTTTGCTTAGAGATTAAGGGAGACACTTTTCCCAACAACTTGGAGAAGGTTGTATACGACATTCTCGCAAAATTTTTAAACGCCTTTGGGTTTTCCAAACGTAGCTTGTACATAGCCAATGATGCGAAGACTAATCCGCAATCACTTCGAAGCAGCCTTTTTTGGCTCCATAACGACCGATTCTTTTCTAATTTATTCTTTTGTTCCCTTTTTTTATTTTCCATTGCAGCTATCATTGCAATAACGGTTGTTAAGTCCATTTCACTTTTTTTATAACTTTATAATTTTAACAATTTAAGGGAGAATTAGCTATTGCTTACATTTAGAGGTTATGTCATACGAAAATACATATGCAAGTGTGGTAGCAAAAATTATGAATCGTATGCAAAAGATAATTTTGACAGATATACGGAATAAAATATGGATAAAAAAAAGTGACAGTACATATGTGAAAAACACATCGTGTGATAGCACCTTAAGTGATTCTTAACAGAGAGGTATAAAAATTCTGCCTCAAGTTATAAAATTGATGTTGTTTATCTGTCACCATTAAGCTAATTTGTTTCATTGTATTTATACCCTATACCACTATGTGGTTTGGGTATAATGACTTTGTGCTGCTGTTTGTAACTACCAAAAATATTTGACCTAGACCCTTTTATTATACCGATCAACTCAGAATCACTTTCTGAGTCGATTTAGATATGTCTGTCCGTCTGTGTGTCCATGTAAACCTTGTAATCAAACTACAGGTCGCACATACGAATATATTTTAACGAAATTTAGTATATAAGCTTCTATCGGCCATAGGATGAACACTGTTGAAATTGAAATTCGATCTATGTTCAGACCTAATCCCCATACAACTGACCCCTATGAAATCGACATAAATTGCCATAAGATCCAAATTATCATATAGATCTCAGTCAAATTGCGTTTGTATATGTCTATTATATCCATTAATCACTAGTCCAAAAATAATTCCTACAGGACAATTCTTAGTCACAGGCCCCATATAGAACTGCATCCCGATCTTCATTTAAATCTATCAAAAAACAAAAATATTGCACAGATTTTTCCCAAATTTGGTTTGTATATATTTTTTCAAATTATAAGTGACTTTACCAAATATGGTCAGTATCGCTCCATTTCTTGACCTAGTTCCCTTATAAATATAGCACCCGATATGAACTTTTTCATATCTGCAGCCAAAAAAATTAATAACAATGCCACTCAAATTTGGTTTATGCTTATTTTCTATATCCAATTAGTTGGACCGAAGAGATAGGGTTTCTTAACAATGGTATGGGGTATCGTATAGTCGGTCTAGATCGACTATAATTATCTTACATGTTTTCTTCTTTCTTAGTTTCTTGTTTGAAATTTCCGCAAGGTTAATTATCCTGAATGTAATTTTATTTCATATATGAATGTTATTAACCACACTTGTACATGAACTGTGTAAAAATGTGTGTCTGTATTACAATCTGAATTTACCCGTAGCCAAATTATTTGTATGAATTTGCTAGAATTAGGATGACACTTTTGATGAAAAATTCAATGACGCCCTCCACACACGTCGTCATCAAATAATGTTTGAACAAATTTTAGGTGATTATATCCTTAAAAGTAGTAATTCTATTTAAAATATTTTTTAACAGTTTTAAAACATGTTTATCATATTTTATATAGCTAATTGGTGGTTGTTTCAAAAAAAGTTCTAAAGTATTTAAAAAATTAAACAAAATTATTATTCAAAAAAATGAAAATTCCATATAAAAACTTATAATTTTACTTTTGGACGTCTTGAATCTTGAATCAGATAAATGCCATCCTAATAAACATGATGACATCTCGTTTTTGTATGCTATAATAAATACTGTTGAATATACAGTGGATTAGAAAAACCTCAAGGATTTATATATCACTTGTTTAACAACATTATCTAAAATTTAAGTAAAATCACTGCACTTTATTTTGATTTCTAGTCATAAACGAAAGGGTTTACTGCTTTGTGTAGTCGCTGCGGTGATACAAAATTGTTCCACTGTAATAACGCAAAAAGGTAAAAATTTTGAGGACCCCCTGGTGATGTTTCAAAATCTCCATCTAAGCCAAATATTCATGGAAAAAACTTTTTTGTGTATTTGGTGGAAAAAACTACTGTTTGATAGTGCTTGATTATTTGGAAACACTAAGTTGGGAAGTTTTATCCCATCCGCCGTATTTACGAGATATTATTCCATGTATCCACTTGATTCGATCTCTCATGGCCAGTCCATACAAAATTTCACATCATATGGGAAACCAAAAATTTGGTCGATTCGGGGATAGTATCCGTAAACTGGCAGCAAGACGAGCAAAAGCAATACTTCCGTCCTTTCACAATAAATGCTCAATTTTCAATTTTAAAAAAATGGCTGAAACTTAAATTCGGGCCACTCAATTCTAAAAATTTATGATCCAAAACCAGTAATTATAGTCTAAAAAAAATTGTTAAAAATAAAATATTTCCTAATTTTTTAAAAAAGGAAAATTGGATAACTGCTTCGAAAACAGCATATTACACTCATTATAAAACAGATTCCTTAGGGGCTGATTTTGTCGGGCTGTGAAAATGAAGGATCTTTTTTTACTATTATAAGAATAATGATTCAAACAAGTTTTTATTTAAAGAAATTTTGAACAAAGAAATTCGTTAAAGTATAGAAAATAATGAATATTTCAGATATTCTTGACAAAATCTGCACATGGTTTTGTTATATGTGGGGCGTTTCATGTCAAGTGATCCAACTTTTGAAACCGATGTCTTCCGTTGTTGCATTAGGACACATAGTCAATTTAAGGCGATCTTCATCTGGAATAACTTCAACTCAAGGCTCATTACTATTCAAATCCGGTAATTCTTTCAAATTTCCGAGCTCTTTCCTGGATTCAGCCAGCAAATAAAGGCGATAAATAAGCTGGATGAAAGACTGGGTACTTAAAAATTTACAAAACTTAAATATTTCATCAGCTGCAATAACTTAAGCACAAAAATAGTTATGATATAAATGGATCTAATGTGATTAAGATTAAATTTTATTAAATTAGTTATCAATTTATTTTTATTATTATTATTATTATATATTAATTTAATTACTAGCATATTCCAGCCCTCGAAATTCGAGCGCAAATTCTACGAAATTTTATTTTTTCATTAAATAAAGACCCTAAAAGTATGCTAATAAATTATAGCCAATCCACAAATCAACACAAAAAACAAACTCATTGTTATTACAAACACATTAACAAATTTAATAAACATACACATAGCATTGTATAATCTTATGTATGTGTTAGTAGCAACTTTAAAAGTAATTTACTCAAAATAAAGGAAAAAATTTTAAAATATGCAAAACGGACAAAAAGAAATACCTTTCAAATAATATACGTTTGGTAAAAATCGGGATAAAATGGTAGAACAAAACATCAGTCACAAGAAATCGCCTAGCCTATTAATATTATAGATTGTTACAATTAAATAAAAAATAATAATTTTTCAACATTTCTATAGAAAAAAAGTGATTTTTTTCCTGAGGTTAATATATTGTGGGTACTACAGTATTGAGGGTATGAAATTTTAGTTACGTATGTTACATACCATCGGAAGGGTTAATTTGTCTAGTTTCCCAGTATCTGCTTTATTTTTAAGGTTTTACAAACACTAACACACTAATAGGAAAAAATCGATATTAGTGCATATGGTAAAAATTGAAAAATCGTTGTCTTAAGTTACAAAACATTTTTTAACTCGCACCCCACTATGCGACCACGAAGCTCTTAAAGGAAAAAATCTAAGCTTTCTTTTGAGCAAAAAAAAAATCCTTTTTTAAAACTGCCAAAAAAAAGTCAAAAAAAATTTTTTTTTTAATTTTTTTCCGAAAGACTGAAGAAATAGCTATCTAAACTATTTGGGAAAAATTTTGCTTAGAGCATTAGGTAAAAAGTTACATGGATGAGAAAAACACCTGTTTGCTCAAAATGTCAAATTTTGGCCCCCTCTATCTCAAAGAGTTCAGGACCGATCTTGTTGAAAAATTGTGTCTAAGCTTCTATCCAATAGGACTAACCTTGGTGCAAATCTCATCCAGGTCAGAAGACATCGGTTTCAAAAGTTGGATCACTTGACATATATTTATATATATATGGGGTGTTTCATGTTAAGTGCACCAATGTCTTCTGATCGGGATGAAATTTGCACCAAGGTTAGTCCTATTGGATAGAAGCTTAGACACAATTTTTCAACAAGATCGGTCCTGAACTCTCTGTTCTATTGTTCTTAGAAAATTTTTTCCCAATTAGTTTAGATAGCTATTTCCTCAATATTTCGGAAAAAAATAATTAAAAAAAAAGAAAAATTTTTAACTTTTTTTTGCTAAATCAAAGCATTGTTTGCCTTTTTTTTCAAAAAGGGCATTTTTTTTTTGCTCATAAGAAAGCTTAGGATTTTTCCTTTAAGAGCTTTTTGGTCGCTTAGTGGGATGGGAGTAGGATATCTATCAAAATAAATGTTTTGTAACTCAAGACAACGGTTTTTCAATTTTTCACAAATGCACTATTTTGAATTGTTCCCTATTTGTGTGTAAAACCATACAAATAAAACTTATACTGAGAAACTAGACAAATTAACCTTTCCGAAGGTATGTAACATGGCTAACTAAAATTTCATACCCTCAATACTGTAATACCCAGAATATGTTAACCTCAGGAAAAAAATCACTTTTTTTCGATAGAAATGTTGAAATATTATCATTTTTATTTATTTGTAATAATAATTAAATTAATATATAATAATAATAATATTAAAAATAAAAAGATAAATAATTTAATAAAATTTAATCTTAATTACATTAGATCCATTTATATCATAACTATTTTTATACTTAATTTATTGTAGCTGATGAAGTATTTAAGTCTTGTAAATTTTTATATACCCAGTTTTCATCCAGCTTTTTTGTCGCCTTTATTTGCGTTTTTTTCTCAGTCCTTTCTTGGCGTTACTAGGTTCAGCTGTTGATTTCACTGCTGGTTTATTTGTTGGATTTGGAAAGAAATCGCATTGAATAGAGGCAGAAAACTTTTTCAACTTGAGTCTTCCATCGGCAAGTGGTATAAAAGCATGGAATTGAATCCGCTCTTCAGTGTTTTCAATGTTTCCTTATGATCCTCTGTGCTACTAAAAACTATTTTAGTGTCTTTAAAATAATTATTTGCCCAATGGAATAAAGCAGTCGCATCTAAGATGCGATCTTGATGAGAGCACTTTAGGCTATACTTCGCTGCATTTCTTTTATAATTTGCTCCAATACCAAATGGCACTCATCTGACATTTCAAAATCTTTTTCATGAGCCATAATATTTGCGAAGCAGCTTTTGTTTTTAAAATGTTGACGAGCTCCGTCCGAAACGTGGTATACCTTCTTTACTGTAAATTTAGATTTTAGATATTTCAGTATTATATTCTGGTACTCATAAACTGCAACGGTATCATGTTTTAAATCGTCGGATATGATTGCCATATTTTTGTGTTCCAGTTTTTCATCTTTCATGTATTAAACAACTACTGTGAATATAGCTGCTTGGTCGTTATCTAAGTGGAATGCTTGTATAGCATCCTGGAGAACATATTTATAGTTTTCTGCGAAATCATATGAAATAACGAGTTCACCAGACTTCAAATGTATCTTCAAATCCTTGAAGAATGACCATTGCTATTTGACTAAAAAGTCATGGGTTCTCAAGTTTAGCAATCCTGTACACATTTCTTCCACAAAATCATCCACATTTAAAATGATTGTTTCCAATGTGCATCTGTCAGTCTGAATCCAAGAATCAAATTTGACCTCCTCTATATATTCTCGATCTAAGGTGTTGATTAAATTTTCTTTGATTAATGTGGTTTCCGGGCAATTGGTACATTCACCTAAGTGGCAAGAAGTTGTTGCATTGGGACACATAGTCAATTTAAGGCAATCGCGGAAATCGTGTAAATCTTCTGGCGAATCATCTGTTAAATACTTTAAGTTGATTTCCTTCAACATCAGTTTAATATTTCCATGGTAAATGCAAACGCATACTGTGTGAGTTCCGCTGCTTCCTGCCAAAACGCATTGTTTTGGCCTCATATGGGTTAATTTTGTGAAGCCAATTTTGACATCCTCGTGTTCAGATTGATTCAGGTTACAGAGAACCATTCTCTTCTGCATTTGAACTTTCTTGCCATCGATTCGTACAGACACATAGTCTTTCAACCCTGGCATCAGGCGACTCATATCATCTCGCTGATAAAACTGGTTTACTAGAGTTTCAGTTACGCACTCTAAAGTTTTTCCTTTCTTTTTGTTTGGGAGTGTGAGAATCCCATGATCAGCAATCAATTTTTTAGAAATTCTTGCTTCTCGCTGAGATGTTCCAAACTCAGTCATTATTTTTGCACAACTCCATGTCGATGGAGCAAGCGTGAGAAGTTGAATTCTTTCAGCTCTGCTCTGTGACGTTTTGTATTTCTCCTTTATTTGTTCAAAAACTTCTACTGCATCCTTATGGTATTGGTTTTGACACTCATTCTACTGAAAAGTTAGAGACACCATCATCAACAACGGTTCTATCATCATTCTCAGAATTACTTTTGTCTTCATCTGGAATTTCTACAACGCAAGGCTCATTACTACTGAAATCCGGTAATTCCTTCAACTTTCCAAGTTCTTTTCTGCATGATCCCCAAATTAGGAACCGTTTTGACAGCGTAGGGAATTTTTTTAATATGCCGGCGGAAATATTTCGCACATCCGATGGTCTGTGATTCCTTTTGTTAAAGGGATTAAAACAAAAAGAACCAATTTTTTTTTTCAAGTTTAGCCCTTTTAGGAGCCATAGAGAATGTGAAGATTAATTATGTAAGAAATTATGTAAATAACACACGTCTAAAATTTAAGGCTGTTTCTAAAAAACTGATTTCCGAATGTCTTCAGAATGTCAATAAATAGTTTTTTAAGATCATATAGGTAGTAGATTTTAATGAATCATTCTAAATTTTTTGTTACGGTCAAGAAGAGCTTAGTGTTGGTTAACCGCATGTTACATAATAAAAATAATAATGAAGTATGTACATATTTTAACCAAATGTTGCCAATGATATTAAAAATAAACTACCTGTTATTTTTTACCTTTTCAACATATTAAAATAAATTACCTTTTAACTTCTACCTCTCCACCCACTTTTTAAAGTCAAGTGTCATAAAATAATAAATAAACTGGTATTTCGGAGAATGGCCATAATATATTTCCACCCGATACAAAAACTTGTATCTTGGGCACCTGCTATTTTGACAATAAAAATCACATTCAATATTACGTGCGCTCAAAACCACCTATAGGATTGACAAAAAAACCGCAATGAAAGGGGGTTTAACATATTCTGGGTATTACAGTATCGAGGGTTGAAATTTTAGTTAGGTATGTTACATACCTTCGGAAAGGTTAATTTGTCTAGTTTCTCAGTATAAGTTTTATTTGTAAGGTTTTACACACAAATTGGAAAAAATTCAAAATAGTGCATTTGTGAAAAATTGAAAAACCGTTGTCTTGAGTTACAAAACATTTATTTTGATAGATATCCCACTCCCATCCCACTAAGCTCTTAAAGGAAAAATCCTAAGCTTTCTTATGAAAAAAAAAAAATGCCCTTTTTGAAAAAAAAGGCAAAAAATGTTTTAATTTAGCAAAAAAAAGTCTACAAATTTTTTTTTTTTTTTAAGTATTTTTTTCCGAAATATTGAAGAAATAGCTATCTAAACTCTTTGGGAGAAAATTTTCTAAGAACAATAGGTAATAAGTTACATGGATGAGAAAAAACACCTGTTTGGCCAAAATGTAAAATTTTGATCCCCTCTAACTCAGACAGATCTTGATCGATCTTTTTGAAATATAGTGTCTAAACTACTATCCAATAGGACTAACCTTGGTGCAAATTTCATCCCAATCGGAAGATATCGGTTTCATGAAAACCCGCATATATGTACAGTTTGAAAATCTACGTAAATCCTCTTTTCAAAATTGTTCGAAAATTTATGTAATTACAAATTTTTAATCACTTTTCCTTTTTTGTACAATAAGAGAAACATTTTGCTTTTTTAAAGCTGTTTTTGCTACACTGTTTAACAAAAAGAACAACTACTAAAATGTCATACCGCAGAAACAGAACTTGTAAACAAAAATAGGAGATTCATGGTACATGTGCTTAATTCTTGTTTTGTTTTTGCATTAATATTATTTTAGTTTAAAATTATGAACCGGAAAAAAACAATAGTTTTTTGAAAACAATAACAAATGAATTCATGATTAAATTAAATACGAACACTCAGAATAGTTTTATAGTTAATTAAAAACAGTCGGTTTTCAAAAAATGCGATTTCAATAACGAAATAAGTTTGCAATTTTTGTTTCATTACATGATTAGCATGTACAGTTAGAAAGATAAATCGACTTATCATTCATAATTCTAATCTATATACATCAAAATATCTGTAGACAAATTTAACGGATCTGTCGACACTTTTTCAATTGAAAACAAGTAAGAAAATAATAGTCGGTTTAGACCGACTATACGATACCCTATACCATGCGTTTAGAGACCCTATCTCTTAGACCCATCTAACTGGATATAGAAAATAATTAATTTTTTTGGTGCAGATATGAAAAAGTTTATATCGGATGCTATTACTATATGGGGACTAGGCCCAAAAATAAACCGATCCTGGCCATGTTTGGTAATGTCTCTTGTATTTTTCAAAAATATATACAAACAAAATTTGAGAAGAATCAGTGCATTTTTTTTTTTTTTTTTGATAGATTTAAGTGAAGATCGGGAAGCAGCTCTATATGGGGCCTGTGACTAAGAGTTGTCCCATAGGGATCATTTTTAGACTACTCATTAATGGATGTAATAAACGCATATAAACCCAATTTGACTAAGATCTAGGTATATGGCAATTTGGATCTTTTGGCAATTTATGTCGATTTCATTGGGGTCATTTGTATGGGGGCTAGGTCTTAACATGGACCGATTCTCACCAATTTCAACAGCGTTCATCCTATGGCCGACAAAAGCTTATATAACAAATGTCATCAAAATATATTCAAATTTGCGTTCCAACTAATTGGATATAGAAAATAAGAATAAACTAAATTTGAGTGGCATTGTTATTAATTTTTATACCCTATACCACTATGTGGTATAGATAAGATTCTAGCAGCCACAGGATGAAAACTACTGAAATTGGTGAGAATCGGTCCATGTTCAGACCTAGCCCCCATACAAATGACCCCTATGAAATCAACATAAATTGCCATAAGATCCAAATTGTCGTACAGATCTTACTCAAATTGGGTTTGTATGTGTTTATTACATCCATTAACGAGTAGTCCAAAAATGATCTCTCATAGGCCCCATATAGAGCTGCTTCCCGATATTCACTTAAATCTATCAAAAAACAAAAATATAGCACTGATTCTTCTCAAATTTTGTTTGTATATATTTTTGCAAAATACAAGAGACTTTACCAAACATGGTCAGGATCGGTCCATTTTTGGGCCTAGTCCCCATATAGATATACCATCCGATATGAACTTTTTCATATCTACAGCCAAAAAAAATAATAAAAATCCCACTCAAATTTGGTTTATGTTTATTTTCTATATCCAGTTAGTTGATCCTGAGAGATAGGGTCTCTAAACGCATGGTATAGGATATTGTATAGTCGATCTAGACCGACTATAATTTTCCTACTTGTTTTTTTATAGACTTAAGCGGAGATCGGGAAGCAGATCTATATGGGGCCTATGAATTGTTATATATGGAATATTTTTGGACTTCTAATTAATGGATTTATCAAACACATACAATCCCAATTTGACTGAGATCTATATGAAAATTTGAATCTTATGACAATTTACGTCGATTTCATAGGGGTCATTTCTATGTGGACTAGGTCTGAACAGAGACCGAACTTTACGAATTTCAACAGCTTTCATCCCATGGCCGACAGAAGCTTATATACCAAATTTCATCAAAATATATTCGTAGTTACGACCTGTAGTTTGATTACAAGGTTTACATGGACACACAGACGGACGGACGGACGGACATCGCTAAATCGACTCAGAAAGTGATTCTGAGTCGATCGGTAGAATAAAATATGGGTCTAGGTCAAATATTTTTGGTAGTTACAAACAGCAGTACAAAGTTTGGTTTGGGTATACCACATAGTGGTATAGGTTATAAAATTTGTACGCGAAGACTTCATTGAGATTTAAACATGGGCGAAAAAGTTATATGTCTAGCGCACCTCGCACTAGGCCACAAACATGTTGATATATTTTTTTTAAAGTATATTGCTTATACATTTCTTATTTTATATCTATAATATTAATAGGCTAGGCGATTTTTTGTGACCGATGTTTTGTTCTACCTTTGTATCCCGACCAAACGTATATTACTTGAAAGGTATTTCTTTTTAGCCGTTTCGCAGATTTACAGATTTTTAAATTTTTTTCTTTATTTTGAATTAATTGCATTTAAAGTTGCTACTAACACATACATACAATTATACAATGCTATGTGTGTGTATTATATATGTTAATGTATTTGTAATTGAAATGAGTTTGTTTTCTTGTGTTGATTTGTGAATTGGCTATAATTAGCATATCTTTTGGGTCTTTATTTAATGAAAAAATAAAATTTCCTAGAATTGACACTCGAATTTCGAGGGTTGGAATTTGCTAGTTATATGTAAAAGTTCTCAAACAATTGAAACCATTTTTTGTGTTTGCGTATCAATCATCGTAACCAGTGAAACTATGAAGAAAAAAATTTAAAACATTTTTGACGTTTGTGTACCAATCACCGTAACCAGTGAAACAAGTGACTTTATATGCACAACACCAAATATAAAACTTTACTTTTTAATTTCATTTTGAAAAATACTATAAGAAAAATTAATAAAAAAAATTGTGAAAGGGATTTCAACATTGAAGAAAAAATTGAAACAATTCTTTTTGCGATTGCGAACTAGTTAGGTAAAAAAAGAAGTGAAACAACTGAAAAAATTTTATATTTTCATTTCGAAAAATATTTATATAAATATAATATTAATAGAAATATTTATATAATATATTGATATATACATAAAAAACAATAAAATAAATAATATAAAAAAATTAACGTGTATTTTTAAAATTATATACATTTATAACTAAAATTAATAAAATAATATTTTTTTTCTCATGCATTTATTGATTGGATCTTCACATAGTGAACTAACAATAATTACTCATATTTTAGAACTAGTAATTAACTTATTAAATCCGGCCAGTGCCAGAAAAAAATTAAGTGTTTCTACATAAATTCGAAATAAATAAATATGCATTGGCTTAGATAACCTCAAGCATTTATTATAAGATCTGCAGTCTATCTCCTTCTTAGGCGTTGGTGGATGCGATTGTTGAGAAGGTCACGTGCTAAGAGATTCGGGTGAGTTTCTAGTTTTTTCGAGTAGCGTGAACAGTTTTTCATAATTTCGACTTTAACTAGGGGTACGTTTAATTCTCTATGCAATTGTGAGCTTCTCACATACCATGGGACATCTTTGTATTTTTTCTATATTAGAAGCTGAAGCGGTTCCCCATAACTGTATACCGTAGCACCAAATGGGTTTCATGATTGAATTATGTATCAATAACTTGCAATCAAGACTTAGCTTTGAATTTCTGCCAAATAATTAATTTTGATTCTATGTGTTTGTTTCAAGTAAGGCGGCGGTCAAGACGAAGTCCCAAATATTTTACATCAGAATGTTGCGGTATTTGCTGATTGTTTATTTGGATTTGAGGGCATGTTTCTCTTCTGAGCGTAAAAGTAACGTGGATATATTTTTGTTCATTTATTCTTATTTTCCACCTGTTTAACCAGTACTCCAATTGTAAAATGAATACTCAAAATTGCCGTGTCATATGCAAAGGTTGAGGTAATCGTGCTTTCATTAGTTGGCATGTCCGCTGTATAATGAATGTATAGGAGCAGACCCAGAATACTGCTGTGTGGAACACCAGCTTTTATATCCTGAGGGGAGCTTGTAAAGTTGCTCTCCTTTATTGAGAATTTCCTGTTAATTATATAGCTTTCCATTACGCACAGAATATTTTGGCTAACATGAAAGGCTCTCAGTTCGTTAAGAAAAACAATTTGTTTTTACACTGGTTTCTCTAAAATCCTGTATTAAAAGGTCGCCATTATAATTTTCTTGATTTCTTAATGAATTATCAGTTTCAGTATTCTATTTTTGCATTTCGCTGCGCTCACGACGGCAAATTCTGGAAAATCTATTTGCATTAAAGGATTTAACAAAACAAAATATGGAATTTAATCCTGAATTGTCACCTTGAACTAAGCCCAGGGTGAAATATATTCGATGTATTTTAAGTGGTGTTTTTATTTCAATTCCTTCATCTTCTAGAGACTTTAATTCTTGAATCAAATGATAAAATATTTTTTCGTTTCCAAAAGTTTTAATATCAGAACTATTTAATATTTAATATCAGAACTATTTACTATTTATGAAAAATACTTTGTTCCGACTAAATCAAATGATAAATGTGATGAGCTTTTTAATATTTTTTTTGATTTACATCTTTTTCAATTAAATGGAATTCTTAATGATCATTCAAAATTATTGGATTTAATATTTGTTAATGAAGTTACTGAATGTTTTACGAAGCGATCAAACCCTATTTCTATTCCTGAAGATGGATATCACCCTACTATTGAAGTAAATATATCCATTCCATCTGGACTTGTAGACACACCTAAAAAAAGTGTTAAAGTTTTTTGTTTCGCTCAAACGAATTAAACTATGTTTAATAAACTTATAAATAATACAAACTGGCATGATTTATAATCGTTATCTACTGGTACAACTCGTGCCATTGATCAAATGACTGAAGCTTTCTATAACAAGATGTATTCTTTTATTGAGTCATGTGTTCCTAAAAAATTTTTGAAAAACCTTTCTGGACCACCTTGGAATACTAGGAAACTGGCTAGTGTCAAGAATAAAAAAAATAAATATTACAAAAAATATAAGAAAACTGGATCTCTTGTTGATCATGGAAACTACTCCATATGTCGTGCCGAATATAATACTCTGAATAATTCATGTTATTTAAACTATTTGAACAAATTGAAAAATAATTTTAAACGAAATCCGAAGTCATTCTACAAATTTGTTAACTCTAAGAGAAAAACTAAGGGCTATCCTGCTGTTATGAAATTTCTACATAATGAATCCTGTGATGATACTATTGTATGCAATTTATTTGCTGACTTCTTCTCTACTACTTACTCCGATGCAACTTTTATGATTCTAATGTCTGCTCATATTCACTGACTGCTACTCAAATTATATCCATTCCTTCTCTTGCTATATCTGTTGTTTCTAATGAATTGAAAAAACTTAAATTTTCCAGCAACAGTGGTTCAGATAAAATTCCGTCCTGTATTTTAATAAAATGTGCTGATGTTTTAGCTGTACCATTAACACTCATGTTTAATACCTCAATTAAATATGGTTATTTTCCCATTATGTGAAAGGATTCATTCATTATTCCGCTATTCAAATCTGGTAACAAGGCTGATATTATTAATTATCGTGGAATTGCTAAATTAAGTATTATACCTAAAATTTTTGAAAAAATTATAACGGATTATCTATGCCATCAAGTAAATACGTTAATTTCTCCATTCCAACATGGTTTCCAAAAAAGATGTTCAACCTCTACAAATCTATTACAATTTACTACAATTGTCAACCGTGGTTTTCTTGAACGGAAACAAACAGATGCAATTTATACTGACTTCAGCAAGGCTTTTGATAAAGTCAATCATAAGCTTCTTCTTAAGAAATTACATATGATGGGATTTTCAAATCTTTGCGCAAAGTGGATATATTCTTATTTAACCAATAGAACACAAAAAGTATGTTTTAAAAATGTTCCTTCAAAGCCGATAGATGTAATGTCGGGAGTACCACAAGGCAGCCATCTTGGACTGTTTCTTCTTTCTTTGTTTATAAACGATCTTCCGAATGTTATTCGTTTTTCAAACATCTTGATGTATGCGGATGATGTCAAAATTTTCTTCTGTTATAATCAACACTCTGATCATGTTTTTCTCCAAAATGATTTGAATTCATTTTATTCTTGGTGTAATTTAAATTTAATGGAGCTAAACCTTAAAAAGTGTAAACATATGCGTTTCGTCAGAAAGAGGCCGATATCTGTCAACTATATGCTGGCTGATTATTGTCTCGATAAAGTAGATAACTTTATAGATCTTGGTGTTTTATTGGATCATGACCTGACCTTTGTTCCTCATATAACAATTACTGTCAACAAAGCCAGAGGTGTACTTGGTTTCATAAAACGTTGGGCTAAAGAGTTTAATGATCCCTATGTCACCAAAACTTTATATACGTCACTTGTGAGACCTATACTGGAATATGCTTCTATGATTTGGGACCCAATCTACCAAATTCATGCCGACAGTCTGGAATCTTTGCAGAAACAATTCCTTTTGTTTTGTCTTCGGAGTTTAAACTTCAATCCAAGTAATCTTCCATCCTATACCAGCAGACTTGCCCTTATTAAGCTACCAACTTTAAAAAGCCGGAGAACTATGCTAAATGTTTCATTTCTTCTTAATATAATTAATGGTGATGTTTGTTCCGGTTTTTTGATTAACAATATATCATTCAACATTCCTCAACGACCAACACGTTACTTCTCACCTTTATCTGTACAGTTCTATAGAGCTAATTATGCAAATGCAGACCCTCTCAGGAGAATGTGTATTCAATTTAATGAACTTTATAGATTTATTGATTTCTCATTAAATACTAATCTAATTAAAAGTAAAATAATATGCTTTCTAAATTCATGAATATCTATGTACTAAAATTAATTTTAAAATGTTTTTATTTGTAAATAGTCTGTAAGGATTAATTCCATAGACCAATATACGAATAAAAATAAATAAAATAAAAATAAATGGAAAATGAAATCTAGCTTTAATATCACATGTCGTGGCAAAGTAGGCAAACTATAATATCCTGCTGTAATAGATTTTGAATGGGAACCTAAAGCATTATTAATTCCATAGTCGTCAAAATATATAAACAGTGGAATAATTTGCTTATTTCCAAATTGAGTTTTTTGTGATTTAAAAGTATCTCCGTTGGAAAAATTCGATATATTTCTTTCGTGAAGTGATTTTTCTATATTCGTTAATGCCATTTCTAAAATTCCGGGTATTTCAAAAAGTTTTTTTAATTGAAATTTAAGTGGCATAAAGCAGCAGCTAAATATTTTGACGTCTAAATCAGGATATCCATGCGTTACGCGTTCGGAAATTTGATTCGAAATGGTGAAATATATGGGTTCTTTATATTTTTGTTTTTCTTTCAATACTTTAAAAAATTTGTACTCTGTTGAAATGTCTATAAAAGGATTTTTTAAAAATTTAGGATATTATTTAAATTTTGGGTTAAATTTGTATTAGCTAGAGCAGCTTTAATGCATTCTTCGAGTTTGGAAAATATATTTAACAATAAACTTTGTATAGTCTGAATTCCTTTTCTTGGCATCATTGGTTCTGAATACAAATTTTAAAACTGTTTTATCAAAATAGACGTAAAATTTTTCAAGATTGTATATACCAGGTATGGGCAAATGAAAAAAAATTACAAAATTTAATTTAGATTTAATTCAAAAAAAAAAATAATAATAAAACATTAATACCAAAATTTCAAAGTATTGTTCAAAAATAACCACAAAAATAATACAAATTATTTGAATCTAACGCCTGTTAGCATGCTTCATTTTTTCTATTAGAAACAATGTAGCATTTACAAAAAAAATGCATTTTAAAAATTGTATGCTTGCACAACACACTCATGATTTGAAATGCAAACAACAGAGCATAATAATTTTTCTCTCTCGTTTTTATACCCTATACCACTATGTGGTTTGGGTATAATGACTTTGTGCTGCTGTTTGTAACAACCAAAAATATTTGACCTAGACCCATCTTTAATTATACCGATCGAATCAGAATCACTTTCTGAGTTGATTTAACAATGTCCGTCCGTCCGTCCGTCTGTGTGTCCATGTAAAGCTTGTAATCAAACTGCAGGTCGCAAATATGAATATATTTTGATGAAATTTGGTATATAAGCTTTTATCGGCCATGGGATGAACGCTATTGAAATTGGTGAGAATCGGTCCATGTTCAGACCTAGCCCCCATACAAATTACCCATATGAAATCGACATAAATTGCCATAAGATCCAAATGGTCATATAGATCTTACTCAAATTGGGTTTGTATGCGTTCATTACATCCACTAATGAGTAGTCCAAAAATGATCCCTTTGACCTCATATATAGCTGCTTCCCGATCTTCACTTAAATCTATTAAAAAACAAAAATATTGCACTGATTCTTCTCAAATTTTGTTTGTACATATTTTTGCAAAGTACAAGAGACTTTACCAAACATGATCAGGATCGGTCCATTTTTGGACCTAGTCCCTTTATAGATATAGCATCCGATATGAACTTTTTCATATCTGCAGCCAAACAATTTAATAAAAATCCCACTCAAATTTGGTTTTTGCTTATTTTCAATGTCCAGTTAGTTGGACCTAAGAGATAGGGTTTCTAAACGCATGGTATAGGGTATCGTATAGTCGGTCTAGACCGACTATAATTTTCTTACTTGTTTATAGTTCATTATTTTCAGGGTTGTCAACTTTAAAATATCAAAAAGCACTAAACCGACAAAAATCGCATAATTTGAAAAAAAAAAAAATAAATTTTCCATTTTTTATTTTAGCTTTTTTCAATAAAAGCCCTGTTGTCCTGAATGCTTGGGGATGAGAGCAGTCCCGATAATTAAATTTTTCATTAAAACTAGAAATTCTTTATCTTTCGGAACAGAAACCATTAAATTTTTTATACATATTGTACCAACCACTTCGCAAAATTTTTTTCATAAAATCATGTTTTGAAAAATAATTCAATTGAACTTTAAAATTTTGTTTAAAAAATTTAAAAACTAAAATTGACAAATTGGACGATTTTTTAATTATATCTCATGTTCATTTTATTGAAATTAACTGGTAATACTCAACATATATCAGTCCCGCTTTTTACTTTTAAGGAATTAAAATGGCATCAACGAGCAATAAAAAACGTAAGATAGGTGATGAAAACGGAAAATTCCAGTCCGAATGGACACACAAATTCGGATTTGTTGAAAATAAGGGCATTCCTATATGCCTCATTTGCAAAATTACTGTACCAAATAACAAACTTTACAAATTAAGTAGACACTATGAAAAATTTCACTCATAATTTGCCAAATATTATCCCCTTAATACTAATCTTAGCGAGACTAAACTGAAGGCATTGCAGTCAAATATTGAAAAAGAACAGAGCATTATTTCATCTTTTAGCCATGGAAATGACAGATCACTTGAAGCAAGTTACATAATAGCTTGGGATATTGCCCGTGATAAACGTCTTGATGGGGAAGCAGAGTTAAGAAAACACACTGTGAAGAAGGTTATGAGCATTCTCGACCCTGATAACAAAAAGCGATAGATCAGCTTTCTTTATCACGGCGCACAACCGAGCGTCGGATTGGAGATATCAGCACTTTTATTGAAAAAAGTTTAAAAAACGACCTAAAAAATTCTGCAGCATTTAGTTTAGCTCTTGATGAATCCACAGATGTTAGCGACGTTTCTCAATTGGCGATCTTCATTAGGTCTGTTGAATTTAATATCACTGAAGAAATATTAGACCTTGTAGTTCTTTCTGAAACAACGCAAGGCATTGATGCAAAAAATGCGCTTTTCGAAGTAAGAAACAAATTTGAATTGCCACGAGATAAAATTATTAGTGTTGCACAGCACCTGCAATGGTGGGTAAAAATCAAGGTTTGATGGGTCTTTTAAATAAAGATCCACATATCCCACATTGTCTACCAATTCACTGTATTATTGATCCGGAACATCTTGTTCCAAAATTTTTTATATATCAAAACGTTTGGAAAGATGTGGTAGATATTGTAAATTTTATCAGAACAAACGCTAAAACTCATCATCAGTTTAAAAATTTTATTTTGGAGTTACAAGAAGTTGAGGGAAACAATGAGTTATCAAGCGATGTCACCATTTGGTCCATAGAACGATGGCTATCCGTTTATAATGTTTTGGATCGATTTGTTGAGCTGTTACCCACAATAAAGTTGTTTATAAAAGAAAAAGGAAAAATATATCCAGATCTGGAGAATGAAATTTGGATTTCAGATTTAATGTTTTTTACTGACACAATGAACCATCTTAAATCGCTTTATCTGAGTTTACAAGGCAAAGACAAAACAGTGCTTGATTTGTCACGATCATTGTTAGGCTTCGAAGCTAAACCTCTTTTGTTTATAAAAGACCTCGAATGTAAAAAATTTCAATTTTTTCCTCTTTTAAAATTGAACGTTAATAATATACAAGACGATAAGCTGGAAGAATACATAAATAATTTAAAACAATTTCATGAAAATTTTAAATGTAGATTTGAGGATCTCAAACAACTTCAAGCAACATTCTCAGTTTTTGTTAACCCATTTTTGTGTGATGTCCTAAATGATGACTTTTTATTATCCAATATACATAATTTTTGCAAAACCAGATGTTGGAAAATTGGAGTTGTTAGAAATGAAGGATGATATTGTATTGAAAATGCATCACAAATAAACTTATCTAGTTGGATTTTGGAAACTTGTTAACGAAACCCAATATCCACAATTGAAAAAAGGTGCTGCTCGTTTATTTTCAATGTTTGGCACAACGTATTGTTGTGCACCTCTATACTCCACCATGAAAAATGTTAAAAACAAAAATCGTTCACGTTTAACAAATCAACATCTTACGGAACTCAGTCGGACAACTTTGACAAACTACACATCTGATTTTAAAGAAATAATCAAAAATTCTTCCTAATTTCTGATTTATTTTTGGTAACCTATATTTTTGTTTTACTTTCATATAATTCCTTTTTTTAATTTTATTTCAAATGAAATTCTTTGATCTCAAAAATTTTAAAATATAACATTATTTTTATAAATACTAATAATATTTCAGTATAAAATTTATTTGTAATGTGTATGAAATGAATTAATAAATTTTATGTTTGTTTAAAAATTGTTTTTTCTTGCTTTTTTGCTTGAAAATGAATATTTGTACAGAAATAAACTAGTGCGGCCCACCGTTAGTAGGTGAAATTCCAAATTTTACCCAACAAGCCATTTACGTGCCCACCCCTGGTATATACTGTGGCCTACAACTATTATAAAAGGTTGTACAGTCAAGCCGCTATTGTAATACTTTTCACGAAGTTCAGATATTACCTTTTCATAATCATTTATTGATATTAGATGGACAACGAAGCTCTCGATAGCATCTGCTATAGAAATTTTCATTGTATTCTTCCCAACTCTATCCGAAAAACGTGCAGTTGGTAAAATTACTGCATTTAGTAAAATAGCATGTATACAATCTAAGGAAACTGGTAAAAAGGTTCGTATATTATTAGAAAATAAAGAAATATAATGATTATACGATACTAACTTTGGTCAGAAGTGACTTTTGAGTGTGTAAGAACTTCTTTAGATTTTTTGTCTTTTATGTGTAGATTATAGTAACTGCCAATTTTTTCCATGAACGCACTCCATTTACTTAATAGAAGATGGCTTCTGTTTGGATGCAGCAGCTGGAAGTCTATATTAATCTAAAAAAATAAAGAAAATTAGTTCATAATATTTTTTTTCTTAATTTTAGTAAGTCTTACAAGTTCTTCAGATCTGCTATTAGAATAAAGTGTCCAATCGCTAAGGAGTTCATAATTAGTCCTTTGCTTATCTTTTTTTTTTCATCCCAGTTCGAAAACTCCCTTGATAGAGAAGCTTTTAAAGCCTTTACAACTGATTCGTCAAGTTCCGAACAAGTATTCTGGGGGATCGAATCTGAAGCTTAAAATTTATCTTTGATTTTGCCTGATGAACGCACACGCTTTGCCCTTTGGTTAACGTATTTATCCCAAAGTTTCCCACAGGGATTCGCTTTTCTACCTCGTGGTATAAAGTAGTATTCCTAAAAGATGAAAACATAATTGAATAAGTTTTAATGAAACGAAAAATGAAATACGTACTCTTATTTCACAAGGAAAGTTATCTATTATATCATCCACTATTGTTGGCAAATCTTTTGGTGATAATTTTAAATCGCGATAAAAAATATCTTCTAATATTATATTTACTAAATCTCCACGAAACGAATCGGTTAATTGGCAATTTTTTTCATAAAAGCTATTAATGGATTTTCCTTTTAGACTGTCTTCTAAAATAAGTTTAAGGTTCTAAAAACAGAATGGACAATAATAAGTAGTTACAAAAAAAATTTTATGATTATTAAGTTTACCTTAGACAGCTTAGAATTGCCATTTGATGTTGATAAGGATGAAGTCGGTGTTGCTGTTGTGCTAACATTATAGTGATTTTATAACCAAGATACTACTTTATTCGCAATCGTTTCAGACAAGGTATCGTCATCAATTCCATACTGTAGGAAAAACAAGTAAGACAATTATAGTCGGTCTAGAATGACTATACGATACCCTATACCATGCGTTTAGAAACCCTATCTCTTAGGCCCAACTAACTGGACATAGAAAATAAGCAAAAACCAAATTTGAGTGGGATTTTTATACCCTATACCACTATGTGGTTTGGGTATAATGACTTTGTGCTGCTGTTTGTAACAACCAAAAATATTTGACCTAGACCCAACTTTAATTATACCGATCGAATCAGAATCACTTTCTGAATTGCTTTAACAATGTCCGTCCGTCCGTCCGTCCGTCCGTCCGTCCGTCTGTGTGTCCATGTAAACCTTGTAATCAAACTGCAGGTCGCAAATATGAATATATTTTGATAAAATTTGGTATATAAGGTTTTATCGGCCATGGGATGAACGCTATTGAAATTGGTGAGAATCGGTCCATGTTCAGACCTAGCCCCCATACAAATTACCCATATGAAATCGACATAAATTGCCATAAGATCCAAATTGTCATATAGATCTTACTCAAATTGGGTTTGTATGCGTTCATTACATCCATTAATGAGTAGTCCAAAAATGATCCCTTTGACCCCATATAGAGCTGCTTCCCGATCTTCACTTAAATCTATTAAAAAACAAAAATATTGCTCTGATTCTTCTCAAATTTTGTTTGTATATATTTTTGCAAAATACAAGAGACTTTACCAAATATGATCGGTCCATTTTTGGACCTAGTCCCTATATAGATATAGCATCCGATATGAACTTTTTCATATCTGCAGCCAAAAAAATTAATAAAAATCCCACTCAAATTTGGTTTTTGCTTATTTTCTATGTCCAGTTAGTTGGGTCTAAGAGATAGGGTTTCTAAGCGCATGGTATAGGGTACCGTATAGTCGGTCTAGACCGACTATAATTTTCTTACTTGTTATTAATTTTTTTGGCTGCAGATATAAAAAAGTTCATATCGGATGCTATATCTATTTGGGGACTAGGTCCAAAAATGGACCGATCCTGATCATGTTTGGTAAAGTCTCTTGTATTTTGCAAAAATATATACAAACAAAATTTGAGAAGAATCAGTGCAATATTTTTGTTTTTTAATAGATTTAAGTGAAAATCGGGAAGCAGCTCTATATGGGGCCACAGGTATAATTTTTGGACTACTCATTAATGGATGTAATGAACGAATACAAACCCAATTTGAGTAAGATCTATATGACAATTTGGATCTTATGACAATTTATGTCGATTTCATTGGGGTAATTTGTATGGGGGCTAGGTCTGAACATGGCCCGATTCTCACCAATTTCAATAGCGTTCATCCCATGGCCGATAAAAGCTTATATACCAAATTTTATCAAAATATATTCATATTTGCGACCTGCAGTTTGATTACAAGGTTTACATGGACACACAGACGGACGGACGGACGGACGGACATTGTTAAATCAACTCAGAAAGTGATTCTGATTCGATCGGTGTAATTAAAGATGGGTCTAGGTCAAATATTTTTGGTTGTTACAAACAGCAGCACAAAGTCATTATACCCAAACCACATAGTGGTATAGGGTATAATTACGAAAAAAGGATGTCAAAAATCGAATAAATACATAATTAAAAATTCTTTGCCTTTACCTCACTTTTTCTCCAACAGAACAACTTTTCACGAAAACAAGCACGAAGCTTCCTTTATGTCCTCCTTTGATAGATATTTCAAGCTTTCAAATGTAATTTCAGCTCCTAATCAATTATTTAATTTTTGTTAGAGAAACTAACATAAATATATTAAATAAATGTCATTAGCCACAACTGATTTCCGTCCAACTGAATAGTTTTTTTTTTTGCGGCAACTGAATATTTTGGTTGTAACAACAGACTCCGTAGAGTTAACCAATAATTGAGGGACTCTTTGAATTTACAAATGTCTCTACTGAAATTTTGTTGTTTAGTAACAACACAGAATCAGTTCTCCTTGTATACAACTTTATGTAAGTTGGTCTTATATACTTACGTGTCAAATAAGGTTTTACTTCAATTAAATCAAAAGTTTTCAGCAGATCGTCTAATGGGGAACTTTGACTCGTATTTTGAACCACTGGAATGTTTAATATAATATTTCCTGCTTCGTCAGTGAAGAAATTAATATTATCTTGTGCAAAATTTTGTACAGCAGTTCCTGCATTTATGTTATTATTGTTGGCCTCAGACATAATTATATTTTTATACCCTATACCACTATGTGGTTTGGGTATAATGACTTTGTGCTGCTGTTTGTAACAACCAAAAATATTTGACCTAGACCCATCTTTAATTATACCGATCGAATCAGAATCACTTTCTGAGTTGATTTAACAATGTCCGTCCGTCCGTCCGTCCGTCTGTGTGTCCATGTAAACCTTGTAATCAAACTGCAGGTCGCAAATATAAATATATTTTGATGAAATTTGGTACATAAGCTTTCATCGGCCATGGGATGAACGCTATTGAAATTGGTGAGAATCGGTCCATGTTCAGACCTAGCCCCCATACAAATTACCCATATGAAATCGACATAAATTGCCATAAGATCCAAATTGTCATATAGATCTTACTCAAATTGGGTTTGTATGCGTTCATTACATCCATTAATGAGTAGTCCAAAAATCATCCCTTTGACCCCATATAGAGCTGCTTCCCGATCTTCACTTAAATCTATTAAAAAACAAAAATATTGCACTGATTCTTCTCAGATTTTGTTTGTATATATTTTTGCAAAATATAAGAGACTTTAGCAAACATAATCAGGATCGGTCCATTTTTGGACCTAGTCCCCATATAGATATAGCATCCGATATGCACTTTTTCATATCTGCAGCCAAAAAAATTAATAAAAATCAGACTCAAATTTGGTTTTTGCTTATGTTCTATGTCCAGTTAGTTGGGCCTAAGAGATAGGGCATGGTATAGGGTATCGTATAGTCGGTCTAGACCGACTATAATTTTCTTACTTGTTATTATTCTAAAATAGCGGTACTTTTTTTAGAATTCAACATGAATTCATTTTATTTCAACATTTTTTCATGTGGTTTTAACACTCCGCAACTTTATTTCAATCTTGCTTCAATGTTAATTTTACAATGGCCAATGCTGTTTCAACTTGACCCAATGTGAAATTAACAAGAAGAACTTTTATTTTTACTAGAAAAATTCAGTTTTAGTAATTCAACAATGAATCATGTTATTTTTACTTTGGAAAAGGTTAAAATTATTATGTACAATTTTATTTCAACATGAACAATTTTAGATCAACAATGTTTAATATTAAATTCAAATTCAAATTCAACTATTGATTTAATATTAAACAACGTTAAAATAACATTTTTTCCAGAAATTTACAACGACTTAAAATCAACATTTTTCCTGTTGATTTTACATTGGGGTTTTTTTCTGTGTGTTAGTTTATGAACGTTTGGGGCAGCAACGTTTTAATTTTATAGAGTAGACCCTCGTGCCGAACCTTATCGAAAGCTTGCGAAACGTCAATAAAGAGAGCAGAGCAGTAGTTTTTTCATCAAAGGCTTTTCTTATAGCGCTTACTAACCTCTGGACTTTCTCAATGGTGCCGCGACTTCGCCTATCATCTATATCATCTGTACAGTTGCCACTCTCTTCGAATTCTTCTTTTTTCATTTAATAGCCGCTCGACATCTACTGAACATGTTCTATACTGTCTTCTGTGTCAGGTGGTTTCGCAGCAAGTTGAGAAGATACTTTGAGATTTTGTTCAAAGTTTACAATAATCAAGTCAATATCATTTGGTGTTCTTAGTGGTAACCTATCCGTACAATGGGTACTGAGAAACTTTTTATACTTTAACCAATCTATGATACTTGTTGGCGCTAAATTGCCATTCGGAGGCACATTTTTTCGGGGGGTTAGAAATACTAACAATAACTAGTGTGTGATCTGATCAGAGTTCCAATGAGGATTCAGTATTTATAAGTCC
Organism: Cordilura impudica; assembly: GCA_963682025.1. Taxonomy (NCBI): domain Eukaryota; kingdom Metazoa; phylum Arthropoda; class Insecta; order Diptera; family Scathophagidae; genus Cordilura; species Cordilura impudica. The sequence continues at coordinate 291,572,358 of OY821517.1, forward strand.
TCTCGCAATGTTCTTTGTTACTCCAAAATCGATTCGTTACTCCAAAATCGAATCTTTTGTCTATCTGCCGGCCAGTATGTTGGTTCTCCGCTTGAGATATATTATCTTCATCAAATTCCTCAAAGCAGATTGTAGTAGTTTGAAGGTAATTTTCACAATGATCACACATTAGATAATGCCTCAGTCGAGATTTAATAAGAATGGCTGAGCGACCATCTGCTCTGCCTCTTGGATCTTTTGTATCGTACAAAATATATCCACGCAATGTGAATTGACGCCTAGAAGTCAAATGAGTTTCAGAGACAAGCAATATATCAATTATCTTGTCTTTTAGGAAATAGGCGAGTTCTACTTTATTTTGGCTTAACCCGTTTGTGTTCCAGTAGCATATTTTTAAATAGTTCATGGTTTATTTAACAAAGCTTGCAATATCATAGATTGCATTTTCATCATCTCCTGCATCATATTATTCATAGCGTTAGTAAAAATATTTATTGTTTGAACAAGTGTGTCGAGGGTTGTTTTAAATTTACTTGGGTTTTGGTTCGAGGGATCGTTCGTGGATTTAAAACATTGGCAGGCTGACTTTGAGAGCGTAGCACATTTGAGTATGATTCAAAATGCTGCGAATGAACTGGATGCTGTAGTTGGTTTCGGGAGGCCGCTATGTTAAAATAAATTAAAATCAAATTGTTGATTTTAAAAACCAATTTGTATACATTTTTAAACTAGATTGTTTTTACTTAACATAATTAAGTGATTCTTCATTTTTTCAGCCACAAATTCTTTCTGTGTACACGTGCTGAATGTGACCTTAGTACGTGAAACATAGCTAAATGTACTTGAATGATAACACTTGGAGATATTCATTTGTTTAATTTTTACTCCAGGAGTTAGTCTTTACTCTAAGTATTTGATATGTAGTTTATTTTTTTTTTGGAAAATTATTGTGTAACAGTATCAATAAGAACAAAAACTTTCGAAGTGAACCGTAACATTATGTAAGTGTATGTTACTTTTCATTTCATACTTATAAGAACATTAATATCACACTTATGCTTTTAAGATTTAACTACCATAATGTTATGTAACCTATAAAATGCATATGCTATACAGATTCGCTCTTAACAGGAATACAATTAGTGTAAACCTAAGCTTTATCGAAAAAAAATTTGATTCGATTAATGTTGAATCGGATTCGGTTTAACATTTTAAACGGGATGATACGACATAATCAAACAATTTAATTAAAGCTATGACTCTTAGTTGAAGGTAAAGTTTGCTATTTAATTTGATCAATTAAATTGGTTTAATAATCTGAAGATATAAGTGGTACCCTTAAGTGTATGAAAACAATCATATTGGGAGGTCTTTAGAACAAAACAACAAAACTATCATACTCCTAGCTAGGATTAAATTCTTATGATATTTGTTACTTTTTATTCTACATAGGTGAAAGGCGTATATAAAGTTTGTTATTCGGTTTGCAGCTCATTCGTCATTAAAAGGGAACCAAAAAAGGTACTTTAAACAAAAAAATATTATTTATTTTAAGTCTAAAACGATTGTTCTTAACGAACTGTTTAAATCCTAAAATTTAATGTTTTATTTAACATTTGATCTTGAGCCTGAATAATTTCAAACTCAATCATTATTTTATTTAACAATACAATCACTAGAACTAACTTAATTCTTTTTATTTCGGAGCGTTTTTGGATCCAGTCCCCATATAATGTTCGCATCTTAAATGAACTTTAACATTTGTATAGACAGCAAATATATGTCAATCGCATTTAACTCAATTTTTTTTCATATCCACTAATAACCGAACTTAAGACTTTTTCAAGAAACTTATGATAAGGGGTATCGTATAGTCGGCTTAATCCAACTCTAACTTTCTTACTTTTTTATTAATGTTTATCTAGTTTAAAGCTCAACATAGATTAAATACTTTATATGCCTTTTAATTGCTGTATTAGTCTTCAATTTTACAGTTTATGGCCAAAACTACATAAATAAATGAGTTTCAAAAATCTCTTCTATAGAATTGGTTTGGCTAAATGATTGTAAGGAGTGTGCACAAATTAAATAGTGCATGTACTGGTCAGTTTCCTTTTAGCAATTTAAATTTTTATATTACTTGTCACTACTGTCAAAAACCTCGTTTTCTAAAAATGGAGAATCAGTGCATAAATGTAATATAAGATTTTCAAGGAAAATCCATGCTGTCCATTTAACACAACTGCTAGTTTAGCTAGAGTGTCTCAAAATACTGTTTCTAAGATTAAAATATACTGTTATTTCACCAATTAAAAATTATATCATATCCTCATATGTATATTGGATGCAAACATTTCTTAAAGAATCTATAATATTAATAGGTAAGGCGATTTCTTGTGACCGATGATTTTTTAAACAGTTTTCTTCCGTTTTTGGCCAAAAGTATCTTATTTCAAAGATATTTATTTTAGTTGTAAAAAGGAGTTTCCTTACGGGCTAATGATGGTCAAATTTGGTGTAAATAAAAAGATCCATTTATTTTCATTTTTCACCCAACGTTTCGTCTGCTTTTTTCAGACTTCTTCAGGAGTGTATAATTTTTTATTTAAATTGATTCTATATTACATCCTAATAATTATAGTCACTCATTTATCTAAAAAAAACTGGACTTCACGACACAGAAATTGTAAATAAATAAATAAAATAAATAAATGATGACAACACAGTACACAGATATCACAAATTGATCTTAACACTAGTATCACAGAACTTACTTAGATATTTATTTTAGCTGTCCACCAGATTTACAGATTTTTTATTTTTTTCATTTTTTTGAAGTAAAATGCATATAAAATTGCTATTAACTTATACATAAAATTATGCAATGCTAATGTGTATGCGAGTTTGTTTTCTTAATTCCCAATAATTATTTTGGACATAAAATAATAACGAAAATAATTGCGATTTAAAAAGTATTGAATTGTGAATTGGCTAAATATGATTAGCATACTTTTAGGGTCCTTATTAAATGAAAAAACAAAAATGTCTAGAATTTACACTCGAATTTTGAGGGCTGGGATCTGCTAGTAAATATTATTATTATTATATTATTTCTAAAAATTAATAATAATTATAGTTAGTGGGCGATTCAAACTGTATGAAAACTGTACGAAAAATAGTAATGTCATCTGTATGTCACGAAAAATAATTTAAAAGGTTTCTAAAAATGAATAATAATAATAATAATAATAATAATAATAATAATAATAATAATAATAATAATTATAATAATAATAATAATTATAATAATAATAATAATAATAATAATAATAATAATAATAATAATAATAATAATAATAATAATAGTCAGTAGGCGATTCAAATTGTGCCATCTATATGTAACGAAAAAAATTTAAAAAAAGTTTCTGAACATGAATATTAATAGTCAGAGGGCGATACGAACTGTATGAAAACTACATAAAAAGGTTTGTGAATTTGCTAAAAAAAAACAGAGTTGCCAACGTAAAGGGGCTTTAATGCTCACATACTAGATTGTGAGTTAGAAACGCCATAAACATACTACTCACTCAACAAGACATGTAATCTTTTAACAGAGCAGGTTCTAATGTATGTTAAATTGAATTATGATGCATGATATACAATGGAACTCAAAGCTATGATTTCAATATTCAAATTTAATAAAAAAAAAATGATTAAAAATAACTGACATTAAATATGAATATCAAGCATTAAAAATATGAACATACATATAAATAAGAAAAAAAATAATAATAAATAAAAAAATAACAAGGCAATTTTGATGTATGAAATATAGAAAAATTACAGTACTACTTAAAATAAATATATTATATATAAATATATAACATGAAAACAATCTTGACAATTGTTAATTTTATGTAATGTAGAGGATGTGTTAAAACAACAATTCCTATTTGTATCGCTCGAAAATTATTTTCTTAAAAATTGAGGCGTTGCTAACTTCCTTGATCGTAGAAGGTAAACTATTCCAAAAACGTACCGCAAATATGAAAAACTGAAGATATTGTGGTTCTTGATTTATAATAATTTAGTGTAAAAAAATGTAATTTAGTGTAAATGCCAAAAATATTGGAACTTTATCCATCTTTTATTATACGGATTGACTCAAAAACACTTTCGGAGTCGATTAAACGATGTCTGTCCGTCCGTCTGAGTGTTATGAATACAAAAGTTGGTCGTACCGGTGCACCGCGGTGTATTTTTTTGCGTGTCGGTAGAGTTGTCAGGAGTTATTATATACTTATAAAAAAGGATTGAGATATAATGCGCTTAATTGTTACAGGTACATTTACATAGGTATCTTTCAAAAACATTAATAGTCTGAATTAGAGTTATATAGTTTAAATACCTGACAAAATGGGAAACAATTTAAATAACAGGTATATGGTAAAAAACTATTGCGACATAGCCCTTTAAGATATGAGCAGGAATGCTTCACCTTTTAAAAGGGGTTAGGGTGTGGGTTTTTTATCCTTCTAAAAGTGGTAAAAAAAAAGATAAAAATTTTTAAATGGTAAAAAAAAACTATTGCGACATAGCCCTAAAAGGGGTTAGGGTGTGGGATTTTTATGCTTCTAAAAGTGGTAATAAAAGATAAAAATTTTTATTTTACATAATTGCAAGAGTATTTATAATAATGTTTCCACAATTATTATTCATTACAATTTGTGCAATGGCTAAGTACTGTTACAGAGATCTGGCAGATATTTGTTTTCAACGAAATGATGTAGACGATGTAATTTGCACATAGTGAGCAACGACTTCTTTAAGAATTGTAACATAGAAGACATTGAAATGCGACCAGCAAAACAATTGACGGATGTAGTGAAAGATCTCGAAGGCGCAAGCTGGAGAATATCAATGAAGAAATTTCTCAAAGAATTATTATGGATTCATTTTTGCACCAAATTCAACCAACTCAAAATAAAAAAAGAGGATTTTGAAAAGCATTCCTACACCAATTGAAGATAAGAAATTTATGCCGGAAGAAGCGTTCGCTCTATTTTTGGATTTGAAATTGACCAAAAATCAATATAAGGAATTGCGGAAGCGAACCAATAAAAGAATTGTGGGATTTTTCCAGAGTATCGAGATTTAGTTTCTGCCAAAAAAAAGAATGCTTACCTTCACAATCTGCTATTAGTGTCACTTCAAGTTCAGCAGAAGTAAAATTGCAAGATCTCCTTGAACATACTGCAGAACGATTGCTAAATACGCTTGATACTAATCATTTAAAAAAAATTGGTAATGGCAGCATTACTTCAATTTCTAAATGGGGGTGTGATGGATCCTCTGGTCAGAAACAATACAAGCAATTTAATGCCGAAAATTTATGGCATCTTTAGTTCCATTGCGCTTAACAAAAAGGTATAGCGTCTTAGAGCCGTCAACTAGTAGAGCAACAGAAATTGATATTTGGAAAAATGAAATTCCTTCTTCAACAAAGTATTGCAGACCAATAAAATTTGCATTCTAAATGGAAACCAAAGATGTCATAACTGAAGAAGTTCAAAAAATAAAAGATCAAATTAAGGAACTTCAACCAGTAATATTTAAATTTGATGACCAAGACATTGAAGTACATTTTAAAATGTGTCTCACAATGATTGATGGAAAAGTTGTACAAGCTTTAACTGGAACAAAGTCAACGTCAAGCTGCATTATATGCCAAAAGACATCAAGTCAATTAAGCCAATCCCCACCAGAAGACGATAGTTTTAAGGAAGCCTACGAATTTGGAATGTCCCCTCTTCATGCTAGAATACGTTTCATGGAGCATATTCGTAAATTGGGTTATGATTTGGAATTTGTTCCGTTAGGCGAAACAGTGAGAAAAACAAAGAAAATGAAGAAAAAAGAAAGCAAAAAAAAAATACAAATTCAACAAAAATATCTACAGCTAGGCCTCTAATCGACCAACCAAAACAAGGGAAAGGAAACGCAAATGATGGAAATACTGCAAGGAGATTTTTTCCGATCCGGAAACTGTAGCATCTATCACAGGTGTAGATCATGAATTAATAAGACGATTCAAAATCATATTACAAATTCTAGCTTGCAGCAGAAAGATAAATGCAAAAAAATTTGGAGAGTACGCCAATAAAACAGCTATACTTTATAATGAAAAATACTCTTGGAGATATATACCATCCACAGTTCATAAAATTTTGTACCATGGGGAACAAATAATTCAAAACAATATGTTACCAATAGGAGATCTATCTGAAGAAGCGCAAGAAAAAAGGAACAAGGACTACAGATTCTTTCGCGAGCACAACACAAGGAAAATGTCCAGATGTTGTACTAATGAAGACCTTATCACTATGTTGTTGTGCACTGCAGATCCATATATGTCCAACATTCGTCAAAAATGGAAAACTACTTCTATTGAATTAGACGAAGAAGCTAAACAACTTCTAGAAGATGAAAATCAAGGCTATTAAGAAGAAATTTTTACTAAAATTGGTTGATTTAAAGTACTTTTTCATTACACTAACAATAAGTTACACTTTTTTTTATATAGTTAAAAAATTTTCTTGATTTAAAAATTTATATATTTTGTAAATTTACAATAAAAATTGTTATATTTCATAAATTTACCATAAAAATTGATATAGAATTATTTAAAAAGAAAGTAAAAAAAATTTAACTAAAGCAAAAACATACGAGTTTTTCATTAAAACTTCTCTATCTTGAAGCAATATAAGGTAACTTTTACGTTCGCTGCTTAATAAATTATATTTTAACTCGGGATCTTTCAAAAAAAAAAAACAACCTTTGGCCCTTGGGCACATTAGGACTAAAAAGTTTACGGGGGCCAAAGTTTGACATTATCTGAAAAAATTAACTGAAAAAATTGTTAAAAAGTGTTAGTTGTAAAATTAACTGAAAAAATAAGACATATTAAAAAAAAAAACCTTTTTTTCGTATCACAACCTTCACTTTTGTACTAAAATTCAACTACAAATGAAAATGTATTTTAAACCCTCCGTAACTTTTTTTATTTTCGGTCAAGAATTACGTTTTATAACAAAACTTAAAGGCTAAAGTCTCACCTACCAAACAAAAAAAGCCGCATATCAAAATTCCAATACAATCAAAAGTTATAGATTTTTGACCGCATTCTCGTCAAATGGTCCACTGTGCGCCGGTGCAATATGATCTGACCAGGTAAGATTTTCGTTAAAAATAACACCCAGATTTTGATAATTTAAATAAATGTTTGGTTTTACATGTATTCTAGTTAATCTATTACGCACGAGAACGCACTTGATTTTTAGAGAGTTAATGCTAGGACTGTTTGCAACCACCTAATTTGAGACTCGTTTTAAATCATCATTCAGTTTTCTACTGCAGTCCTCACTTTTCCCTTTTTTGCTGCTAATGTACAGTTGTACATCATCTGCATACACTCTTACATTGCAGTGGATTAACTGTTTAGGGAGGTCAGTAGCATAAACTGAGAAAAGGAGGCGAACAAGAATAGAACCCTGTGAAACGGCTGTTGAAACATGAATAAACGCTGATGCTGTATTATTTATTTCTGTGCATTGAACGCGATTTACTAAATAAGATGTCATCAGTTGAACTGATGTTGGGGAAAAGTGGATCATTTTCTTAAGCTTTTGCAGGAGGACTGTGTGATCCACTGTGTCGAAAGCTTTCGAGTGATCAAACAGCACTAAATTATTATTGTTTAAGTATGATGTTATTTTAACCTCAAGGAGTCGTTCAAATGCCTTTGACAAAGATGGTAAAATAGCTTCCAACATTGGCGAAAAGTGCTCGTTGTGATTTAGTTGTTAAAAATGTGTGTTATATATATCAAAATTAAGTGGAGAAGCATTTTTAAAAAAGTAGGGTGGATACCATCAATACCAATTGCATTTGACTTCATCAACTTTATCGACGCATTCGAATGAGAAAAGGGTTTCGGGGGAACAGGTTGTAACGTCGCAAAATACAACGTACATAACTAACACGTATTACAACCACACAAAATAACAACTCCATACCATAATAATATATACGACACTAACTGATTACGACCACCCATACTTAACGTACATGACATCACCATACACATTAACAACACGAACACTGATTGAACCTATACCAACCAGACTACATTCAAGTACCATCTTTAATAATAATTATTGATTCTCATTCAGTCAACATATTAATTTAGATAACTAAGCAAGGTTGGTATAGGCAAAGTCAGTCAAGTCGAGTTAACGACAGGACTATGGGTTAAGTCTAGTTGGTTACAAGACCTTGTGTCGGAACAATCTGCCACCACGTAGATATGTGCAAAGACATATTTTGTACTGACGATCGACCTCGGTCGCCATCAATAACTTTTACTCCAGCAACTTCTCTTGATTGCTCTCGCTACTCCAGCAACTTCTGTTGACTGTTCTAGCTAATCCAGCAACTTCTGTTGACTGTTTTAGCTACTCCAGCAACTTCTGTTGACTGCTCTCGCTACTCCAGCAACCTTCGGTTGACTGCTCTCGCTAATTCTTCTCTTCTACTTCAAGGTCGGCGATTGCCATCAACCTACGTTATCATTACAACCGATGTTTATCGAGCAGCCAAACCAGCCGACAACTAAGCGAAGTAACCGAGCTACCATCACAACCGATCTATACCGAGCAGCCAAACCAGCCGACAGCTAAGAGAAGTAACCGAGCTACCATCACAACCGATCTGTACCGAGCAGCCAAGCCATCCGCTAAGCGAAGCAACCGAACTACCATCAAAACCGATCTGCACCGAGCAGCCAAACCAGCCGACAACTATGCGAAATGACCGAGCTACCATTACAACCGATCTGTACCGAGCAGCCAAACCAGCCAAAAACTAAGCGAAGTAACCGAGCTACCATCACAACCGATTTGTACCGAGCAGCCAAACCTGCCAACAACTAAGCGAAGTAACCGAGCTACCATCACCAACGATCTGTACCGAGCAGCCAAACTAGCCGACAACTAAGCTAAGTAACCGAGCTACCATCACAACCCATCTGTACCGAGCAGCCAAGCCAGCCGACAACTCAGCGAAGCAACCGAGCTACCATTACAACAGATCCGAGCAGCCAAGCCAGCAGACAACTAAGCGAAGCAACTAAGCTACCATCACAACCAACCATTACCGAACAGCCGAGCCAGCCGACTACGAAGCGAGGCAACCGATCTAAGATACAGCCGATTACACAGCCGATCTTCCGCTACAACCGACGGCTGCCGATTGAATAACCGACTTTCCAATACAACCGACTGCTACCGATTAAGCAGTCGACCTAACGATACAGCTGATTGCTACCGATTAAAGAGCCGACCTACCGATACAGCCGATCTGTGCCGATTAGATAACCGATTCACCAATATAACCGATTGCTACCAGCTAAGCAGCCGATCTACCGATAAAACAGATGGCTGCCAATTGAATAACCGAATTATCAATACAAACGATTGCTACCGGCTAAGCAGCCGATCTACCGATACAACCGACGGCAGCCGATTAAGTAATCGATTCACCAACACGACCGACTGCTACCAATTACGCAGCCGACTTACCGATACAATCAACTACAGCCGATATTGCTGATCCACGGATAAACGAACCATTTCGACCACCGATAAGAAGCCTAGAAGGTCCGAGTAAGAGACGAAGAGCCATTCGCCAGTGTGTCTTTATTTACAACATATATATTTATATATCAATTAAACAAGGAAACAACTGTCTTATTATTTAAGGTTTTGAGGGTCCTTGAATAGACCCTGGACACAACTGGCTACCCTAGCCGCAAAACAAAACACTCGTTACAAGTTATCGATATAGTTATTACAGTACGTGTGATCAGCTTGAGGCATAGGGATATCAATAAAATTCGCGTCAATTTCATTAGGAGTTGATGCTGAAACATCCGCTAAACTTTTAGTTTTGCCAACTCCAACTTCTCTTATGCGTAAAACTTTTCAGCATAGTATGTGGCCTTAGCCTTCCTAATGCGTTTATTATCTGTTTTCCTTACTGTGCGATATAATTCGTGTAGTTGATCTGATTTAAAACGCTTTCATCCGGGCAACTTTTTAAATTTTTCTTTCCACAAAAACCTAGGTTAGAAAATAGTCTGAATTTGTCGAACATTCAAAAATATTAGCCAAATCGATAAGGCCGTTTCCAAGTGATGAGCTTACCAACAAGCAACATTTCATATTTATTTGTAATAGATACGTTTGCGATAGTCCTGAATTATGTCGAACTCCATCTATGAGTATCTTTCTACAGAAATAGGGTGGTATGTAAGAGAGAGCTCTTTATAAGTCGAGTCAATACCAAAAAGAACACCTTCTCTCAAGTTACCTTGTTATTTATTTTATTTTCTAATCTCTTAGTGAGCTTTAACCTTATCCAACTCTGATGTTATTTTGTTTAATATCCATTGCCATTTGAAATAGAAAAATACAAAAAAGAAATAAAAAAAACAGACACCAAACTAACAAAAATGAAATATTTTTTAGTTGCAATATGATAATTGCACCTGACACAGTCTATAAGACATGTGAAGCCTCTCTTTGGGGAACATTTAAACATGCATGCAAGTGCATGAGAATGTAGATGTGTGTATGTGTGCATATTTGTTTCACACAATTCATGCTGCAACAGAACACATGAATTATTTTACCATGCACTTGTACCAAAAACTACATTACAATTTGGCACTTGTCCCAGAAATTATGCAAATTTAATTTTTTTTTTTTTAACTTTTGTTATAATGAATGAATAAATGAATGTTTATTTGTATGTACCAAGTACAGATGATACTCGTATGATGTGTACAAATTCATGTACTAGATGAAAGTTAACATTTGTACTTAACTACTTACCTTAAAGGTTAGATAACCATATTTCTATTACACTTGCTTTCAGTTGGTATATTTCATAATCAACTGGGAAGTTTTCCCTAAACCTCACATGCATACGAAGCATGAAAAACAGACGGACAGATAGATAGGCAGACAGACACAAACAGTTTCATGTTAAATTATGATAATCACTTAAATTAGAGTGAAAACAATATGTAAAATGTTCATTTGTACCAAGTAACTGTACAATATCATATACGCGTATGTATGTGTGTGTAGAAATGTACATGCGTGTGTGTTTGTATGTTGGTATTTATGTTTATGGCAACATTTTCATTTTCCTTAAGTATCTTTAAGTAAAAAAGATGTTCGTTCATAAGTTTTTCTTCTTGTTCTTAAGTAGAAGTAAAGTGCCCTGTGGCGCATACATGGATATATTAATGAAATGAAACTGCTTGGTAATTTGGTAGGGGCTTAAAGTGTCTGCTTTTTCGAGTTTTGCTTTTTGGGATGATTTTTTTATTATATATAACGAAATAACAACAATTTAACTACTTACTAATATATATTAAATGTTTAAAAAGCTTATATTTTTATTATCTTTATTTAAAAAATCCGTCACGAAGTAGCCGTCATAATCTAATAGTTTTGTAAACTTGCTTGCTGGCGATTATAATATAACAAATTTTGAAATTATTATCTCCTTAGAATGCTAAAATAATCTATCTTTAAATCAAATAGAAAAAGCTTAAATTTTTTTAACAAACAAATAAGAAGCTTATAGACGGCCAAGACCCACAAAGTGTTCTAGAAATCTTAGAGACACACCAAAGAAAAAAGCAATATTTGCTTTATATTTATTTATTACTAAAATCAATATACTTAATATGAAAAGATGTTTAGTGGGAAATTTAAGCCTGTTTAACTGTGTACAGGCTATAAAAACTTGGAGCAATCGTTGATAAGGCAGCTCTCATCTAGTCATTGATTACCCTCAGGCATTCTCTTTCTTTCGATTTAATACCAGTGAGAATTGAAAATCCGAATTTGCATAAGTCGATTGTGGCAAAACGTAACGGATTTTCAACAACACGCTTTGAAAGCTGTGGATACTCATTTTTTATATGCAGCCAAAAATGTGCTACTTCAGAAAATTTTATGTCCGATCACTTTTTAACTCCATGAATTTTTCCTGATCGTTAATTGGCAAGTGGCCAAGGAGAATGTTATCCGAGAATGGATTTCGTACCCAGTCCATAGACTGCAGGTGACACATAAGAAACTAACAGTTCATTTTTTTCCCCAATAGTGTTTCATTATCAAAGTGTTTCATTATCAAAGCCTGCAGTTTTTTTTTTTTTTTTTTGAATCGGCAGCCATGACATTAACTGCGTGGCTGATCCATAACACCAACTTAGCGCAAAAGCTTTAAATTTTGTCCGAAGACGTTAAAATATTAGAATTCCAGCCTTGCATTTTTCTACTGAGCTCATTTAAATGAGCGAAGATATCCGCCAAATATGCAAGTTTCACTACCCATTCATCTTTTTCAAACCCAGAAACAAAATCTGAACCCTGGGACTTTAAAAACATAAGGGTCTCATTTTTTAGCTCGTAAATCCGAGATAGCACTTTTCCGCGAGAAAGCCATCGTACTTCTAGATGAAACAGAACTGAGTGGTGATCTGCTCCCATTTCCTGACACACTGCATTAAACAGACGAGAAATTAGCGGTAGCGACTGGATGTAATTGACAATAATAAAAACTTCTTGTAGGACAGACAACAATTCATCAGGCAGACACTTCGTCATCAGTGCTTTCCTGTACAAAAATGAAAGTTCATTTTTTAATATTGCGGTTTTTTCAGAAGCCCTGGTTACAAATCGCTAATTTTTCCCATCATAGCTGCTGATTCGTCCGTACAAATGCTTATGCTGTTGTGCCATTCAAAATTATAGTCACTGCAGTACTGGTCTGTTACTTTGAATATTTCTTCTCCTGTGGTATAGCATCCGTCACTGTACCTCACATTTGAGATGAGATGCGCGTGACCACTGATATCAGTAGACTCGTCGACTTATAGCGCAAAACTCCACGTCTTAATTTTTCAATTAACGTTGATTCAGTGTCGCTAGCAGCACTTCGATTTCTTTAGCGACTGCTTGGCTAATCATAATCTTGACAGATATAATTAGAGTTTCAGCAAGAGAATGAGGCTTCTTGGATTTAATTAGCGATCACGTAGCTTGCTTTTTGCGCGTTGTCTGATGTTTTGAAAGACGAGCTCATGAGAGTTACCTGTTTCTTAGACTGGTCTTTCAAACATTAAAAAAAGGGATTTGTCTTTTTTAGCTATCGATGGCTGTTTAGTAATTAAATATCGTAAAAGTTTACACCACTGATTTGTTGCCAAAAGTTTCTGCACAAAAATTTTGGAATTGGGCCCGGTTCGTCTCCACAATATATAAAGCCATAACTTACATAGCTCTCATCATATTTTCGTTAAACAAGCTTAGGTTTTTTCCACGTTAACTCTGCTTCTTCTTGGAAATCATTAGTTTCACTTGACAAACTTGCACGTTTAAAAAATGTATCCATTATATACTTGTTTGTTATTAAAAGGTCTATTATGCTCTCGACGACACAATCACAAACAGGCAAATAATGATTTGTTTAACGGCTACTCAGCATTATGCTGACGTCAGAGTGCGCGCTAAAAGCTATAATATGATATGGCGCTAAATGCGCTACAAATCAATTCTTGCGTGTTCTTTTATGTTTGCTCAAAAGAGATGTCAGAGTAAAAGCAAAAAGAAAAGCTAGTTTAACCTACAAAGCAGGTCGTGTAATACGGTTTGTAGCATGTTTAGCTTTGTATTTCTCTTTGTTTTGTTCTTTTGTGTTGTGTTGGTTTTTCTTTTATTGAATTTTATATATCTTTAATACGGTACTTCCCAACTTTTTAATTGTGCATTTTATGTTATTATGCTATTAACAATAAATTAATATTAAAAAAACCTCAATTTAAAATGGAAACTGATATAGAAAATTCATAACAGAAGTTTTTGGGACCAAACAAATCATTCCGCGATACACCAACTGATAATCACGGTACATAAGTATGCGGCGGCACATGATGTGCAGAAAAATGTCCTATAACATGCGTTTTGTGATGGGGTCTCAGGTCAAACTAATTGGATATATGTAGAAAATAAGCATAAACCGAATTTGATTAAACCATCAATAATAAATGCACAGGCGATTAATTGTGATTGGCTGAAATTGATTAGCATACCTTTAGCCTCTTATAAAATAATTTATTGTAAATATTTAATTTAGTTCAATTTAATATATTTTTAACACAAATTATACATAAATTTTATTATTCGGCACTTCTACTCCATATGGTCTATAATTATGCCAAATTTCACACTCCACCGTGTGCGCATTTTGCTTAAAAATCGGTCGAAAGATTTAACTTCACGTATTAATATATAGATTTTTTTTACACGACTCTGTGATCAGGGTATAATGAGTTTGAGCTGATGCTTGTAACTGTCAAAAATATTAGAATCACTTTCTGAACCGATTTTGCTATGTCCCATCATCCGTCTCTTTATCTGTATATTTTGATGAAATTTGGTATTTGAAATTTTACATTAAAACCTAGCCCCTAAACATATAACCACCCTGGGATCGTCTTAAATCGCCGATATCGGTCAAATTTGGTTTGTGTATGTTTATTTTTCTCATAATCTTTAGTCCAAAACTGAATTCAATAAATAATTAATAAATACCATCCACACCATTGTGCAGGGGGTATATATGAGTTTGTAATTCCGTTTGTAACGTAACGAAAAATAAATTTGCGACCCCATACGTCCATAAGATATATGTACGTCTGTAAACCTGTTCGTCTGTCTGTCTGTCTGTTGAAATCACGCTCATTCACAAAATAAACCATTTGCCCGGAAAAGCTTGGAACATTATTGTTTATCATTATTTCGAGCAGGTTGGCATTAAAAATGGAGTATATCGGGCGTTGTTCCACCAAGATATAGCCTAAAATATGGAGACACCTCTAAAAAGGTGCTAAAAATTCAGTGAGCTTGTTATAATAATTTACATTTGTTATAAATAGTGCACTAAATCCATATATTAATGTAAATGCAAACCCAAGGTAGATGGTGTCAAAATGTTTGACATGCTAGTCATAGTCCCGATATAAAGCCGCTTCCCGATTTTCACTTAAATCTATAAAAAAAACCAAAAATAATGCTAAATTTTTTTCAAATTTGGTTTATTTTTGTTTAAACGAAAAATAACTGATATTAGTCCCCAATAATAATAATAATATCCGATATAAAATAAATGGATATCTGTTGGTGCCTTGTTCTAAAGTATAAATAAGACAAAAATATGACATTGGGGCAGATGTATTACACATAATTTTTTTTTTTAATTAAAATCAAACTCATAATATTTAAAACAAAATATAATTTGTCATATATTTGAAATATTATCTATAATATTGATAGGCTAGGCGATTTCTTGTGACCGATGTTTTTTTCTACCGTTTTATCCCGATTTTGACCAAACGTATATTATTTGAGAGGTATTTATTTTTAGCCGTTTTTCAGATTTACAGATTTTTAAATTTTTTCCTTTATTTTGAGTAAATTGCATTTAAAGTTGCTGCTAACACATACATAAAATTATTCGTGTGCTATGTGTGTATTATTAAATTTGTTAATGTGTTTGTTAATGAGTTTGTTATCTTCACTCACAATAATAATAAACCATAAAAGTGTTGGTTTGTGAATTGGCTAAGTTGAAAAATAAAGCTACCTAGAAATTGCACTTGAATTTCGAGCGCTGGAATCTGCTAGTATCCATAAATGCCCATAGCAAATTTTTGGGTTCAGATCTGTCGAGGATAAGGTAACTCCGTTTTGCTGCTATATCTTAAACACTTCTTAAAAATATGGGCGGAATGCTTGATCTCGTAAAAATTATATTTTTATATATTAAGATATATTGTTTTGTTCTTATTTCTCTCTATAAAAGTATGTTTTCAACTTCAAAGAAAAGAATAGCACCCCAAATCAGGGCACTACCTCCACCTAGCGAAATAATACCTCAGAACCTCCCTTCCTTTCTCAAATAGTGTTGATGATTTTTTTTTTTGTTCACTATATGTGAAAGAAAGGGCTTATTTCTCGCTCAAATTTGGGTAAAGTAGCCCAGCCCTTGAAATTCGAGTGCAAATTCTAGGACATTTCAGTTTTTCATTCCATTTATTTCTTTCAGCGTTTTTTAATCTATTTTTGAATTCATTAAATTTATTTCATTAAAAATATTTGTTGAAACACAGAAATAAGAGCCTAAAGGCTTTGAACACCTTGTATGCCACTTAAAGGTATGCTTATTTTAGGCAATTCACAACTCAACGTTATTGTTTTATGTCCAAAATTATTCTTCAATTCACCACAGGGTTTTTCATATTAACAATAAATATACACAGCATTGTATAATTTTATGTATGTGTTAGTAGCAACTTTAAATGAATACTACTCCAAAATAAAAATATTCTAGACGTTGCAAATCTGTAAATCTGGTGGACAGCTAAAAATAAATACCTTTCAAATGGGGTATGTTTGGTCAAAATCGGTTTGAAACTGCCAAAGTTGCAGCGGTCACAAGAAATCGCCTTGCCTATTAATATTATAGATACCGCAGATATAAATTAAGGCTAAAGGTATACTTCTCCCGCTAGTTTTTAAGCCTTGTGTAGCAATTTCTGTGACATGAAATAACAGTCTTAACAGAAAAACTTTACTTTCCCATTATTATATAATACAGGAAACAAAAGGAGAGGGGAAGGAGGTTAAGCCCAAATGAAAAACAAACAAAGAAAGTTCCATATTCTCGCAAACTTTAGATGTCACACTCAAATGTTATAGTTGCTGCAGTAGAACTGACTGAACGTATACAGTTTCCACTTGTTTTCCGACTTCTAGTTTTTGTTGTTTTTTTTTTGTCTTCTCGTATTTTCTCAAAATTTATGTTAATTTAAAAATCCTCTGTTTAACAAAAAAAAAGAAAAAACGACAAAATATTTTACAAGAACAAAAATTCTAAAAGTATGAACTTCTCAAGTTCATACAATTGATGCTGCTGCCGTTGCATCTGTAAGTACCAACTAAACCTCAACGAAACCAAATAAAACGACTTTACCAGGCCATGAATTTTCTACTTAAATTCATGTTGCGGATATTTTATTATTACCTTTACCCAACTTTCAGTTACAACAACTGCTGCTTACCATATATAACAAACATAGTCACAATTACTACTGCAACAATGTCATTTTATATTTCCATTCAATTTAATAGTTTTTTTCCCTTAATTTTGGTAGGAACATGAGCAAAATATTTCTAGTTTAAAATTAATTTAAATAATTAAATTTAACTGTTATTACTCGAGTGTATATGAACAGTTTGTAGCCGGAAGCAACAATATAAAATACAAACGTAATTTTAGTGAAAATAAATCAAAGATTATGCCGGATGTAACACAACCAGGCAGAAAGTAAAACTTTTAATTTAAGAGAGCTTTGGCAATACCGATCCGAGCTTGTGCATTGACAATAGTAAAATAGTACCACAGATCTAGGCTTGGCATTTTGAACATTGACAAAGTGGTTTGCCAGGTCCAAAATAAGTAGTAACAAATCCATTTTGTTAGAAACGTAATAAAACGTAAAAAGTTCATAGAATAAATTCAAAAATTTGAAATATTTTTAAAATTTTTTCACATAAATTTTTAAAATTTTCGTTACATTTCGTTTTATAGTCTCCATTGTGATTAATGATTAAGGTATGAGCCTCTAAAAGATGCATTAACAATCTGAATTGACCGTTCTACGGTACTTTACTGATGCAGTTGCCACAAGTTTTTTCAAAGAAATAGGCGCCCATTTTCGAGTTCATATTCGTCTCATGATTCGTTAGAATTGTCAGAATTTAGCATACAACTTGCACCCATCGACACGGGTATTTTTATAAAGCGGTAAAAATGTTTGAAACTAAAACTAATCTCGAATTAAACTGCTTTTAGCGAGCGTTTATTCACTGCGAAAATATATTAATTAATTAAAATTTAAATGTATAAAGAATAAACAAGTAAGAAAATTATAGTCGGTCTAGACGGACTATATGATACCCTATACCATGCGTTTATAGACCCTATCTCATAGGCCCAACTAACTGGACATAGAAAATAAGCATAAACCAAATTTGAGTGGGATTTTTTTAATTTTTTTGGCTGCAGATATGAAAAACTTCATATCGGATGCTATATCTATATGGGAACTAGGCCCCAAAAATGGACCGATCCTGACTATGTTTGGTAAAGTCTCTTGAATTTTGTATTTTGCAAAAAGATTTTGAAGCGAAATAAATTTTGTGTAATTTTGTGGCTCCCATACTATTAATGTTAAAAATGTAAATTCATTCCGAAATTTAAAAAAAAAATTTATTAAAAAAGGTCCAAATTTTCCGAAAATATCCTACTTAATAGAGCATAACTCCTGCCAGTCAAAAGCAGTCAGAAAAAATCTTGCACTCTTCTATAGTCCAAACCCTCCCCTATACTACTATAAACCAGAACAATTTTTCTGACCCAAGGTTAGATATTTTCTGCAAAATTTATGAATACAAAAGTAGTCCACTATGTGGTTAGGATATATTAAGTTTGAGGTGATGTTTGTAACTGCCAAAAATATTGGACATTTATCCATCTTTTATTATACGGATCGACTCAAAAACACTTTCTGAATCGATTAAACGATGTCCGTCCGTCCGTCTGAGTGTTATGAATACAAAAGTTGGTCGTACCGGTGTACCGCGGTGTATTTTTTTGTGTGTCGGTAGAGTTGTCAGGAGTTGTTATAAACTTATAAAAAAGGGTTGAGATATAATGCGCTTAATTGTTACAGGTACATTTACATAGGTATCTTTCAAAAACATTAATAGTCTGAATTAGAGTTATATAGTTTAAATACCTGACAAAATGGGAAACAATTTAAATAACAGGTAAATGGTAAAAAAAAAACCATTGCGACATAGCCCTTTAAGATAAGAGCAGGTATGCTTCACCTTTCAAAAGGGGTTAGGGTGTGGGTTTTTTATGCTTCTAAAAGTGGTAATAAAAGATAAAAATTTGTAAATGGTAAAAAAAAAAAATTATTGCGACATAGCCCTTTAAGATATGAGCAGGTATGCTTCAACTTTTAAAAGGGGTTAGGGTGTGGGTTTTTATGCTTCTAAA
Organism: Cordilura impudica; assembly: GCA_963682025.1. NCBI lineage: Eukaryota > Metazoa > Arthropoda > Insecta > Diptera > Scathophagidae > Cordilura > Cordilura impudica. The sequence goes on from OY821517.1 coordinate 291,591,621, forward strand.
AGTGCTAATAAAAGATAAAAATTTGTAAATGGTAAAAAAAAATTTATTGCGACATAGCCCTTTAAGATATGAGCAGGTATGCTTCCCCTTTTAAAAGGGGTTAGGGTGTGGGTTTTTTATGCTTCTAAAAGTGGTAATAACAGATACAAATTATTATTTAACATAATTTCAAGAAAGAGTGTTTATAATAATGTTTCCACAATTATTATTCATTACAATTTGTGCAATGGCTAAGTACTGTTACAGAGATCTGGCAGATATTTATTTTCAACGAAATGATGTAGACGATGTAATTTTGCACATAGTGAGCAACGACTTCTTTAAGAATTGTAACCTAGAAGACATTGCAATGCACAAAGGAAAAATTACTAATTTTGCATCGAATTTGAAAAGACGGTACATTGAATGCTCTCATAGCAAGGCAAAGATGTACAAACGTTACCAACACTGGTTAATAAAGGAACTTATTTTTGAGAGTGCATCTACAACTGCCAACGAAAGTCGAAAAAAGGGTCGACCAGCAAAACCAATTGACGGATGTAGTGAAAGATCTCGAAGGCGCAAGCTGGAGAATATCAATGAACAAATTTCTCAAAGAATTATTAAGGATTCATTTTTGCACCAAATTCAGCCAACCCAAAATAAAAAAAAAATAAAATTAAAATAATTGAAAAAATAGTAGAAGCGAGCCCAAGGCGCACAAAGAGGATTTTGAGAAACATTCCTACACCAATTTTTGGATTTGAAATTGACCAAAAATCAATATAAGGAATTGCGGAAGCGAACCAATGAAAAGAATTGTGGGATTTTTCCAGAGCATCGAGATTTAGTTTCTGCCAAAAAAGAATGCTTACCTTCACAATCTGCTATTAGTGTCACTTCAACATCAGCAGAAATAAAATTGCAAGATCTCCTTGAACATACTGCAGAACGATTGCTAAATACGCTTGATACTGATTCATTGATAATGTCAGCATTACTTTAATTTCTAAATGGGAATGTGATGGATCCTCTGGTCAGAAACAATACAAGCAATTTAATGCCGAAAATTCATCAGATGCTAATTTATTTATGGTATCTTTCGTTCCATTGCGCTTAACAAAAAGGTATAACGTCTTAGAGCCGTCAACTAGTAGAGCAACAGAAATTGATAAATGGAAAAACGAAATTCCTTCTTCAACAAAGTATTGCAGACCAATTAAATTTACATTCAAAAAGGAAACCAAAGATGTCATAACTGAAGAAGTTCAAAAAATAAAAGATCAAATTAAGGAACTTTAACCAGTAATATTTAAATTTGATGACCAAGACATTGAAGTACATTTTAAAATGTGTCTCACAATGATTGATGGAAAAGTTGCACAAGCTTTAACTGGAACAAAGCCAACGTCAAGCTGCATTATATGCCAAAAGACATCAAGTCAATTAAGCCAACCCCCACCAGAAGACGATAGTTTTAAGGAAGCCTACGAATTTGGAATGTCCCCTCTTCATGCTAGAATACGTTTCATGGAGCATATTCTTAAATTGGGTTATGATTTGAAATTTGGTCCGTTAGGCGAAACAGTGAGAAAAAACAAAGAAAATGAAGAAAAAAGAAAGCAAAAAAAAAAACAAATTCAACAAAAATATCTACAGCTAGGCCTCGTAATCGATCAACCAAAACAAGGGGAAGGAAACACAAATGATGGAAATACTGCAAGGAGATTTTTTTCTGATCCGGAAACTGCAGCATCTATCACAGGTGTAGATCGTGAATTAATAAGACGATTCAAAATCATATTATAAGTTCTAGCATGCAGCAAAAAGATAAATGCAAAAAAATTTGGAGAGTACGCCAATAAAACAGCTATACTTTATAATGAAAAATACTCCTGGAGATATATGCCATCCACAGTTCATAAAATTTTGTACCATGGGGAACAAATAATTCAAAACAATATGTTACCAATAGGAGATCTATCTGAAGAAGCGCAAGAAAAAAGGAACAAAGACTACAGATTCTTTCGCGAGCACAACACAAGGAAAATGTCCAGATGTTGTACTAATGAAGACCTTATCACTATTTTGTTGTGCACTTCAGATCCATATATGTCCAACATTCGTCAAAAATGGAAAACTACCTCTGACAATAATAGATTTTTGCTCGGGGATTCTGTTTGATTTAAATAACGAATCTTATGTATTTGGTGAGGCTGTCAACGTTGATTTTCTCTTTTCAAAATTATTAAAATATTTGCACCAGAGTTTGCAATTTTTCTGCACAGCTTTATTACCTTTTGTCTGATATTATATCGAATTTGTATGATTTAAACAAATATTAACAGGTTATAATTTAAAGGTATTGTTGTAAACTTTATTTCGGATAAATATTATAAATCAACTAAAAAAAAATATAGACCAAACTTCAACTCGTTTGGTGCGGAAACTTTTTTGATAGCAGCAAAAAAGTAAGACTGCCTTTATAAATATTTTTTATGGCTTTTATGGTGAGGGCATGTTAAATTTGATATTTGCAAAAAAAAAATCAAAAAGTCATAACCCTAATATACACATGATGATTTTGAAAAAAAATTAGATGAGCAGGAACAGTCCAAGCGTCGCACAGTGGCTGAAAATCATTTTTCATTGGCCAAAATTCTGTAACTTTTGAACCGATCAAAATATTTTAGTACTGTTTTTTTTAATAGATAGATAGATAGTTGATCTTGACTCAGTGTGAATTTCATTTAAATTGATTGAGTACTTTTTAAGGAATTCTAGGTCAAAGTTTAACTTTTGATTTTTTTTTAACTTTTAGCGTGATATATGTTTTTTTTTTATTTATTTTTATTTATTAGAAAGTGTCATATTTGGAGTTAAATAATTATTATAAACATTTTTTGTAATAATGAAATTTTTTTAATGCTTACACTCAAAAAAATTTTTACACTCAAAAAAATTTTTACACGCAACAAAATAGTAAAATTCACTAGAAATTTAACTAGTATTACTAAAAAATTAAAAATGTTTGCTATCAAATTTGCAATTTGCTTACACTCAAGGAATATTATTATTACTACAGAAAAATTTATTAGTGTTTGCTGCCTAATTTGTTACACTAGCTAAATAAATCTGCTAAACATTAGCGCAATGATTCTAATTTTTTTTTTAATTTTGATATGAAAATATGGGTTCTTATTTTTTGAATCTTTCTTATCTATTAAAACATTGCATTCATATGTGGGAAACCTTTTAAGAATAAAAACTGCAATAGATTTAAATAGCATTTGTAACAATGGTAGGTTCTGTTTATTATTATTTTTTACTAATACTATGTTTTTCGTACTTAAATAACAATGAAAGGCAATTATAATTATTATTCATTAGACTCAAATATTGATTGCAAATATTCCATATTTTGTTCTGTGCTATTTCTGTTCTTTAGTAGTTTTTTGGCTTCTTCATCTAAATCCCGATGTTCCACTTTCCATTGATTTCGAATACTGGAGATGAACGGATCTGACGTTGCCAATAATATATTAAATAGATCTTCATTTGTGGAATTTCGTGACATTTTTCTAGTATTGTGCTGTCTATAAAATCTGTAATCCTTGTTCCTTTTTTCCTGAGCCTCCTCTGATAGATCTCCAAGTGGCACCAAATGATATTTAATGACATCTTCTCCATGATAAAGGATTTTGTGGACTGTTGCAGACATATTTCTCCATGGGTAGTTGGTTGTATATATTTTTGCAGTTTCCTTAGCATAATCTCCAAATTTTCTAGAGTCAATTTCTTCATTGCACGCAAGTACTTCTAGGATTATTTTAAATCTGAAAATAAGGTTTAAATCCACTCCTGTTATTTCAGATGCTGTTTCTGGATCTGAAAAGAATCTTCTTGCGGTATTGCCATCATTTGTATTGCCTGACCCTTGTTTTGGCTGATCTATAATCAATCCAAATTTGCGATATTCATCTTGAACATGTTTCTTTTTTGAACTTCTTAACTCTTTGTTGGTTTCGTTGTTTCTTATTGATCCTGAAGGCCCGAAATCCAAATCATAACTGATTTTTAGTATGTGTTCCATAAGTCGTATTCTTGCATGTAGTGGTGATAATCCAAATTCGAAGGCATCGGTATTATCGAATGATTTTGTCGGGACTTGGTTTAATTGGCTTGATGTTGCTTGGCATATAATGCAGCTGGATGCAGCCTTCGTGTTAGTCAAAGCCTGACCTACTTTTCCATCTATCATTGTCAGCACTAATTGGTAGCTTACTTCAATTTGCTGCCCATCTAACTGTAATTGTAATGGCTGTAGTGTTGCTATTTGGGCCTTGATATCACTAACTTCTTTGTTAATGGCATCATGACTTTCTTTTTTGAATTCAAATTTGATTGGCCAGCAGTATTTCGTAGAAGATGGTGTCTCATTTTTCCAAATATCCATTGTTTGCGTTGTACTACTCGAAGGCTCCGAATCTTCCAAAATCTTTTTCAATCGCAATGGTACAAATGATACCATGAACATATCTGAGTCCGAAATATTTTCACATACAACTTGTTTGTATTGTTTTTGTCCCGAAGAACCATCACATCCCCATTTACAAAATAGAATTAACTTTGTGTTTCCATATTTATTTAACTCAGTTCCTGTTATTGATTGTAGCAAGCGTTTGGCTGTGTGATCAAGTAAAGATTGTAGTTGTACTTCTGCCGAAATTGGTGTGATTGTAATAGTGTCCTTTGATGGCAAACAGTCTATTTTAGCAGCTGTTATGTGATGATATGCTGGATACATATTTGAGCCTTTTTCAATCGCACGCAATCTGAGCTGAATATATTGGTGTTTTGTTAATTTCAAATCCAGAAATAATGCTAATGCCTCCTCATTTGTGAACTGTTTTGCATCGCTCGGAGTTGGTATACTTTTAAGAATTCGCTTTGTTCTCACTGGACTAGCATTACAAGTTTTTTCAATGATATCCACTTTTGTTAATTGGTTTTGTGCTCGTAATTGATGTAGAAAAGATTCTTTTATATTTGTAGAACCAATTTCCTCGTTAAAATTTTTAAGTTTCCGCCTCTTAGATCTATCGCTGCAGTTGTCCAATGATTTGCGTGGTCTTCCAGCCTTATCTAGCTTTGCTGTTTCTCCACCAACATTAAGTTGGCCTTCTAACCAGTTTGCACTTTTATTATAAAACTTTTGTTTACAGTAGTTAACTTCTTTCAATCGTTTTTTTAGTACTTTGACGAAATTAGATAATTGCTCTTGTATTTCGGTACTAGACGAATTTAAGTTTAATTTTATTTTAACGTAACTAAGAACATCTTCCTGGTTTTTGTTTCGAAAATACTCTTCGGCCAGTTCTTTATAACTAAAGTTCTCCATATTTTTCTCAATATTTTTATTTGCGTCTGTTATCACTTTTTTATCACTTTTTATCACTTGCGAATATACGTCCGTACACTTGAAGTATTAACTTATTATTGAGTAATCCCTTATAGAATCCGTCATTTTATACATTTTTAGGTACATGTTATTCACACATTGATCTTTAATTTCATAGCAGGTAGTACTTAAATTGAACAAAACTGCTAATTAGTTTCTCGCCAATATGGGGTGGTTTTTTATCTTTAGTGGTTTAGTGCCGCGATTATTGACAAACTTATAAAATTGTTTATGACTTTGGTTGACCCTTAAATTTGACAACAGGTAAATTAAGAAAGAGATCATTTGTTTACTGTAGAACCTATTGTGATCATTTTATGACTTATTTTTTTGCTGATCAAAACAAAGCCAATAAACCCTTTCGCAGGTATTTTATTTAATTATTTTACTTTTACGTAGTCTAAAGTAAAAAAACAAAATTTTTTTTAGAGTAATTTTTTTAGAGTAATTTCATTAAAATGAAAAAAGTGTTCTACCGGGGGCTCGTGGGGGGTGCAAAAGTATATATAGGGTTAAACAGGATACATTCGCCTTTCTCCGGGTGGTATACGTTTCTTGTTCCCTTACTTCCTTTAGAAGTTCTATTCCACTAAAGTTTAAATTTGAGAAAAATATAGTGGTTTCATAAATATTTCATAACGCCCCTAATATCAAACGTTAGAACTGTGACTACTTACAAAAACTAAAGACTATAATCCTACTAACATTATAAAAAAGACCGCAGGCCAATATCGATGATAGCTTGCGAGTAGTAACCATTTATTTTTGATAAAAAACAAAAAAAAAACACCTTTTGCTGAATTAAAAAAAACAGTTGAGTTTGACAGCATGCCACGCCCACAATTATCAATAGTTTAACCTAATTTTTTGGCTACCTTAATCTGGATATATAAGCTACAAAAAGGAGTAAAAATTTTAAAAATCGATGACAAAAAAAAATTTGACTTTTGGCCAATGAAATCAAAATTTGAGCCACAGTGCGTCGTTGCTTATAAAGGGTCCACCAAATAACTTTTTTTTTTGAAAATGCTATAAAAAAAAAACTACTGAATATTATCTCAAATTTCTTTTTTTATTTGAAAGTACAATCCTTCCGGTTAATAATGGAAAATAACTTCATTCAAATGGCTGCCTCGGCTGACCATGCAGTAGCCTGCATGATCGGTACAATTTTTAAGCACATTATCGATTGTGTGCAGCTGTATTTCATCAATGACTTCACGAATATTGTCCTTAAAAGCGTCAATTGTCTCTGGCTTGTTGGCGTAACACTTATCTTTGAGGGCACCCCACAAATAACAGTCCAATGGTGTCAAATCGCAGCTCCGAGGTAGCCAAACGACATCAGCTCTACGGCTGATAATGCGATCTTCAAAAACAGGGCGCAAAACATCGAGTGTAGCTTCGGCTGTGTGGCACGTAGCGCCGCACTGTGGTCAATATTTTGAGATAGCGGCCAAAACTCCTTTTGGTTTTTGTACTCCGATTTTAATGCTATTAGACTCATATGAAAGTAGACAGTAGTAAACCTCGGGAGCCAAAAAATTAGAACTCTATTTCAACTATTTCACTGAGAACAGGGTGGTCCAAAATGGGCTTTTTCAGAATTTAGTAAATTTATGATATTTTTAGTTAATTTTTAAAGTTTAAATGATCATAACTTTTTTGTTTTTCAAGATTTTTGGACGAAATAAATTTTGTGTTGTAACTTAACTTATTTCCTATTACTGGTAAAAAAAATGAAGCTCTACTGTTTTCAGAACAATTCAAATTTTTTTTTAAAGAGCTCAAATTTCTCGGAAATTTCCTACTTCATAGAGCACAACTCCTGTGAGTCAAGCTGAGTCAAAACACAAATTTACTATTTTGTAGTCCTAACTCTCCCCTACATTCCTATATATACATGTCCATGCATCGGGACTGCACTTTTTGAGCTACAGCAATTTTTCTGACCCAAGGTAAGATATTCGGTACAAATGCACGTCATATTTTTTGAGAAGTTATTTGTATGTGAAAGTGGCTATTATGCATATATTTTGATAAAATTTTGTACAAGAGTTCTTATTGACCCAAAAAATAATTCTGTTGAAATTAGGAGAAGTTGGCCCATATTTGGACCTAGTCCACATAGAAGGGTGTATCAAAATTTTGACAAAAATGACAATAGAACTCTCAAATTATGTGGTATCTGGCAATTCATTTGGAAAAGGTAAAAAAGATTTTATTGCCATCTAATATTACACAACTTAAATACGTGAAAATTGCAAATAAATTTAAAACCAATGGAAATAACTGGTTAAACCAACCACCTGTTATATTATGTTTCAAAGAGGTAAAAAAGATCATGTTGAAACTTCGAGCAATAGTATATTAATCCATGCATTCATTTTTTTTTCTTCATTATTGTTTAAACAATGGCTAAATTCAGTTATAGTGTTCTATCTGATATATATTTTGAACGGAAAGATGAAAACGACATTATTTTACATATAATGAATAATCCATTCTTCAAAATATGCGACAAACAAGAAATTAAAATTCATAACTTAAAAATAAAAAAATTTTTAAATACTTTAAGAAAACGGTACAATCAATGTTCCAGAAACAAGAAATTGTTTTACTCACGCAACCAAGAATGGCTAAGAAATAAACTTATTTTTAAAAAGCCATCAGTAACTACCACGGAAACTGGAAAAGGTGGTCGACCAGCAAAGCCAATTGATAATTGTAGTGAAAGATCACGAAGACGCAAGCTTAAACATATCAATGAAGAAGTTTCTTGTAGCATCATAAAGGATTCATTTCTGCATCAAATTCAACCATCGAAACCTAAAAAGGGTAAAATTGTTATCATTGAAAAAATAGTGTAAGCAAGCGCCAGACGCACAAAAAGGATTTTAGAAAGTATGCCGACACCAACTGAAGAAAATAATTTTTCCGATCCAGAAACTGCAGCTTCTATAACTGGAGTAGATTATGATTTAATACAACGATTCCAAATCATATTACAAGTTATAGCATGTAGCAAAAAGATAGATGCAAAAAAATTTGGTCAGTATGCTAATGAGACAGCAACCCTTTATAACCAAAAATATTCTTGGAGACATATGCCAACCACAGTTCACAAAATTTTGTTCCATGGGGAACAAATAATTCAGCTTCCAATTGGAGATCTCTCAGAAGAAGCCCAAGAAAAAAGGAACAAAGACTGCAGATTCTTTCGCGAGCACAATACAAGAAAAATTTCCAGATATTGTACTAATGAAGATCTTATTAATATTTTGTTGTGCACATCAGACCCATATATGTCCAGTATTCGACAAAAATGGAAATCAACCTCATTAGAGTTAGATGAAGAAACTAAACAACTACTGCAAAATGAAAATCAAAGCTATTTGGAAGAAATTTTTACTAATATTGTTTAATTAATACTAGTTTAAAGATTATAAGTTGTTTCTAATTTTAGTATAAATTTTTATTAATACATTTAAATAAAATATATGTGCACTTTAAATCAATTGTAAAAGTTTACTTAAAATTTTATCGATGTTGTGTTCTGTATATAATATATCCAAATGGTATTGATATTGTTGGGAATTTCAGTGTTATTTTTCAGTTTAATCCTCACAAGAATTAGCTTTCTTCAAAAAAACCCAACCTTTGGCCCCTGTGAATATTGAGACTAAATAAATGTCAGGGGCCAAATGTTGGCATTTTCTGACCAAAATTAAGTTTAGGAATAATAAATAAGTATTGGTTGTAAAATACGATTGAAGAAAATAAGAAATTATAAAAAAAATACCTATTTAAAATGTCAAAATATTCAACTTTTACATGGAAACTCAACAAAAAATTAAAATGCATTTTTAACTCCAAATTACTTACGTTCCTATCAGTCGATTTTTACGTTTGAACACGCAAATTGTAGCCTAAAGTCCCTCCTATTGAACAAAACAAATTGCGTAAAAAAATACCAATCCGGTCAAAAGTTATAGAGTTTTGACCGCTATCTCGCGAAATTGACCACTGTGCGCCGTCCTGTTGAAACCAAATGTTGCCAATATCCTCCTCTTGACTCTAACGGCCACTCCTTGCTCATTTTCGAAGAAAAATGGCCTAATTATGCCTCTGGGCCAAAATCCGCACCAAACAGTGACTCGTTTTGGGTGTATCGGCTTTTCAATGTATGCGTGCGGGTTTTCTGTGCCCCAAATGCGACAATTTTGCTTGTTTACATACCCGCCAAGATCAAAATGAGCTTCATCTGAAAAGATGATTTTTTTGGCAAAACGGGCATCTTCTGTATGTCGATCGCAGGCCCACTTAGCGAAGCGAAAACGCATTGGATGGTTAGTTGGCTTCAACTCCTGAACCAATTGGACTTTGCACGGCGTCATACCAAGGACTTTATGCAAAATTCGTCTCAATGATGCCTCCGAAATGTTCAATTCTTGAGAACGACGGTGAATTGATGTTGATGGCGCTTCACGCACACTTTCTGCCACAGCAGCAATATTCTCGGGTGTACGCACTGTTTTTGGCTTTTCACGCTTTGGTTTATCGATGAGGATGCTAGTTTCTTTCACTTTTTCACAAGATAACGAACATACGGAGCTGACGGTGCTTCTCTTCTTCCAAAATCCATACGCAATTTTCGCATACATTCTGCAACATTACCATGATTTTCAAAGTAATGTCGCAATATTTCCCAGCGTTGTTCAAGCGTATACACAACCATATTCGTTCAGCGGAAGGATAAAACTAATTATCTGTCAAATCAGACATGAGCTAAGTGTTACCATTCACGAAATAAGCACTAGTTGAAAAAAAAGTTCACCACAATAAAAGTGAGTTCTTGCATCGATTCGTAACCAAGGATGAGACATGGACTCACCACTTCACACCTCAGACTAAGAAACAGTGAAAACAGTAGACTGAAATGAGAGAATCGTGAAGTCGAAAACAATTCCATCTCCAGGCAAGATTATGGCGCCTGCTTTCTGGAATGCACGTGGAATAATTTTTATTGATTACCTTCGAAAAGGAAAAACAATCAGCGGCAAGTATTAAAGCTAACTTATTGCAGAGTTTAAGTGACGAAATTAAGTAAAAATATAGTGTTTTTTCACACATCTACTATTCCGATAGCCTAAATCCATTCGAATTATTTCATCACTTACCTTATTAGCTAGATTTAGCTCCTTCGTATTATTCTCTATTTCCTTGACTTGACATAATAGCTCGGTTGCAAACAATGGAGAGGTAGAGTCTGAGGTTGATGGCTATATTAAGGAGCTAGAAAGTACTTACTATAAGCAGGATATCGAAGTTATGGAATATTGCTGGGAAAAGTGTATCGATCTAAAAGGAGATTATGCTCAGAAATAAGGGTCGGGTTGTTCTAGGACAAAATATATAGAACTCTAAATAACAATTAACAACATTGATTTTCCCCAATTTTTTTATTTACTTTGTATGAGAGATGCCACGCCCACTAGTCTCATCGAATCCAAAATATATAAATAAGAGCTCAAACTGGACCTATTTTGTAAGTCTTACTTGCACAGCTACTATGAGTTCGGAGATCCTTCGTTACAAAGAAATGTACCAATTATATTGTGTGTATACAAAGATACAATCATGTTCTGCCATACAAATATATTTTCATTCGCAACGCCAAACATCAAGAAAGTGATTTTACTTTGAAGAAGGGCTTTCTACACTAATTTTAGCAGCCACAAACATCAATGCAATCTCATTCTACGCTAGCTATACCACAAAGTAGTGGAGAGTATTTTATTTGAAAAAAACCATACGCTTGAATTTAATCTTTATAAAAAGCACCGTCGAATGTCACTACATATTGTGAGATATTTTCCAGTTTAGCTTTTTAAGTACCTTAATAATGTACAGCTCTGTTTGACGTTGCTATTTATATATGTATATACCTACTTATATAACTTTAGCAGTTTATCGAATACTTAATTCATAACTTTTTTGCGCAAATATTTTTAATGCTTTTATAACTAAAATACATGTAATTATAATTAAAACTTTTTAAATTCTAAATCCTAGATAAATGTAATACAGAATCACCTGTTCGTAGAGTTTCTCTGTAGGCAATAGACGGAGATAAGTCATCGTAAACTGAATTGCTCAAGAATTGTTTAATTTTTAGTTAGAACACAAAATAGGAATCTCTAATGGAACCAGGGGAATTTTTTGTGGCGTAATTCTTAAAATTTTCATTTTGTTTTTTTTTTTTTGTATTTTCAAATTGCTTAAAATAAAGTTAAATTACTAACAAATATTTTTGTTGCTTCGAACTGTTTGTTGTAAGTAAATAAAAAAATAATTGAGCTTGGGGGCAGTAAATTGGTTTTTTAAATTTTGGTATTAGAATAATTATTACACTTATAAATAAATAGTTATTTCATTTCCATTCCACTACCTAAAAAAAATATAAAAATACTGCAACAATTTTTTTTAGTAAAAATGCTTTAATTATTTATTTTTCAGCCAAATCAATTAGATTGCTGAATTTTTTAAGAAAAGACAAAAAAAGAATTATATAAGTTAATTTTTTATCAACATTTCTCGTGAAATTATCTTAAAAAGTTTATAAATAATTTAACCATGATGAGATCTGTAATCGCAGGTTAATAGATTTTAGAGAAAAAGACATTTCAAAACAAGTAAAAAAATGTTAGTCGGTCTAGAGACCGACTATACGATACCCTATACCATGCGTTTAGAGACCCTATCTCTTAGGCCCAACTAATTGGATACAGAAAATAAGCATAAACCAAATTTGAGTGGGATTTTTATCAATTTTCTCGGCTGCGGAGATGAAAAAGATCATATCGGATGTTATATCTTTATGGGGACTAGGCCCAAAAATGGACCGATCCTGACAATGTTTGGTAAAGTCTCTTGCAAAAATATATACAAACAAAATTTGAGAAGAATCAGTGCAATATTTATGTTTTTTGATAGATTTAAGTGAAGATCGGGAAGCAGCTTTATATGGGGCCTATGACTAAGAGTTGTCCAATAGGGATCATTTTTGGACTACTATTTAATGGATGAAATATGTATACACAAACCCAATTTGACTAAGATTTGTATGATAATTTGGAACTTATGGCAATATATGTTGATTTCATAGGGGTCAATTGTATGGGGGCTAGGTCTGAACATGGACCGATTCTCACCAATTCCATGGCCGATAAAAGATTAAATACCAAATTTCATCAAAATATATTCATATTTGCGACCTGTAGTTTGATTACAAGCTTTACATGGACACACAGACGGACGGACGGACGGACGGACGGACATTGTTAAATCAACTCAAAAAGTGATTCTGATTCGATCGGTATAATTAAAGATGGGTGTAGGTCAAATATTTTTGGTTGTTACAAACAGCAGCACAAAGTCGTTATACCCAAACCACATAGTGGTATAGGGTATAAAAAGACAGTACACTGGAGTCAAAAAAATCGTTGACAAATTTAAAAATTTTAAGTGAAGAGGATGTCCAAAGCTATAAAATGGAAATGAATAGAGGAAGACTGTTGCCACAGTGAAAAAAAATTTCCATTATAGTGCAGTATAAATTTCCAATGACATCAGTGTGGAGACCGGGAAAACAGTACGCGGCAGTATCGTAACGCCCATAATGCATTCAAAAAGAATTTCAATGCAGACGTTTAATGAAAACACCTTTTATGTGCAAAGATATAAAAAAGAAACGTAGGGATTACGCTAAAAGATATAAAAATACGAGGACGGTCCCAGAACAACCCGACGTGTCAAAGAAAACACTATAAATTTGGAAAATATTTTCTTTATATATCAAAATTTAGCTTGGTACACTCTCTGTTCATTTTATTAGTTCGTTTATTAATGCTTGACGATTACAAAAAGATAAAATGTGTTAATGAATTTACAGAAACAAAAAGGGTTGCCTTAAGGGCTAAATATACAATGATGCCAGATTTGCGTAAAAGAGTATGATTTTCAACACTTCCCCTCAAATCTGACTTTATATTTCAAAGATAATTTTGTCTTTTTTTTTTTTTTTTAAATTTTTAGTTTTTATTTATTTTCCAATAATCCAGTACATTTTTGTTGCCTCAGCGCCTTATAGGCATTGTTGAGGCGAGTTGGTAAAAATTAAATATTGGTTATGATTATCAGTATTCAAAAAGAGTAAAATATATAATTAAACCAGAAAATTAAAATAATAAAATAATTTTTTATCATATTAATACATTTTGAGATCAAAACTATTTACATCAGAAGTTCTTCTAAATTTTCAAATAAATAATCTTTCAAAGATTTTTTAAATATTGAAATTCTACAATTCTTTGTTTGGTTGTTTCCAACCTACACCTTGCTACTGACAAATTGCTGTTATTCCTTGTATTGTGTAACTCTTGATTTCTTGTAAACTGAATCGTGTGGTGACCAAAATTGTGTACAATTTTAAAGACATATATCAAAATTTGCAATTTGTAAATACCAAAAACTGGTAAAACTGTTTTGAATTTATCCTATTATAATGATATTGTAGGGAACGTAATAGGAAGATTAGAAACCACTTTTAAGGCTTTATTTTGGCATCGTTGAAGTGACTTAAGCTCATTACATTGCTTCTATCCATATACGGCAGTTAAGTAATTCAAATGACTTTGAATAAGGGCATTGTATATTAAAAATTTTGTTTTACGGTCGAATTTATTTTTAAACTTGTAGAAAAACCCGGTACCTTGAGCAACTTTTGTTTTCATATGTTGTATGTGTTGGTTCCAAGACAAATTACTCTGTAGATAAACACCCAAGTACTTTATTGAGTTGATATCGTAAATTTCACTACCATCAACATAAACACTAAAGTTTATGTTATTGTGGCAATACGGTTTAAATCGAATCAACTTTGTTTTATTTGCATTCAATATAAGTTTGTTAATTCTAGTATATTCCAAAATAAGAGCAGCATCTCGTTCCATATAAGCTTTTGCCACGGTTTCATGCTTATATGGGTAAAACAGACAAATATCGTCAGCATAAATAAATAGCCTCCCACGTAATCCAAGGTTTTTTATATCATTAATATAAATTGTAAATAGTAAAGGCCCCAAAACACTGCCTTGCGGAACACCATGCTCGACAGGTTTGAAGAAGCTCTTATCTGCGTTGATTTTAACGTATTGTTTGCGATTTACCAAGTAACTTTTAAAGAGAGACAATTCTTTCCCACAAATTCCGTAGTATCTAAGTTTTTTAACAAGAATATCATGGTCTATGAGATCAAAAGCTTTTGGTTAATCAAAAAAAATACCAGCTACGCCACTAAATCCTTCATCCAGTCCCTTACAGATGAAATTTACGACATTAAGAACAGCTTCCTCGGTACCACATCCTTTCCTAAAACCATATTGATAGTCGTTTAATAAATTATTATTCTTCATATATTCTGAAATTTGATTATACAAAATTTTCTCAAATACATTATCGATGACAGATAATACAGCTATTGGTCTAAACATTTCAGCACTAGAGGCATTATTTGCTTTTGGTATCGGAACCACTTTATGAATTTTTAAAATTTCAGGATAAATACTTTGATCTACCATGTTATTAAAAACATTTACCAAATAAGGTGTCAAAACATCGGAGCACATTGCCAGTACTTTAGGTGATATGTTATCATGGCCACAACTTTTATTGTGTGGTAGATTAGTCACAATGTTTTGCAACTCATCATGCGTGGTGTGTTCTAAGTAAAATCTATAATTAGGTTGAACAAGCGTTCTCAACGAATTGCACGAGTCAGATGTTATTTGATTCATTTGAAATTTTAAGTCGTTAATCGATTTCACAAAGTAAGTATTAAGAATCTCGGCCTTTTGAAAATCATTTGAAATTATATCTCCATTTAAATCTTTTATTGTAATCGACTAAGTTCGTTGTCTACCTAGAGTTTCATTTAGGAAATTTCAGCACGTTTTAGGATCTTGTTGAATTTCGCTTAAATTGTTTCTATAAAAGTTATTCATGGACTCCTTGCAAGCTCTCTTGATTACACCACTAATACGTTTAAGCCTTTTGTCTATATCGGTTTCACCAGGTTTTTTCCTTCTCATTTTCAAAAGATTTTTTTTATACTCTATTAATTTTTGTAAGTTTCTATTTATCCAAGGTGTTATCTCATGCCGAATCAATCTTTTATGTTGTTTTTCGACTGTACAAGTTTGAATAACATTACTAACACACGATATCAACGTTGAAGTATCGAGTGACGGATCACTAGTTGTACATATACTTGGTAAACTATTTCGGATTTCACTTTTCACGCGGTCATAATCACAATAAAATCGCCCATCTCTCTTAAAAACTTGGGATTGAGCTTCAATTTCTATTTCACATGATAAGAGGTTATGGTCAGAAAGTCCATTTTCCACTGAGCCAATACGAAAAGAACTTGATATGTTACTATAAACATGGTCAATAGAAGTACCACTATCGGGACGGGTAACCAATGTGTGGTGATTTATAAAATCATAGTTGGCAAGTAAATTTCTAAGATCTTTCGATAAATTTATATTTAAAGTATCAATATTAGAGTCACCGACAAAAACTTATGGGTTGCGACCAACATTAATTAAAATATTTTCCAAATTTGACAGAAATCTATTCATTCCACACTTTGGTGATCTATAAAACGATACGAATTTGACGGGTTTACCATTGGATTTGTTGCTGTTTAGCGTTAAAACAATTGATTCCACAAAGTCATCACTTACACAGGATTCTACTTCGTATTTTAAACTTTCGGATATAAAAATTGATGTACCACCATAACTATCTGATCTGCAACAATAAACCGAATTATAACCAGCTATTTTATAAATTTGAGACAAATCGTTATGAATCCAGGTTTCCTGAACAGCAATAATATTGGGAAGCCAGGGTAGGTTGGCAACTATAGTTTTAAACTTATTAAACTTTCCAATTGAAGAGAAACTTCTGATATTGATTGATATTACGTTAAAAAAGGAAATTTTGTTATTATCTACAAAATTTTTGAATAATTTTAAACTAGAAAAATATTGATTATTACTCATAATAATAAAATAAGAAATATTTACATATACAATTTATTCATAAAGATTAAACATCGCTGAAATCTTCATCAGGAGTTAAATGCTGCGATCTACGTTTTTGCTTGTTAGTGGCTGCTTCAAGTAACATACCATCAATTTCTTCCTCACTTCTTACGATTTTTGGCTTGGACAACTCACTTCCTTTAATAAAAACTTTCCAACCAACAACAAAAACGCTGCGGTATCCAACTTGTTTTAGAGATTTGGCATAGTTTAATAAACTCATTGTTTCTCTACTCAAGTAATCATTGACAAACACTTTCTTTGTTAATTCATTTTCCATTAATTTTGGTTTAATTGACATCATCGTGTCTTTTGCTTTTTTGGAATTAAACTTCACCACCATTACCTGCTTTGCTTCGTTATTTTCATTCTTCTTGTCACTAGATGTATTCCTCTTCTTAATGAAATAAGCTTCATCAATAACTTCTGGTTGCAATTCTACACCGGCATCACTGGACAGTTTTAAAACAGTATCTGCAGCAGACATTCCATCTGTCACTTTAACGCCTCTTATCAAACAGTCATTCCTGACTCGTTGATCGTTTAAAAATCTTACAGAATTTTGTAATGCTTTTACTTCATTTTTTAACATCTTGTTTTCCCTCTGCACAATTTCCAATTTCTTTTTGTTTTCAGCTACTCCTCTCAATATGTCATCGTATTGCTTAGACATAAAAGTCATGGTTTCCTGCAAATGCGACAGCTGATCGAGCTTTTTCAGTTCTGTTTTTATCTCATTCAATTCTTTTTTAAGCGTACCACTATCATTGTTATTATTACCATCACACAAATGGCACACAAATTCTTCTTCTTCATGTTTTAGTAAATACTCATATTCGCGTTTATTCAATGCAGTACAAACTACAAGATATTTTTTTGAGCACTTGTCTCATTCAATAAACTCATCGTCATCTTTGATTTCCAAGTTACATTGAGTGCATATCACTTTATTGTTTTGAATGCTTCGGCGACCTTTTGGAGGCATATTTCATATAATTTGAATTCCCCGTAGTTTGATTAATAAAATGCGAAGTTGTGTTTAGTTAAACTTGTAAATTATCCGGTTTAATTTAAATTAATAAAAACTTTGATAATCACCAGAAAATTTTGACGTTTACACGGTAGGGTTACCAACGCTCTTTCTTCCAATTCAAGATTTCAAGATTTTGCAATCCAAGAGATTCAATGCATTTGTTGTGTTTTGGAGCTACCAAGCCCTTGGTGTTAAAACATCTGCTAGCATATCATCTGTCCTCATGTACTTGACATCGACTTCGCCTCTTTCTACTGAATCACGAAGAAATGGTGACTCATGTCAACGTGTTTCATCCTATTGTAGAATATCGGGTTTCGGCATAACTTTTCTGCACTTTGGTTGTCATTATGGATCCATATGGTGATGTTTTTGCCAAATATTTCATGTACAAAACGTTTGAGATAAATTGCGTCTTTCGTGGAATCAGAAAGTGATATATATTCGGCTTCCGTACTGGATACTGCAACTGTTTTCTGTTTTCTGGACTCCCAACTATTGCCCCATTACCATACGTAAAAGCATAACCGGTGTACGACTTTCTGTCGTCGATATTTGAACCCCAGTCTGCGTCTTCTACTGGTTTATTATGCGGTGAATATCGATTCACCAAGATTCTTAGTATGTTGTAAATAACGAAGAACTCTTTTTGCTGCTACCCAGTGTGCCTTCCCATAATTTGTATTAAATTGGCTTAAGATACTTACGACGTGTGAGATATCGGGTCTGGTGGAGACAGCTGGGTACATTAGGGATCCGACAAGACTTTGATATGTATGCCCTTCAACTTCACGTTTTTCATTTTCGTCTTTCGGACACATGTTTTTACAAATCTTTCTAAAAGGTGCTGAATGTATTTTGATTGTTACATACAAATCGCTCCTGATTGAAGATTCGATACCCAGACTCTATTTTATAGAACCCAAATCCTTCACTTCGAATGCGTTTGCCAGTTCACCTTTAAAATTGTTCAGCATATTCTGGTCACTTGATGCTACTATGAGGTCATATTCATATCTTTTAATTTTCTGTCCAATTTTTTGTACCACAATCTTCCTGATTGTTTGAGACTATAAATAGCCTTTTTAAGACGGCATAATTTACTACCAAAATATTTTGCTGCTTCGTTTTCAAGTACTACTTGCTGCAGGTCTGTAAGCATTTGTACCTTCACCAGGGTCGTATTCTGAGAAGAAATCCATGGATGTAGCAGCGGCGGTTGTAATACTGATATCTGTTTGAAGATCAATACTTCGGTATGTTGGTACTGGAACGACTTCTGAGTGCGGTAATGGTAATTGGACACTTGGCACTGCTACATAAGTTTTATTCTTTGCTTTCCTCCTATTCAAAGTTTTATGGTAGTTGATACATCCATAGCAATTTTCTACTTGATGCGGGCTGTTGTAAAACCACATCATTGGCATACTAAAAGGCATAGCCTTCTTCTTTTTACTTTTCCATTGCATAAGAGTTGAATAGCAATTAAAGCAAACTTTTTTAGGGGCATAGTTTACGTCAGTGATAAACTCTTGCGAGAAATATTGTTTATAGGCTTCCAAAAAAAATCACTCGCATTGCCACATTTTTCATCGCTTGCTATGAAACGTCCACAAACATTACAAAAATGGTCAATTTTACATTTTGGTTCCGACATTTTTAATACAATATATATTACACAATGTTTTTTTTTCGTTATTTTTATGAAACCGATGCACTTAATTTAAATCGCTCACAAAATGAAATTAGTTCCAAAAAAATTAATAGCGAATTTTATCACGACTGAGCGAAAATTAAAAGACATCAGCGTCGGCTGAGTTTCGAGTCTTAACTGAATCTTCATTTTTGAAATTAGTTCGCTTGTACGAAATAAAAAAATCGCTACCTGTGCGGTGGTTGAACACGAAAAAGTTGTTTTACTGATTCCTAATTCTTGGAACTTCCCTTTTTAATTACTTCTACCTAAATCGCTATTTATTTAATGGTTTTGGAATTTTTAACGCAAATTATCGACTAAGACCATTTTCTTTTCAAATGAAATTTATTGATGAAACTGAGAAGCATATTATAGATTATAGAAAGCAAAATAGATTTAGTTTTGTGGAAAATATTTTCAAAAAGCATGAAAAAAAATAATTTTCCCAACATTTTGCTTCATAAGCACCACAAAAATGTTCTAAATCAATTTTTTTTTAAATTTTAATTGTTGCACAGTTCTCTAGCAATAATTTGGCTTTTACAGATTAAACAAGTAAGAAAATTATAGTCGGTCTAGACCAACTATACGATACCCTATACCATGCGTTTAGAGACCCTATCTCTTAGGCCAAACGAAATGGACATAGAAAATAAGATAAACCAAATTTGAGTGGGATTTTTCTTAATTTTTTCGGCTGCAGATATGAAAAAGTTGATATCGGATGCTATATCTATATGGGCACTAGGCCTAAAATTGGACCGATCCTGATCATGTTTGGTAAAGTCTCTTGTATTTTGCAAAAAATATACAAACAAAATTTGAAAAGAATCAGTGCAATATTTTTGTTTTTTGATAGATTTAAGTGAAGATCGGGAAGCAGCTCTACATGGGGCCTATGAGTAAGGCTTGTCCCATAGGGATAATTTTTGGAATGCTCATTAATGGATGTAATAAGCGCATACAAACCCAATTTGAGTAAGATCTATATGATAATTTGGATCTTATGGCAATTTATGTCGATTTCATAGGGGTCATTTGTATGGGGGCTAGCTCTGAACATGGACCGATTTTCACCAATTTCAATAGCGTTCATCCTATGGCCGATAAAAGCTTACATATCAAATTTCGTCAAAATATATTCATATTTGCAGTTTGATTACCTGCAGTTTGATTACAAGGTTTACATGGACACACAGACGGACGGAGGGACACACGGACGGTCATCGTTAAATCGAATCAGGTAGTAATTCTGATTCGATCGGTATAATAAAAGATGGGTCTTTGTCAAATATTTTTGGTAGTTACAAACAGCAGCACAAAGTCATTGTGCCCAAACCACATAGTGGTATAGGGTATAAAAATATCAATTAGTCGACGAGTTATAGCCAAAAAAAACCATATAAGCAATATGCTGAAAATCGGCATTTGATTGCAAAGTTCGAAGGTCGATTAAAAAAAAAATTCCAACTAACATAAACAAACGCCGCGATACGGGTCTTTTAATTTAGCCTCTATTTTCACCCTCACTCTCAGAATAGACCTAACTTTTGCTAAACATGAATTTGTTCACAGTGTAATCCGAGCTAAGGTGCGTCATGAAGCAATTCATATTATAATTTATGGATTTTGCCCAACGCAATAGTAAATGTATGATCTGGTGCATTGTTTTGATGAAACACGAATTTCTTTTCGCCAAATGCGTCCTTTTTCTTTAATTTCATCACTTAAATGCTGCAATAAGTTACAGAATAATCGCCGTTGATTATTTTTCCTTTTTCACGATAGTCAATAAAAATTATCCCACGCGCATCCCAAAAAATAGACGCCATAAATTTGCCTGCAGATGGAACTGTCTTCGCCTTCTTTGGACACGATTCTCCCATATCAGTCCACTATTTCGGCTGTTCCTCTGTTTAAAGTCCGAAGCGATAGATCCATGGTTACGAATCGACGCAAGAAACTCGGCTTTATTGCGGTGACACATCGCCAAACATCTTCATGAGGCTGTTTTTGTTCTATTGTTAGCTAACGTGTTCAATATGCGATGTATAGCCGATATATAGCCGGCGATCATCTAATACCATTTTGTGAATTTTCTTAACCGTTTTCGGTATGGCCACCTTTATTGGTCGACCACTACGGTGTTACCCTAAGAAGCTTGTACGGCCTCGTTTAAACTCTGCTACCCAAGAGTAAAATCTAAATTCTACTTTAATATTGGTTGTACTAAGAACTTGTACTAAGTATTGAATTACATACATAACGGCGGCCAATTTTCTCCATATTTACAAATTCACTGAGATCGCTTACTTCTGATGGTTCCAAAAAAAATACTAAGGAACGTGATGTCTTGAAACTTAAAACATATGTTTTTTTTTAACTACTACCGCCATCTATACATCAGGTCGCTTTATCGATGAGAGTAAGTTCTTTATTTCTGTTGGAGAAAAACACTAAAAAATATGGGGAAAACAGTACGCGGAGTTAGCGGAGAAAAATTATCCAATGCAATGTTCAGCACGGCGGAGGCTACGTTAGGGGTTGAAGGTGCTTTGCGGCATGTGGAGTTGGAGAGCTTGCCTTCATTGATTTGACAATGCATGCTCAAGGGTAAAAGAAAAATGTTACACCAAGCTTCACCGCATTGGATTTGCATAACAATGGCCCCAAGCATGCATCCTCTTTGGCGAAGGAATGACTAGCTTGATCATCCACCACAGTCTCACATATTAAGCAAACGCTAAAAGAAGCTCTAAGAGAAGAATGAACCTCAATTTCAACCGTACACACCAAAAAATTAGTGGAGTCTATGCCAAATAGTATAAAATGTGTAAAAAAAGATCAAAGAAGGCCAAACCAAGTATTAATTTCCAAACAATTATCGATTTTTTTTTGTATTTCTATTAAGTTTAGATATATAGGTGTATACTTACTTATTTTGTTTAAAAGTATAAAAAAAGAAATCTTGTTTAACTGAAGCTATGCCTTAACTTTTATCATTACAAATAATGTTTAAAGTATTTTCTTCTAACAAATAAAAGCCATAAATAAATTTTATTTTGGACACAAAATACTTCCCTAGTGTTTACTCACTTTTGACGCTCATTGTATATATTTCTTCAACCAAATTTTTAATATTAATAGGCTAGGCGATTTTTTGTTAAAGACGTTTCGTTCTACCGTTTTCTCTCGATTTTGGCCAAATGTATATTATTTAAAAGGTACTTCATTTGAGCTATTCACCAGATTTACAGATTTTTCAATTTTTTCCTTTATTTTGAGGAAATTGCGTTTAAAGTTGCTACTAACACATGCATAAAATTATACATATGCTATGTGTGTGTTTATTAAATTTGTTAATGTGTTTGTTAATGAGTTTGTTATCTTCATTCACAATAATAATAAACCAAAAAATTGTTGGTTTGAGAATTGGCTAAGTTGAGAAATAATGTTGCCTAGAAATTGCACTCGAATTTCTAGCGCTGGAATCTACTAGTAAAACTTTAATGAGTAAAACTATTATACAATTAGTAATGAGTCATTGTCATAATAACTTTGTTGAAAACACTGCTGACCTCATAGAAGAAGTTTTAGAGGAACGTACACTTCTGCGTCTGATGTTTTATTAGTGCAAAATAGCTTCATCGAATAATTTAAGGAAGTGGAATTTAAATCTTGAAATTCCACAATAATAACAGAAAATCCGTTAGAAGATGCACATAAATAGAATTATAAAAAGAAAAATGACATACTTTTAACATGACAAAGATCTTGGTAAGCACTTAGAATTCCTGCAACTTAAGAATACTTCAATCAGAAAGGATATTTTCTGCTTCAGGTATTTTCTGCCGATATGCTTAAGAGCTTTTTATACCCTATACCAGTATGTGGTCAGGGTATAATGACTTTGTGCTGCTGCTAGTAACTACCAAAAATATTTGACCTAGACCCATCTTTTTATTATACCGATCGACTTAGAATCACTTTCTGAGTCGATTTAGCGATGCCCGTCCATCCGTCCGTCCGTCTGTGTGTCCATGTAAACCTTGTATTCAAACTACAGGTCGCAAATATAAATATTTTAATGAAATTTGGTATATAACTTTTATCGACCTTAGGATGAACACTATTGAAATTGTTGAAATGACCAATAACAAATGACCCCTATGAAATCGACATATATTGTATAAGATCCAAATTATCATATAGATCTCTGTTAAATTGGGTTTGTAAGTGTTTATTATATCCATTAATCACTAGTCCAAAAATCATCCCTCTAGGACAATTGTTTGCCAGAGACCCCATATAGAGCTGCTTTCCGATTTTCTCTTAAATCTATCAAAAAACAAAAATATTGCACAGATTTTTCTCAAATTAGGTTTGTATATATTTATTAAAAATATAAGTGACTTTATCAAATATGGTCGGGATCGGTCCATTTTTCAACCTAGTCCCCATATAAGTGTTACATCCGATATGAACTTTTTCAGTCCGCAGCCAAAAAAAAATTAATAACAACGCCACTCAAATTTTGTTTATGCTTATTTTCTATATCCAATTAGTTGGACCGAAGAGATAGGGTCTCTAAACCATGCTATAGGGTATCATATAGTCCATCTAGATCGACTATAGTTTTCTGACTTGTTTTAATAAGTGATATTAAATATAAAATATTGATAATTTATTTATATCGAATTATCGATAATTTAGTTTTCGTGATATTTTGCAATCACTGCATATAATCTCAGCTAACATTTGTTCCCTGGTTTTACATTTTTTACTCTTTTGGATATATTTTTATACCCACGTTCATTATTGCGTTTGTAATAATTAGGAGCAAAAATCTGGATCCCATGAGATATATATATTTTTGAACCTTGAGTTGATTTCCGTCTGTCTTTCTATGGAAATCACGATCACGCCCTCAATAGGTCAGCTGTATAGCTCATGTCACGCGAAAGTGATTCACTGACATTCTGAGTAGGCTGATATTCAAAATCGATTTAATAGGACCCGAGATTTCAATTAATACGTCAAAAAAGTTCTTGGAAAAATACGATTTTTCTAGGTTGTTCTTGTTATTGTTCTTATTATAAATATTGTAACATGTGTAAGTCATAGCTGTAATTGTTGTTGTAGTTGAGGGCGGGTCGATATAAATATTGCCCAACTGACAAGGAAAATCGTATTCCAGGGATCAAAATAAGAAACTTTGCCCAAAGAACCATAACTCTAAAACGAATTCTGATGTTTGACTTTTGACCTGTCTGCTGCCTGTCTGTCTCACTTTGACCCATTTAGAGTGCCCCAATCGAGTACAAATGTATGACAGACCCCCACTAACTTTGGAGGGCCGACCCACCCATGCCAGTGGCACACCCCCTGGAACCCCCTGGATGGTTCCCCATACAAACATTTCAAAAAATCACCATTTTTTGTTTAGAATTGAGCTGACTATGTTTGATTTAATATTAAAATTAACACTCCGTATACGTATCTTCTACTCTGCTAAATAATAATCATACGCCTTGACTATGTTCTGTTATAGTCACTCTGTGACTATGCGTGACTACCCCAAAATTAATCTGTAGTCACAACAAGACTATGGGCCAAGTTTCAGATCAATTGCATGAGGGGGAATGGGGTTGCCCCATGGCAGACAAACAGACAGGTCAAAAGTCGGGACATTAGAATTCGTTTGAGAGGTATGGTTCGTTGGCAAAGTTTCTTATTTTGATCCCTAGAATATGATTTTTCTTGTCACTTAAGCGATCTATGTATCTATGTCTATGTATCGTTACACTCCAAATGTGATATTAGTTAAGGCTCGTATTGCCACACTTTTTTTTAACATTATTTCGAAATAAATACAAAAAATATGTGTGGCATATAAAAGAAAAATAATTACAAAATGGTACATTTTGATAAAAAGTACTTATTTATAAGAAATTAAATAACTATTTCGCACCTGTAGCTCTAAAGTGAGACAACTCAGATATTTTTCAATTTTCACTTTTTGCAAGAAAACGATACACAATGGTCATATCAATCCACTGTAAAAATCTTACATAGTCTTTCGCAAAAATAAATACAGATGTAACCCTCTCTGTGTAGATTCTTTAGAATCCACTAAAAAGACATATTTTGAGTTGCACCAAAAAAAACTTGTTATTTTGAATACTTATTATATTATATTGTATACGTATTTTTCGCAATTCTTTACAATGAAACAACTGTTTTAAAATTTTATAGTAAATATTATATTATGCGTCTACTGAGAACTTGAAAATATTGAGTTGACTTACTTTAGAGGTACATGTGCGATTTATAGATTTTAATAGAAATGAAGAGTAACCAGATTTTCATATTTTTTTTTTTTTTGCAATACATTAGATATAAGCAGTTTTTTTTTTTAAGAACACTGAACTTTAACTCAAAACGCACATATTGCAAGTTTTTTCACTCGAAAACATTCCCAAATTTCCTAATTTAAAATTTTGTGTATACAATTTGTCATGTACTGGTATGTCCTGTCGCGGTTCGCTACGACTTACAGAGATTATTGATATGTTTTATTTAATAATCAATTTTTTAAATGAATCTTGTATTGTGCAATTAAAATATTCTATTTAATATTTTTGAAGTGTTAACATCTACACGCTCAGTGGGTAAAAATCTATTTCACAATACAATCACAAAAACAGAGTAAGAAAAAAAATGTGTGAGGTATGAATGTGTTGGTTCAAATAATATTGCAGCTAATTCAACAACCCCACAAGTATAACACAATCACAAATATAACAATATACAAGTAAATATAACAGCTAATTAAACTATGCTAAATGTACGACAGCTCCATTCTAGACTGGCTATACGATACCCTATTCAATGCGTTTAGAGACCCCATCTCTTAGGCCCAACTTATTGGATATAGAAAATAAGCATAAACCAAACTTGAATGGCTTTATTGCTAATTTTGTTGCCTTTGAATATGTAAAAGTTCATATCGGGTGCTATATTTATATAGGAACTAGTGCGAAAAATGAATCGATCCTGACCAAATTTGGTAGTAGTAGTATGCAAAAATATAGAAATACCAAACTTGAGAAAAATCTGTGCAATATATTTGTTTTTTGATAAATTTATATAGAGTCTATTTTTGGACTAATGATTAATGAGATTTATAAACATACACAAACGCAATTTGACCGAGATCTATATGATAAATAGGATTCTATGACAATTTAAGTCGACTTTGTAGGGGGATTTCCATTTCCATCAATTTCAATAGGCTGAGCCTATAGCCGATAGAAGCTTATATATCAAATTTCTTCAATATATATTTGGGGGATTTCATGTCAAGTGCACCAACTTTTGAAACCGATGTCTTCCGATCGGGATGAAATTTGCACCAAGGTTAGTTCTATTGGATAGTAGTTTAAACACAATTTTTCAAGAAGATCGGTCCAGATCTCTCTGAGTTAGAGGGGATCAAAATTTGACATTTTGGCCAAACAGGTGTTTTTTCTCATCCATGTAACTTATTACTTACTGTTCCTAGAAAATTTTCTCCCAAAGAGTTTAGATAGCTATTTCTTCAATATTTCGGAAAAAAAATACTTAAAAAAACAAAAAAAAATTTGTAGACTTTTTTTTTTGCTAAATTAAAGCATTTTTTGCCTTTTTTTCCAAAAAGGGCATTTTTTTTTTTTTTTTATTTTTTCATAAGAAAGCTTAGGATTTTTCCTTTAAGAGCTTTTTGGTCGCTTAGTTTGATGGGAGTGGGATATCTATCAAAATAAATGTTTTGTAACTCAAGACAACGGTTTTTAAATTTTTCACAAATGCACTATTTTTAATTTTTTTCTATTTGTGTCTAAAACCTTACAAATAAAACTTATACTGAGAAACTAGACAAAGTAAACTTTCCGAAGGTATATAACATACCTAACTAAAATTTTATACCCTCGATACTGTAAAACCCAGAATATGTTAACCTCAGGAAAAAAATCGCTTTTTATACCCTATACCACTATGTGGTTTGGGTATAATGACTTTGTGCTGCTGTTTGTAACAACCAAAAATATTTGACCTAGACCCATCTTTAATTATACCGATCGAATCAGAATCACTTTCTGAGTTGATTTAACAGTGTCCGTCCGTCCGTCCGTCCGTCTGTGTGTCCATGTAAAGCTTGTAATCAAACTGCAGGTCGGAAATATGAACATATTTTGATGAAATTTGGTAAATAAGCTTTTATCGGCCATGGGATGAACGCTATTGAAATTGGTGAGAATCGGTCCATGTTCAGACCTAGCCCCCATACAAATTACCCCTATGAAATCGACATAAATTGCCATAAGATCCAAATTGTCATATAGATCTTACTCATATTGGGTTTTGTATGCGTTCATTACGTCCATTAATGAGTAGTCCAAAAATGATCCCTTCGGCCCCATATAGAGCTGCTTCCCGATCTTCACTTAAATCCATTAAAAAACAAAAATATTGCACTGATTCTTCTCAGATTTTGTTTGTATATATTTTAGCAAAATACAAGAGACTTTTCCAAACATGATCAGGATCGGTCCATTTTCGGACCTAGTCCCCATATAGATATAGCATCCGATATGAACTTTTTCATATCTGCAGCCAAAAAAATTAATAAAAATCAGACTCAAATTTGGTGTTTGCTTATTTTGTATGTCCAGTTAGTTGGGCCTAAGAGTTAGGACATGGTATAGGGTATCGTATAGTCGGTCTAGACCGACTATAATTTTCTTACTTGTTTTCTTTAGAAATGTTGAAAAATTATTATATTTTATTTATTTTTAATAATAATTAAATTAATGTATAATAATAATAACATTAAAAATAAAAAAATAAATAATTTATTAAAATTTAATCTTAATTGCATTAGATCCATTTATATCATAACTATTTTTATACTTAATTTATTGTAGCTGATGAAGTATTTAAGTCTTGTAAATTTTTAAATACCCAGTCTTTCATCCAGCTTTTTTGTCGCCTTTATTTACTGCGTTTTTTTGTCAATCCTTTCTTGGCGTTACTAGGTTCAGCTGTTGATTTCGCTGCTGGTTTATTTGTTGTCTTTGGAAACAAATCGCATTGAATAGAGGCAGAAAACTTTTTCAACTTGAGTCTTCCATCGACAACCGGTATAAAAGCATGGTATTGAGCGGTGCCATCGATTGTTACCGCAGCATCGAATCTGCTCTTCAGTGTTTTCAATGTTTCCTGATGATCCTCTTTGCTACTAAAAACTATTTTAGTTTCTTTACAATAACTCTTTGCCAAATGGAATAAAGCAGCCGCATCTAAGATGCGATCTTGATGAGAGCACTGGAGGCTATACTTCGCTGCATTTCTTTTAAGGTTTGCTCCAATACCATCACATGCTCCTTTACCATAAGCAGTAGAATGAAAATGCCACTCAGCTGGCATTCCAAAATCTTTTTCATGGGCCATAAGATTTGCCAAGCTACCTTTGTTTTTAAAATGTTGACGAGCTACGTCCGAAACGTAGTATACCTTCTTTACTGTAAATTTAGATTTTAGAAATTTTAGCATTCTCTTCTGGTACTCATAAACTGCAATGGTATCATGTTTTAAATCGTCGGATATGATTGCCATACTTTTGTGTTCCAGCGTTTCATCTTTCATGTAGTAAATAACTACTGTGAATATAGTTGCTTGATCGTTATGGAAGTGGAATGCTTGTATGGCATCCTGAAGAACATATTTATAGTTTTCTGCGAAATCATATGAAATAACGAATTCACCAGACTTCAAATGTATCTTCAAATCCTTGAAGAATGACCATTGCTCTTTGACTAAAAAGTCATGGTTTCTCAAGTTTAGCAATCCTGTACACATTTCTTCCACAAAATCATCCACATTTAAAATGATTGTTTTCAATGTGCATCTGTCAGTCTGAATCCAAGAATCAAATTTGACCTCCTCTATATATTCTCGATCTAAAGAGTTGATTAAATTTTCTTTGATGAATGTGGTTTTCGGGTAATTGGTACATTCACCTAAGTGGCAAGAATTTGTTGCATTAGGACACATAGTCAATTTAAGGCAATCGCGGTAATCGTGTAAATCTTCTGCCGAATCATCTGTTAAATACTTTAAGTTGATTTCCTTCAACATCAGTTTAACATTTTCGTGGTAAATTCAAACGCATACTGTGTGAGTTCCGCTGCTTTCTGCCGAAACGCAATGTTTTGGCCTCATTTGGGTTAATTTCGTGAAGCCAATTCTAACATCCTCGTGTTCAGATTGAAATGTTGCAAATAACTTTTTCAGGTTACAGATAACCATTCTCTTCTGTTATGTTATGAAGGTATGTTACATACCTTCGGAAAGTTTAGTTTGTCTAGTTTCTCAGTATAAGTTTTATTTGTAATGTTTTCGACACAAATAGAAAAAAATTAAAAATAGTGCATTTGTGAAAAATTGAAAAACCGTTTTCTTGAGTTACAAAACATTTATTTTGATACATATCCCACTCCCATCCCACTAAGCGACCAAAAAGCTCTTAAAGGAAAAATCCTAAGCTTTCTTATGAAAAAATAAAAAAAAAAAATGCCCTTTTTGGAAAAAAAGGCAAAAAATGCTTTAATTTAGCAAAAAAAAAGTCTACAATTTTTTTTTTTTTTTTAAGTATTTTTTTCCGAAATATTGAAGAAATAGCTATCTAAACTCTTTGGGAGAAAATTTTCTAGGAACAATAGGTAATAAGTTACATGGATGAGAAAAAACACCTGTTGGCCAAAATGTCAAATTTTGATCCCCTCTAACTCAGAGAGATCTGGACCGATCTTCTTGAAAAATTGTGTCTAAACTACTATCCAATAGGACTAACCTTGGTACAAATTTCATCCCGAACGGAAGACATCGGTTTCAAAAGTTGGTGCACTTGACATGAAATCCCCCATTTATATTTGCGACCTGTAGTTTGATTACAAGGTTTAAATGGACACAAGGACAGACAGACGGACGGATGAATGGACGGACATCGCTAAATCGACTCAGAAAGTGATTCTGAGTCAATCGGTATAATAAAAAGCAATAAACTGAAAACATAAATGCTTCCAACTTAAAAAAATCTTTAATTACTAGATGCTTACACATATCCCCTGTGATCGGACTCACATAGTTTTTTTTTATTTCAACGTTTGCTTATATACGAGGTACATATAGCCCATAAGAAGAACATGGATTTTCCAAATTAAATATGACAACACTTGAATTTAGAATGTCATTTGGAAATTTTTTTCTTTTAAGCGATTTTTGATTTTGGTAATTTTTGATTTTCGCGAGTTTTGATTTTTCCCATTTTTGATTTTTGAAGATTTTTGTTTTTGAAAATACTTATTTTTTCGCAATTTTCGGTTTTGGCGATTTTTGAATTTGGCGATTACACCCATATTTTCCACTGCTACTCACATTGAGAATTAATGTACTTGTCAGAAGTTTCAAAACTGTCGCTTTCGTAGTATCTTATATTTTTTGTTTACGGGTGGCACGCCCACTCACATTAATATCTGATGAATTCGTGCAAATTATGAAGGTTTTTCCTTTTATTGTACACCAGTTATATGACATTATATATTTACTTTTTATGGACGTTGCTACGCCCACTGCCCCGATCACGACATTTTTTGTTCGACTAATCACATAAATTACTTATGGGCTCACGCAAAGCCACAAGGCTCACACTTTAACAATACTCCAGATATATGACATTTATTATTTACGTTGTATGGGGGGCGCCACGTCCCTTTGTCTCATCCCGCATATTTTTTGTCCGACTACTCACGTTAGTAATAGATGACATATTTGCAAAGCTGCCGCTGTCACAGTACTCGAGATATATGATATTGAGTAATTGCTTTGTATGGGAGATACCACGCCCACTTATCTGATTCCATCCAAATCCGGCATAACTTTTAACATTAATAATAGGCGACCTTACACAAATTTGCAAAGCTCTCCCTATCATATTACTCAATATATATGCACCCCTATCGTGAATAAAAAGTGAAATGTTTGTTCCCTTAAAATTCTCATTCCCCCTCACGTGAAAATTGAATCGGGAATTTCCCATGAAATTTTTGTTCCCTTGAAAGAACAGCTGTTCCAAATAATGTATGCTATCAATGTTCACTGAATGAAAAAATAAATAGAAGTTTGAAAATTAAAGAAATAAACCCTTTTCATTACTTCCATTTCCACGTTATGTTTTTGAATGGTATAACTAATTTCTGTAATTTTAGAACACAAACTTTGTTGTGACCTTAATTCTTCAGCTATAAGTTCAGCTTTCAGTTTGTGTGCTGGATCCACTCTCTTTCTTCTCAATGAGTCTGTCATTTTCTTACTAGAGCAAGTGTGTTCTTCATATACGATGGGATCTAATGGCGATGGTGTCAACTGTTTCGGGCTGATGGATTGCTCAGTACACAATTCATTGGAAATATCAAGGTCATCTATTGCTTTTTTGTTTTTGTTGCCATGGACAGAATCAGGCGAACCAAATTTATGCGACCTATCTAATTCCTCTACAGACTCTTTCATACCCACTAAATCGTATATACACTGCTCGGATATTTACAACTGTTTGCTTTGGTTTTGGCCACCTCCTGGTCCCCGTTGATTCTTTA
This sequence comes from Cordilura impudica, assembly GCA_963682025.1. Classification (NCBI taxonomy): domain Eukaryota; kingdom Metazoa; phylum Arthropoda; class Insecta; order Diptera; family Scathophagidae; genus Cordilura; species Cordilura impudica. Next base: position 291,623,659 of record OY821517.1, read on the forward strand.
AGTTAGCGGCAGCTTTTGAACGTTTTTGGTTTGTCCATACCAAAATTTGCATATGCGAAAAAAATTATAACAAAAATTACTCGTTTGAACAAAAATATCACCTTTTTCCACTCTGTAAAATTTTTTATAGGTGGACCGGCATTATTTAATACTTCTGTCAGAGTTTTCCAAAATTCTACCATCACCTCTTTAGACAGCTTTACAAATCCATAGACAATGGATCTGTTGCTTTCCATTCTATTAAGAATTATGTCACTTTGAGCTCTAATTACTGATCTAGCCCTGAAAAGTATTATTTATTAACTTTAATATTTAATTGATAGAAAAATCAATTAAGTGAACAAAAGAAGGGGAAAATGTAAAAAAAAAATGGCGCGAAAAAAATCATTCCACAAATTTGTTCAGGGAAATTATTCACGATTGAAATACCAGGAAAAGGAAAAACATTTCGATGGAACATATATTCACGATAGAGGTGATGATATTAAAAATTTACTTTGTATCGGAGGTTCCACCCCCAATGATAATATTGAAAAAAATTATAGCCTATAGCGTTCCTCATATTCGCAGTAATAAATACTCTGTGAAAATTTCAAGAATATGACATCAGTAGTTACGGAGACTACCTCCTACAAACAAATAAACAAACATACATTACCTCTTTATTATATTAGTATAGATTTATATGTACTAGCAGATTCCAGCGCTCGAAATTCGAGTGCAATTATAGGCAGCCAATTGAAAAACCAACAGCTTTATGGTTTATTATTATTGTGAATGAAGATAACACACATAGCATATGTATAATTTTATGTACGTATTAGTAGCACTTTAAATGCAATTTACTCAAAATAAAGGAAAAAATTTAAAAATCTGCAAAACGGCGAAAAAGAAATACCTTTAAAATAATATACGTTTGAGCAAAATCGGGATAAAATGGTAGAACAAAACATCAGTCACAAGATTAAAATTCTTGTATTCGATTTCGTTTGGTTCGGATTCAGACTTTGCTGGCTGTTACTCGAATAAGCGTGCCAGACTAGATTAGTTAAAAATTTTCAAAAATTTTTTATATATTTATTTAACAATTTTTTTTTGTTCTTTCCTTCCATATTATCCACATTTATATTCTTCAAAGATCACAGAGGGTGTTTTGTTTACTACGAACCTTGTTATTTACATTTGAAAATGTAATATTTTTCATTTACATACATCCTCTACTTACTTAATTTCTTTTGTTTGTCCTGTAACTCTTTTCTTTTTTTTTTTGCTGTTTATATTTACAAATTTACATAAAATTTACATGTACAAACATTTTGTCGCACTTACAGAAATACTAGAATTTAGCTGCCTACTAATTTCAATATTTACACTTTTAAAATCTTGACAATCAGTAGCAGGTAGACTGTAGTGTATGGTGCGTGTTTTAAAATGATTTAATTACAAATTGTTTTCAATTTGTCGCGAATATTTTACAGTTTGGATTTGGAATACATAATTTTACAACGGAAGAAAGCTATAACTAGTTAGTTAGTGTACTTTAGCATTTCCGAAAGAATTATTTAAATTAATAAGGTTATTTTTAAAGAATACCCTTAAGGGTTAATCACATTAAAAGTGTGGTTGTTATATTCCAGTAATTACGCATTTCGGGTATGAAGTTATCGATTAGTTTGTGTGAGGTTTGAGGTATTAAATGAGGTTAGATTAATGATCCAAAGTGATAATTCAAGATGAGGAAGGGTTCGTTAGTCGATCAACATGAATTATTTTATCTTTAGATACTTTCGTTAATAACTATTTTCAATTTAAGATTCATGTCACACAATTTAGTCAACTTTTTCACATACAAGGCTTTAAGCAATTTCAGAAATCTATCATTTTGTGATGATTTCCAAAAAATTTCTCTAGAGCTAACTGCCTGCGCTTTTAAAAAACCTTTCATATGTTAGGTATTTTTTATGATTTCTTTGGAAGAAATATGAAAAATTTTAGAAATTAAACAACACACAGAAACCAGATTCGTTATTGTAACCGAATTTGTTGCCAACTGAAATTTCGCAGTCCCATGTACCATCACAATATTCTTTTGTGATTACTGAATTATATGCCACATATTACCGTACAATGGTAAAAGCAATTGACATTATATATAAATTCGATTGTATGACTTATGATATTTACTTGATACAATGGAATTCTTCATTTTAATTATTGGGGATTAATCGGGATCTTTACTAAAACATATGAAATATATATAATCTTATAATTATTTAGTTTCAGTATTTATTTTTGAATAATTTGTACATTTTACAATAAAATAAAGTAATATATTATCCTCATTTGTATATTTTCTGCTAATATTTCTAAGAGAGTAAATATTATTATTATTATTATTAAATAAATATTATTATTAATTATATAAAATTATTTATATATTTTAAAGACATTTACTGAATTAGAGAATACATATCACACCAAATAATTTATACATCTAGGGAGACTGTGGATACTATGACTGAAAAGGGTCCTACATTTTTCGATCGATTTCAAATCCACTTTTTAGCATATTTATATCGCTGTATCAGGCTACATTTGAGTGGTAGATGTATGGGCCTTTTCGAAGATTTTAAATGTTCTGAATTCATTAAGCCGGGTTAAATGCCTTTTCATGAAGATTTCCTTTGTACGATTGGAGGCTATCCATTTTGTCTTAATATTCATGATAATGGTGTGAAGTTTTCTTTCTTTCTGTTCTGTTCTGCTAAAACGTCTTCTACTTTTAGAACAGCCAATCAATTTGTAAAGACTCTTTTTACTTTTTACCAAAATATTCTGTGGTCTCTTATTGAGTGAAATGCCAAATGGCATTAGCACAGAAATGTAGGTCAATATATATAAGTCAACAGCACAATAATACTAGGCTTTTATTATTTTTTTTATTTTATTATACTGAATTCAGTAACCGCTAAAAATAGTACAGGTAGCGCGAGGGAATTTTCGTTGTTTTAAATTTTTAAGTGCCAACTTTTTACTCTGTTAACTTCATTCTTTAATCTAGCATCAGAAAATAAAAATTCCTTTCAAACGACACCAAAATTATTAAAATCGGTAAACCAGTTTGCCTACAATTTGATTTGAAAGAAGATATTTTTCAAAAAATTTTGCACCTTTTTCTAAAAGCTACAAAAATTCCAACTTTGCGGAGCTTTATCACCCATAATTTTTATCCGATTTTAAAACCGTTTATTATGTTTTTATCTTTGATTTTATCGAATGCTTTTATCAAATTTTTGATTATTGCCACGGTATTTGGGGAAAGGCGCCACTGTCCGCCGTTGGGACACAGCCGATTTTAGCAACTTAATATTAAATTTTGACAAGATAAATTCTTAAATTTTCTTAAATTTAATATTTTTACTTTAAAAACGAAATAAAAAACACATTACTAATCACTTTTTCCGAATAAAGTAAACAACCTTGTAAAAATTCGAGTGTACAAATATTCACAATTGGAAGTTTGTATGTAGAATGTTTAATTTGTAAGTTCATTAGGGAAGAACATATATTTACTTCAGCAGCTATATGCTCTGAAATAAGATATCTCATTGAAATCGTGAACAATTGAAATCAAATGATTAAATGAAAATTAAAACCTCCTTATAACTAACATCATATTATTGTCAGCAAATAGATGGGTACTAGGGCGGGTCGATTTGTATGGACGCAAAAAAATCGCTCAAGTGACAAGGAAAATCATATTCTAGGGATCAAAATAAGAAACTTTGCCCAAGGAACCATATCTCTAAAACGAATTTTGATGTCCCGACTTTTGACCTGTCTGTATGTCTGCCTGCCATGTGGCAACCCCATTCCCCCTTATGCAATTGATCTGAAACTTGGCCCATAGTCTTGTTGTGACTACAGATTAATTTTGGGGTAGTCACGCAGAGTCACGCATAGTCACGGAGTGACCTACAAGTTATCCGATCGATCTTTTTGAATAACATAACATAGTCAAGGCATATGATTATTATTTATTAGCAGAGTGGAAGATACGTATACGCAGTGGTGATATTCAGCCGGTACGGGGCGGTACGCTCGTACCGGTTGTTAACATTTTTAAAATTTTCCGTTCCGGTTGTTGTATATTAAAAAAAAAGTATGTTTTTAAGTAAAAGTATGTAACCACTAAGCTTGAAAGGGTTAACGGAAAATTCTGTAAAAAAAAATATTTTTCTTTTAATAAAAAGGGAATTTCCCTTTTTGAATACATTTTTATTTTGATATATTGACTCTAAATAAAAAGTTTAGTAGTATAAATATTTTTATGGTGAATGGTTATCCCTTACTTTTAATCTCTATTAAATTCAGTTTTAACGTGCAAGTATGAAGTTTTTAAATTAATTTAAATTTCTAATTAATTATTAATTAATTATTAAATATTTTCTTTGGTTCAACCTAAGAATGAAAAGGCAAGGTAATTTGGATGACTTTTTTAGCAAATCTATAAAAATAACCAAAAACCCTGAACAGCAAGCTGAGAATATTACTAATTCTAATCAAACAAAACAGATAAAAGAAAAAAATGATACTTCTGAAGTTCAACACCAATCGGAAAAAGTTGGAACGTCTCGTGATGCTGCGTTATTACATTTTTGGAATGATAAACAACTAAATTATTTTAAAACTAAATACGAGTGGCTTATTGTTGTTAGCGATGAAAATGTGGGATGTCAGTGGTGTTCGAAAGTAGAATCGTTAAATTTAGAAACTGCTAAACATTTAAACATTTCTGTGGAGTGGAAATCATGTTCTGTCAAAGCTCATGGCTCGAACAAAGAAAATTTACAATCATCAATGAGAAAAAAATTGAAGGAACACAATGAATCAGCTTCACATAAAAAAGCTGGGGAAATAATAAAAATTGGTGAAACAAATATAATTTCCAAATCTTTCGATGTGGCTAATGAAAAGTATTTAAACAGCACAGTAAACATTTTTAATACTATCTATTTCATAATTAAAAACAATTACCCATTCAGTGATTTTAAAAAATTAATTGATTTACAGAAAAAAAATAATGTAGATTTTGGATTTTCATTACATTCCAGATTTATAGTTCCACTTGTCGCAAAGCTTATATCTACAGAAATAAGAAGAATTATTTTTGGAAAACTGATAAATACAGGTTGTAAAATTTCAATTATTATTGATGAAGCCTCAACTGTTTCACACAAAAGCGTTTTAGTAGTTTATTTGAAATCTGAAATTCAAGATTCCGATGATAGTGTAACAGTTTTTATTGATCTTGTCGAATTAGAAGGAACAACATCAGAAATAATTTTTAAAACCTTAATATCAGTTCTTGAAAAACATGGTTTTAATGAAAAATATTTACATGAAAATCTTATTGGATTTTGCTCAGACGGTGCTAGTGTAATGTTAGGAAAAAAGGCTGGAGTTTCTGCAAGAATTTTAGAGCATTTTCCAGGTATTAGCATCTGTCACTGTTTAGCTCATCGTATTCAGTTAACTCTAGATGATGTTATCAAAGAAGTAAATGAAGTAAATAACTTTAGATATTTTCTCGATAAACTTTATTCGTATTATCATACTTCAAATAAACATCAACGAGAATTAAATAATGTTTCTAAAGAACTTGGCACTGAAGTACACAAAATAGGTAGAATATTTGGTCCTCGATGGGCATCCTGTAGCGCTAGGACCGCCAAAGCAGTTTGGAAATCATATCAGGCCTTATATATTCACTTTAGTCAAAATAAAGAAATTGGAATAATGTCATATTTCAAAAATGAAAACTTTTTAAAAGATTTAGGTTTAATAAACGACATATTAGAAGAAATTTCTGTACTGTCTACAGCTTTACAAGAAAGAGATATTTCATTAATTAGAGCTGATAGATTGATAAGGCGAACGATAAATCTATTCCAACATTTAAAATTAAATAAAGGAACATATGAAAAAGAAGCAGATGATATTATTAAAACGAAAAAATACAATATTCCATTTGAAATTAATAGAAAAAAAACATCAATTGTTGTTTCGAGAGATAAATTTTTTGATTGTTTAGAAAAACATATGAAAACGCGTTTGCTATTAGACGATAAAAATGAAAACTATAATAATCTCTTAAATTGCTTTAATTTATTAAATCCAGAAACATGGCCGGGTGATATTTTTGAAGCACCATGGATTGAAGGTGAAAATAGGTTAGAGCAGTTAAATAAAATAATCAAATTCATCATTCCAGTAAATGATTTTCGAGATTTTGTTGATGTGCGAGATAGAGAATCTAAAAATATTAATACTATTTTGAGAGCAAAAAGAATTTTAAATGTAATTGCTGTTAATTCCGCAGAAGCTGAAAGAGGATTCAGCACAATGAACAATATCATTTATGATAAGAGAAATTCGTTGTTAATTGAAACAACAAGTCATTTAATGGCAATAAATTTAATGGGAAAATCGATTGAGGATTTTGATGCAACACCATATGTTAAATTATGGTTGCGAGAAGGGCATCATATGGCAAGTGACAAACGTGTCAAAGCAGCCGCACCTAATTTGCCGTCCCAAAACCAAAATTTAATTTGGAAATTATTTAATTAATTTTATATACTATTTTTTATACTATTATATATAATATATGTATTTCTTATGTAAATATGTAAATAAATAACTATTATGAAGTAAATATAACCTACAATAGATTTTTTTCCATGCGTACCGGTTGCTAAAAAATTCGAATATCACCACTGCGTATACGTATGAGTGTTAATTTAAATATTTTTTTAAATGTTGGTATGGGGAACCCCCAGGGGGTTCCAGAGGGTATGCCACTGGCATGGGTGGTTCCGCCCTCCAAAGTTAGTGAGGGTCGATAATACATTTGGACTCGATTGGGGCACTCTAAATGGGTCAAAGTGAGACAGACGGACAGACAGGTCAAAAGTCGGGACATTAGAATTAGTTTTAGAGGTATGGTTCCTCGGGCAAAGTTCCTTATTTTGATCCCTAGAATACGACTTTCCTTGTCATTTTGGGCGAATTTTAAATCGACCCACCCTGATGGGTACGGTATTTAATATTGAAATTTAAAATTCGCCCGATTGTTACAATTAATATTTTGAATGCAAATACAGTACATTGAATAAATTTCCACCCTATATATCAAGATAAGTAGCTTCCATTGGTAGCTATGTCTGCCTTCTTCAGATACAACATTTATATGCTTCTTTATCAAACAAGAGTAATTCTAAGCATTGCTTAAAATTTAATTTTTAAGGCATCATATAAAACTTATCACAAAATTTCCGATTTTATTGTATTTCTTTATTTCATTATTGTTATTAAGTAAGCTAAACAGTAACAAGTAAGAAAATTATAGTCCGCCTAGAGCGACATTGCAATATTTTTATTTTTGACAGATTTAATTAAAGATCGGGAAGCAGCTTTATATGGAGGCTATGACTAAAAATTTTCCTATAGGATTTATATTTGAATTACTGATTAATGGACATAATAAACACACACAAATCCAATTTGACCGAGTTCTATATGATAATTTGGATCTTATTACAATTTAAGTTGATCTCATAAGGGCCATTTGTATGGGGACCAGGTCTGAACATGAACCGATTTTCACCAATTTCAACAGCGTTTGTGACATGGCGACAAAAGCTCATATACCAAATTTAATCAAAATATATAAATTTTTACGAACTGTAGTTTAATTACAAGATTTAAATGGGCACACAGATGGAAGGACGAAGTTCGCTAAATCGACTCAATGTAGTAAACGATGGGTCTAGGTCAAATATTTTATGTAGTAACAAACATCAGCACAAACTCATTATACCCTGACCACATAATAGTATAGAATATAATTACCACTCCAAAAATAAACGCCACTCTTATTTATATTCAGTTTGGTTTATTAAACTTTTGCCCCAACTTTAAAACATAAAAATGAATTGCGGTGTTTCGTTTCATTTTCATTTAAGGACCTTCAGACAATCGACAATGTCAGTCAGTTGAAACAGAGGAGCGAAATAATAAATAAACAACAATCCATAGAGTTTTGAACTATTGATTGATCAAAGGTATACAATTTCTGTAGGTACGAGTATTCTCAAAAGCAGTCAATTTACTTTTATGGCTTTGCTATTGCATTTGAAACAAAAACTTTTTGCAAACTAAACTCGCTACATAGACAAGGTTAAGGTAAATACGAGTATGTTTTGAATTAAACTAAAAATTGTTTACCCTAATTTCAGATTAACTGCTTGCAAGTCAAGACAGAAATTTATGTATGACCTATGAAGGAAGTTGTAAAACAAGTTATAAAGAAATTTGTAATGGCTAAAGTTTTCATACTATTTGTAACACAAAAAAAAAAACGAATTGAATTAGTACTAATCATTCACTGATTAAGCAGTCTTTCTGTGTACATTTGACGGAAGAAAAAAATTATATATAAATGGAAAAAGTTTTGATTGAAGATTTCCATCAATTTTGGGGGATTTAACATGAGTGTAGAGTACTGCAGTTTGAAGGAATAAATTAATTTTAAATCAAATTTCTTTAATTAAATGTCTGACAATATTTTATGGTTAAAGTTAATGTATTATTGGTTTATCGGTAGTTTAAAATTTCCACCGATCTGAATGAAGGTAATAGCAAACTTATAAGGCCAACCACTCAGCTTGGCTCGTTTATGACGTAAGTTATCTCAGTTCGACTTAGAAATTTTGTATAGTCTAGTAAAGAGGAATCAATATGCGTTTTTGGCCGACTATAAATATCTAAGTTGTTATTGTTAAATGTCGATCCTTTTACTTCTACTTATATCAAGTTTGGTTTGAAACTATTCGCGAAAATTTTCGTGATAAATCCCATCCATTTTAATTTAAATTTTAAGTAAAGGAATCGATTTATAGCAATTTTAATAGTTACAGTCCCGATTAAGCTTTTGAAAAATACGGATCACTTTTTTTAAAAAAAATTAAGTATTCGTAAAAAGTGCCTTTTCTACAAAAAGTGTATTTTCTTTAAAAAAAAATCCTTTTCTTAAAAAAGTACGTCTTCTTATAAAAGTACATTTTCTTAAACAAGTGTATTTCCTAAAAAAGCACCTCCACTTCAGAAGTAAGTTTCCTTAAAAAATCACCTTTTCTTAATGAAATACATTTTCTTAAAAATTACGCTTTCTCAAAAAAGCATCTTTTCTTAAAAAAAGTACCACTTCTTAAAAAGCACGTTTTCTGAAAAAAGCACCTTATCTTAAAATGGCAACATTTCTTAAAAATGGCTCTTTCTTACAAAAGTAAATTATATTTTTTTTTTTTATTTTTTTTTAAACGTTTATTTAAACAAAATTCATATAATAAACTATAAATAAACAAATAGTGGTAAATATAATTTATTTTTCATACACAGTCCCTTAAACGGGCTCTCAAGTAAGTTTTATATAATATGCATTACATTATTTTTTTGATAATATTTGATAGTTGTTTTTATACAAAATATATGTATTTATTTATAAGTTATTGTAAAGAAAAAATTTAAAAAAAATTACTTTTATATTACAAAAGATAAAAGTCATTGTCAAGAGATAAAGAAAGAAAATGACAATTAATCAGAATGCCACCAATATTTTTATACCCAAACCACTATGTGTTGGGTATAATGACTTTGTGCTGCTGTTTGTAACTACCAAAATTATTCGACCTAGACCCATCTTTTATTATACCGATCGAATCAGAATCACAAACTGATTCGATTTACGATGTCCGTCCGTCCGTCCGTCCGTCCGTCTGTGTGTCCATGTAAAGCTTTAATCAAACTGCAGGTCGCAAATATGAATATATTTTGATGAAATTTCGTATATAAGCTTTTATCGGCCACGGGATGAACGCTGTTGAAATTGGTGAGAATCGGTCCATGTTCAGACCTAGCCCCCTTACAAATGACCCCTATGAAATCAACATAAATTGTCATAAGATCCAAATTATCATATAAATCTTAGTCAAATTGGGTTTGTATGTGTATATTACATCCATTAATCAGTAGTCCAAAAATGATCCCTATGGGACAACTCTTAGTCATATGCCCCACATAGAGCTGCTTCCCGATATTCACTTAAATGTATCAAAAAACAAAAATATTGCACGGATTCTTTTCAAATTTTGTTTGTATATATTTTTGCAAAATACAAGAGACTTTACCAAACATGGTCAGGATCGGTCCATTTTCCCCATATATATATGGCATCCGATATGAACTTTTTCATATCTGCAGCCAAAAAAATTAATAAAAATCCCACTCAAATTTGGTTTATGCTTATTTTCTATAGCCAGTTAGTTGGGCCTGAGAGATAGGGTATCTAAACGCATGGTATAGGGTATCGTATAGTCGGTCTAGACCGACTATAATTTTCTTACTTGTTTAAATTTTAAGCAAAGGAACCGATTCAAAGCAATTTCAACAGTTACAGTCCCGATTAAGCATTTGAAGAATACGAATTAATTTTTTTTTTTAAATACGTACTCGTAAAAGGTGCATTTTCTACAAAAAGTGTATTTCTTTTACAAAAAAACCTTTTCTTAAAAAATTATCTCTTTTTATCTTTTTCTAAAAAAGCACCTTCACTTCAGAAGTAAATTTCCTTAAAAAATCACCTTTTCTTAATGAAATACATTTTCTTAAAAAGTACCTCTTCTTAAAAAGCACGTTTTCTGAAAAAAAGCACCTTATCTTAAAATGGCAACATTTCTTAAACATGAACATTTTCTTCAAAAAGTACATTATCTTAAGAAATGGCTCTTTCTTACAAAAGTAAATTACTAAAAGAAATGCCTTTTCTTAATTAAGTAACTTTTCTTGAAAAAAGTACCTTTTCACAAAAAATTAAGTTTTCACAATAAATTTACTTTTCTTAAGAAATTACTTTTTCCAAAAAAAAATCCTTTTCTTAAAACGAATCTGGGGGCAAATCGTCGCATTCGATATCGAGTAAAATCAATCGAAATTCTATATTTTGGTGTATAATTTAAAGAAGACGGGCTATCGTCAGACCTCGTTTCACTTTTACTATTAACTATGGACCATAACTCGTTGGGACAGAGTAAATTACTCTTAGTATTTTATTTTGGAAAATAAAAAATAAATTCGTTCAACAAATTTCGAAAACGAATGCGACGATTCGACCCCTGTTCTTAAAAAGTACTTTTATTAAAAAAAAGTGTCTTTTCTGAAAAAACTAATTTTTTTTTTTAAATACCACCTTTTCTTAAAAAGTATCTTTTCGTAATAAAGTACATTTTCTTAAGAAAGTACATTTTCTTAAGAAAGTACGTTTTCTTAAGAAAGTACATTTTCTTAAAAAAGTACATTTTCTTAAGAAAGTACATTTTCTTAAAAAAGTAAATTTTCATCTTTTTAATAAAGTGTCTTTTCATAAAAAAATATATTTTCAAAAAAATTAATTTTCAAAAATGTACATTCTCTCATAAAAGTAGCTGTCCTTAAAAAAGTATATTTTCTGAAAAACGTAAATTTTCATAAAAAAAAGTGTCTTTTCTTAAAAAAGTACCATATTCTTAAAAAGGGGCATTTCTTAAAGCATCCTCTTAAAAAACAAATGTTCTTAAAAAGCACCATTTCTTAAAAAGTATGTTTTCTTAAAAAATTAAATTTTCTTTAGAAATTACCCTTTCTTAAGAAAGTAAAAAAAGAAATTTTCTTTAAAAGTTTTTGGGAGCAGCGTTAACAGTAGCTTTTCGTAAAAAAGTACCATTTCCTAGAACAGTATCTTTTCTTAAAAAAGCGAATTTTCTTAAAGTATTCTCTGAAAAAGCAAATGGTCTTAACAAGTACTTTTCTTAAAAAATTTGCTTTTCTCCAGAAATTATTAGCCTTTCTTAAAAAATACTTTTTATTATCTAAACCAATTTCTTAAAAATGTATCTATTCCCAAAAAAAAGCACCTTTTTTTTATAAAAAATTTAAGTGTTCCTTAACAATATTATCTAAAGTATATTTTCTAAAAAAAATACGAAACCACTAAAGAACAATTTTTAAATCTTTTGGCAGAAAAGAAAATGGAACTAAAATATAATGGTTGGTACTTTTTATACACAGACGGTTCAAAATCTCAGCAAACTATGCCGGTTACGCCGTAGTCGATGATGAAGGAAATACCGTGGCACTCAACATCCTATATCAATACTCTTCCATTTTTACAGCCGAAGCTTGTGCAATCTTTAGTGCTATTCAACACGCAATTATAAAGAAAACTAAAACTATAATCTTCACTGACAGTTTATCAGTGCATAAGGCAACATACAACCCTTGCATAATAAGAGGAACAAAGTTATACAAATTTGAGATGCCCTGGTAAGAAATTAGGGAAAGGGAAGATTACATTGGGTTCCTAGCCATATAGGCATCATAGGCGATGAAAGAGCGGATATTGCAGCACGATACGCCTCTTACTCCCCCATCCTGTTGGATGATAAACTACATTAACATTGAGGTCAAAGATAACCAAACACAACATCATCGTTATGCCAATATCAATCCAAATTTCAACCGTCCCATATATCCAACGGGTGTCGATAAAAACAAAATAAAAATCTTTTCCAGACTCCGACTTTTATGACCAAGTCTTCTCTCGTGAATACAGAATAAAAAATATTACAAGTCCCAAATGCACCAACGCAAAGTGGCGCCCGTAGAGCAAACGAGGTTGCAAAAATCAAAATTTTCATGTGCGCCGACGAAGTTTTGAATAAACCCATGTTATAGGAAACTTTTCAACGATTTCTTTGCTACTCTTAATAATATCACATTTTTAGTTTAGAAGATATAACTGTTCAAAGTTGACCGACTTTCGGTTTTCAAAAAAACACACAATTTTTAGTCAATTTGTTGCGATTTCAGGTGTAATATCACGAAAAATAGGTAACGAATCGCCTTATTTTTTATTTGTATTGATTGATGTATTTATTAAATGTATAATGATAAAAAAAAATTAACTGTTTGCTTTGTGTTTCTCCTGGTAAATCACTATTTAAAAACTATCCGTTTTTTCACTATTTTTCAACTTTGACGGAAAATAAAAAAATCTTTATTTTTCTATATTTGCCATATTTGCAAAACATGTTCTTTGATTATTTCTTCTAGAGGTAAAAAAGGTTAAAAATACATGGTTGCAGAAATTGTATGGCGTCCCTTACATGTTTTGACTGACAGTAGTTTGATCGAATAGTTTGAAAATTGCATTTTAAGTCGGTTGTCTACCCGTGAGCCTCTGCCAAAGTCTACTCCCAATATTCTGTTACAGACACAGGATGAACAAAAAACTACTCATTGAAATTCGCAGGTACGCATCTCACTTAAAAATGACTTTGGAGTACAAATGGTCAAGAACAATATTGACTTATGGTCCCTCCAGGTAGGCACAAATCTTATTTAGACACGAGCATAATATCAAAATTGCATAATTCAGCCTAAATCCATATGTATGCAGGGAACAGGTAAATTTTTAGGCATGGTAGCATAAGCCTATATATTGCAAAATAAGCATAATGCCTGTATTAGTCTACGACTGAAAATTGGCGCAACAAGTACTGAAACCATGGCGTTAAACAATTTAAAATTATTTGAACTGTTTACCAAAGTTTTTCACGGAAGCTGCTTTAGAAGAACTTGATAGCTTATACGGAAATATTGAGAGAAGCGAAATTATAAAAAATAATTTTTATCTGATATATGCAAATATTAAGGCAAAATGGGTGAAATGTAATCGAACCATTCAGAACTTCAACTCCAAATACGAGGACTGGCTTAATGAAGACACCATCCTGGATATATTGGCAGTAGATAAACCCACCACATCAACCAGAGGAGCAAAAGGAAGGCCAAAAAAAAGTATTGAGGAGTGTTCAATTTTCACAAGAAAGAGGAAACTTGCCGATGCCACCAATGACTTGACCACGAAGCATTTATCGGACGTGCTGTCTATTAAATATACAAAGGATAGTGAAAGAGTTAGGTCGCAGATTACAAAATCTGTTGCTGATGCAAGCCCACTGCGACTAGAAAGGATTAAGGAAAGCATTCCCACGCCCACAAACGCACACATTAAAAAGTATGGTTCCGAAGAAGCCTTGGCCTTGTTTATGGACTTACAACTCTCCAAAGAAAAATATGAGATACTACAGACATCCTTGATGCGACACGGGGCTGATGTTTTACCAGGATACAAGCATATTACGCAAGCCAAAATAAATTCACGACCACTGCATACGGAGTTTACGGAAGTCTCTGTGAAAGCCAATCTGCAGGATCTCATGAGCCTTACAGCAAAACGGTTTTTGGAGAGTCTTCCTGAAAATGAGGTGAAAACTGTTCCTGAGAAACTGACATTGATCAGCAAATGGGATTGCGATGGATCATCCGGACAAAGCGTTTATAAGCAAAGGATATCTTCCGATGACGCTACAATATCGGACGGAAATATGTTTATAACATCTGTTGTTCCTTTGCGGCTAAAATCTGATGTTTCCCTACACTGAAAAAATCCACGTCCGTCATCAGTGCATTATTGCCGACCAATAATGTTTCAGTTTGCAAGGGAATCGGCAGAACTTATAAGGACCACGGTGAAGGACATTGAAGAACAAATAAGCAAGATTAAGCCTACAAAGCTGCAAATTGGAGAAGGAAAATATATTGAATGCAATTACGAGTTCCACCTGACCATGGTTGACGGAAATGTCGTAAACGAACTGACAGGAACAACCTCAACATTGTCATGCCCGATTTGCAAAAAGAGTCAGAAGAACTTTGGTAATTTAAACGATTCTACAAACGAGGAGAATTTCGAATATGGAATGTCACCATTGCACGCAAGGATAAGGTGTATGGAGTTCTTGCTAAAACTGGCGTATACCCTACCACAAGAGGAGGAAAACTTCGATGAAAATACATCAATAAAGGATAAGGAAAAGATCAGAAAGAAGCAAATACAGGATGTTTTTTTTAAACAAGTTGGACTAAAAGTAGACTGTCCCAAGCACGGATACGGTAACTCAAACGATGGAAACACTTCTAGGAGATTTTTTGAAAATGATGAGGCAGTAACTAGAATCACTGGAATTGACAATCAAATCGCGAAAAGATTGGGAACGATCTTGAATGTTTTAAACTGCAAAGAAAATATCAATTCTACAAAATATGGAGAATATGCATCGAAAACTTGTCTCTTTTAGCAGAAATGTATCCACAGAAGAAGTTGACCCCGAGCATCCATAAAATATTGGCGCATGGCAAAGATATAATTGAGTACCAGTCTTTGCAAATTGGAGAGCTTTCTGAAGAAGCACAGGAGTCTCTTAACAAATTTTATAAAAAATATAGATTGCAGACCACATTCAAAGCATCAAGGTTAAGGCAAAATGAGGACCTATTCAACATGTTGGCAGCATCTTCCGATCCACTTATTTCTTCCCTGCGGCATGTGAAGTCACGAATAGAGTTTCTAGTCTTTTAGATACACCTTCTCTTACGAATTGTGATGAATATTTTACAGAAAATTGAAAAAATAAATTTAAAAAAGAAGTAATTTTTTTTAATTTGTTGGGTAATAATTTAAAACATAAAACCCTAAAGAAAAAAAATAAAAACAACCATAAAATTGATTTTTCTACAAATTTTAACTTTGATAACCCATAAGTAGGCCCCTACAAAGCGTAGCACTCTTTCCAAACGCTCATTTCATAGGCTGAACAGTTATCTATCATATGCTGTTTAAACTGTTCAATTATGTTATTCGGTTCAAAAGATATGATTTTTGCAACGAAAAAACTCAAATGGCGCCACTGTGCAACGGCAACTGCAACTTAACAATAAGCCACATGCTCAATGAATGCCCTTCACTATAGACTAAAATCCATCAACAGCAAACATTAACAGTATCTTCAATTTTATTGGGGGGAACGAAAGTATTAATATAAATTAATTTAAAAAAAAATAAATATAATAATATCAAAATAAAATAAAATATTAATATCAGAAATATTCACAGTTTACACACATATATCATTATTTTTATTTTATACCGCTAAAAATCAATCTTAGAATTTATTCATAAATAAATATATTTTCTATACTTTTATTAAAAATATTTTTTCTTAAAAAAGCACCTTTTCTTAAAAAAGTACGTTTTCATAAAAAAGTACGTTTTCTTAAAAAAGTAACTTTTCCTAAAACAGTATCTTCTCTAAAAAAAAAGTACCTTTCTTAAAAAGTATCCTTTTTGAAAAAGTGCCTTTGCTTAAAAAGGTACCTCTTCTTAAACCGTGCCTTTTCTTAAAAAAGTATATTTTCTGAAAGATGTAATTTTTCTTTAAAGTAACTGTTCTTAAAAAGTATTATTTCTTAAAAATTACTTTTTTTTAGAATTTCCCCTTTCTTAAAAAATTACCTTTTCTTAAAAGAGTCCTTTTCTAAAAAATGTACGTGTTCCTTAAAAAATAGCCTTTCTCTAAATAGTATATTTTCTTTAAAGGGTACATTTTCTTTAAAAGAATGTCTTCTTGCAAAAGAACCTTTCCTTAACAAATATGGCAAACAACTAAATTTTCTTTAAAAAAATACGGTTTCTTACAATTGTAGCTTTCTTTAAAAAGAACCATCTATGATATTATTAGGCTAGGCGATGTTTTGTTCTACCGTTTTATCCCGATTTCGACCAAACGTATATTTTTTCAAAGGTATTTCTTTTTAGCTGTTCACCAGATTTATAGATTTTTAAATTTTTTCCTTTATTTTTAGTAAATTGCATTTAAAGTTGCTACAAACACATATGCAAAATTATAATGTGTTTTTTAATGAGTTTGTTATCTTCATTCACAATAATAATAAACCAAAGAAGTGTTGGTTTGTGAATTGGCTAAGTTGAGAAATAAAGTTGCTAGAAATTGCACTCGAATTTCGAGCCCTGGAATCTGCCAGTTATTTATTAAAGCACTTAATGAAGTAACTTCCCAATAAAGTATATTTTCTTAAAAAAACACAATTCCTTAAAAATAACCTTTTCTTAAAAAAGTATCTTGCCTTAAAAAGTACCGTTTTTGAAAAAAAAGTTTCATACAAAAGTACTTTTCCTTAAAAAAGTAAAGATAAAAAAGTAAATTTTCTTTAAAAAATACGATTTCTTACAAAGGTAACTTTGTTTAAAAAGTGCCTTTACGTAATAAAGTACCTTTACTTAATGAACTACCTTTCCTAATAAAGTACCTTTTCTTAAAAAATTACAATTCTTTAAAAAAGTACAATTCTTGAATTTTTCTTTAAAAAGTACCTTTTCTTAATGAAGTACGTTTTCCTGCTAAACAATCTTTTCTTAAAAAAATACATTTTCGTAACTAAAACCGTTTCTGAAAAAAGTATCTGTATGCAAAAAAAAAAGTAACTTTTCCTCAAAAACTTTTTTAGGAAAGTATATTTTCTTTAATAAATTGCTTTTCTAAAAAAGGAGCTTATCTTAAAAAATGAATTTTCTTAAAAATGTACCTTTTAAAAAAAAAAATTTTTCGGAAAATTTTTTAGGAAAGTATATTTTCTTTAATAAATTGCTTTTCTAAAAAAGGAGCTTATCTTAAAAAATGAATTTTCTTAAAAATGTACCCTTTAAAAAAAAATTAAATTTTCGGAAAAAAGTACCGTCGCTTAAAAAAGTACTATTGCTTTTGTTGCCTAAAGTTGGTTTTGATGGGAGAGGTAAAATGGATTCGTAGTATAATGTAAAATCACATTTTATGTTTTAAATGTTAACTAAGACATAGACCAGAATATACTTGTAGGTTTCAACTGGCACTTTAGACTCTCTACAACAATTTGTAATAATATAAAACGTGTATTCATTCCTCAGCAATATCAGGAAAATATATATTTCTTTCATCAGGAAAGAGAATGTCATATTAACATTAAGTTGTATACCGATTAGATTAGAACAAATTGGCCACGCAGAAAATAAATTCGTCTACAAGATGCATCTTTAAACACAAGAGTCTCACTTGATATATTATAATCATGGTTTTCAGGTCTGGTAACAAACTCAAGTCATCTAACTATTTGCAGAGGCATTTGCCTCTATGAAAAGAGGTCTGGTTGATTGCTTATATCCATTTCTTTTTCCGGATATACACTTATGCCAACAAATCAACTTATTGGTCAATCGAAGGTTATACTCGTATGGTTGGATAGCGTGGTGATTTCCATTCCATCTATCTTAAATCATTCAAGGTGGCTCAAATTTCACTGGACAGTTATAGAAATCTAGCTTTCACAAAGACTTGATGATGTTTCAAGGCCTTAGCATCATCCCAGAGACCAAATAGGTCACTAACTCTGCTGGTTCTATATGAAGAAGATAGAAATCTATTCAAAATGGCCTGTAATAATACCAATAAATTTACATAGTTTTTTACTGGAAAGATCCAGAATTTCCCCAGTTTTTACCTGGTTTAGGTAACCCTGATATGATCTTTATGACCTTACCCAAGATAATGTTGCCATATTTTCATTTAAAGACCGTCCACGTCATCCACATGAGGTTAATTTGTCAGAAATGATTTAAAAAATTTACGTTGTATTTATGAATGATCGTAGATTGAAAAAAAGCGAGATTGGTGGACATTTTATCTATCGGGTATATAACAAAAACAATCACTTGTGTCATTTCCATTGTAAAATTTCATCAGTTAGAGTATAGCCCTTATAACCATTCTCATGTATTCAAACATAACAATTGGATCGGATAAAAACGAGTTTACTCTTATGATGAAGTTATCACAAATAAAGGGCGTTCTTTTAAGCCCGATAAAACTTGAAATTTCAAAAGGGTAATTCAATGCAAAGGTCAATTAGGTCCAATTTTAAAAATTTAATTTAAATAATTTTTATTGATACCATTTCAAAGAAAAGAGTTCAAATGCCATGAAAGTATGAAAATAGTTTGTTATATGTATTTTTGAATATTTTTATAACCCCTATTTTCTCAGTCAGAATGAAATAGTGTAGTTAAATAATTCTGAAACACAAAGCAGTGTCATGTCTGTCACATTATAAAGTACTTTATTAATAAATTAGCTCTTATATAAACTATAAACAACTGTTGTCACACAAATAACTTCAGAGGTTTTCTGTATTTTACAAACATCCTCTAAAATGATATCTGTTTGTTCTCACGTCTGTCACGACTGCTTTTTGCCTCCAATCTATATATATATAATTCATTTTCTGTTTGTTTTTTTGTTTGTTTGACCGCTATACAAATTTTTATTTTTCAATGGGTTTCTCTGAAATTTGGTGCACACGCTTTCTGTATCGGCTACGCCTACTTTTACGCCCACTTTTTATATACAATTAATTTTCTGGTTTTTGGTATATTTGTTCGCTACACAAATTTTAACTTTTCAACGAATTTCTTTGAAATTTAGTACACACGATCTCTATATCCCAGAGAAGGTCGCCATATCTTTCTTACCGGCTGCGCCTATTTTTACACAAACTTTGTTTAAATTTCTTACGGGTTTCGCTCGAATTTACTCCATATTATTCTTATATCCCAGGCGAGGTCGTCATATATTTTTATCGGCCACACCCACTTCTTTTAATTTTCTATATATGCGGTTTTAGTGTTTGTTAACATATTTTAATTTTTCAATGGACTTCCCTAAAACTATGCAAAAATCTCTTTACTTACTACTCTTGAGTTTACGCCGTTATGAAATAAATATTGTAAATCAACTTATTACAAACATTCCCGTCTCGCCTTTTTTACTATATGAGTTGTAACACCCTAAAATTAATGTAGATTTATTTCAGATTTGTTATATATTTTTACCATTGTAGGATTACTCCGATGAGGTTAATTGGTTCAAATATTTCCATCTCTCCTTTTTAAGTACATTGTAAAACAAAATATTACATTTATTTCCATCTCGCATTTTGGCTATATTGGAAAGCAACCTATTACAAAATTTCCATGTCATCTTTTTCACTATATAAATGAGTTGTAAAGTAGAAAAAGAACTATTTGCAATTGTGACTTGCACATGAAAGCATAGCATATAGGCCGTACTACCTCAAATACAAAAAGGCTTAGATTAAACAGAAAACTCGAGAATCCGTCAGACCCAAATTCGTATCGAGTCTCAACGAGTTAAACAATTTGAGTCGAGAAATGCTGAAACAACTGAGCAAAACCAATAACTTCTTGAAGTCCAAAGATCAAGACAAGCTTTGTTAAGAGTATCGGAAATGCCTGTATCTACTCAAGTGCGTCTGGAAATCCGGCGGCTAAGACAAGTTGAGTCGAGGGAATGTAAAACTCCTGAAACGGCTCAACAACGTCTTCAGGCCCAGAAACTCAGACAAGCTGACTCCAGGGAATTTGAAACTCCTGACACGCGACAACCACGTCTTGAAGCACAACGGATAAGACAAACTGACTCAAAGGAATGTGAAACTCCTGATATTCCTACCAGAAAACTTTTGTAAGTTGGTTCCTTCATTGCAAGAGATGGTACAAAAAATTTTTCCTTACATAACGTGCACAAGAGGACAATCTCTTACGGGAGCAGGTATCAACTTAGAATCTCCCTGTTTTTCTCATAGACAATTATATGTCGCCTGCTGCAGAGTAGGGAGCCAGCACAATCTTTTCGTATATGCACCAGAAGGAAAAACCAGAAATGTTATATATTCCAAAGCTCTAGAATAACTATAATTCGTAACTTTTAGACATCATACACTCAAAATAATCCATGCATAAACATAGTTAGTTGTAATGGTAAGCAGGCGCTAAGCTCTTAGTCCCCAATAAACTAATTCCCCAAAAAATTAACTTATTCCCCCAAAAATTGGGGAATAACTTCATGACAAACAAATTCCCCAAATTTTTAAGAAAAGCTCCCCAAAATAAATGAACAAATTCCCCATACTACTCTCGATATCTGTACTGCAATAAACGTATATAAAATCTGTATTTTTTTCATTAGCATCATAAATTTAAAAAAAAAAAAATAAAGCGGTTTCGCAGCTTATTTTTGAACCACTTTTATTGTAGCTTCTTATAAAAAAACTTCTAAATTAAAAAAATCAAAAAATTTTAAATTGAAATAAAAAATGAATTTACTCCCCAAAAATCGTAAACATTGGGGATTTTTTCAACATGAACAAATTCCCCAATCCTATACAAATTTTTGGAGAGGAAGTTCATTTTTTTTTTTGGGAATTTGTTCGTTGGGGCCTAAGTACTCAGCGCCTGGTAAAAATAATGAACCATTTTTCAAGTCAAAGGCCTTTGAATCCCGGGCAAGACCAAGTAAAAATAGCAAGTTATTAACAAAAATAATACCTTCTACCTTTTTCTAATGGTAAATATGTTGTTCAGGTGCGTCTGCATAATTTTGTATATTTTTATGATAAGAAAGATCTCTGAATGTCATGTCTGTCACTATGGAATTAGCCAAAAGTGAGCGTAGTATGACAGCAAAAAAAAATAAATCATATTATTTAGAGGGTGCAAATGTTAGATTAAGTGTATCGCGCTAAAGAGACTTGATGATGAATAATAAAATGCTTTTTGTCTTAATTTTTGAGGTGTAAACATCTACACGCGCAGGGGGGGTTAATAATCTGTTTCACAATACAATCACAAAAACAGCGTAACATATGAGCTCACATGTTACGCTGTGACCGTAAGATAAATAGGTGTAACTTATGATTGTATTGGTGAAAAAATTTGAAATAATATTGTTTCAGCTAATTCAACAACCCTTTGGTGTAAAACGACAAAAATTTCACAATATAAACTTATAACATATACATAATTGTTTGCTATAAGTGATACATGGATGACGCTTTCTGTTTGATCTTAAAAAAGTGATATAAAAAAATCTTTAATTACTAGATGTTTACACATCTCCCCTGTGATCGGACTCACATGATTTTTTTTTTCTACGTGGGCTGTATGAAAAGTAAGTACAGGTACTAAAATTATCATGGAGTTAATCTGAAAGTATATTTTTAGGTTTTAAGCCCGTAATATTAAATTATAATTTCATTATTTAAATAATGAATTAATTCATTTCAAGGATTGCAGCATGTGTGTAAATTATTCCAAGAATCTGAATGTCACATCATTAACAATGATTTGATTTTTGTCGAAATTTTACGTTCTCGTTCACACAATCAACTTTTAATGATGTGACAGCGCAGTTTTAGGGATGATTTGTTGCTATGGCTAAACCTTATTGGAAATGTACTTATACACCTAGTAGAAATTGGTTGAAATAATTCCAAAAGAAAAGAAATTGTATAATACATCTTAAGAAAAAAAATTCAAAGTAAATAACCTGAGCTTACTGAATGAGACTCCTGCTCATTTTTTTTTACTAAAATAACCAATCAATATTGAAATGAACTCGCAGTGAAAAACAAATAGTTTCTAAACCGCACCAGAAATATATTTCAATAATTATAATTTCACTTTCCGAAATTATAAATTTTCATTTAGACACTTTCGATTGAGTTCCAGAAATTATAAATTGTATTTTAGATTTTTTTAATGAATTTCATACATATATTTTAATTATCATAAACTATCAATTGAATACATAATTTCTGAAATTCAATAGGAAATGGTGTAATACAAAACTATTATTTTTCCACTGGGCATAATCGACAATCGATTGGTTGAAAAAAAAAGTTCGGTGAGCATCTGTGAATTTGAAATATGATCAATACATTTATTTTTTATTTATATTCATGTTCACAGCACGCACGTTTCTGAAGGCTTGCAAAAAAAATTATATATGTGCAAGACAAATTGCATTTCATTCATAAAAGTTTTCGTTTCTTATTTTTTTATTTTTTTTTTTTATAATATGTTCTCACTTCTTTTGTGTATTCCCTCGTCAAAGCGTCACCATGGAAGAAGTTCAGCATGTAGCAGAGAGATACGTTTAACAACATATAATGTTTCCTGTGTTGAATTTTTTAACATGGTTTTGTTACTTTTTTTATTTTTTTTTGCTTTGTATGTAGGTGCAACCAACAGCCATGGGATTTGTTTTGTAAGTTTTGCAAGCAAATAATAGAAAAGGAAAAAACTATATTTAAGGAAGCAAAATATTTTCATCCGCTGCAAGTTCTTTTTATTTTATGTTAGGCTGAAAGTTTTTTCTTTCGCGGATTTTTTTAAAGGCAAGCATATTTTTTTAACGGATAAATATAATGACATATTTAATATTTTTTGGCATATTTCAGACATGAAACGGAAAATATTTTAAAAATAATCAAGCAAGACTGTTAAATTCCCCACCTGTATCTTAAACTCTAACACCATTTAAACTATTTATTATGACAAGCAGAGCCCACCACTCGAAATTGGAGTGCAGATTTTAGGAATCCTTATTTCTTCATTAAATTTTTTGATTTCAATGTTTTTTTTTTAATCTCTATACCTAAAAATGTATGAATATTTAAATAAAATAATGAATTTTTAAATAAAATTCATCAAATTTCATTATATATATTTGTTGAACACGCAAAAAAATATAAAAATGTATTTTTTAATAAATAATTTTATAAGAGCCTAAAGGTATGTTTATCAATTTTAGGCAATTCACGACACAGGGCGACACATTAAAAAATTTATGTATGTATATGTATTTTATGTATGTGTTAGGAGCAACTTTAAATGATTATTACTCCAAAAAACATACCAGATGGTGCACATCTGTAGAGATGGTGCACATCAGCAAAGAAATAGCTTTCAAATGGTATATTTTTTGTCAAAATCGGTTGATAATTAAAAGCGTAGAAGGGGTCATTAGATATTGCTTTGCCTACTAATATTATAGATTTCTTATTTATTGTTTTTTTAATAATGATGGTTTTTTATAAAAGGAATTATTTATATGTTTTTTTTTTTAATTGCATTAGTTTCCTATTAGACCAAAATGATCACTTAGGGCAGAGTCTTATACATTCGAATTATGATGGTTTGGGGTTATGAACCAAATTTTAGAATAGATTCAAGATAAATATTATCGATGATCCAACTTTTTCGGCACGATTAAAAAAGCGGTAGTAACTTTTCAGCATTTATAAAAAACATTGTTTATTAGTGGATTACATCTATTGGAAATACCACTTTAAAAAAAAGCGCCGAGGTGTGTATCCCAAGGATGGTGTGGAAATGGTATCAACTCTGTTAATTAAACTTGGACTTAAACATTTTTTCAAATCAAATAATATTTCCTTTTTTTTTAACTGATATGTTGATATTTCTGAAACAGGATCAGCTAGGATATCACCGGATACGGTTTCTGGAAGTGCAGATCGCCCACAAAAAGATGGCATAGTCACTTTTTTCGTAATTTTTTTCAAACTGAACTTTGCTTCTGGCCGGGTGTGTTTTATTATTATTTTTCTTTCATTCGATTTTTGATTTATTTCGGGATAACGTTAAAAAAATTGTGGCAATACCAGCCAAAACTTAAATGAGACGTGGAGAATAACGATACATACACACTCATGAAGCATACGCTGCAAATAAAATGGACACAACAACAACATCAAATACAGCTAACACTCACAAGGAAAAAAATTTTGAATAACATCAATAACAAGAACAACATATACAAATCACTTTAACATTTTCATTGAAATCTCGGGACCTATTGAACCGTTTTTGATGATTTTAAATAGCAACCGCTGTGGAGGTCAGTGTATTATTTTCACTAAAAATCAGCAACCCACCTGACCTATTCAGGGCGTGAATGTGATTTCCACGGACAGACGTACATCTCTATACCAACTCAGTTTCTTATAATGATCAAGATTATATGTATATATTTCATGGGACCCAGATTTTTTTTCTTTCAAATTATTACCAATGGAATGAAAACTTATATGAAAATTGTCGTAAAATAATATATATGTATTTCCTTCAAATATTATATATTTAATACATGTACTTAGATTCATCGCACAGTGGACAATTTGACGAGCAGGCGGTCAAAAATCTATAACTTTTGATTGGATCGGAATTTTGATATGCGTTTTTTTTTTGTTCGGTAGGTGAGACTTTAGCCTTTAAGTTTTGCTACAAAACGTAATCCGAAAATAAAAAAGTTACGGAGGGTTTAAAATACATTTTCATTTGTAGTTGAATTTTAGTACAAAAGTGAAGTATTAAAAAAGGTTTTATTTAATATAATGTCTTATTTTTTCAGTTAATTTTACAACTAATACTTTTTAACAATTTTTTAAGTTAATTTTTTCAGATAATACCAAACTTTGGCCCCCGTAAGCTTTTTAGTCCTAATGTACACAAGGGCCAAAGGTTGTTTTTTTTTTTTTGAAAGATCCCGATTTAAAATATAATTTATTCAGCAGCGAACGTTAAAGTTACCTTATATTGGTTCAAGATAGAGAAGTTTCAATGAAAAACTCGTATGTTTTTGCTTTAGTTAAATTTTTTATACCCTATACCACTATGTGGTTTGGGTATAATGACTTTGTGCTGCTGTTTGTAACAACCAAAAATATTTGACCCAGACCCATCTTTAATTATACCGATCGAATCAGAATCACTTTTTGAGTTGATTTAACAATGTCCGTCCGTCCGTCCGTCCGTCCGTCTGTGTGTCCATGTAAACCTTGTAATCAAACTGCAGGTCGCAAATATGAATATATTTTGATGAAATCGGCCATACGATGCACGCTATTTAAATTGGTGAAATTCGGTCCATGTTCAGACCTAGCCCCCATACAAATTACCCCAATGAAATCGACATAAATTGCCATAAGATCCAAATTGTCATATAGATCTTACTCAAATTGGGTTTGTATGCGTTCATTACATCCATTAATGAGTAGTCCAAAAATGATCCCTTTGGTCTCATATAGAGCTGCTTCCCGATATTAACTTAAATCTATTAAAAAACAAAAATATTGCACTGATTCTTCTCAAATTTTGTTTGTATATGTTTTTTGCAAAATACAAGAGACGTTACCAACCATGGTCAGGATCGGTCCATTTTTGGACCTAGTCCCCATATAGATATAGCATCCGATATGAACTTTTTCATATCTGCAGCCAAAAAAATTAATAAAAATCCCACTCAAATTTGGTTTTTGCTTATTTTCTATGTCCAGTTAGTTGGGCCTAAGAGATAGGGTTTCCAAACGCATGGTATAGGGTATCGTATAGTCGGTCTAGACCGACTATAATTTTCTTACTTGTTTTTATTGTCTTTTTAAATATTTCTATATCAATTTTTATGGTAAATTTATGAAATATATAAATTTTTATTGTAAATTTACAAAATATATAAATTTTTAAATCAAGAAAATTTTTTAACTATATAAAAAAAAGTGTAACTTATTGTTAGTGTAATGAAAAAGTACTTTAAATCAACCAATTTTAGTAAAAATTTCTTCTTAATAGCCTTGATTTTCATCTTCTAGAAGTTGTTTAGCTTCTTCGTCTAATTCAATAGAGGTAGTTTTCCATTTTTGATGAATGTTGTACATATATGGATCTGAAGTGCACAACAAAATAGTGATAAGGTCTTCATTAGTACAACATCTGGACATTTTCCTTGTATTGTGCTCGCGAAAGAATCTGTAGTCTTTGTTCCTTTTTTCTTGCGCTTCTTCAGATAGACCTCCTATTGGTAGTATATTGTTTTGAATTATTTGTTGCCCATGGTACAAAATTTTATGAACTTTGGATGGCATATATCTCCAAGAGTATTTTTCATTATAAAGTATAGCTGTTTTATTGGCGTACTCTCCAAATTTTTTTGCATTTATCTTTCTGCTGCATGCTAGAACTTGTAATATGATTTTGAATCGTCTTATTAATTCATGATCTACACCTGTGATAGATGCTGCAGTTTCCGGATCGGAAAAAAAACTCCTTGCAGTATTTCCATCATTTGTGTTTCCTTCCTCTTGTTTTGGTTGGTCGATTACGAGGGCTAGCTGTAGATATTTTTGTTGAATTTGTTTTTTTTTTGCTTCCTTTTTTCTTCATTTTCTTTGTTTTTTCTCACTGTTTCGCCTAACGGACCAAATTCCAAGTCATAACCCAATTTAAGAGTATGCTCCATGAAACGTATTCTAGCATGAAGAGGGGACATTCCAAATTCGTAGGCTTCCTTAAAACTATAGTCTTCTGGTGGGGGTTGGCTTAATTGACTTGATGTCTTTTGGCATATAATGCAGCTTGACGTTGACTTTTGTCCAGTTAAAGCTTGTGCAACTTTTCCATCAATCATTGTGAGACACATTTTAAAATGTACTTCAATGTCTTGGTCATCAAATTTAAATATTACTGGTTGAAGTTCCTTAATTTGATCTTTTATTTTTTGAACTTCTTCAGTTATGACATCTTTGGTTTCCTTTTTGAATGCAAATTTTATTGGTCTGCAATACTTTGTTGAAGAAGGAATTTAATTTTTCCAAATATCAATTTCTGTTGCTCTACTGTTGACGGCTCTAGGACGCTATACCTTTTTGTTAAGCGCAATGGAACGAAAGGTACCATAAATAAATTAGCATCTGTTGAATTTTCGGCATTAAATTGCTTGTATTGTTTCTGACCAGAGGATCCATCACATCCCCATTTAGAAATTAAAGTAATGCTGCCATTACCAATTTTTTTTAAATGATCAGTATCAAGCGTATTTAGCAATCGTTCTGCAGTATGTTCAAGGAGATCTTGAAATTTTATTTCTGCTAATGTTGAAGTGACACTAATAGCAGATTTTGAAGGTAAGTATTCTTTTTTGGCAGAAACTAAATCTCGATACTCTGGAAAAATCCCACAATTCTTTTCATTGGTTCGCTTCCGCAATTCCTTATATTGATTTTTGGTCAATTTCAAATCCAAAAATAGGGCGAACGCTTCTTCCGATGTAAATTTCTTATCTTCAATTGGTGTAGGAATGCTTTTTAAAATCCTCTTTGTGCGCCTTGGGCTCGCTTCTACTATTTTTTCAATTATTTCAATTCCATTTTTTTTATTTTGGGTTGGTTGAATTTGGTGCAAAAATGAATCCTTAATAATTCTTTGAGAAATTTCTTCATTGATATTCTCCAGTTTGCGCCTTCGAGATCTTTCACTACATCCGTCAATTGGTTTTGCTGGTCGACCCTTTTTTCCACTTTCGTTGGCAGCTGTAGATGCACTCTCAAAAATAAGTTCCTTTATTAACCAGTCTTGGTAACGTTTGTACATCTTTGCCTTGCTATGAGAGCATTCAATGTACCGTCTTTTCAAATTCGATCCAAAACTAGTAATTTTTCCTTTGTGCATTTCAATGTCTTCTAGGTTACAATTCTTAAAGAAGTCGTTGCTCACAATGTGCAAAATTACATCGTCTACATCATTTCGTTGAAAATAAATATCTGCCAGATCTCTGTAACAGTACTTAGCCATTGCACAAATTGTAATGAATAATAATTGTGGAAACATTATTATAAATACTCTTTCTTGCAATTATGTAAAATAAAAATTTTTATCTTTTATTACCACTTTTAGAAGCATAAAAAGCCACACCCTAACCCCTTTTAAAAGGTGAAGCATACGTGCTCATATCTTAAAGGGCTATGTCGCAATAGTTTTTTTTACCATTTAAAAATTTTTATCTTTTATTACCACTTTTAGAAGCATAAAAAACCCACACCCTAACCCCTTTTAAAAGGTGAAGCATACCTGCTCATATCTTAAAGGGCTATGTCGCAATAGCTTTTTTTTACCATTTACCTGTTATTTAAATTGTTTCCCACTTTGTCAGGTATTTAAACTATATAACTCTTATTCAGACTATTAATTTTTTTGAAAGATACCTATGTAAATGTACCTGTAACAATTAAGCGCATTATATCTCAACCCTTTTTTATAAGTATATAACAACTCCTGACAACTCTACCGACACGCAAAAAAATACACCGCGGACAACCGGTACGACCAACTTTTGTATTCATAACACTCAGACGGACGGACGGACATCGTTTAATCGACTCAGAAAGTGTTTTAGAGTCGATCCGTATAATAAAAGATGGATAAAGATCCAATATTTTTGGCAGTTACAAACATCACCTCAAACTTAATTTATCCTAACCACATAGGGGACAACTTTTGTATTCATAAATTTTGCAGAAAATATCTAACCTTGGGTCAGAAAAATTGTTCTGGTGCACACGGGCGGAAACTGGCGGGTGTATAATGGGGTATAGGAGTATAGGGGAGGGTTCGGACTATGGAAGATTGCAAGATCTTTTCTGACTGCTTTTGACTGGCAGGAGTTATGCTCTATAAAGTAGGAGATTTTCGGAAAATTTTGACCTTTTTTTAAATTTTTTTTTTTTTTTAATTTTGGAATGACTCAGTGATTTTATATTTTTAACATTAATAGTATGGAAGCCACAAAATTATTATTTATTTTACGCCAAAATCTTTTAAATCAAAAAAGTTACAATCATTCAAAAATAAAAATTTACAAAGAAATTTTTAATTTTAGCAAAATACTGAGAAAGCCCATTTTTGAAGATCCTGTTCGCTGTGATATAGTTGAGAAATAGTCTCAATTTTTTGGCTCCCGAGGTTTACTAGTATTTACTTTCAAATGAATAACATAACTTTAAAATCGGTAACAAAAAAATATGATTTTTGGCCACCTTCTCAAAATATGGTCCACTGTGCATCGGTAAGTTGTATATTCGATCAAAAAACATTTCTATAAACTGAATAAATGATCGAAAATTGTTCTTGGAACCAACCATTTTTTTGTTTAATCTTTCCAAAAATTTAATTGCATTCCTTAGGAACTATATTTAAGAACTTCTGGACAATGAACCGCCCATGCTAAATTCATTGGAGATGACTCAATTTTCCACAACTTCTGGATCACAAGTTTAGGATCTTTTTCACATCTTTGTATGACTTATATCGAGGTATACATACTTCTATATATATATATATATTAAATATATATATAAACACACATTTGATAAATATTTGTATAATATTTAACCTCCTGTATCCAATTGCCTCTAAATGCAATGTTACGTGTCAACATTTATACAATAATATCTTTTTAATATAATTGAATTGTCTCACGCGATTTTGCACTTCTGCTTATAATTCACACTTCAAAAGACAAAAGAACAACCAACAAAAGCTAACAAATATATTGTATAAGTAGATATATGTATCTATGCTGCTAAATATTTTGGCAAATGTTTTTCTTCTTTGACTCCTCCATAGAGACTCATTTTAATACATTATAAATCAATTATTTCTAATATTTATTATGTTTTTCTAAGGCCATATTCTTAAATTTCATTACACCCACAATTGCTATTTTGTTGATGGTATTAATGCAATAATTTTTGTAGACTTCCGCTTCGCTTTTGTTTTGCCAAAAATTTTGCTTTTCTTTCAATAGAACTTGCAATTAAAACTAAAGGATAATTAGAGATTTCCTTCATATTATAGCAAATATGAAGGAATTCGTTAAGGTCATCGTTTTTATTCAATACTATTAAATAGTGATAAGAAAAGGAAAAATAGGAGACGGAAAGTTTTTTGTACAAGGGGAAAATAACTAAGTAATATGGCATCATGACACTGTTTTGAAACAGCAAAATTAAGACTACTGTAAATATCAAATGCAAACACTTAATGTTTTTTTTATTTTTTAAAAATAATAATGAGTTCTGGTAATGAATTCTGTTATGTTCATAACATTGTTTTGAACAATTGCATTGTCCCCCCTTTGCGGTACACTTACGCACAGACAATTGTATTTTCAACATAAGTATGTTAATCCTGTTTATGAAAACTATATGTTTTATATTTCTGTTAATAAACATTGGAAACATTCTAAAATATTTAAATTAATGCCAATAACGTATGGGCAAAACAAAATATTTGCAAATTGTAAAGGTACTATAAAAAATACCCATGTTTTCTAAAAATATTTCTTTTGGTGCCGCTGAATCAATATAACATATATTTTTTGAAATATGTTATTTATTTTTACTAGCAGATTCCAGCGCTCGAAATTCGTGTGCAATTTCTAGGCAACTTTATTTTTCAACTTAGCCAATTCACAAACCAACACGATTTTGGTTTATTATTATTGTGAATGAAGAAAACAAACTCATTAACAAACACATTAACAAATTTAATAAACACACACACAGAACATATATAATTTTATGTATATGTTAGTAGTAACTTTAACTGCAACCCAATAAACAAAACAGTATAAAAATAGCTTGTAACAAACTTGCTAACATAAGCCTTAAGTTTAGAAAAGTGTTGTGAATATTGTTGTGAAAGGTTTCTTAACAATTGTTTAATAATGAAAACTGAACCCTTGTGAACAAGCTTAGAAGTTTAGTTATAGAATAAGTTTACAGGAAAATAGTATTCTAATCATGCTTGCAGTAAGCTTATAATCGTAATATTTTTTTAAATTTATAATCGTAATATTTTTGTAAGCTTATAATAGTAATATTTTCATAAGCTTATAATCGTAATATTTTTGTAAGCTTTTAAATACAATTAAATAATAAGTCTTTTTAAAATATTCTAGATTAAAATAATTTTATTGATTTTTTTTATAATTTTTTTATTTTATTTATTTATCTTTGCATTTGCCTTATATTTCCTTATAGACTCTTGTCTATTTTTAGCGAATTGGAAGAATGATTTTGTACTTTTGATATATTCATCCTCTGGCAATCCAATACAAATTGCAGCATCTATTGAATTTCAAAAGTCAATGAAATAAATAAATAAAATATATAAAATAACTTACTTCTTATGGCTTTTGCTACACTCAGGCTGCGCACACTCTTTTTATCTTCTGTGCCTTTCCAGCAAAGTTTTTCCGCCAGTTCGTCCACTAGCAATTTGCGCCAACAGTTTTTGATGAAGTTTGGAGACTTTGCTACCGTTAGCAGCTCGTTTCCCTTAAAAAAATACAAACACAAATGATGAAATATGAACTTAGGGTAAGGAGTGTTTTTTAACTTACAAACGAATTCAAAAAGTTCTTGTCCTCTTGTATATATATAACATTTATAATAATTGGCCAGGCCTGTGCTAAAGAACTTTTTGCAACAGGTAATCCATCTATGTTCATATTTAAATCAATGGAACTATTTATAAATTTTGTGCATGATAAGAAATCGGTAAGACAATCTTTCAGCCCATAATGTACATAATTTCCACCTTGTATTGGAACTATAGGTGCGTCGCGCGGTGTTTTTTTTAACGTCCTTGCATCTTTTGGTAAAAAAGGAAAAGATTTTATTAAAATCTTCAGCAAATCATTTACAGCACTATTTGATATGGTATGTTTAACAGCCCAAGCAGCAATATCTCTCTTAATATCCACATCATCAGTTGTATGATCGGAGTCCACATTTTCATCAGAACTTAACATTACGTTTTCACCAATATTCACATTTTCATCAGTGTAATAAGAACCAATCTGACTGGAGCTGGCTGGAATTTCACATGAATCGTCTTTCTTATATTTTTTAAAATCTAAGAGCAATTCTACAATTTCTTTAGATTCTTCACGAACACTTCGTTTTGATTTATATGTATGGCATATCAAATATTTAAAAAATATTAATTTATATACTAATATATTTAATTTTTTTAACACAAACTGCACCTATATAGGTATATATATTTTATTTATTTAAAAAACACTTCACTCTTCAAACAAAAGAAAAAGACTGAGGATTTCAAATAATTTTAACGCGAAAATAACGGGACATAACATGCAACAACGAACAGTGGGTTCGATGGTAACCAAAGTGGCGATTAATTCAGGGAAGCCGTAGTTTTAAAATATTGTTATTTTTAATTGATGGATATTCATAAATACATAAAAAACCAGCATTTAGAAAAAAAAAGTTGCAAAAATTTTTTTAAGCTGTTAGGCGCTTTTTTGTATTTTGGGGAAAATGTTCTTCTTTTACAAGTTTTGTTGTAACTTTGGAAAAGCGATAAATTAGTAAATTAAGTTGCAAATTAGACCATATTTAATGTGCTTTTAGAAAGAAATATGTTTTTATTAAAAAATAAGAAAGGAATAAATATTTAATATTATTTATTATAATTATTAGTAAAATTTTAAATTGAAATTTGATCCAAATTCCATAATTCCACAAATTAAACTCAAGTCTCATTAGGAAATATTATATATTTTTTTGTTAATGAATAGGCATAAACACATGAAAAATAACCATTTCAAAAATAAATATTGAAAAAAAATTTTCATTGGTAATAAGCCTTTTTTTTTGTAAAATCATTTACTTCACAATCATCATTAAATTCATTATAGTAATCTTCAGCATCATCGTTGAAAGATTTAATGAAAAAAATAAGCACTTGAATCGTAAAGAACACAATGTTGGACCCAATGTGCAACGTTTACAAAACGTTAAAATAAAGTGACTTCATATGCAATAACGTTTACAAAACTATAGCGAGCATAAGTCGTTTACAATCATATTTGCCAAACTGTTATATAGACTAAGTGTATATCAAGTGTTATTGTAAATGCTATTGCTATGTAAAGTGTTTCTAAAACATCATTTAAAAAGAGTTCATATTTTGCAATTAAATAAACCTATCATAACAATGCTTATGAAAAGTTATAGAAATATTGTTATAGTAAGCTTATTCTCCAATTCAGTTACATTTCAGTTATGGAATGGTTTATTGGGAATGTACTCAAAAAAAAGAACAAAAATTAAAAATCTGTAAATCTGCTGAACATCTAAAATGAAATACCTTTCAAATAATATACGTCTGGTCAAAATCTGGATAAAACGGTAGAATAAACTATCGGTAAAAAGAAAACGCCTAGCCTATTAATATTATAGATTCTTTAGAAATAGGATAGCCACAACAATAGCTGGCTTCATTGATGCTCTCAAATCGCGTCTGATAATTTTGAGTGCAGAAGATAATACTTCTGCGGATAATACTTTTTGCTAAATCTGAAGAACGATCAAATTTGTGTACCTCCTTTAATGTCTGGTAAAAATCTATTTTAAATGTAGCTAAAACTTTTTGGAAGTCTCTGTGTATCCGCTACTCTCTACTAAATTTAAGCGACGACACTTTGACTGCTCCTGTTTGTCTAAAGTTTTTTCAAAATCATCATGTATATATATTTTAAATTTTATTTTTAAAAATAAATACTATGCCCTGTCGTGCTTCGCTGCGACGTACCGATACTTATTGACATATTTTATTTCATAATCAATTTTACCTACGAAGTTTTTGTTCTGCGGTTAAAACATATTATTTCATTTATTTTTTTTTTTTTTATTTCAATGCTTGCTTATATGTAATATTTTTTGTTCTTTCATTTTCAAATTTTTCAGTGTTCCGAAAAAATCTGGCAGCACTTAACTATTGGTCTTGAATTTATAATGTCATTTGGCAATTTTGCATGTTAGCGATTTTTGATTTTGGCAATTTTTGATTTTAACGATTTTTGTTATGATTTTGAACATTTTTGTTTGTGGTGATTTTTATATTTCGCGATTTTCGGTTTTGGCGATTTTCGGTTTTGGGGATTTTCGATTTTGACAATTTTTGAATTTGGTTATTTTTGAACTGGCGATTTCGCCCATATTTTGCACAACTACCCACATTGCTAATTAATGTACTTGTCAAAAGTTTCAAGACTGTCGCATTCATAGTACTTCATATTTTTTGCATAGGAGGTGCCACGGCCACTAATCTCATCCCATCCAATTCTTATCGGACTTCTCACATTAATATGTGATGGTTTCGTGCAAAGAGTCGAGGCTTTCCCTTTTATAGACACCAGTTATATATTATACATTTACTTTGTATGGGCGGAGATACGCCCACTGCTCCGATCACGCCCATTTTTTTGTTCGACTAATCACATAAATAACTTATGGGCTCACGCAGTCACATGGCTCTCACTTTTAAAGTAGTTCAGATATATGACATTTAATAATTACTTTGTATGGGAAGTGTTACGCCCATTGGTGTGATACCGCCAATTTTTTTTCCAACCACTCATATCAATATCAGATGGGCTCGTGAAAGTATCAAGGCTTCCCTTTTATAGTAAACGAGTTATAGATATTATATATTTACTGTTTACTGGCAGTGCCACGCCCACTGCTCCGACCTCGCCCATTTATAGTTCGGATAATCACATGAATAACTTACTGTTACAGTACTCCAGATGTATGACATTTTATATTTACTTTGTGTGGGTGGTGCCACGCCCATTGGTCAACGCCCATTTTTATGCGACTACTTGCAATAATAAAAGATGACCTTAGACAACTTTGCAAAGCTGTATCTGTCATAGTACTCGTGATATATAATATTGAATTATTACTATGTATGGGAGGTGCCACGCCCACTTATCCGGTCCCATCCATTTTGACATGAAGTTTTTCATATCTGCATGCCATTAATTAAAATTTGATTTATATTTTTTTCTATATTCAGTTATTAACTCAGCAAAGTTGGCTCCAAAACCCTCCCTTGAAACGTATGGTATAGGGAATCGTATAGCCGGTCTAGACCGACTAAAAATCAAAAAAATCTTAACACATGATTTTCCTCTAAACTTTTTTCGCAAGCAAAGTTATCAAAAACTATCAGGAGAATTTTACCATTGACAGGAAATATGGTTCGGAAAGAAAGAAAATAAGAAGCATTTTGAAAAGAG
This sequence comes from Cordilura impudica, assembly GCA_963682025.1. Lineage (NCBI taxonomy): Eukaryota > Metazoa > Arthropoda > Insecta > Diptera > Scathophagidae > Cordilura > Cordilura impudica. The sequence continues at coordinate 291,659,535 of OY821517.1, forward strand.
AAAGCCAGCCTGGTTAGCTTTGTGGTTGGACTATTTGGTGCGAATAGTTAATGCAAAGTGCCAAAAGTTCCAGAAAGGAACGCCGCAAAAAATTTAAAGGCCAAAATCAGATCGCGGGAAAATTTGTATGTTGCTAATGCTCGAAGAAATAATTTAAGATAAGTTTAGTAACCAAAAGTAGACGAATTTTCCAAAAAAAAAAAGTCCTGGTGTGGCAAGCAATATGCAGTTGCGGTAAAGAAGCAAGTAAATTGTTGCAACGAGCTCTATGAATATCGAAATTTATATTAAGGAGTGTTTGCAAAAAGGACTCTTTTAATTCATAAGCCAACACAATATGTCCACATATGATTTGCATCATTTGGCATCCTGTCACTACTGTAAGGAAGCTATTGAGTGGTACCATAGCAATAAATAGGTTTTTCTACCAAGGAAAGAAAATCCTCCAAACTGTCCCGAGCATAGGCCAATGGAGAATGGAGAATGGCTCCTGTGATAGGAGAGTTGAAGATCACAAAAAGGTATCCCAAAATGTGGAAGATTTTAAATGGAGATGGACTACTATTCCAAAAAAAAAATTTTTTTTAAATATTTTCAATTATTATTCAAAATAGCATTCAATGAATTAGAGTCTTGTTAAATGACACTAGACAACAAAAATTCGAAATTTCTGTCCATCAAGCGTCATTGTTATGTCTTACGTGTATATTGTGAACTGTTCAACACGAGAATTGCATCATAAACAACTTTAATGGTTCTTATTATACCGTCCACTCCAGTGTGCAGAGGGTATATATAAGTTTGTCATTCCGTTTGTAATAATTAGAAAAAAAATTTTGGACCCCATAAAATATATATATTTGTGATCCTTATAACAACCGGAGTTGATATAGCGATGTCCGTCTGTCCGTCTGTGGAAGTCACTATGACGGCATCAATCGGGTAGCAATGGTGCTCGTTGGCATAAAAAATGATTCATTAACATCCTGAGAAGTACGCTATTTAAAATCGTCCAAATCGGTCGATTAGGGCCCGAGATTTGAATGAAGAACTAAAAAAAAGTCTTGAAAAAATATAATTTTATATGTTGTTCTTGCCACGATCACGCCCTCAATAGAACAGCTAGGGTGACCATTTTTAGTGAGAATGATTCACCAAATTCATGAGAAGATTTCTCTTTCAAAAATCATTAAAATCGGTGGAGCAGGTCCAGTAAAATCTCTGAAAAATTAAAAAAAAAAAATGAAAAACATGACATTTCTATATTGTTCTTGTTGTTATTCTAAATGTTGCATTGTTGTTATAGCTGGACTTGTTGTTTTTGTGGTCGTTGTGGTAATAATATAATAAAAACAAACCCTTTGTACATTTTTTTATCAACTCTGGTAGAAAAATTTAAAAGTTTCCATTGTTTTGTCATCACTAAAAAAATTTGTTAGATCATTTGTGTCATTGCCACGAGCCTGCCTGCAAAATTTCAGATCGATTGGGTCACTGGAAAGTGGTTAAAATCGATCCAAAATTTTTTCGACAAGCACACTACGAGTTAATATAAAGGGAGTAAAAATTCACCAACATCTAAAGCAAATAATGCTCAAATACCTAGTTGTTTATAAAAAAAAAAACAATTGGGCAATTCACAATGGTTAATGTATCGTTGTATCGTGTATCACTTTACAATATTGTAAAATTGTTGTTGTTAATTTTCACTGAAAAATCTGATACACGATCCAACTTCATTTGCTATGTTTAGTAAATGTTGTATACTGTAACATAACATATCAGTTCCAAGTGAATGCCAGTTTTTATGAAAAAGAAAAAATAAATACATAGAATTTTATCAGCATAAATAATAATATAAAATATGGCAAATAATGCAAATAACGCAAATACACCGATAAGTTTATTTATATAAAAATTAATGTTTATATTTTTAGTATGTATTTTCTCTTTCAGTACCAACCAAAACATTTAACACTTTTTTTTTTTTTTTTCATTATAAATTAAAATGCAAGAGGTACGTAACTAAAACTCCAGGGTATATCTCACGACCAAAAAGCAAACACTGACAAGTGTTTTCTCTTATACAAAATAGCAGAAGCGACGAAGCGATCTTTCCTCGTTGGATCGAAAATTACTAAAGAAAGCTTTTTACAATATGAAAATACAACTGAGTATTCACAACAAATTATTGTATTGTGTATTTCAATACAACATACAATATACAACACGTGTTCTGAATTGCCCAAATGTAAATTTAGCAAAAAAAATGTATGTATTAAAAATAACGTTTGATGTTGTATTTTTTGTGTGTAATATTTACATATACATACATACACATATTAAATAATACAAATAATATACATATATTATATATATGTATGTATGTATGTATATTCATAGTAACTGCATGTTAGAAATAAATCGGTATATTATTTTATTTACATAAAATTCTGCAATATTTTGTTGTGTGGGAAAATACATTTCTTTTGCATTAACCGAGTGTCACTTCATTTTGCTCAGCGTGACTATGCCACAGTAGATGGCGCCACAATTTTTGTTCTAATTAGCTTTGCAATAGTTATTTCTATTTTAACATGAATGTCAATATTTTCAAATAGATATCATACAGAACAATGTTAAGAGTATACACGGGCTGGTCTTTTATTTCATGCTTTTTTTCATTATTCTTTTACAAAAATGAACATAAGTTTGCATGTTAACTTTTTGTTGTCTTTACAAAATACCGAGTTATCAATGAGTTTTTTGCTTTCAAAACAGTTCTACATAGTTATATAAAACTATTATTCTGCTTTACCTACAAAATATCTGATTGCGATTACATCTAATTTTTAAAAACTGTTTATAATTAATAAAGCATTATTATTCGCATAAATACAAAATTGCACTTTTTAAATTTTCCATTCAAATTTAAAAAAAATATCAATTCTAATAAAAACTGAAACTAAAAACTAATAAAAACTGAAATTAAAATTTCCAATTATAAATTAGAAAATATTAATTGAATTTCAGAAAATCATATCAAAACGTCGGAAATAATAATTTTAAATTTAGAGGACATCAATTGCATCTTTACTATATAAATTTTATTCGTTAAACACAAATTGAAATTCCAAAAAAAAACACCAAATATGTTTACATTTAAAAATGTTTACATTTAAAGAAAAAAATTTTGCCATTCAGGAGATATTAATAACTTTTCAGTACCGCGATTCAGTAACTTCTTTTAACGATAGTTTATTCAATCGATAAAAACTTAAATTTTTAGGTTGAAATGTCGGCATACATAAATAAAAATCATAAAATAGTGAAAATATTTTACTTTTATTAAAAAACTTTTTTATATAAATAAAAAAATTAAATAGCATATTCAATTCATTATTTCATTTTCAAATAAATAAACAGAAATATTAGTAAAAAAAAATAAAGATATTAAACATAAACATAAAATCATCCTGTCAAACACGAAGTAATTTGTTTTTTTCTATTCTTTGTGTTTTTCGCTTATTTTGACAGAGGTGCCACTAGTTACAATTTAAAAAATAGAAAAACAGATTTGTCGACTGTCGTTAAGATGTATGTACTTAGTGAATCATTTAATCCTTAGTGCAAACAACAATAGCTGTCGATATATTTTGCGATTGTCAGAACGTTGAATTTGAAATTTACAGAATCGCACTACAGAAAATATTAATTTAAATTCAATGAATTTAAGAAAACCTCAAATGATATTTAAGAATTGCTAACATAAAAATTGTTACATAAGTAAACGTAATTTGATAGAATGTTATTTATATATAAATTTTCAATATTTTTTTTAAATGAAAATTTGAAGCTTTTCAGAAAATAAAGATTATTTTATTTAAAATGTTTGGGACTTTTGGTTTTTCGCGTTTGGCATCCCTAATTTGATTATTTATTATTGTAAATTTATTCTCTATGTTTTCAAAATATGGCAATATTTTAATAAAAAAGTTGAGACAGCTTTTTTTTTGGTTATTATTTTGTTACTCCATCCGATCTATATGGCCACAATGAAAAAATATTTGGCCAAATAAAAGAAACTATACAGCCATCTCCAATTAGCACGATTTGCAATGGAGGTTAGGGCGAGCTATTTAATTAGCAAAAACTAAATTAAACGAGAAGTTATGTCATATAACCGGAAACGCATGCATATAGGTATACATATAACCTAAATGCATGGCGATCATCAACCACGATGACCAAAAAGCAAACACCGAAATAAATCCGAAATAATAGAAAATACGAAAACCAACCCAAAGAATTTTCTGAAATAATTTGGTATTAAGTTTAACAAATTGTTTACTTTTTCCAATATTTTGTTTACATTTATTATCAATACTCAAACCGAGGTGGAGGGTATCAAAGATTCGGCACAGCCGAATTTAACCCTCTTACTTGTTTTTTTATGCGCTCTACACCAGAAAAAATCGGAACTCCTTTCTTCATATTTATAACAGTCTGTGGAAATCATGATCACACCCTCAATAGTTCAGCTGGGTTACTCGGTTTAAGTGAAAATAACTCATTGACATCCGAGAAGGTTGCTTTTTAAAATTATCAGAATCATTTAAATAAGTTCTAAATTTGCGTGAATTTGGGGACACCTTTTATAATCCAGTATAATATTTTTTACAGACTTCTTTTTAAAGCTCAATATCTTTAGGTACAGCCATCCAAACTTTAGTTTTAGTTAAAACTTTAACGAGATTGTTCTAATAAAATTATGAATTATGTCAGGTTTGTAAGTGGCCACAATTAGTCGAATTCATAAATAGTCTGACTCAATTTTTATTTATTTTTTAACAAAACTTACTTTAATATTTATTATTTTTCATTCAAAAGCAGAAATATTGTTGCAATAATGATAACTAGCAGATTCCAGCAGATTCGAAATTCGAGCGCAAATTCTAGGAAATTTTACTTTTTTCATTAAATAAAGACCCTAAAAGTATGCTAATCAATTATAGCCAATTCACAAATTAACACAAAAATCAAACTCATTTTTATTACAAACACATTAACAAATTTTCTAAACACACATATAATTTTATCAACGTGTTAGTAGCAATTTTAAATGCAATTTACTCAAAAAAAGGAAAAAAAATTCAAAAATCTGTAAATCTGCAAAACGGCTAAAAATAAATACCTTTCAAACAATATATGTTTGGTCAAATTCGGTATAAAACGGTAGAACAAAACATCAGTCACAAGATATCGCCTAGCCTGTTAATATTATAGATAGAGGTTCAATGTGATTTTGGATTTTTCTAAATTTTACTCTGTTTTTTAATGAAACAACAACAAAAAAGTACAACATTATGTTTTTATCCTCTTATAATGTTTTAGTCTTATTTTGTGGGAAAATTTGAATGAACACATTAATAACATTTTTAGACCTCCTAATGCCTTTAATTTTAATTGCTTTTTTATCCTTCACAACAACACAACAAAATTCCGCAACATATTACTACCTTTCATGACAACAGTATGCACTCGCAAGAATATTCTAATACTTCTATAACTTTTTAGAAAAAATATCCGCTTTTGTAGAATGATATGATTGTATGTTAGCGTGTGTGTGTGTTTGTGTGTAAAGGGAGCTTTCGCAACATGACACATATGTTTTATGCATATTTATGAAATAAGCTTAAATATAAAATAAAATTCTCAAGTAGCATTTCTCATATGTATGTTTGAGCGTGTGCGTGTTAGTGTGTGTGTGAATATGAACCGCAAATAAAGTGAAATTATAAACCATAAAAAAATGCTATTTTAACGTAGAAAGTTAATATTTTATGCGCAATTTACACAGATTGCCATACAAAAAATACCCTTAAGTACACACTTATGAAATTATAAGCATGTATCAATGGCGTATATGCATATATGAAGAAGGAGTTGCTTAATTATATTTGTTCTCTGATATTGTCTTCTACGAAACTTTTCTTACTTTTCTTGTGAATGCTTTCATTTGGACGTCTCTGACAATATGTTCATGCTGACAATCAACGTCTATATACAAATTTGTTAATCATACACAGATATCGTCACCTAAAATGCAAAAGGACGTAACTACACAAAAATTCGAAATCGGCTTTTTGATTGATTTTAATGCCCTGAAACAACGAAAGTCAAAAGGTCGTAACAGCAACTACCATAATTTCATAACCCAAGAAGCCGTAACCATCTACATATATATATAAAATTCATTTTCTGTTTGTTTGTTTGTTTGTTTGACCCCTATACAAATTTTTATTTTTCAACGGATTTTCCTGAAATTTCGCACACACGATCTCTGTACCCCAGGAAAGGTCGCCATATACTTTTTACCGGCCACGCCTACTTTTACGCCCACTTTTTATGTAAAATTCATTTTCTGTTTTATTCATATTTGTTCACTATACAAATTTTTATTTGTTAACAGATTTCTCTGAAATTCGGTACACACGATCCCTGTACTCCAGCTAAGGTCACCATATACTTTTGATCGACCACGCCTACTTTTGCGTCCACTTTTTATATACAATTCATTTTCTGCTTTTTGGTATATTTGTTCGCTATAAAAAATTTTTATTTTTCAACGCATTTCTTTGAAATTTGGTACACCTGATCTTTGTACCCTAGGCCAGGTCACCGAGTGATTCTTTCGGCCACACATACTTTTACGCCCACTTTTTGTATACAATTCGTTTTCTGTTTTTTTGGTATATTTGTTTGCTATACAAATTTTTATTTTTCAACGGAATTCTCTGAAATTTGGTACACACGATCTCTGTACACCAGGAAAGGTCGTCATATGCTTCGTACCGGCCACGCCTACTTCAACGCCCACTTTTTGTATACAATTCATTTTGTTTTTTGGTATATTTGTTCCCTATACAAATTTTTATTTTTCAACCGATTTCTCTGAAATTTGGTACACACGATCTCTCTGCTCCAGGGAAGGTCAACATATTCTTCGTACCGGTCACGCCTTCTGTTACGCCCACTTTTTGTATACAATTCATATTCTGTTTTTTTGTACATTTGTTTGCTATACAAATTTTTATTTTAAACGGATTTCTCTGAAATTTGCTACACACGATCTCTGTACTCCAGAGGGGTCGCCATATGATTCTTGCCGGCCACGCCTACTTCTACGCCCACTTTTTATACAAAATTAATTTTCTGTTTTTTGGTATATTTGTTCACTATAGAAATTTTTATTTTTCTAGGGATGTCTAAAATTTGGTCACACGATCTTTATACTACAGGGAAGGTCACCATATGCTTCTTACAGGCCACGCCTACTTTGCGCCAACTTCTATGTATATAAAACTTATTTTTTCTTTTATTTGTTTCTTTATTTGATTGCTATACAAACTTTTATTTTAATGGCTTTCTCCGAAATTTAGTACATATTCCAGGGAAGGTCGCCATATGATTTTCACCGACCACGCCTACTTTTACGCCCAATTTTCTTATAAAACTCATATTTTGTTTTGTGTATATTTCTTCCCTATACAAATTTGTACTTTTCAACGGATTTCTCTGAAATTTGGTTTACACGGAAATAACTACACGGTGAACAAATTCCCCAAACTTAAAAAAAGGTACCCAAAAGAAATGAACAAATTCCCCATTTTTTTTTTAATCGAAAGAAAAAATTAACTTACTCCCCAAATTCATTCTTAAATTTTTACATATTTTTATTTAATGAATTTTGTTAAATATTTATTTTAGTAAACACTTGCATACTGCTCTCAATATATGTCCTACAATAAATGCATTTAAAATGAGTATTCTTTTCAATAGCATCATTTCGTTACGCGGAGGCTACGCGCACGGTGAATACAGCTTAGCTAGAATATCGGAATGATCTGAAAAATATATTTTGACAATTAAAATAAGTTGGCAACAGCTGCGCGGTAGCACAGGTGTGGTTGCCAAATGCGCGGAAGCGGCGCGCGGTGCGCGAACGCGGACGCGGACACGACGGGTGTGAATGCGACGCGCTCTCGAAACACAGCTCAGCTAAAATATCGCAATGCTCTAAAAAATATGTTTTAGGAATTAAAATAAGTTAACGAGAACTAAGCGGCAGAACGGGTAGTAGCTGCGAGGAAGCGGCGCGAGGCGCGCGTATGCGGACGCGACGGATGCGGACGCGACGCGCTCGCGGAACACAGCTCAGCTAAAATATCGGAATGATCTGAAAAATATATTTTGGCGATTAAAATAAGTTGACAACAACTGCCCGGCAGCACGGGTGTGGCTGCCAAATGCGCGGAAGCGGCGTGCAGTGCGCGACCGCGGACTCGGACGCGACGCACTCTCGGAACACAGCTCAGCTAAAATATCGCAATGCTCTAAAAAATATGTTTTAGGAATTAAAATAAGTTAACGAGAACTAAGCGGCAGAACGGGTAGTAGCTGCGAGGAAACGGCGCGCGGAGCGCGGACGCGAAAGCGACGCGACGCGCTCGCGTAACACAGCTCAGCTAAAATATCGCAATGATCTGAAAAATATATTTTGGCGATTAAAATAAGTTGACAACAACTGCGCGGCAGCACGAGTGTGGCTGCCAAACGCGCGGAAACGGCGCGCGGTGCGCGACCGCGGACTCGGACGCGACGGATGCGGATGAGACGCACACTCGGAACACAGCTCAGCTAAAATATCGCAATGCTCTAAAAAATATGTTTTAGGAATTAAAATAAGTTAACGAGAACTAAGCGGCAGAATGGGTAGTAGCTGCGAGGAAGCGGCGCGAGGCGCACGGACGCGGACGCGATGCGCTCGCGGAACACAGCTCAGCAAAAATATCGCAATGATCTGAAAAATATATTTTGCCGATTAAAATAAGTTGACAACAACTGCGCGGCAGCACGGGTCTGGCTGCCAAACGCACGGAATCGGGCGCGACTCGCTCGCGGAACACAGCTTAGTGAAATGTCGTATGATAAATTTTATCTACGTATGTGAAATAATTACCTGTTGATCAAAATAGGCCACACATATACTATAAGCAGTTGCTTAAAGAAACCTTGCGACGCAATATTAAACGTCGCATTAGGCTTTCATTTCTGAAACTTGAATTTGACGTTTCTGCTCAATGATGATCACTTATTGAATGAAGTAATTCAATTTTTAAAAGTTTTGATTCCTTTAATTTGCGAACCATTCCTTTATATTTGATGTTTATAAATAAACTGAAAAAAAAAACTTAAAACGGTTTCGCAACTTATTTTTTAAGCATTTTTGCTACAGCATCTTATAAAAAACTTCTAAATTAAAAAATCAAAAAATTTTTGATTGAAATAAAAAATGAATTTACTGCCTATACAAATTTTTGGGGAGAAAGTTCATTTTATTGGGGAATTTGTTAATTGGGGACTAAGTACTCAGCGCCTGGTAAGCATAGTGAACCATTTGCAAGTCAAAGGACTTTTTATCCCGGGCAGGACCGGGTAAAAACAGCTAGTATTATTATAAAAAAAAACAATACTAGACTTTGATTTTTCTTCTAAAAGGTCGTAACAGTAACTACAATTATTTCATAACACAAAAATCCGTATTAAAAAATAAGTAGGCCTTGACTTTTCTTCTAATGTGTGCTATTGTTTTATACCCTATACCACTATGTTGTCAGGGTGTAATAAGGGTGTAATATAAGGTATCGCATAGACTATAATGTTCGTGCTTTTTTCGTTTAATTTTGATTTGTAGATCGGTATCAATATCTTTGTATCTGAATAAAATAAAGAAGTAAAAGTAATAAAATGAGTTCTTATAGTGAAAACAATGTAATAAAAGATATGGAGATAAAATAAACCGTCTAAAAGGAACACAACTAATAGTGTTAAATTCATTCATGCCGATTCTTTAATACCCTCCACTTAGGTTTCACGTTTATAAAGAAAATATTTGAAAAAGTAAATAAAATGATAAACTAAATATGAAATTATTACAACAAACACACAGAATTTTTTAAATTTTTTAGAGGTGGCTTCATATATTATGTCATATTTTAACATACCAACCTTTTCAATATCATGACAAACAACATTATCTTATCATTATCGTACATCACATATGGCAACTCTTACGAAACTGAGAATAGTGGAAATTAGAAATTAAATGCAAAAATATTAAAAAATTCAAAAAATAACGATTTTTTCGCTTTAAGTCCTAATATATGTATTTTTTGCGATATCACTATTTGGTGTATTCTCTATCGAAAGATAACAAATTTATTGATTAAAACAATAAAAATTATGGATGATAAAAATTATGGATGATATGACAGAAAGTATATAAAATCTTAACCGTTATTTAAATATTTATAGTTTCTGATGTTTTCTTTCAATTGTTTTTTTTTTTTTTTAATACAATAGTATTTTTCAATATCTTAATCTTATAATTAAATATTATAAAATAATGGAACGAATATAGTTTTGGGAAGCGTTAGAAAACAGAACAATAGATGATTACTGCTGGTAATAACCAAAAGAAACTTTGTGAGAAATATTCTATTAATAAATCCATAATTTAAAAAATTATCAGGAGGTACGGAGACGACTCAACATTTAGTCGCAGACCCCGTAAAAGTCAAAGACAAGATAATTTAATAGCAACAGTTTAAAAAATGTCAAAAAAAAACTGCTACCTAAGGAGATCATTGACAATCTGAAACTAAAAATTTTTATCCAACTGTTTCCCGACGAGCCATTGGAGCTGATCTTGGTTGTTATCGTCCTGTGAAGAAACCATTGATTTCAGAGAAAAATCGTCTGGTTCGCATAAATTTTTCTAAAGAACACATGAACTGGACAAGATGGAATTTGAATACTATTCTCTTTTCAGATGAGTCCAAGGTGAATTTAAGAGGCCACCATGCAAGAAGATTTGGATGACGCCAAAAAGGGAAAAAGACTAGACCCAAAATATATAAATAAAATTTTTAAGTTTGGCAGTGGCAATATTATGGTATGGGGTGGCTTTTCGGGACAAGGAATGGATCCAATTCATGTAGTAAAAAATACTCTAACATGACGTAATGTATCCATACGCGGCTACAATCCAATGCGGTTTGTGGTTTGGAATGGCTAGGTCAATCAAGCAGTACTAAGAAATAATGGATACCCAACAAAATATTGACACCAAAAATTGAATTCAATTAGTGTATAGTAAAAATGGTCAACAGCATAAAACTGAATACTTTTAACTTTTGTTATATTTTTCTGAAGTTAAGGTATTCTATGTTAATATTTTTGTTTTTTTTTTTAATTAAATAAAAATAAATATTTTAAAATTAATAAGCGTTTTTAATTTTATGATCTAATGCAGCGGTTTCCGAACTGTAGTTCGCGACCCACAGGGGGTCGCTTAATAACTTCAAGGGCGTCGTGAAGTTTTTTATATCTGTTTTACATATTTAAAAAAATAATTACAAAAATCTATTTAATGTAAATTTTGTGTTGCGATATTACTTTATTAAGAATCCCTCTAAATGCTGATAATATCGACTTTTTTCTCTATTTTACTATACCCTGTGCTTTATTTTGACAACTAAATAAAAACAAAAACAAACTATTTCTGTGTTGTGAAATAATTTTTCGTTTTCTTTTCGTATATCTATAATATTAATAGGCTAGGCGATTTCTTGTGACCGATGTTTTGTTCTAACGTTTTATCCCGATTTTGACCAAACGTATATTATTTGAAAGGTATTTCTTTTTAGCCGTTTTGCAGATTTACAGATTTTTAAATTTTTCCCTTTATTTTGAGTAAAATGCATTTAAAGTTTCTACTAACACAAACATAAAATCATACATATGCTATGTGTGTTTTATTAAATTTGTTAATGTGTTTGTTAATGAGTTTGTTATCTTCATTTACAATAATAATAAACCGTAAAAGTGTTGGTTTGTGAATTGGCTAAGTTGAAAAATAAAGCTACCTAGAAATTGCACTCGAATTTCGAGCGCTGGAATCTGCTAGTTTTCTTTTATTAAGTTAAAGTTAAAATAATGTGAATACCTATTTTTATTTTGAATTGTTGGATGAGATTTGTAGATAGGATATTTTTTTAAAGTCTTAACGAATTTTTTGTTTGGACAGAGTTGTATCTTCAGAAATTAATACGAAGTAAAAGCTGTATGGTATGAAAACTGATTCTTAACCACACTGCTCGTAGACCTGACTTTAGGTGAGTGTGTTAAAGCGCTGATCAAAAAGTGCAAGTACGAGTGTATGTGAAGCTTCAGGGTTCAAACCTCACGGCCGCCCCTAAGTAGAAAAATTTCATATAGAAACATTCTATTTAATTATAACATATAACAATTATCATAATGTTCAATAAATCGCTGATGAAGGCTGAAATGCCAGAAACCGTTCCGATTAAGAATACAGTGTAGTTATGAATTTTTGAAATGTATGCTTTCTTCTTCTCTAGCACGCACAATTGAAACAAAATTCAGATTTGCATATTAATATTAATTCTGAAAAATGACTTCAAATCTAAACAACATTATCTTAAGTTTAGCCACGTAAATGGTTTATTTTGTCGACTCGAATTGTTATAAGAGTTATGAATATATATACCTTAGGAATGACAAACTTATATATAACCCCTGCACAATTGCGTGGAGGGTATAAAAATACAAGGGATTGTTGAAAGGTATATTTGATTGGTTCTGCGAAATGTCATGGGTTCGAAAAAAATGTATGTAACCAATCACGTTAAACCCTCAAAACAGGAATCGATTTTATAACAAAAACTTCAGAAGATCAGTTACAAAACATAAACATAAACATAAACATAAACATAAACATAAACATAAACATAAACATAAACATAAACATAAACATAAACATAAACATAAACATAAACATAAACATAAACATAAACATAAACATAAACATAAACATAAACATAAACATAAACATAAACATAAACATAAACATAAACATAAACATAAACATAAACATAAACATAAACATAAACATAAACATAAACATAAACATAAACATAAACATAAACATAAACATAAACATAAACATAAACATAAACATAAACATAAACATAAACATAAACATAAACATAAACATAAACATAAACATAAACATAAACATAAACATAAACATAAACATAAACATAAACATAAACATAAACATAAACATAAACATAAACATAAACATAAACATAAACATAAACATAAACATAAACATAAACATAAACATAAACATAAACATAAACATAAACATAAACATAAACATAAACATAAACATAAACATAAACATAAACATAAACATAAACATAAACATAAACATAAACATAAACATAAACATAAACATAAACATAAACATAAACATAAACATAAACATAAACATAAACATAAACATAAACATAAACATAAACATAAACATAAACATAAACATAAACATAAACATAAACATAAACATAAACATAAACATAAACATAAACATAAACATAAACATAAACATAAACATAAACATAAACATAAACATAAACATAAACATAAACATAAACATAAACATAAACATAAACATAAACATAAACATAAACATAAACATAAACATAAACATAAACATAAACATAAACATAAACATAAACATAAACATAAACATAAACATAAACATAAACATAAACATAAACATAAACATAAACATAAACATAAACATAAACATAAACATAAACATAAACATAAACATAAACATAAACATAAACATAAACATAAACATAAACATAAACATAAACATAAACATAAACATAAACATAAACATAAACATAAACATAAACATAAACATAAACATAAACATAAACATAAACATAAACATAAACATAAACATAAACATAAACATAAACATAAACATAAACATAAACATAAACATAAACATAAACATAAACATAAACATAAACATAAACATAAACATAAACATAAACATAAACATAAACATAAACATAAACATAAACATAAACATAAACATAAACATAAACATAAACATAAACATAAACATAAACATAAACATAAACATAAACATAAACATAAACATAAACATAAACATAAACATAAACATAAACATAAACATAAACATAAACATAAACATAAACATAAACATAAACATAAACATAAACATAAACATAAACATAAACATAAACATAAACATAAACATAAACATAAACATAAACATAAACATAAACATAAACATAAACATAAACATAAACATAAACATAAACATAAACATAAACATAAACATAAACATAAACATAAACATAAACATAAACATAAACATAAACATAAACATAAACATAAACATAAACATAAACATAAACATAAACATAAACATAAACATAAACATAAACATAAACATAAACATAAACATAAACATAAACATAAACATAAACATAAACATAAACATAAACATAAACATAAACATAAACATAAACATAAACATAAACATAAACATAAACATAAACATAAACATAAACATAAACATAAACATAAACATAAACATAAACATAAACATAAACATAAACATAAACATAAACATAAACATAAACATAAACATAAACATAAACATAAACATAAACATAAACATAAACATAAACATAAACATAAACATAAACATAAACATAAACATAAACATAAACATAAACATAAACATAAACATAAACATAAACATAAACATAAACATAAACATAAACATAAACATAAACATAAACATAAACATAAACATAAACATAAACATAAACATAAACATAAACATAAACATAAACATAAACATAAACATAAACATAAACATAAACATAAACATAAACATAAACATAAACATAAACATAAACATAAACATAAACATAAACATAAACATAAACATAAACATAAACATAAACATAAACATAAACATAAACATAAACATAAACATAAACATAAACATAAACATAAACATAAACATAAACATAAACATAAACATAAACATAAACATAAACATAAACATAAACATAAACATAAACATAAACATAAACATAAACATAAACATAAACATAAACATAAACATAAACATAAACATAAACATAAACATAAACATAAACATAAACATAAACATAAACATAAACATAAACATAAACATAAACATAAACATAAACATAAACATAAACATAAACATAAACATAAACATAAACATAAACATAAACATAAACATAAACATAAACATAAACATAAACATAAACATAAACATAAACATAAACATAAACATAAACATAAACATAAACATAAACATAAACATAAACATAAACATAAACATAAACATAAACATAAACATAAACATAAACATAAACATAAACATAAACATAAACATAAACATAAACATAAACATAAACATAAACATAAACATAAACATAAACATAAACATAAACATAAACATAAACATAAACATAAACATAAACATAAACATAAACATAAACATAAACATAAACATAAACATAAACATAAACATAAACATAAACATAAACATAAACATAAACATAAACATAAACATAAACATAAACATAAACATAAACATAAACATAAACATAAACATAAACATAAACATAAACATAAACATAAACATAAACATAAACATAAACATAAACATAAACATAAACATAAACATAAACATAAACATAAACATTAACATTAACATTAACATTAACATTAACATAAACATAAACATAAAAAAAATATAAACAAACATAATTTGAAATGTGAACAAGTTTGTTTTCATAAGTTTTTATCTATTTGGGTAAATTTTAATGGTGAACATGGCACCAATATTGGTCCTGAAAAACAGCAGTTAAAATTCAAGGAACACAGTATGAAAAAAGTTTAAATTTAAAAAAACAAAATGGATATACGATGTTCCCAAGTTCGAATCGCTCTACCAAAGACTTACACCCGTATTCATAAAAATTAAAGTGTACTTCAAGTAGAATTTATCAACAAATTTTGTATGAAAAACAGACAATAAAGTCTACTTGAAGTACACTTTAATTTTTATGAATACGGGTGTTCGTATATACCACCGAATTGTATTTTCAGTCAGCTTTTAGAAATTACAAACATATCTATGAAGTTTATTGTAAAAAAAATCCAATTTGATGGTAGTATTGAAACAGCAGAATTGTTCTATATTTAAACCAAAAAATGATATGTTTGACATATGCACATACTAAAAAGTAAAGGTACGATGCTTTTAGAGACCCTCTCTCTAAGGTCCAACTAGATTTAGAAAATAAGCATAAATCAAATTTGAGTGGCATTGTTATTAATTTGTTTACCTTCGGATGTGAAAAAGTTCATATCGCATGCTATATTAATATTGGGACTAGGTCGAAAAATGGAATGATCCCGACTATATTTGGTAGCGTCACATACTTTTTGCAAAAACATATACAAACCAAATTTGAGCAAAATCTGTGCAATAGTTTTATACACTAAATTTCAACAAAATATATTTGTGACCTGTAGTTTGATTACAAGGTTTACATGGACACACAGACGGACATCGCTAAATCGACTCGGAAAGTGATTCTGAATCGATCGGTATAAAAAAAGTCTAGATCGAGTGTTTTTGGTAGTTACAACAAACATCAGCATAAAGTCATTATACCTTGACCACATAATAGTACAGGGTAAAAAAATGTGTCCCTTATTATGTGACAGGGTTGTCCTCTGTCTGTTCCTTTGTTGTTAGTTTGATTAAAATGAGTAACGATATAAAAGAACGTGCTAAAATTATTAAATATTTTCATCAAAATCCATCTTGGTCCTACAAAAAGTTGACCAAAGGATCAAAGGTTTTCATGATATTTCTACGGCCAAGAAATTAGGAAACATATTGAAAAGAGCTCGTAGCACATTTCGGTAGAAAGGCGATCCGGACCTCTGTATTTAATTTAGAGGCCATAAACAGAGTAGGGAAATTTAAATCGGGTTTCATAAAGAAATACGAGGGGGGATCAATAAGTCTGTGACTTTTCGAACTCTTCATAAGCTTTCACCGGCCATAGAATGAACGCTATTGAAATTAGTCCCCATACAAATGACCCCTATGAAATCGACATAAATTGTCATAAGATCCAAATTATCATATAGATCTCAGTCAAATTGGGTTTGTATGTGTTTATTATATCCATTAATCAGTAGTTCAAAAATAATCCCTATAGGACAATTTTTAGTCATAGGCTCCATATAGAGCTTCTTCCCGATCTTCACTTAAATCTATCAAAAAACAAAAACATTGCACAGATTTTCTCAAATTTGGTTTGTTTTTTTATTTCAAAATATAAGTGACTTTACCAAATATGGTCAGGATCGGTCCATATTTCGACCTAGTCCCCATATAAATATAGCATCCGATATGAACTTTTTCATATCTGCAGAAAAAAAATTAATAACAGTGCCACTCAAATTTGGTTTATTCTTATTTTCTATATCGAATTAGTTGGACCGAAGAGATATGGTCTCTAAACCATGGTATAGGGTATCGTATAGTCGGTCTAGACCGACTATAATTTCTTACTTGTTTTGTGTTGATTTGTGAATTGGCTATAATTGATTAGCATATTTAATGAATAAATAAAATTTTCTAGAATTCGCACTCGAATTTCGAGGGCTGGAATCTGCTAGTATGAATTAATACTATAAATCAAAAACAATAGGTCTTATGTAGTTCGCTTATGATTTTTTATTGACATTTATTTATAAGCATTTTAAAAATAAAGTAAATGAGATTCGAAAAAGTAAACCGTGTCGGACAGTTCTTAGTTATAGTCTTGATATAAAGCTGGTTTGTAATTGTTTTTTCAAAAAATAAGTATTTTTGCCAAATATGATCGGTCCTTATGAACTTTTCTATATGTGTCTACTTTTTGGTTTTTTGCTAAAAAAAAAAAAAAAATCATTTTTCAACATAATCTCCTTTTTGCTCAATACACTTAGTCCAATGTTTCTCAAATTTTTGTGTCCCTTTCAAAAAATTGGATTTTTCGAGGTCCATAAAATAGGCATTTGTTTGATCAATAATTTCATCGTTGGAGCTAAATCTCTTTCCACCGAGCCATTTCTTTAGGTTTGGAAATAGGAAATAGTCTCTGGGGGGCTAAATCCAGAGAATATGGCAGATGAGGAACCAATTCGAATTACGGTTACACAACTCCAAACAATCCTTTGAAGTTGTCATAAGATTACGTTTATGGTCAATTGAGAACAAACGCGGCACCCATCTTGCAGACAGCTTTCTTACACCTAACTGATCATTTAAAATCGAAACCACACTGCCATATGAAATGCCTATGACATCAACATTCTCACGCACTTTCACTCTTCGATCAGCCACTACCATATCATGGATTTTTTCGACATTTTTCGGGTGTATTGACCTCAATTGGCCGTCCAGAACGTTCAGCGTCATTTGATTACAAGGTTTACATGGACATACACACGGACGGACGGACGGGCGGACGAACATCGCTAAATCGACTCTGAAAGTAATTCTAGTCGATCGGTATAATAAAAGATGGGTCTAGGTCAAATATTTTTGGTAGTTACAAACAGCAGCACAAAGTCATTACACCCAAACCACATGGTTGTATAGGGTATAAAAACAAACTCATTTTTATTACAAACACAGTAAAAAATTTAATAAACATTAACAAACTTAATATGTGTTGGTAGCAACTTTAAATGCAATTTACTCAAAATAAAGGAAAAAATTTAAAAATCTGTAAATCGCAAATCGGCTAAAAAATACCTTTCAAATAATATACGTTTGGTCAAAATCTGGATAAAATGGTAGAACAAAACATCAGTCAGAAGAAATCGCCTAGCCTATTAATTCATATTACTCATAAACATGTTTCTTGTTGTTACGGCGCGCCATTTCGTTTCGAAAAAATCGAATGCAAAAGGCCGAAACTAACATAACTTAAAAAAAAAGTATGTTTTCCATATTTTTTTTTTTTTAGGAATAAATTCGTCTTTCTTTTTTATGCATGATTGCAGAATTTCGGTCACAAATCTCAAATAGTTTTCTATTTCTAATGTTTTTTTTTTACTTCTACCAAAATGTTTGGTTACGGCATTTTGCATTTCAGGTGACGATATATACCATTGCGAATTTTCTAACCAAAACTGATAAGTAATAATGATGATCACGAAAGTATTTTTACGCATAAATGTTTTAATTTTTGCTGACTAACAATTCGAACAGAATTTAATCACCACAAACCTCTACACAGAGTAAACCACCATTACAATACTCGAATGAGCTCATATGGAAGATTCAAGCTCAAAACTACAAAAAAACAGTTGCGGAAAACGAATACTAGCAGTTATATTATTCACAATACATAATGAGTTGCCAAAAAACTTGATGAATATCACAAATGCGATTTAAAGAAACTAATTGTATACGAATTATTTATCAAAATCGCAATAAAATAATTAAATAATTTGAACTTTCTAAAATATTATCATGCTACAGTCAAGCCAAACTGCCTTTCTGGTTTTAACATTAAGAATGAATTATTATTTGATTAAAAATATAGAAATAAATTAAGAAACTTCTCTTGAATATTCCATATTCGGTTTCGGGCAAACGTTCAATTATTTTATACGAGCAGAGCCGAGCCCTCAAAATTCGAGTTAAATTTCTAGGAAATTTTTAATAAATAATTTTATAAAAGTCTAAAGGTATGCTAATCAATTTCAGCCAATTCAAAATTCAACATTCAAATTTCATAAAATTTTTTTTTTAGTACACATACTCGTAGAAGAAATATAAATGGGGTCGTTAATAAATAATTTGAAACGAGCCTAAAGGTATGCTTACCAATTTCAGCCAATTCACAATTCAACACAGGGCTTTTGATATTTATGGCAAAACACACACTCAGTATTTGTTTTATGTATGTGTTAGTAGCAACTTTAAATGAGGATTACTCAAAAAAAATGTTCCAGACGCACAGTGGCGCCTGTACAATAAGTGAATAAACCTATTTTACAGGAAATTGTCCAACGATTTCAAATTATCTACTCTTATTACAATCAGATTTTTGGTTCAGAAATTATAACCCTTCAAAGTTGCCTGATTTTGAGAGTTCAAAAAACGAAACCATTTTTAGGTAATTTGCTCCGCTTTCAGATACAGTACCTCGAAACTAGGTAACCGATGGTGATTCTTTTTGATTTGATTGACAGATCTATTTATTAAGAAAAGAATACAAAAATTTTACTCTTTGCTTAGTGTTTGTCCAGGTAAATCGATATTTACCAATTATCCATTTTCTCAATATTTCTCAACTTTGATGGAAAATGAAAAAAACTGTAAAAATCTACATTTTCCATATTTTCAAGGTAAGTGCTCTGATTACTCCTTAACCTAATGCAAAAATTTCCAGCTGCCCGTCCTTGCCTCATTTTTTGCTAGAGGTAAAATTTTGAAAAAAGACATGGTTCCAGAAATGTGTTGCATGCATTATTGCGCAATTTAAGACATATAACCATGAAAACCCATTCTTATTTATGTTGTTTCGTTCGTTATTGTTAAGAAAAATTATTTCTGTTTTTCATTCTCTAATGCTTACCTGAGATCCTCTGTCAAATTCTGCTCCCTAAATTCAGGTGCAGATACAATTTATAACATATAACCGTGAAAACCCATTCTTATTGTTATGGAATGAATATGAATATGGAATCTCACCATTGCACGCAAGAATAAGGTGTATAGTTCTTGTTAAAATTAGCATATACGCTTCAACAAGAGGGGCAATTCTTTAATGAAAATACATCACACAAAGATAAGGAAAGGATCAGAAATAATCGAATACAGGATGCGTTTTTCAAACAAGTTGTACTAAAAGTAGACTTCCCAAGGTATGGATACGGAAACAAAAACGATGGATACACTTCGAGAAGATTTTTTGAAAATGATGAGGCTGTAACTCGAATCACTGGAATAAACAATCAAATCGTTTTAAGAGATTGGGAACGATCTTGAATGTTTTAAAATGCAAGGAAAAAGCTGATTCTGAACAAGTAAGAAAATTATAGCCGGTCTAGACCGACTATACGATACCCTATACCATGCGTTTAGAGACCCTATCTCTCAGGCCCAACTAACTGGATACAGAAAATAAGCATAAACCAAATTTGAGTGGGATTTTTATTAATTTTTTTGGCTGCAGATATGAAAAAGTTCATCTCTGATGCTATATCTATATGGGGACTTGGCCCAAAAATGGACCGATCCTGACCATGTTTGGTAAAGTCTCTTGTATTTTGCAAAAATATATACAAACAAAATTTGAGAAGAATCAGTGCAATATTTTTGTTTTTTGATAGATTTAAGTGAAGATCGGGAAGCAGCTCTATATGGGGCCTATGACTAAGAGTTGTCCCATTGGGATCATTTTTGGACTACTGATTAATGGATGTAATATATGCATACAAACCCAATTTGACTAAATTTTGTACGATAATTTGGATCTTATGGCAATATATGTTGATTTCATAGGGGTCATTTGTATGGGGCCTAGGTCTGAACATGGACCGATTCTCACCAATTTCAATAGCGTTCATCCCATGGCCGGTAAAAGATTAAACACCAAATTTCATCAAAATATATTCATATTTGGGACCTGCAGTTTGATTACAAACTTTACATGGACACACAGACGGACGGACGGACATCGTTAAATCGAATCAGATAGTGATTCTGAAATATTTTTGGTAGTTACAAACAGCAGCACAAAGTCATTATACCCAAACCACATAGTGGTATAGGGTATAAAAATATGGAGAATATGCTTCGAAAACTGCATCACTTTTAGCTGAATTATATCCACAGAAAAAGTTGACCCCGACAGTTCATGAAATATTGTCGCATGGCAAAGATATAATTGAATATCAGACTTTGCCAATTGGAGAGCTTTCTGAAAAAGCACAGGAGTCCCTAAACAAATGTTATAAAAAATATAGATTGCTGAACACTTTCAAATCATCAAAGGTGAGACAAAATGAGGACCTCTTCAACATGTTAGCAGCATCTTCTGATCCACTTATTTCATCACTGCGGCATGTAAAGTCACGAAAAGAGTTAGAAAATAATTATAGTCCAGAAATTATTAGTCTTTTACATACACATATTTTAATCTTTTAGATATATATTTTACAAAAAAAATTAAAAATAAATTTAAAAAAAATTTTTTTTAATCTTTTTTGGAATAATTTTAACTCATAAGAGCTTTTAAAAAGAAACATAAAAAATTAAAAATCTATAATATTAATAGGCTTTTTCTTGTGACCGATCTTTTGTTCTATCATTTTATCCCGATTTTGACCCAACGTATATTATTTGAATGGTATTTCTTTTTTTCTATTTTCCAGATTTCCAGATTTTTAATTTTTTTCCTTTATTTTGAGTAAATTGCATTTAAAGTTGCTACTAACACATACATAAAATTATACATATGCTATGTGTGTTTTATTAAATTTGTTAATGAGTTTGTTATCTTCATTCACAATAATAATAAACCATAAAGGTGTTGGTTTGTGAATTGGCTAAGTTGAAAAATAAAGCTGCGTAGAAATTGCACTCGAATTTGAGTACTGGAACCTGCTAGTTTTAAAAAATAGTTTATTTTACTTCCCAAAAAATTCATTTTTCCACAAATTTAAAGTTTGTACCCATAAGTAGGCACCTAAAAGGCGTAGAACGCTTTTCAAACACTCATTTCATAGGTTGATCAATTATCTAGCATATGCCTTTCAAATTTTTTTTTGATTATCTTATTTGGTTTGCAACGAAAAACTCAAATGGCGCCACTGTGAGACGGTGCAAATCTGTAAATATGGTGGACAGCTAACAAGAAATACCTTTCAAATGAGCTATGTTTGGTCAAAATCGGTTATTAACTACAATTTTTATATCAGTCACAAGAAATCGCCTTTCCTTTTAATATTATAGATTATAGCAGTCATTGGGAGGGTATAATATAATGAAAGAGATGAAATCAATCTTTTGTTTTTCAAATGCAGCCCCTTCAAATATAACAAATTGGGTTTGTATGCGTTCATTACATCCACTAATGAGTAGTCCAAAAATGATGCCTTTGCCCCATATAGAGCTGCTTCCCGATCTTCACTTAAATCTATTAAAAAACAAAAATATTGCACTGATTCTTCTCAAATTTTGTTTGTACATATTTTTGAAAAATACAAGACACTTTGCCAAACATGATCAGGATCGGTCCATTTTTGGACCTAGTCCCTTTATAGATATAGCATCCGATATGAACTTTTTCGTATCTGCGGCCAAAAAAATTAATAAAAATCGCACTCAAATTTGGTTTTTGCTTATTTTCAATGTCCAGTTAGTTGGGCCTAAGAGATAGGGTTTCTAAACGCATGGTATAGGGTATCGTATAGTCGGTCTAGACCGACTATAATTTTCTTACTTGTTTTTTTTAACTCATCAGGGAATCTGAAACTGAAAACTACGCCATACGTCATAGTAATATCAAATGACGTTTTGACCGAGCAGAAATAGGATATTTGAATATTTTCCAAAAGATTTTTTGAATGGGACTTTAGATTTTTTCTGCGTAACTATTCTTGTTTATTTTCAGTTTCTTTCATTTAATGATTGTGATTTATTATTTAGAATGCTACCAAATTTGGATACCAGTAACAACATTAGTTTCTGTTGATGGTTGTAATGCCAAAAATATTTGACCCACACCCACCTTTTATTGTACTAATAGACTCACTTTCGGTTTTGCGATATCCGTACATCCGTCGGTCTGTCTGTCTGTCTATCCGTCCTTCCGTCTCCGCGTTCATATAAACCTTGTGATCAAACTGACAATATACAATGGAAATTGTTGAAAATCGGCATAACCCCCTTACAAATATCATACATACATCGATAAAATTTGGTGTATGTGTAGGATTATGTTGAGTCATAGTCCC
This sequence comes from Cordilura impudica, assembly GCA_963682025.1. NCBI lineage: Eukaryota > Metazoa > Arthropoda > Insecta > Diptera > Scathophagidae > Cordilura > Cordilura impudica. The sequence goes on from OY821517.1 coordinate 291,683,595, forward strand.
CATATAAAGTCGATTGCCAATCTTCACTTAAATCAATCAAATAACAAAAATATTGCATAGATGTGTCTCAAATATACATATAAATATACATATATATATATAAATATACATAGTTTTTCCACTCCCCGCACAATTTCCGGTAGATTGGGCTTTAAAAATGATATCCGTGTCAAAGTTGATACTATCGGATTAAAACAGGCCAGGCCCCCTCGACTTTTAGCCCAAAAAATGGACTAAAATTAGTACAAAGATGTTTTACGCTATAACTTTTAAGCTAATTGGTTTACAAAAAATTCCATATAATCATTTCAATGCAGAATCAGATGGGAAACATTCCTCACTTTTGAGCTATCTGTGACCTATCATGAAGTTTTAAGCGATCAAAATCAAAAAATTTGTTAAAACCTTTTTTCAGACGGCCCTCGTATATTTATGGATGAATCTATTTCAGATTGGTTATCGCAAGATCGTAGGATATTATTAGTACTTTAAACTGGAACAAAAATCCCAAGAAATCTCCTGTCCGGCTAGCCAGGATTTAAGGGTCAGAATTCAAGATTTTATTTTTATTTTCAGTTTTTTGCAAATATCTTACTTCCTACACGTCGCACAGTGGCGCCCGTAGAGCAAACGAGGTTGCAAAAATCAAAATTTTCATGTGCGCCGACGAAGTTTTGAATAAACCCAACGATTTCAAATATGCTCCTCTTAATAATATCACATTTTTAGTTTAGAAGATATAACCGTTCAAAGTTGACCGACTTTCGGTTTTCAAAAAAACACAATTTTTAGTCAATTTGTTGCGATTTCAGGTGTAATATCACGAAAAATAGGTAACAAATCGCCTTATTTTTTGTTTGTATTGATTGATGTATTTATTAAATGTATAATGATAAAAAAAAATTAACTGTTTGCTTTGTGTTTCTCCTGGTAAATCACTATTTAAAAACTATCCGTTTTTTCACTATTTTTCAACTTTGACGGAAAATAAAAAAAATCCATATTTTTCTATATTTGCCATATTTGCAAAACATTTTCTTTGATTATTTCTTTACATAATTCAAAAGGTTTTATCTGCCCGTACGTGCCCGTTTGGCTTCTAGAGGTAAAAAAGGTTAAAAAGACATGGTTACAGAAATTGTATGGAGTGCATCCCTTACATGTTTTGACTGACAGTATTTTGATCTAATAGTTTGAAAATTGCATTTTAAGTCGGTTGTCTACCTGTGAGCCTCTGCCAAAGTCTACTCCCAATATTCTGTTACAGACACAGGATGCACAAAAAACTACTCATTGAAATTCGCAGGTACGCACCTCACTTAAAAATTACTTTGGAGTACAAATGGTCAAGAACAATATTGACTTATGGTCCCTCCAGGTAGGCACAAATCTTATTTAGACACGAGCATAATATCAAAATTGCATAATTCAGCCTAAATCCATATGTATGCAGGGAACAGGTAAATTTTTAGGCATGGTAGCATAAGCCTATATATCGCAAAATAAGCATAATGCATGGATTAGTCTACGACTGAAAGTTGGCGCAACAAGTATTGAAACCATGGCGTTAAACAATTTAAAATTATTTGAACTGTTTAGAAGGTCAACCACACCAAAGTTTTTCACGGAAGCTGCTTTAGAAGAACTTGATAGCTTATACGGAAATAGTGAGAGAAGCGAAATTATAAAAAATAATTTTTATCTGATATATGCAAATATTAAGGCAAAATGGGTGAAATCTAATCGAACCATTCAGAACTTCAACTCCAAATACGAGGACTGGCTTAATGAAGACACCATCCTGGATATATTGGCAGTAGATAAACCCACCACATCAACCAGAGGAGCAAAAGGAAGGCCAAAAAAAAGTATTGAGGAGTGTTCAATTTTCACAAGAAAGAGGAAACTTGCCGATGCCACCAATGACTTGACCACGAAGCATTTATCGGACGCGCTGTCTATTAAATATACAAAGGATAGTTAAAGAGTTAGGTCGCAGATTACAAAATCTGTTGCTGATGCAAGCCCACTGCGACTAAAAAGTATTAAGGAAAGCATTCCCACGCCCACAAACGCACACATTAAAAAGTATGGTTCCGAAGAAGCCTTGGCCTTGTTTATGGACTTACAACTTTCCAAAGAAAAATATGAGATACTACGGGCATCCTCGATGCGACACGGGGCTGACGTTTTACAAGGATACAAGCATATTACGCAAGCCAAAATAAATTCACGACCACTGCATTCGGAGTTTACGGAAGTCTCTGTGAAAGCCAATCTGCAGGATCTCATGGGCCATACAGCAAAACGGTTGTTGGAGAGTCTTCCTGAAACTGAGGTGAAAATTCTTCCTGAGAAACTGACATTGATCAGCAAATGGGGCTGCGATGGATCATCCGGACAAAGCGTTTATAAGCAAAGGATATCTTCCGATGACGCTACAATATCGGACGGAAATATGTTTATGGCATCTGTTGTTCCTTTGCGGCTAAAATCTGATGTTTCCCTACACTGGAAAAATCTACGTCCGTCATCAGTGCATTATTGCCGACCAATAATGTTTCAGTTTGTAAGGGAATCGGCAGAACTCATAAGGATCACGGTGAAGGACATTGAAGAACAAATAGGCAAGATTAAGCCTACAAAGCTGCAAATTGGAGAAGGAAAATATGTTGAATGCAATTACGAATTCCACCCGACCATGGTTGACGGAAAAGTCGTAAACGAACTGACAGGAACAACCTCCACATTGTCATGCCCGATTTGCAAAAAGAGTCAGAAGAACTTTGGTAATTTAAACGATTCTACAAACGAGGAGAATTACGAATATGGAATGTGACCATTGCACGCAAGGGTAAGGTGTATGGAGTTCTTGCTAAAACTGGCGTATACCCTACCACAAGAGGAGGAAAACTTCGATGAAAATACATCAATAAAGGATAAAGAAAAGATCAGAAAGAAGCAAATACAGGATGCTTTTTTTAAATAAGTTGGACTAAAGGTAGACTGTCCCAAGCACGGATACGTAACTCAAACGATGGACACACTTCTAGCAAATTTTTTGAAAATGATGAGGCAGTAACTAGAATCACTGGAATTGACAATCAAATAGTGAAAGGATTGGGAACGATCTTGAATGTTTTAAACTGCAAAGAAAATGTCAATTCTACAAAATATGGAGAATATACATCGAAAACTGCATCTCTTTTAACAGAAATGTATCCACAGAAGAAGTTGACCCCGACCGTCCATAAAATATTGGCGCATGGCAAAGATATAATTGAGTACCAGTCTTTGCCAAAAAATAAAAAATATAGATTGCAGAACACATTCAAAGCATCAAGGGTAAGGAAAAATGAGGACCTCTTCAACATGTTGGCAGCATCTTCCGATCCACTTATTTCTTCCCTGCGGCATGTGAAGTCACGAATAGAGTTAGAAAATAATTATAGTTTAGAAATGATTAGTCTTTTAGATATACCTTCTCTTACGAATTGTGATGAATATTTTACAGAAAATTGAAAAAATAAATTTAAAAAAGAAGTAATTTTTTTTTAATTTGTTGGGTAATAATCTAAAGAAAAAAAATAAAAACAATCTAAAAATGTAAAAATAATTTTTTTTAGTTACCATAAAATTGATTTTTCTACAAATTTTAGCTTTGATAACCCATAAGTAGGCCCCTACAAAGCGTAGCACCCTTTCCAAACGTTCATTTCATAGGCTGAACAGTTATCTATCATATGCTGTTTAAACCGTTCAATTATGTTATTCGGTTCAAAAGATATGATTTTTGCAACGAAAAAACTCAAATGGCGCCACTGTGCGTCGCACGTAATAAATGCTTTTACAAAATGTGTAGAAAAGAAAATTCCCCACAAATTTTTTATATTGTTTTGTCTGATTGACTGCTTTTTAGATATAGATAACGGCTTACAATTTGGTCTTTGAATATTTCACCTGAATTTATAAGATTGCAACATCTTAAATATAGGGAAACAATTGTTTACTGTCCATTGGAAGGGAAAAGATTTAGAAGATTGCCCCAGCACGAGTCGTTTAAATTGAAATGGACTAGCAATGATATTGTCTGCTTGGTAATACCAAAGTTTAGGGAGTGCCAAAAGTAAAAACAAACAAACTGGAGCCATTTAAGGTGACTCTGTATATTTAGCACTCCAAGATTGGAATGTAGAGAGTAATGTTATGGCCATATGTTTTGATACAATCAGCAGCAACAACAGTTCATCAATTGGAGTATGTGCAGTTTTAAAAGTTAGACAGACATTTGTTGTATTAAGCATGTCGTCATCATATTACGGAGCTGCTTGCCGGAGCTGCATTTAAAGTAACTATAGAATCAACAACAACTGGTCTTAAAATATGTTTATTTAAATATTCCAGAGCACATGGCCCAGCTACAACATGTTAATTTTGAAGCTGGTATTCTTGATCCTGATATTCACAAACATTTTCCAGCTGCCATTCGAAACGAAATAGTTGAATTCACAAAGGATCAAATCGAGAATAAAGTCGACAGTACTAGATACGATTATATTGAAATGGAGAAAAAATTCCAAATTATAAAATTTCCAAGACATGTGCGATCAACCACGCCAGGTGGATGGCAAAGGTTATATATTCGTTAAAAATATTTTTGTTTAGAAAACAGTTTACTCTTTCTGATAAGTTAACTAAGCATTTTATTATATGTTGTTTCGAAAGTTTATGGATACTAATATAATTTGAGCTCAACAATTACTAAATATTCGAAGATTTGATATTTTTGCAGTTCGCATTTGTATAAAATACTGGTTTATATGTCAAGTGGCCCCAAAGGCCCCTGCCAATGATTTATTGCTTTTAAAAGAGCTGCAGTGCTTCAAAATGATTGACGAAGATATAGCAGTTGTGGTACAAAAAAAGCTTCATTGGCAACTCTGGTGTCTAAATGAATCCAACATTGAATCCAACATTTAAGCAAAATGTATATAATTTGAAAGCTTACTCATAATAGTATAAAAAATTAAGTTATTAATGGCTTAATTCCCTATTCTATCGAACTACCACAGAAATGACAATATATTTTTTTAAAAAAATAATTAATATAGGTAAAATCCCTAAAAAGTCCAGTTCTAAAATGGTTAAATGGTAACAATATACATCAAAACGAAGCTTATGGTTTATTTTATGAGATAATGTTTAGAAAAAAAAAAACTACAACAAAAATGCTTAATCTTAAATAGGTTCACAATAGGTTACTAGATTTCTAATTTCAAAATATCAAATATAAGGCACTCAAGTAAGCTTTGAAATGATATGAGTATATATATATATATATATATATTATATATATTATAATTATATATATTATTATATTATAATTATATATATTATATATATATTATATATATATATATATATATATATTGATCCGATACTAAACAACAAAGTTATATACAAGTCAATGTCAAAACTTTGGAGATCCATAATTCGGAAAATATGGTATGCCGGCCAAAAAGAAAATATATATTCTAAAAAATTGGGTCTGGGTCAAGTATTTTTGTAGTGACAAACATCATTATAACCCGACCAGAGAACGATGCCAAAGCTTAATTATGATGATGATATTTGTATCATAAAAATCATATTTTTTGCCGAAATGAGTCAAATCTAATTCTTTAAAATTTTCATATTTGTTAAAACATTTTCGTTAGCATTCTTTATTTACGTATGTATGTACATATGTATTTGTAACTTTTCCCTGCCCAATTTATATTATCCATATCATACCAACATTAATAAAAAAGTACATAAATTAGTCATCCATCTTCTTCATCATCACGGTATTTTGTATAAAATTTTAAACTCAATTAAAAGTTAACACATTTAAACAATAAAGAAGCTGTGAAATTTATATTTTAGAGAAAGCATTTTTATACAAATTTTTTTTTATTTAAATGAAGACGATAGGAATGTTTAAATGTTGTTAGCTCTAAAGTAATTTTTTTGTTTCAATTTATAAAAAAAACAATATCTCAAGTTATTTTAATATGTATATATGTAGCACCAAAAATGTTCTAGAATAATCTAACACATAAAAACAAAGCTTTTATTAAAATTCTTTCTTTCCTTATGCATATGAGTTTTGAATCTCTCCGTGACTTTGCGTGACTATCTTAAACGTAATCGTTGGCCACAACAAGTTTCAGATCGATCGCATGAGGGGAAGTGAGGTTTTAATCTCTCCGTGACTGTGCGTGACTATGCGTGACTATGCGTGACTATGCGTGACTATGCGTGACTGTGCGTGACTATGTCAAAGTAAATCCTTTTTCACAGCACGTCATCAACCAAGTTTCAGATCGATCGGATAAGGGGAAATGGGTTTCAAATCACTCCATGGCTGTGCGTGACTAAGTCAAAGTTAATCTTTTTTCACATTAAGTGTATGGGCCAAGTTTCAGATCGATCGGATAGGGGAAATGACATTTAGATCACTCCGTGATCAAAGTTAATCTTTTTTCACAGCAAGTGTATGTACCAAGTTTCAGATCGATCGGATGAGGGGAAATGACATTTAGATCACTCCCTGACTGTGCGTGACTACGCGTGACTGTACGTGATTACCCCAAAATTAATCTGTAGTCACAACAAGACTATGGGCCAAGTTTCAGATCAATTCGATAAGGGGGAATGGGGTTGACCCATGATAGACAGACAGATAGACAGACAGACAGAGAGTATGAGTTAAAAACAATTAAGAGTGTTAAATTCGGCTGTGCCGAATCTTTGATACCCTCCACCTCGGTTTGCGTCTTGATAATAAATGTAAATGAAAAAGTAAACAATTTGTTAAACTTAATACCAAATTAATTCAGCAAATTCTTTGGGTTGGTTTTCGTCTTTTCTATTATTTCGGATTTATTTCGGTGTTTGCTTTTTGGTCATCGTGGTTGCTGATCGGCATGCATTTAGGTTATATACCTATATATATGACATGACATAACTTCTCGTTTAATTTAGTTTTTGCTAATTAAATAGCTCGCCCTAACCTCCATTGCAAAGTTAATGGTTGTGTAGGTGGCTACATAATAACCAAAAAAAACTCTCTCAATTTTTTTATTAAAATGTTGCCATATTTGGAAAACATAGAGAATAAATTTATAATATTAATAATTCAAATTAGGGATGCCAAACGCAAAAAACCAAATGTCCCAAACATTTTAAATAAAATAATTTGTTCTCTTTATATTCTGAAAAACTTCGAATTTTCATCCAAAAAAAATTGTGAAAATTTATATATAAAAAATAACATTCTCGTAAAATTGCGTTTATTTATGTAACAGTTTTTATGTTCGCAATTCTTAAATATCATTTGACGTTTTCTAAAATTCATTGAATTTAAATTAATGTTATTTGTAGTTCGATTCTGTAAATTTCAACGATCCGACAATCGCAAAATATATCGATAGCTATTGTTGTTTGCACTGAGGATTAAGTGATTCACTAAGTACACACATCTTAACGACAGTCGACAAATCTATTTTTTTTTATTTATTTAAATTGTAAACGAGTGGCATCTCTGTCAAAATAAGCGAAAAACACAAAGAAGAATAGAAAAAACCAATTACTTCGTGTTTGACAGGATGATTTTATGTTTATGTTTAATATCTTTATTTTTTTACTAATATTTCTGTGTATTTATTTGAAAATGAAATAATGAAATGAATATGCTATTTAATTTTTTTATTTATATAAAAAAGTTTTTTAATTAAAGCAAAATATTTTCACTATTTTATGATTTTTATTTATGTATGACGACATTTCAACCTAAAAATTTAAGTTTTTATCGATTGAATAAACAACACAAAAATGGTTGTCGTTTAGATAACAACAACAGCTGACTTTAACAATAGCGAATATCGTTTAAAAATTTTACTGATAATTTTGCTTTTCTTTTTTTAACGATTCGACTATCAAGTTACTGAAAAGCTATTAATTTCTCCTGAATGCCAATATTTTTTTTAATGTAAACATTTTTTAAATGTAAACATAGGTATTTGGTGTTTTTTTTTTTTTTGAATTTCAATTTGTGTTTAGCGAATAAAATTTATATATTAAAGATGCAATTGATGTCTTCTAAATTTAAAATTATAATTTCCGACGTTTTGATATGATTTTCTGAAATTCAATTGTAATTTATAATTGGAAATTTTTAATTCCAGTTTTTAGAATTGATATTTTCTTAAATTTGAATGGAAAATTTAAAAAGTGCAATTTTGTATTTATGTGAATAATAATGCTTTAGTAATTATAAAAAATTTTTAAAAATTAGATGTAATCGCAAACAGATATTTTGTAGGTAAAGCAGAATAATAATTCTATATAACTATGTAGAACTGTTTTGAAAGCAAAAAACTCATTGATGAACTTGGTAACTCTATTTTGTAAAGACAACAAAAAGTTAATAAGCCAAACTAATGTTCATATTTGTAAAATAATAATGAAAATACGTATGAATTAAAAGACCAGCCCCCCGTGTATACTCTTAACATTATTCTGTATGATATCCAGTTGAAAATATTAACATTCATGTAAAATAGAAATAACTATTGCAAAGCTAATTAGAACAAACAAAAATTGTGGCGCCATCTACTGTGGCATAGTCACGCTGAGCAAAATGAAGTGACACTCTGTTAATGCAAAAGAAATGTATTTTCCCCACAACAAAATATTGCAGAATTTTATGTAAATAAAATAATATACCGACTTATTTCTGACATGCAGTTGTTATGGATATACAGTCATATATAATATATGTATATTATTTGTATTATTTAATATGTTTATATAAATTCATAAATAAAGTTATACATAAATTTTTTTTTTTTGCTATATTTACATTGTTTTTTTTTTTATTAACAACTAGGTATTTTAGCATTATTTGCTTTAGATGTTGGTGAATTTTTACCCCCTTTATATTAACTCGTAGTGTCTGCTTGTCGAAAAAATTTTAGATCGATTTTAACCAATTTCCCGTGAGCCATTCGATCTGAAATTTTGCAGGCAGGCTCGTTTTAATAACAGAAATGATCTAACAAATTTTTAGAGTGATGCCAAAACAATGGAAACTTTTAAATTTTTCTACCAGAGTTAATAAAAAAATGTTTTGTTTATATGTTTTTATTATATTATTACCACAACAACCACAAAAACAACAAGTCCAGCTATGACAACAACAACATTTAGAATAACAACAAGAACAATATAGAAACATCATATTTTTAATTTTTTTTAATTTTTCAGAGATTTCCCTGGACCTGTTCCACCGATTTTAATGATTTTTGAAACAGAAATCTTCCCATGAATTTGGTGAATCATTCTCACTAAAAATGATCACTGTAGCTGCACTATTCAGGGCGTGATCGTGACAGGAACAACATAGAAAATTATATTTTTTCAATACTTTTTTTAGTTCTTCATTCAAATCTCGGGCCCTAATCGACCGATTTGGACGATTTTAAATAGCAAACTTTTCAGGATGCTAATGAATCATTTTTTATATCAACGAGCACCCTAGCTGCCCGATTGATGCCGTCATCGTGATTTCCACAGACGGACAGACGGACAGACGGATATCGCTATATCAACTCCGGTTGTTATAAGGATCACAAATATATATATTTTATGGGGTCCAAAATTTTTTTTTTAATTATTACAAACGGAATGACAAGCTTATATATACCCTCTGCGCACTGGAGTGGAGGGTATAAAAAGAGTTTAAAAAGAAGTCCTCAAGTTAAGGAGTTTATCTATAGCAGTAAGACTGCTATGATTATCAAATATTTTTTTTAAATATATGCGATGATTTCAATTTGTACCACCAACATTCAGGCCACAGACATCAATTTTAATAATTTAGTATTTTTTAAAACAATTTTTAAAAGACTTTGCCACGTGACGAACTTATTATTTAAAATAGTTTCTAGATTTGTACTGGTGTATTTGTATGTATGTATGTATGTATGTATGTATGTACTTAACTATATGACAGTTATTATTTTTTACTTGTGTCATGATAAGTCAAATCAACGCATGCAATAGCAAGAATTGCTATGGTACGAGTATACGAATGCGATTGCTTCATATGTTATACAAAAATTAAATTAATACCACAATACTAGACATCCGTTTATAATATACGCAGGTTGTTTGATATTAAACAAGTAAGAAAATTATAGTCGGTCTAGACCGACTATATGATACCCTATACCATGGTTTAGAGACCCTATCTTTCTGTCCAACTACTTCGATATAGAAAATAAGCATAAACCAAATTTGAGTGCGATTTTTATTAATTTTTTTGGCTGCAGATATGAAAAAGTTCATATCGGATGCTATATCTGTAAAGGGACTAGGTCCAAAAATGGACCCATCCTGATCATGTTTGGTAAAGTCTCTTGTATTTTGCAAAAATATGTACAAACAAAATTTGAGGAGAATCAGTGCAATATTTTTGTTTTTTAATAGATTTAACTGAAGATCGGGAAGCAGCTCTATATGGGGTCAAAGGGATCATTTTTGGACTACTCATTAGTGGATGTAATGAATGCATACAAACCCAATTTGAGTAAGATCTATATGACAATTTGGATCTTATGGCAATTTATGTCGATTTCATATGGGTAATTTGTATGGGGGCTAGGTCTGAACATGGACCGATTCTCACCAATTTCAATAGCGTTCATCCCATGGCCGATAAAAGCTTATATACCAAATTTCATCAAAATACATTCATATTTGCGACCTGCAGTTTGATTACAAGCTTTACATGGACACACAGACGGACGGACGGACGGACGGACGGACATTGTTAAATCAACTCAGAAAGTGATTCTGATTCGATCGGTATAATTAAAGATGGGTCTAGGTCAAATATTTTTGGTTGTTACAAACAGCAGCACAAAGTCATTATACCCAAACCACATAGTGGTATAGGGTATAAAAAGGAGAAAAAACTTTCAAAAATCAAAAGAATTACGGGACATTCTCAACTATCAGATTAAGATCTGTTCGGCTGGATGTAAATAATGATGGTTAAAGCAAGTTTTTGAAATAACATTGTGGAACATTTTCAGTGAAAGTGATTCTGAGTCGATCGGTATAATAAAAGATGGGTCTACGACAAATATTTTTGGTAGATACAAACAGCAGCACAAAGTCATTATACCCAAACCACATAGTGGTATCCATAATATTAATAGGCTAGGCGATATCTTGTGACCGATGTTTTGTTCTACCGTTTTATCCCGATTTTGACCAAACGTATATTATTTGAAAGGTATTTCTTTTTAGCCGTTATGCAGTTTTACAGATTTTTAAATTTGTTCCTTCTTTTGAATAAAATGCATTTAAAGTTGCTGCTAACACATACATAAAATTATACAATGTTATTTGTGTGTTTATTAAATTTGTTAATGTGTTTGTAATAAAAATGAGTTTGTTTTTTGTGTTGATTTGTGAATTGACTATAATTGAGTAGGATACCTTTAGGGTCTTTATTTAATGAAAAAAAAATTTCCTAGAATTTGCACTCGAATTTCGAGGGCTAGAATCTGCTAGTAGGGTATAAAAATGCTGTAGACTGTTGTAATCGATGCAATATTTTAGTTTTATAAATAATAAAGCTACCATTAGCCTTCGCCCTTCAGTTTATATCATTTGGGTTTGCGTTTCGGTTTGAATTTGTAAACTTTGTCGATATAAATGGAACAAAAGGAAAATAAATTTCACAAACTTTGCTTGAGACAGTCAAAAACCTAGGCCTTGAAATATATCTGAACAGCATAATAAGACAACTGTGTATAAATACTTTACAATTCAATTCTACAATTTATTGAAGCCTTGGAAAATATGGACGATAAAGTTTTTAAAGAAATATTTTTTAAAAAGAGAAGACTTAATGTAAGTATTGGGTAAAAACACATAAAAGCAACCAAAAAATAAAATTTTTAGCTCCACCACCTGTGAACTAGTTCAGTATAATTTAAAAATGAGCTAATTTTTTATTGTACTTAAAAAAATATAAGGTGAAGGCAAAATACAAGTTCCTTGAATTTTTTCATTATTAATAAAATATTAGCCGCTTAGCCGGATGCTACGTTTTTAATTTCACCCCAGCTTTTACCGGCCTTAACTACTTCCTTCTCTATCTGCCTTCTCCATGTATGTGCAGAGCGTCCCTTCCTAGGGCTTCCATTCGATTGCGTTTCATGCAATGTCTTTTCGGAGCGTGTGTCCAATCCAATTCCATTTTCGCCTTCGTATTTCTATATCGATTGGAGTTTGCGATGTTGTTGCCTATAGCCTGGAGTTGGAGATGGTATTCGGACATAAAATTTTGAGGATTCTTCGCAAACATCTATTTACGGAAATTTGCATTGAACCAATGTCGCGGGCCGCATTCCAGTTTTCACATCCATATAGCATGATCGACTTTACGTTAGAATTAAATATTTTCATCTTAACATGACGGGATAGTGTTGTCGATTTCCACACGTTGCCGAGGCGACCAAAGGCTTGCTTAGCAGTTTTTATTTTATTTGCGATATCCACACTAGACCCACCATCTTTTATCAGGATACCACCTAAATAGCAAAAAGAATCGGCTTCTTCAATGATTCTTTCTGAACTTTAAATTCTGGGATATATCTGAATTTATGCGTAACACCTTGGTTTTGGACACATTTAACCTTAGGCCTGCTGCAGCTGTTGAGTTGACGATTGCTTTCAACTTGGTCTTCATGTCTGTAAAACTGTGTGTCGCGCTTGTTGACCCCCCATTATTCTACATCCATCTCTTGTAGCTCGCCTCATAGCTAAATTTAACACGATATTAAAAAGCATTGGGGACATTACGCACCCTTGTTTTACACCTTTCTGCTTAGGCTGTTCTCATGCAGGATCAGACAACTAGCTTCCTTATGTGTAGCACTTTGATAAGAGATATCAGCTTTCTGAAGTACCATATAACTTCATGTGGTAGCGTATCAAAGCCTTTTTGTTAAATGTGCGCTATTACTTTATATACTATACAGAGAAGAGTTATTCCCCTCCAGTTACCACGATCTGTTAGATCACCCTTTTTGGGTATCTTTATTATAATACCTTCCTTAAGCTCTTCCGACAACTCTTCACTCTACCAAAATTTTCTTATTAAAGGCATGATGAGTTGCGGACTTATGTGCGGGTCTGCTTTTAACAGCTCTGGTGCTATAACATCAAAGCCAGACGGTAGGGCATTGTTTGGAAATATCTGACCTCTCATCTTTCGATGGGCAGCCATAACTCCAACTGTACCGGTAATTACCAATGTAATAAATGATAAATAATCTAACCCATAAAAACAAAGTTTTATTAAAACTCTTTCTTTCCTTAGGCATATGAGTTTTGTGGCGTTCAGGGCGTCTTCCTATGAAGCTGTGTCCATCACTACCATCGAAATCTCCCTACGGGGAAGTAGCAGCATGGCATTTATGCTCTTTCAACACAGAAATGTCCAGATTTACCTTGTAATCTTACATTAGCCCATCTACGATTTTTAATGCTAGCTTGCTCTATATCGGGGGTGTAAAGCTCATTCCGATTCCGCTGGAATCTTTGAGGTAGTTCTCTGTTTTGTTAGCTCATCTCGGGATGTCTCTGTACCCTAGAACCAGTGTGTGTATAATATAAAACTGTTTGGCCATCTCATTTAAGGACAAGTGGCAGTTGAGGGCAATTATTGCTTCATCGAGCCGCCATTAGCTCTAACTAAATTCTCTATATGGACTAGGTAAAGCGGTATGTCATTCTAAAGAGATAATAACAGTTGTCTAATAACAAATTGACAATATTACAACTTAATCTGTATGTTATCTCAGGGAGTAAATGTTACAAGAGACGAAGCTTTAAACGACAAAAATAATCTACAATAAGACCATCTAAGAGGTGGCTTAAAATCGCAGAGACAAATATAAAATGGACGGAATTAACAACCTGTGCTATCACCAAGTGGCTGTAGCCGAGTTACGACCTCAAGAAGATGTGCCAATTACTGGCACTTTCTAGAGGTGAATGTCGTACACTCACCGAGGTTGTTACTGGCCACTTAAAGAACTAACTGAGATTACGTCTGCAGAATAGAGAAACTTGTTAGGTATTGAATTGGCGCCTAAATGAATTTGACCTACCATTTTGTATCGAATTTCTGATTTAATATACAAATTTATTAAAAATTGTTTAACGTTATAAAACAATATGTAGTTATTTCCAGTTACTCTTTAGATTTATCAAACAACCCTTCTTAAATGAGACTCGTAAACACATACATATGTATAGCGCACATATGGTGTACGGTATTTAACCCCAAATGTCATGTTACATGGCAGTTCATAACTTTAATGAAAAAAATTTCAACACACAACAAAACAAGATACTTATTCTATGGTTTCGACTAGGTCTACGATTTGTTTTATTAAATTGATTTCCGTTAAAAATGCACATGACTACACATGCAGTTTTTGATTTTTTCAAGCGAGTATATAAATGTTGTAAATTAAAAACAAAAACTACAAAAAGAAAGTAAGCACTGGGTAAATTAAGCCATTTGCAACTTCCGGTAGACATGTTGAAATGTCATAAATTTTAAGTAACAACTAAAATGACAGCAATACATACCAACATAAGTAGTCACTGCCACATTGGCAACGACTATTGCAATTACATGTGAGGTTTCAGTAAATAATAGCGTGTGACAGGCTTCAGACAGAAGATTAAACGCGTATGGCATAAATGCTCAAAATTAGCTTTTCTGTCATTTTATTTTTAATTTTTAGAACTAAATTAACATTTGTTTAGATTGACCAGCTTTCGAACATTTTAATTGGTTTTAAATCTGTAATTGCGGGTAAGGTTTTTAAGCGGATTTGACGAAAATAAGCACATTGGAGTCATTTTATATGGTTTTTAAAATACCAACTAAATAATTTATTCGGAAAAAAATTAAGAAATAACTTAAATGGAATATTGTTTGAATGTACACCAATTTTAATTAAATATGACAAAAATCACCTAGATTAAAGAACACTCATATGAACTACGTTCACAGTTTTTCCATTTTACGTAAATATGTGCAAATGTTGACCGCTTAAAACTCGTGATCATGCGACACATAGTAGCTCATGCGAAAAGCATTGTTTCTCCAAGAGTAAACCGGTGACTTTTAATGCTTGTCCTTGGATCTAATTTACTGTAATGGCAAATGCTAACTTGACTAGGAATTGCAGGCATTTGAATTGAAATAGTAAATCTGCTGGTATGAGGGGCATTCGTGGACGAAAACATCTTCTTCTTTTGTTGATTCTGTTAATATTATTGCTCCGATGAGATTTGTGCATTAATATTTCGCATAAGAATAATTGCAACTCCAACCTTAAGTTCTATTTTGTTGGGTAGTACTCTCGACAACTCAATGGAACTGAGAAACTCAGGGGGTATGTAGCGCATTGCTCTTCAGACATAACGGTATCAATGGATTTTTATACTGTGGAGAAATTTCACACAGAATTTAACGGTTAATTTGATCCATGGATATGTTTTTTGGTGCTAACAGTGCTCTTTCGCCTAACCAGGATTCGTCGGGCATTTTTCGGTTAATTTCCGGATAGACTGTGGATAGAAGTTATTCTGCAGGGGACACCAAATTGCAGTATACTGGTTTCTTTAAATGCTATTTCTTTATTAATGTATTTAACCACTTTACCATTTCCAATTTTTAGTAATTCTTCTTCAGTGTTCCAGCAGTGGAATCATTAAACAGATGCACTCGCATATTGGTGGAAAGGATTAATCTAGAAACTTTGTTCCAAATTAATTTCATCAGCCACTGTTCCTCTTGGAATAACAGGCAATTTTTGTTAGAAATCTTCTGCAAGAAGCACCAATAAACCGCCCATAAATGACTCGCAACTATGAATGTCCTACAAACTTCGAGTTAATGCCTCAATTGCACGCTTGTGAGACATGGTGCACTCCTCTCATATGAGTAATTTGCATATTCGTTGGGAAACTCTCAAACTGCTATTTTTACGATTGTTGCAAGTTGGGGCCCCACTCTGGGATAATTTGAGAGTAGAATGTGCAGTTCTACCACCACTTCCGCATCCCCTGAGGAAGTTACTGCAATGGCGAGGTTGGAGTCTTGACGTATGTATGCCAATAAAAGATTTAGTAGGAATGTTTTCCTTCCGCCACCAGGAGCATCCAGGAAAAAAAGAGCTTCATCATCTCTACTATTCTGCGTTTATTATCTTTTCCGCAGTGATATTGACAACTCATCGGCCATATTTTGTAATCTGACGGCGGAAAACCAAACTGGTCTGTTTCTTTCTCCATTGTCGATATCAATTTCTTCTCAATAATAAATAGAGTCTCGTTGTAGGTGCCATCGTCAAATGTAGCATCAGAATCAATTACTTGTCTTCTACGAAGAATATCTTCAGACAAATCATTCCTGTAATCCTGCCAGAATTTCTAAGATGCCAAATTTCATGTGATTCGGTTCATTAGTTTTGGCGTGAAAAGGTAACAAACAAATATATCATTTTTATTATAAAGTGTGTCCCAACAAGAACGCAATTTTTAAATCTGGCAACATTCGAAGTGTCATTGTTTGACATTTGAACAATTGTTATTGTTTGCTAGTAGAAGGTACGAGGTTAGTAAAAATGGAGCGCTACACGAATGAACAACGCATTCTCATTGTGAAATTGTTTTACCAAAATGGTGAAAGTTTTGCGGCTACAGTTCGCAAATTGCGATCAATTTGGGGTCACAAAAATGCTCCAAAAGAGTCAACTGTAAAGAGATTAATGGATAAATTTGCCGAAACTGGGACTGTTAGTGATGTAAAGACAACAACGCGCCATCGACCAGGTCGATCGACCGAAAATATCGCAGCTGTACGTGATGATGTCGCTCAAACTCCATCCACCTCAATTCGACACCGAGCTCAGCAAATTGGTGTCTCCAAATCCACTATGCAGCGAATTTTGGCGAAAGAGTTGCATCTTCATGGATACAAAGTTCAATTGACTCAGGAACTGAAGCCAGCTGACCATGGACAGCGAAGGGAGTTCGTTAATTGGGTATTGGAGAGACAATATGAAAATGCTGATTTTGCCGCTAAAATCATCTTCAGTGACGAGGCCCATTTCCATCTTGATGGCTTCGTCAATAGGCAGAATTGTCGCATTTGGGGTGAGGAAAATCCTCGAGTGATTCACGAGAAGCAAATGCAGCCTCAACGTGTCACTGTGTGGTGTGGTCTTTGGGCTGGAGGAATCATTGGACCTTTTTTTAAGAAAATGAGGCAGGTCAAGCGCAAACAATCAATGGTGTTCGGTATCGTGAAACGATAACCAGTTTTTTCTTGCCTCGAGTTGAAGAAATGAATGTGGAGGGCATGTGGTTCCAACAAGACGGCACCACATGTCATACAGCCAGAGAAACAATTCAATTGCTGCATCAGTCATTTCCCGGTTGTGTTATTTCGCGTTTTGGAGATCAGAATTGGCCGCCTAGATCGTGCGATTTAACACCATTAGATTTTTTTTCTTTGGGGTTTTTTGAAGTCGATGGTTTACGCGAATAAGCCGACGACGACTCAAGCCTTAAAAGAGGAAATTGGATGCTGCATTAATGAAATACCGCAGCATTTATGCAAAACGGTCATTGAAAATTTCACTAAAAGATTGCGTGCATGCCAGCAAAGCCGCGGCGGCCATCTGCACGATATATTGTTCCATACATAACCTCATTCTGTCTACTTTACGATATAATAAAGTTTCACGATTTTTTTTAAAATATCTGTGTTTTATTTAAAATTTAAAAATTGCGCTCTTGTTGGGACACCCTTTATTTATAGGGATTTAATCAAACTACAGATAGCAAATATGAACATGTTTTGACGAAATTTTGTATATAAGCTCTTATCAGACCAACGCTACTGAAATTGATGAAAATCGGTGCATGTTCAGACCTAGTCCCCATAGAAATCGTCTGGTCGAAAGATCCATATCATCATTATACACAGTTAATCATTAGTCCAAAAATATATACTATAAGACAATTTTTAGCAATAGTCTCCACATAAAGCTGATTCCCGATCTTCCCCTAAATCTATTAAACAACAAACATATCATATAGATTTTTTCCAATTTGGTTTATATATGTTTTTGAGAAAATTAAGTGACGTTATTAAATACAGTCATGATAGGTCTATTTTTTGACCTTGTCTCCATATAAAAATAAGATCAGATATTAACTTTGATTGATGCCACTTAAATTTGGTGTATGCTTATCTTCTAACTGCAGTTATTGCCTCGGCAAAGTTAGATCGTAACGCATGGTATAGGGTATTGTATAGCCGGTCTAGATCACTATAATTTTCTTAGTTGTTATTATATTTTTTTTAAACCATTATTTAAAGGAATTCTCTCATTTTGTTTGTGGGCTACGAAAGCAGCGATTTTTTCAAGCGTCAAAGCACTGTCGCCCGTACCTTCCATGGTTTTTTCTGCCTTTCTCATTAAAGAGCAAAAGAACGTCAGGACTTTGAAGGGCCAATGTGAAATGCTAATCCAAGTTGGAACCCATTAAGATCACTCAGTAATCTACCGGGAAATTCAAATAATCCAAGTAATCTTTCGTTTAATTAAGTTTTGTGTGTTCTCCAGTTACGAAATATACAAAAAATGAGAGTGAGAGACAACAGTAATTGGCACACAAGAACTACGGGACATGCCATAATTTTGAACTGATTTACTAGTACATTTTTATAAATTTTTTTTACTTCGAAATTCTTTATACGTTAAAAAAAATCGTAAAACTTTATTGAAGTGATTCATAAATAATTATATTAAAACTAGCAGTATACCCGCTACGTTGTTAGCGTAATTATTATGTTAATTATTTAAGCCATAATAATATTTTAAATGAATAAGATATATAGTGTGAGTGGCAATACGATGGCAACTTTTAACAATAAATATTTTTGACGGCTTGGACTCTTTTATTAATTTACCTTTTCGTATGTTTTATTTATTTAGCAAAAAAGAAATATTACCATAATTTCAGAAACAATTAACATTTTTATGCTGTTATCAGAATAATGGAAACCTTTACTATACAATAACATTGTGGAATAAAATGATGGTCATGATCTTGGAGGGTGAATGATTCCTATACTGAATGATTGTATTAATTTATTTCAGTAAAACACCCGAAGCGTTTAGCCGTTTTATGGCCATTTAAATATATAATTTTCTAGACAACACTATTCGCCAACAGTATACTAATTCCAGTTAATGCATTCTTTAGCAAGATTAATGCTAGCCAGGCGCTTTTATGGCTTTGTTCATAGAATATTTCTTACAAATATTCTTTTGCCTGCGACCATCACTAAAATCATCTATTATTCTGGTTTGGTTCGTAAAACTTTATTCTTGCCATTATTTTATAATAATTGAAAGAAAACAACTGAATCTATATATGTATATTTAAAAGAAATTTAAAAGTTTCCACTGTTTTGGCATCACTAAAAAATATTTCTTTTGCGTTTATATATTTATTTATTTTTTATTGTATCTTTTTTTTAACAAATGTGTTATTTTCCAATATAGAACACACAATTGGGATTTCGTAAAAATATTTATAATTTTATTACTATGCGCGAAATTATTAAAAACAAAATTGCCAAATTTTGACTTTCGTAAAAATTTCCGATGTATTGCCACCTACAATATTTAAGTACAACTTTTTTATTCATAATAGGTTCGAAAATTATTCAAAAATAATATTATTTGTAATAGCGATGGCTTAGTTTGGAAAGGAAGTAACTCAAGCCATAGGAAATTGGTGAAAATAGGTGCATGTTCAGACCTAGTCCCCATTCAAATAACCCCTATGATATCGACTTAACTTCCCATAAGATCCAAATTATCAAATAGATCTCTGTCGAATTGGGTTTGTGTGTGTATATTACATCCATTAATTCGTAGACCAAAAATAAACCCTATATGTTGCTGCAAAATATAAGCGACTTTACCACATATGGTTAGGATCGGTCCAATTTTCGACGTAGATTTGGTCTATGATTTTTCTAAACCCAATTAGTTGGACCTAAGACCAATTCTCTAAACGCGTGGTATAGGGTATCGGTCTAGACCGACTATCATTTTCTTAATTGGTTTCTTAAGAAAATGTACTTTTAAAGGAAAATCTACCAGTTTAAAAGTATCAGTTTTCCCATCATTGAGTTCGAATCTAACTCTCTTTACGAACGGTTGTGTAAAAAATCAAAGCGCTTAGAGTACAACTATTTAAAATTAAAAACAAGTGTATATTTTTGTTTTTGCAATTACCTATTCTTGATCTCATTTGAACTCACGTGGTAGACAATTCAGCTTAAAACAGGAATAAAAATTTTGCGATGGCCCGAGGGGCCAAATCTTCATCAAAAAGAAAGCTTGTGAATAAGAAGATGTTAACCCGAACATGGCGTCAACTTCAAGCAACAGATTTAGCCTGCTTGCTGGCCTCAATGATATGGACGTAACTCCCGTATCAAATATTAACGATGTTAAGGAACACAAACCTCCACCCATTGTTGTAGAAGCTAACGCTTCATTTACAGAAATACAAAAGCAGCTTGGTAAGGATTGAATTTTCAAACGTACTTCAATTGGTACCAAAATTTTTGCTCCTAGTAATAAAATGTACGAATGCTACAAGCAAATACTTAAAGAGAATAAGATGGAGTTTCATTCTATGGCTCCAAAGAAAATAGGTTATACACCACCTTTTTACACGGTTTACCCCGCATAAGCTCTGAGGAAATCTCCAAGGAGCTAACTGAAATAGTCACCAAATTCAGTTCAAACAATAAAGCAGTTTATAAAGTTCAATTTGTTCGTAAAAATTTTAATCCAACTGCTTTAAAAAATGTACGAACAATTTCAAACATTATAATTTCTTGGAAAAAATACAAAACGAAATCCAAGAACAAACCAACTCAATGCTGGAACTGCTTGATGTATGGCCATGGCGGTGAACATTGCCATCGAAGTGCTGCATGTATGATATGTGCAGAACAACATCATACAAGTGTGTGTCCGTTTAACACAAATGAAAAAAGGCCAGCTGTTTTTACATGCTTTAATTGCAAAAAACAAAGAAAAGAGAGAACTGATCACTCTGCAAACGATATAAACTGTCCGTTACGTTCTCTTTATGCTAGCAAAGCTACATATGCTAATCAGCTGAAAACAACGATTTATTTAGCATTGATGAGCTTTTTGATATTTTCACTACAGCTATGGATGATTTGCATAGGTGCACTTCAAAAGTACAACAAATCAAAGTTGTAATGTCAATGGTAAAATACGCCCATGGATTATACTAATAATTTAAACGAATTCAAAATGCTTCACTTGAATGCTAATGGCATTTCAAATTTTTCTAAATTAAAACAATTTGAAATACTAATTGAAAGAGAAAATATTAAAATAGCGTCTTTGAATGAAACATTTTTTTCAGAAAATCATAGACCCTATTTTAAAAATTATTATTTATATAGAAGTGACAGAACAGATGCAAGAGGAGGAGGAGTAGCTCTGTTAATTCATAAATCTGTCGCTCATAAAAACCTCTTTATATCAAACACCTCATCAATCGAAAACATCTCAATTGAAGTTATTATAAATAATAGACCTATTGTTGTATCTTCGTTATATTCACCAAGATATACCCATAACTTCTGTGCTGATATCTTGAACCTAACACCTTCCACCAAAGAATACATAGTTTTTGGTGATCTAAATGCCAAACATTGCTCTTGGAATTGCCGTTCAAATAATACTGCAGGAATAGCACTCAACAATCTACAGCAATCAAACAATTTTTTTATACACTATCCTAATAGTCCAACCCTATTCCCCCATCAACACAATCGCGAAGCATCCACAGTCGATATTATTTTAAGCAATACCGCTTTAAATATAGACGTAAAGACAATGGATTACGAAATACCATCAGACCATCGCCCCATTATGTGTACACTTAAAAGATCAGTGGCCTCGCAGGTTGACCTCAACTATTATGATTATAGTGCAACCAACTGGAACATTTATATGAATTTTTTAGAAAATAAAATCACGTTAAATTCGGATATATACAATACCAAGGTAGTAATTGATCAGGAAATACAAAAATTTATAAATGTAGTCTTCGAAGCAAGGGATGTGTCCACACCTAAAATAACTCAACAAAATAATTACACATTACCAGAAAGTACTGTGAAATATATAAAACTAAGAAGAAGCTTTAAAAGAAAAAGCCAACGATCTTCAAATATAGCCGAGCGAACTTTTTATAATCAATGTACTAAGTTTCTAAGTAACATGATTGATAAAAGTATTAATTCGGAACGCAATAAGAAATGGTCTCAATTATTATCCAATTTAAAACCAGGTGATAAATCATTTTGGAGAATAAGCAGGAACTTGCGAGGAAAAGGAAAAAATCAAATCTCTCACCTTGAGGTTGGAAATACAAGGATAACATGTGATAAGGACAAGGCTGAAGTCCTGGCAAATACATTTGTCAAAGCAAATAACCTCACTTCGAATTACAACCATAACTTTAAGAAGGAAAATCCCAGTTCTGAGTCAGCAATTTATACATCTCTAGAAGAAGTAATGAATATTGTCTCATTAATAAAACCCTCAAAATCTCCTGGTTTTGACAATGTTCCCAACCTGCTTCTAAAGAAACTACCACTCAAAGCTCTAAAATTGCTGGTTATAATATTTAACAGCTGCATCAAACTCAACTATTTCCCAAACCATTTCAAAAACGCTAAGGTTATAGCTATCAACAAATCTAGTAAGCCAAAAAATAACCCAAATAGCAATAGACCTGTTAGTTTATTAAGTTACTTAGGTAAAATATTTGAAAAAATACTACATTCTCGTCTTAGTGAATTTGTAACGACCAATTCTATTGTTGCTAAAGAACAATTTGGATTTAAAAAAGGACATAGCACTACTCACCAAATAAACAGAATTAAAAATCAAATAATCACAAATAAAAACAATAAACGTTCAACGGGTCTAATATTGTTAGATATCGAAAAAGCGTTTGGCATAATGGCCTAGTATTTGAACTTCTTGATGCAAATATACCAAAATATTTATGCAAACTTATTTCAGATTTCATTCACGGCAGAAGCTTTAAAGTTGCGATTAATAATGAAACATCATCTCCAAAAACCATTACCACAGGGTTACCTCAAGGATCAGTCTTGTCGCCATTGCTTTACTCGATATATACATCCGATTTCAAAGTTCCGAAATATATGAAAATTGCTTACTACGCAGATGATACTGCGTTAATTTCTTCAAATAAACTTACAAGTGCACTCCTGAAGAAAATGGAAAAGGGACTTGTAAATTGCAGTAAATATTTTCACAAATGGAAAATCAAAATTAATCCAAACAAGACCGAATCAATTATTTTTCCGTTCAACAAATCTCCCAAAAGATTGCCAAGACGTCATCTTCATATTGGAAATAATACCATAAATGGGTTAAACCATCTGAACTCAACTTAAAATATGGCTGTTTTTTACATCACTGTTTCCAAATTGGCTGAATTTTGGCAGGATTAAAGTGTATCCGAGAAATAAGAAAAATCCTAAACTTAAGTTCACTGACGCATCTGGATCCGGAAATATGAGGTCTTGAATATCGGGAAAAACTATAAAAATGTACAAAGTTGTACTTACTTAATTATCATTTTCTTGATTAATATTATAGCGACGCAACTTATCAAGGTCGCATTTGAAAGGTTAATTAATTACCTTTAATTTGATATACAACATGATTTTTTTTTTTTTTGGAAAGGTCAAAGGTCACATCTCTTGACCTATAATTCGGGAGGCTATAGCTGTAAAAACGACAATTTTAAAAATCTGAAAAAAATATATGTTTAAGATTGGTTCCTTCCCTAAAGTTCCAAAAAATTTCAGACTGGGGGTATGCTTGGATCCAGAAATATTTATCATAGAGTAAAGGTAGATATTTAACAAGTGAATTATTATTATTATGAATGATGTTGTTGTTGGCGTTGTTGACATTATTATGATGAATGCTGTTGTTGTTGTTGTTGTTGTCATTATTATGATGAATGCTGCTGTTGTTGTTGTTGTTGTTGTTGTTGACATTATTATGATGAATGCTGTTGTTGTTGTTTAGTTTTATTATAAATGTTTTCAATTACAAATTTGCTATCAGCGGAATAAATTTTAGCTTGTAATTGTGTTTTTGAAATTGGTATGAAGCTGTGCTGCTTTTGAGTTCCCGGAGTTGTACGTAATCCTATAAATCTATCAGTTAGCAATTTTTCTTCTTCTTCATAATCTTTTTCCGTTAAATATGCAAAGTTGCAGTTCTGAAGAGTTTGCTGACACCAATTATACAAGTGGAGAGGAGTAGTTATCTGATCTTCGAATGGACGTTGCAAGCTGGCTCTTCGTGCTTCACGCTTTACCGTTCCCCCAAGACCATCACTAGGTCCTTTGCCGTGACTGGTAGCAAAGAAATGCCACTCAGCGGAACAATTAAAATCTTCGCTATGATGGCATAAATTGGCAAAGTTTTTTTTATTTTTAAATTGAGCGGAAGAACCGTCCGAAAAATAAAAAATTTTCTTTGGTATTTTCAAAAACTTGTTTTTTAAAAACTCATTTAGATGGCGATGAAATAAATGAACTGCTATGGTATTATGTATTAGACAGTCTGATATTATTATAAAATTTGTAGTTTCTAATTTTCCATTTGATTTGTAATAAATTGCTATTGGGTATAGTGTGGCCTGGCTATTATTCCATAAAAAGCCTTGCACAGAATCCTGAACCACAAAAGTTGCATTTTCGGAGAAGTCGCAAATTACTATATACTCATTTTCTTCCAACGCAGACTTTTTGTGAGCCATAAATGCACCCTGCTCTTTAGATACGAATGAATGGGGTAGAAGAGTTTGCAGTTTTTCGCATAAAGAATCCAGAAAAGAATCAGTTTCTTTAATAATAGTTTCCAAAGAGTCTCTATCTACACTTATCCACTGTTTATATATGATTTCATCAATTTCATTTTCTAATAATAATACACCAAGTTTCTCTTTAAAATTTTGTATATCTGGACACATGATACATCTGCCAAGGTAGCAATTTGGTGATGGGGGATTGCATATAAGTCTTTTTAAACAATCTTTATAAGTTTCCAGCAAAAAATCCTGCACATTTTCTGTCAATTTTTTCAGGTTTATTGCATGGAGCATTAGTTTTGTATTTTGATGTATTTTACAAACACATACATTATGGCTTCCTGACGCATCTGCTAGAACCACATTTTTTGGCCGAAGTTCACAAAATTTAGAAATTCCAATAGTTATCCCTTCATGTTTTTCTTTAAATAAAGCATAAACTTCTCGAAGATTTCCGAGTAAAAGTCTTTTATTTTTTTTTTACTTTTACACCATTTTCTGTTAGTGACACGTAGTCTTTACATCCTGGTAGACATCTGCTGACATCATCAGTTTCATAAAAGATTTCCACCACATCAACAATTTCTAATGGCAATCGTTTTCCAAGTTTTGGATTCGGTGTACTCAATACGCCTTCTGTCTCAACCAAGTTTTTTACCTTTCGTGCCATGAAATTTGTTATTTGAAATTCCTCCTCCATTCTTTTCAATGTCCAGCTTTTAGGTAAAATAGTTAAAAGTTGAATTTTATCACTGTTTTTAGTTATTGATTTAAACTTTTCTTTTAGTTGTTCGATTATTTCCGATTCTGGGCATACGTGAGAGGTTGAAAGTGTTGAATTTGGGAAAATGTTGGTTTTAATTGATGTTGTTATTTTTTCTAACTTTCTAGTTGTATACCCTTTTAATGGAATTTTTCTCGAACATATTGGAGATTCTTGTAAATATGTTAAACTTTCGTTTAACTTAGAAATTCGAACATCTCCCGAAACTGATGCTTCACTTTCCGAGTCTGAAGTCTCGTTTTCTGGCTCGTTCATAGATTGAATATTATTGTTTACACTTCCTTTTAATTTATAAAGTTCTCTTCTGCATATATCACACATTTTATTTGATATTGAAATGTTATTACTAATTCCAGTCATCCATTGCTGAACTTTTCGAAGTCCTCTTGCATTCCGGACATGAGCAACTTTTTTAAATGGATTACAACAATATATTGTATTAAATGACATATTGTTTACAGAGGCAAAAAACAATCACTTTGAACACTTTTGGTTTTATTTAAAAATATTGATTTTATAGCAACACATGTGGTTTTTTAAAGCAACGTGCTTTGAATGGTTTTTTTTTCGTGGTGCTTCCTTTGACTTCTCGTTTTTCAATAATTTCTCTATATCCAAGTTATTTGACACTACGAACCACACCCGACAACATTTATACTGTTGTCTCGCTCTAACATAATTACCTGTCAAACCAACCCTAACTGAGTACAGTACAGAGCTAAAGAACCAGAAACAAATAGCGGCGTGCGTGCATAGCCCACCGACGCTCACGAGCACAACCAACCACATTCATAAACAGTAACAGTAACAGCACCGACTTTTTAAATATCTACCTTTACTCTATGATAAATATTTCTGGATCCAAGCATACCCCCAGTCTGAAATTTTTTGGAACTTTAGGGAAGGAACCAATCTTAAACATATATTTTTTTCAGATTTTTAAAATTGTCGTTTTTACAGCTATAGCCTCCCGAATTATAGGTCAAGAGATGTGACCTTGGACCTTTCCAAAAAAAAATCATGTTGTATATCAAATTAAAGGTAATTAATTAACCTTTCAAATGCAACCTTGATGAGTTGCGTAACTATAATACTTTTCAAGAAATTTATAATTAAGTAAGTACAACTTTGTAAATTTTGACCTTTTTTTACGATTTTCAAGACCACATATTTCCGGATACAGAAGTGCCAGTGCCCTCAAACTTTGCACTTATTTTAGTTCTGTAATAATCTGTCTTTCTACATTTTGGAGAAGGTAGTGTACACCCATTGGTTGATTTGACATGGAATTACCCAAATGTAGTTAATCATGTCAAATATCTCGGAGTTGTCTTGGACAAAAAGCATACTTTTAAACAACATATTATGGCTACGTGCCAAAAAGCTATAAAATCATTTAAAGCATTATGGCCACTTCTAAATAGAAGGTCATTTCTTAACCCCAAAAACAAAAATCTCCTATTCAAAAGTGTTATAAGGCCAATATTAACATACGCGTGTCCTATTTGGAGTGACGCTGCCAACTGCCACCTAAAACGCTTACAAATTATACAAAACAAATGTCTTAAAATGATAAATAAAAAGCCCTGGAGGTATCCTACAAATCTTCTTCATGAAGAAACAGGTTCTGAAAAAATTATCGATTTCATAACAAGGATTAACAACAATTATTTTGCAAAAATTGAAAATTCCTCTTACCCACTGATAAGAGAATGTAGAGAAATAACGTAAAATTAAAAAGAAATCACCAAATTGAAAATTATATGCTTATAGAGGTCTATTATTTCTAATAAACCTTCTATAAGCATATAAATATTTTCAGATAGTATTTGAATTTATTAAATCATATAAAGGTTTTTCCCTCCCATTTTCCTTTAAAAATCATTAAAAAATAAAATAAAAACTATTTAATGTCTTTAGATCCTATATATTATTTGTTGAAATATCTATGTAAAGATAAGATCTCATATGTAAATATCAAATTAGATAAAATATGTAAATAAAGGAAGAATATATAATTGAAATTGAGTTTTCCCATCATTATTGAATGAGGCCCACGTATTCGGTGGAGACTGTATAACAAAGTTCATATATATAGATTAATATGTGAAAAGATGCAGAAAGGTACAATTTTTACCCTTTTTGGCCGTTTTTCCCCTTAAATGGCCGAATTTCGAAAAAATTAGTCATTTGTTTCTCGGATGGAGTCTACACACCAAATTTCATATTCCAAGATTAATTTGTTACCATTTTCCCCCTTTTTGTCCGCTTTTACCCCGATAATGTAAGAATTTTTAAAAATCCGTTCTTAGTGGATCTTTACGCCGAGAGAAAAGCTTCTGGGTCGAATGGTTTAGGCTGGGCGATGGTCATCCTCGCAACTCTTTTATATATGTGACCTTCTCCGAGAAAAGGAATCTAGTGTGTGAAAATTAAGTTTTGAGAAAAAAACGCATTTAAAGTTTCTACACACTTTTAGGTACCAGAATCCACCGGTTTTGACATAACCCGCTTTTTGACACACTAGGTCTCTTTTCTCGGAGAAGGTCACATATATAGATTAATTAATTTTAATAATATGTAACTTGCAAAATTAGTGTTATCTACAATCTTTCTATTATGTAAGATATTTTATATACCAATTTTTTTATATCATTACAAAATTCATAAACTTTAAATAAAATACTGCAGTTACTGCACTTTTGAAATAGGGTACCCCTATAAATCTATATTTCATAGTAACAACTACCAATGCAACAGTGAATTCGGTAGGACACTAGCAAAGCAACCAAGAATAAGTGAAACTAAGTTTCCATTCGATCCCATATAAAAAGATAGTTTTCATATTTTTGGAACAGAGTATATAAAAACAATGCGGTATGTAATATGAATTATTAAATAAAATTTATATCTGATTAAAAGTAAATTTAGATTTCAACAGAAACTTATTCAATTAAGTTAAATGATATTAAATGATATCTACCCTCTAACATTTTAAAATTTATAGACAAATAATTCACCATATCAATATCAACAAAAGTGACCACAAATAAAAAAAAAATAATGTTATAGGCATGCATATATACTCGTACATACAAACCTGAATTTATTAGAAACATCCATTTGCTGATCCAATAGGAAATTTTCCTGGTTTTTACTTTGATCATAAGATTTAAAAAAAAAGTAACTTAATGTTAAGTTGTTATTGGAAAATTATGAAAAGTGGAAAGGTATTCTAAGTTGTAAGGTCTTCTCAAAATTTCGCTGCAATCTGGATTTGTGATATGAGAAAATGATCTACTTCAGTAAATATTTTAGTCAAACTCCCATACAAAATGATGTAAAAACTTTGTTTTATACAAAAAAAAACTAAATGTTTTTCGATCTTTGTTATTCAGACTTAATGTAAAATTGAACAGCTAAATGGAATTCTGGTCTGTTAGATTTGTCACCTTACTTCAGAGCAATCTAAGAGAACCCCTCCTTCTTAGTATTCAAAGAAATTCTCTTTCTTTGGGATGTCGATACCTGGTTCTATATAAGATCTATGTACGAGTACCCTTATGACCTTCCTCAAAAGTATCAAGAAATTCTTTGTTTAGGTGGGAATTCGATACTAAAAACGAATTACTTGATAGTTTTAAAGTTTTATTTTATTTATTTTATTTATATTATCACGAAATAGAAAGATTAGCTCAGGCATATGTTTTTAAGAAATATTAATTTCCTATGGGGATATTTTACTTCAAACAATCCGAGCAGATGGTGCTCCATAATCATTCTACCAAAGGAAATATTAGGTGAGTTCCTCTACATTACCAATCTAATACAATCTTACACGAACTTGCCCCAAATTGAAAATGAGTATCTCTTTTTACCAGATCTTACTCGAACTTTGGTCAAAGTATCAAACTATTAACTGTTAGAATAAATCAGCTATTTTATGTTTGTGTAACTTTTGTAACCTCCACACCACTGTGTATTCCGTTTGTAACGCATCAAAAAATGCATTTGCGACCCTAATCCTAATCTTATTAACAACTCGAGTCCATATAGACATGTCCGTCTATCCGTCCGTTCGTCCCTCTGTTCATCTGTCTGTTGAACTCACGCTCATTCACAAATAAACCATTTACCTGGATAAGGTTATAATATTATTGTTTGTCATTATTTCAAGCAGGTTGGTATTGGAAATGGGGTAAATCGGACATCATTGTGACGAGATATGTTCAAAAAGAAGAAGACGCTTCTAAAATTTTTTTAAAATTCAGTGTGTTTGTCGTAATAATTTAGGGGGTAAGTTTATCAAACTATCAAGTTGTTGCTTTTTAAAATATTTTGTAAGCGTAAAACCGGGTATCAAGGATTCGGCATAGCTGAATTTAACACTTTTACTTGTTTCTTTTGAAATCAAAATACATTTTTTTATTCTTTCTTCGTTACTCATTTTAGAAATAAACAATAGGAATATTATAGTCGATCTAGACCGGCTATACGATACCATGAGTTTAGAGAAAGGGCCGTAGGTTCAACTAATTGAAATAAGTATAAACCAAATTTGAGTCGAAAAATGTACCGATCATGACCATATTTGGTAAAGTCAATTGCTTTCTCCAAAAATTTTTGAAATCTTAATTTGAGAAAAATCTGTACAATATTTTTATTGATCGAGTGATATAAATGAATATCGAGAAGCTGCTTTAATAATAAGGGCTATGAATTGAGAATGTTCCTACAGGATTTATTTATCGACCACTGATTAATGGGTCAAATAAACACACACAGAACAAATTTAACCAAGATCTATATAATTTGTATCTTAGGGCAATTTAGACCGAGCTAAAAGGGGTTATTTGTATGGGGCTAGGTTTCAACATTGACCAACTTTTAAAAATTTTAATATCGATCATGCTATGGCCGATAAAAGCGTATACAAAAAATGTCATCAATATTTACAAAGATGGTCCCAGAACAACCTGACCTGATGAATTGATGAGATGAAAAGTGGCATCCTTATAAAACATTGTTCTATGTTTCAAGGCGCCATGTTGTTTAGTCAAATATAGCATCAGAATTAATTACTTGTCTTCTACGAAGAATATCTTCAGATCAACATTATACACAGTTAATCAGTAGTCCAAAAATAAATCCCATAGGACCATTTTTAACAATAGTATCCACATAAAACTGATTCCTGATCTTCACTTAAATCCATTAAAAAACAAACATATTACATAAATTTTTTGCAATTTGATTTATAGTATATGTTTTTGATTAAATTAAGTGACTTTTATTAAATACAGTCATGGTCTATTTTTTGACCTAGTCTGCATATAAAAATAAGATCAGTAGCGGATTCAGTAACTTTTTTTAACGATAATCGAATCATTAAAAAAAGAAAACAACAAAATTGTCGATTTTGGTATTCAGTAAAATTTTTAAACGATATTCGCTATTGTTAAAGTCAGCTGTTGTTGTTATCTAAACGACAACAATTTTTGTGTTTGAATTTTTTGATTGAATAAATCGATAAAAAGTTAAATTTTTAGGTTGAAAATATTTTGCTTTTATTATAATAACTTTTTATATAAATAATCGATCTAAACCGACTATACGATACCCTGTACCATGGTTTAGAGACTCTATCTCTTCGGTCCAACTAAATACATATAGAAAATAAGCATAAACCAAATTTGAGTGGCGTTGTTATTAATTATCTTGGCTGCAGATATGAAAAAGTTCATATCGGGTGCTATATTTATATGGGGACTAGGTCGAAAAATGGACCGATCCAGACTATATTTGGTAGAGTCACTTATATTTTTAAAAAATATATGCAAATCGAATTTGAGAAAAATCTAAGCAATATTTTTGTTTTTTGATAGATTTAAGTGAAGATCGGGAAGCAGGTCTATATGGGGCCTATGATTAAAAATTGTCCTATATTTTTGGACTATTGATTATAATAAACACATACAAACCCAATTTGACTGAGATCTATATGATAACTTGGATCTTATGGCAATTTATGTCGATTTCATAGGGGTCATTTGTATGGGGACTAGGTCTGAACATGGGCCGAACATGGGCCGGACGGACATCGCTAAATCGACTCAGAAAGTGATTCTGAGTCGATCGGCATAATAAAAGATGGTTCTAGGGTCTTGGTAGTTACAAACAGCAGCACAAAGTCATTATACTCAAACCACGTGGTGGTATAGGCTATAAATAGATTTGTCGACTATCGTTAAGGTGTAGTGAGTGTGAATCACTTAATAGTTAATGAAAACAACAATAGCTGTCGATATATTTTGCGATTGTCGGATCGTTAAAAATTACAAAATCGCACTACAGATATTAACTTTGATGCCAATTAAGTTTAGTTTATGCTTATTTTCTAATTACAGTTATTACCTCAGCAAAGTTAGATCGTAAAGCATGGTATAGGGTTTGTATAGCCAGTCTAGACCAACTACAATTTTCTTAGTTGTTATTATTATTATTTTTTTTTTTAATAATTATTTAAAGCATGACAGAATGTCATTTTATTTGTGGACTATGAAAGTAGCGATTTGTTCAAGCGTCAAAGCACTGTCACGCTTACCTTCCATGGTTTTTTCCGCCACAGCTGTTTGCGTGAAAGTATCGACCATCCTTTTCTCATTAATGAGAAAAAGAACGTCAGGACATTGAAGAGCCAATGTGAAATGTAGGTTTCAAGCCGCCAACTTGTTTAGTATTTTTTTTTTTGAAGCCATCTACATTAAACGATCTCATTGAATTTGTAAACACGAAAAAAATGTTATCGTTACATAATTCAATACTTTCATTTCAAACATCTCTGTCCAACCAATATTGAGGCCGAGCTAGATTTTACTCTGCGGAAGTCTGCTCCTTCGTTTACGACTATAAAATATTGTGTAGCAGAGCTGCCACGCCCAACACCATAGTTGCCGACCTATTAAGGCGCCCATGAAGGAAATTTGTCGTCGGCTGAAGGTGCGGGAGCTATCTGAAATGACAGGCGTTTCAAAAAGTCATATACATCGCACATCGTGTAGATGTTTCAATAAAGTGTATGACGATGTTTCACCACAATAAAGCCGAGTTGTTGTGTCGATGATGCGACATGAAGGTGTGGAGTCTGCGGTAATGACTATTTTAAGGA
Source organism: Cordilura impudica (assembly GCA_963682025.1). Classification (NCBI taxonomy): domain Eukaryota; kingdom Metazoa; phylum Arthropoda; class Insecta; order Diptera; family Scathophagidae; genus Cordilura; species Cordilura impudica. The sequence continues at coordinate 291,716,693 of OY821517.1, forward strand.
GCTAGACAGTTCTCACTATAAAGAGATTATGTTTAGAAATAAATAAAATTTTTCTCAAATTTCAGGTCGAGTTGTTCTGGAACCGCCCTCGTATTTATATTTACGACATGCCCAGATGCACAGACACACAGACGGATGAAATGACATTGCTAAATCGACTCAAAAAGTAATTCTGGGTCGATCGTTACATCGAACATCACCACAAACTCATTATATCCCAACCACAGAGTGGTATAGGCTATAAAAAGTGGCAAACATTGCCAAGACAATTGAAAATGTAATTTCTTGTAACTTCTAAACAATTGATAACTTTTAACGACAGACATATGATATTAAATATTTGTTTTGTATGGATGGTTCCACGCCCACCGATTCAATCCAATTCAGCACATTCTTTTATACGACTACTCATATTACGAGTAATAACCTATGGAATCACAAAAAGTTTTATGATTCCCGCAATCATATTATGATTAAAAATTGCGTCCACGGTTTTTTTTTTTCATGTACGTTTCATTTTTCTTTTTGGGCTTAGAAAAGTATTTCCGTACTTTTGTACATTGCTGTAATTTTTTGTTCACTGCTTTCGCTCTTACTAATTTTTATCTGAAGGGAACGGACCCACTGTGAACACTATTTATATTTTGTAGTTTATGTACGTGCAACTGTCCATTTATATTTATAGTTCAATCCCTTATGCCTATAAGCAAAAGTTTTTCAATTCACATTGCTATATATATACACACACAAAACACACACATAATACATACGAGTATATTCATTATAATATATCTGTTTGATTATTGACAATATTTCGAAATTCCCAGTTGACAAATTTCTAAGTGGTTTCTAATTAATTTCTCTAAAATTGTTTCACAAATAAATGTCACATCTGAAAATACTCGTAAAATGGAGATTGCTATCTCTAAATATGTATGAGCCCTTTGCAATAACGTCTTGTCCTCAGGACCTGAAATTCCCTATTTAGGATGATTATCCTGGTTCTAAAGCGTGCAACGCGCTGAAATAGTTTGACTACAAGGTTAATGTGGACACACAGACAGGCAGACGGACGGGCGGATATCGCCAAATCTACTCAGAATGTGAGTCTATCGATATAATAAAAGGTGGGTCTATTTCATAATTTTTGGTAGTTACAAACATGAGCACAAATTCATTATACTCTCACCACACAGATTATACAAATTTAGTACTTCAGCGATCACTTTAATTAAAAAGTTTTGTGAAAAATACTAAAAAGCTATTTTTCACCTTGTGAAACGTGTTTTTATACCCTGCTCCATCATGTGGTGAGGGTATAATGAGTTTCTACCCATGTTTGTAACTACCGATCAAATCAGAATCATTTTCTGTCTGTCTGTCCGTCTGTCTGTCTGTCTTTCCGTCTTTGTGTCCATCTAGATGAATATGAATATATTTTGTCGGGGAAGGACGGAAAAGAACGTTTTATGTCATCAGGACTTAAAATTCCCTATGAATGACTTTTGTTCTGATTCTGCAGAGTGGAACGTACTCATATAAGATGTGAATTTCGGCCTGAAATGCAGTCGGGCAATTATCTATTGGTTTAGAAAACCTATTGGTTAGAACCATCAGTATAGCATCCGAACTATCCGAGTGTACTCGCTTTTTTGGCGGCTACCAACCTTACCTAACCTATGGATTTTTGGTAGTTACAAACATTAGCACAAATAGAAGTATAGTATTTTAGAACATTCCAAAATCGTTTATCTATAATATTAATAGGCTAGGCGATTTCTTGTGACCGATGTTTTGTTTTACCGTTTTATCCCAATTTTGACCAAACGTATATTATATGAAAGGTAATTCTTTTTAGCCGTTTTGCAGATTTACAGATTTTTAATTTTTTTCTTTTATTTTGCGTAAATTGCATTTAAAGTTGCTACTAACACATACATAAAATTATACGTATGCTATGTGTGTTTTATTAAATTTGTTAATGTGTTTGTAATAAAAATGAGTTTGTTTTAGTGTTGATTTGTGAATTGGCTATAATTGATTAGCATACTTTTAGGGTCTTTATTTAATGAAAAAATAAAATTTCCCAGAAATTGCGCTCGAATTTCGAGGGCTGGAATCTGCTAGTAATTATAATTATACATACATTTCTAGAATTTTCGATGTAAAAAACAGCTGGAAAATTGATAATTTTTTTTTACTTTCATGGAAAAAAAATTTAAAAAAAGAAGTCTTTGTGGATGAAAATTTTTCGACGTTTTAACAATTTTCAGGCACTATATGTGACCTTCTCCGAGAAAAGGGACCTAGTGTGTTAAGAAGAAAAAAACGCATTTAGTTTCTACACCCTTTTAGGTACCAGAATCCACCGTTTTTGACACAACCCGGAGATGGTCACATATGAAGTTTTTTCGAGTTAATTGGTTTTACACTGTTTTCTCCTAGTCTATAGCTGCAATTATGCCGAAGACAGGAAGTCAAACTTCCAATTGATTACCCAGATATAGACGTGAGAAGAATTGCATGTTCTTCTAAAAAATAAAGTTTTTGCCAAAATATACATGTGGCAATAAAAGACGAACAGCAGCTAATAGTGCATTTACATCTAAGCACAATCTAGTTCATTCGAGCACAATCTAGTTCATTTTCAATATATCTCCCATATAAAACAAAATCTAGCTAGTTACTAGATTTTAGCAAAATCTCACAAAATCTTGACAAACTTTGGCGGGCACTACCAAATGATACTACTGTGTTTTTTAATATTGTAGTAGAAAATTTCAACGCACTGACTGAAAAATTGACATTTAACAACAAAAATAAAAGCAAACAAGTTGAATAAAAAGGAAATAAAATACATATTAATTATTATTAAACATGACGATTCTATAATAAAACAAGTAAGAAAATTATATTCGGTCTTGACGATGCCCTATACCATGCGTTTAGGGATCCTATCTCATAGGCCCAACTAACTGGATATAGAAAATAAGCATAAACCAAATTTGAGTGGGATTTTTATTAATTTTTTTGCTGCAGATATGAAAAAGTTCATATCGGATGCTATATCTATATGGCGACTAGGCCCAAAAATGGATCGATCCTGACCATGTTTCGTAAAGTCTCTTGTATTTTGCAAAAATAGATACAAACAAAATTTGAGCAGAATCAGTGCAATATTTTTGTTTTTTGATAGATTTAAGTGAAGATCGGGAAGCAGCTCTATATGGGGCCTATGACTAAGAGTTGTCCCATAGGGATCATTTTTGGACTACTCATTAATGGATGTAATAAACACATACAAACCCAATTTCAGTAAGATCTATATGACAATTTGGATCGTATGGCAATTTATGTCGATTTCATAGGGGTCATTTGTATGGGGGCTAGGTCTGAACATGGGCCGATTCTCACCAACAGCGTTCATCCTATGGCCGACAAAAGCTTATATACCCAATTTCGTCAAAATATATTCATATTTGCGACCTGCAGTTTGATAACATGGTTTACATGGACACACAGACGGACGGACGGACGGACGGACGGATATCGTTAAATCGAATCAGAAAGTGATTCAGATTCGATCGGTATAATAAAAGATGGGTCTAGGTTAAATATTTTTGGTAGTTACAAACAGCAGCACAAAGTCATTTTACCCAAACCACATAGTGGTATAGGGTATAAAAATATATATCATTCTTGATGCATAATATGATAATAAAATTAATATTTCTATTTTCCTATTGTTTTCAATATTTTTGGTATTTCTAGCTCATAAGATTTATTTTAAGCAGCTGCTTATTGTTGTGGAAACAAAATCACACAAAATATCAAAAAAAAAAGTTGGGTGTAAATGGTATAAATTTTAAAATAGATTTCAATTAAAATCTACTAGATTTTCATTAGTTTCGATAAGTTCTTCGAAGAGCCGCACACGAGCAGTTTGCACTCGAAGAAACTTTGCACTGTGTTATAAGTTTACGAAATTATGTTTTAATTTATTTAAGGTTTATTTAAACTATTTTCATATAAAATTAGTTACATATGTAGAGATTTTAATTCTTGTATAATAGTTGTATAAAAGTACAGTCGGAGAGTAGAAAATGTCCTCATAATGGAAAAAATCTTAAATAAATACGATTTTAAAAGTTTTAAAAAAAATTTTGAAGTGTTTTTACAATTAAAAATGTTTACTGGGTTTTTTTTACCAAATATGCCATGTTTCCTCAACGAGTAGATATGCTTTGGTTGTTCTCAATAGCAATTGAGAATTTTTCGTAAGTTAACATAAATTAAATGCAACAAGGTGCCTTTACACACCTGTACACCCTGAATTTCTTAAATTTCGTATTATACGCCATTCAATTTGGATTAATTTGACAATATTTCATTGCATTTTTTTTTGCAGGTTTTCATTTCGTTCGTTTGGTCTAAAATTCATTAGATCCATTGTGGTTAGATTTTTTATTTTTTATTGGTATGAAAAAACCACAATTGATTTCGTAGTGAGTATTCGCTTGAATGATTTCTGTAAAAATTGTTGAATGGTATTGAGTTTTTATGGTTAGTGTGCAAACTAAAAAGAAGGATTTGGACATCACTTTTCCAACGGTATGGCCCTATATTTATACCCTTACCATTATGTATAATAAGTATAAAAAGTTTGTTCTGATGTTTATAATGAAGTCGATTAAGCAGTGTCCGCCCGTGCGTCCGTCCGTCTGTCCGTCTGTGTGTCATTGTAACTACAGGCGTAGATATGAATATATATTAAAGAAATTTGGTATATAACCTTTTATTGACCATAGGATAAAAGCTATTAAAATTGGTGTTCAGACCCAGCCCCCATACAAATAATCCCTATCCGACCGACCAAAGTGGTCGTAATATCCAGATTTTCATACACACAGAAAACAGATTCGTTGTGACTACTAAATTTATTGCCAACCGAATTTCTACGAAGATAATAATCGAATTTTGAATTAATTGCAATTACAATTCTATTGTTTTAACAGTAAAAATTGTATCAAAATAAAATATGGTTTGTTATTATAAAGTTTCTGTTGATACAATCGAAAATTCAGTCATTAATCATTATAACAATTCGGTTGGCGAATTTTTTTTTCTGTGTGTATATGTATATATCGATAAAACTTGGTGTATGTTTATTATACCCACTAATGAGTAGTCCAAAAATAAACTCGTTAGTACCATTTTTGGTCATAGTCCCCATATTAAGCGGATTCCCGATATTTACTTAAATCTATCAAAAAACAAGTAAGAAAATTATAGTCGGTCTAGACCGACTGTACGATACCCTATACCATGCGATTAGAAACCCTATCTCTTAGGCCCAACTAAATGGATATAGAAAATAAGCATAAACCAAATTTGAGTGGCATTGTTATTAATTTTTTTTCCCTTTGGACTAGGTCGAAAAATGGACCGATCCTGACCATATTTGGTAAGGTCACTTATTTTTTGCAAAAACATATACAAACCAAATTTGTGAAAAATCTGTGGAATATTTTTTTTTTTTGATAGATTTAAGTGAAGATCGAGAAGCAGCTTTATATGAGGGCTATGACTAAGAATTGTCCTATAGGGTTTATTTTTGGACTACTGATTAATGATATAATATAATAACACAAATCCAGTTTGACTGAGATCTATATGATAATTTGGATCTTATGGCAATTTATGTCGATTTCATAGGGGTCATTTGTATGGGGACTAGGTGTGAACATGGACCGTTCATCCTATGGCCGATAAAAACTTATGTATATACCAAATTCCATCAAAATACCATACAAGGTTTACATGGACACACAGACGGACGGACGGACAAACATCGTTAAATCGACTCAAAAAGTGATTCTGAGTCGATCGGTATAATAAAAGAGTGGTCTAGGTCAAATATTTTTGGTAGATACAAACAGTAGCACAAAGTCATTATACCCAAACCAAATAGTGGTATGTTATTGTATATTTATGTTTCTCAGCAGCTATCGAGTTTATTTTCAAATCTCGATGAATTTCGTTGTACTTTGTTTTGGAATCTTTGGATCCCCAGATTTGAATAACAAGATTAGTGTGAATATTTATTTATAAATCATAATCTTATTATGGGTCAAAAAGGAGATTTTCTACCAATTAACCATATATATTTTCTATATTTTATATCGAGGTCACTTTTTTTCTTTTTAAAATGGTCTTTCCAATGTAATTTTATGTCGGGAGTTATCCCAAGATTTTTCGCAGTATTCGCAAGAAGAACTACTTGTTGGTCTATATAAATCGATGCACGAGTAAATTGCTTGATCGCGGGTATGGTTTGTACTGTTTAGCTTATGCATCATTTCCAATTGTATTTCAGAAAATTGCAATTGTATTTCAGAAAATTCCAATTGTATTTCAGAATTTTCAAATTATATTTCAGAATTGTCTAAATGTATTTCAGAATTGTCTAATCGTATTTCAGAAAATAAAACATTTTTTCCCATAGAAAAATAATGAATATTAAATATGTCGATACATTGAATGATAAAATTAATTAATTTTTCAGTGGAATTTTAATTTGAATGCTTTGTAATGTTTAAATGCAGTTATATAGTAAATATTTTTAATTATTGTTTTATGAATTTTTAAATGATCGGAAAGTAATTCTATAGATCGTTAATTTAATAAATAAAATTATAAAATATATTGGTTACTTTAAGGAGCATTAAAAATTTATCAACATTTTTAAATACAGGATATTTTATTTTTTTAGGAGCGCTAAAAGATACGAAACTTTCATAGTACTTAAAGTAAAATTTTTTTGTATTCTATCGACCAAAATTGCGTAGATATGCTGGAAAGAAAATTCTAATACTTGTTATATCAATGTGTCAATTTCTTAATTTTTTTTACATAAATGTTTTTTGTTTTTAGTCTATGCTCAAAAACAAATCAAACTGTGAAAAAAATAAAAACAAATTTAAATATAAATATAAAAAAAAATATAAAAAATTTAAATGTAAACAAAAATTTAAATAAAAACAAGTAAGAGTACTACCACTTTAAAACTGTTGTCGGTACTGACATTTAAATTTCAAATACCAATTAAATTTAAAGTTAATTGCTTTTTTTGTTGGCCAGTTTCTATTATAATTCCTTGTTATAAAAAAAATCGTGTCTTCTACAGAAAGAATTCGTTACTATTTGAAAAATGGCATTAGTTTTCCTTTACTAGAGTAGAAAACCCCTAATGAAATTCCAAGTTTGATCTCTATAAGAAAGTTTTGAGATAATTCATGATATTTCAAAAAAAAATCAACCGATTCTTGGCTTAAAATTTCCAGATATTAATATTAAAAAAAGCAAATTATAAAATATTTTTATCTGAATTAGCTAGTAAAAAAAATTAAAAATTAAAAATTAAAAATTAAAAATTAAAAATTAAAAATTAAAAATCAAAAATAAAAAATTAAAAATTAAAAATAAAAATTTAAAATTAAAAATTGAAAATTAAAAATTAAAAATTAAAAATTAAAAATTAAAAATTAAAAATTAAAAATTAACAATTAAAAATAAAAAATTAAAAATTAAAAATTAAAAATTAAAAATTAAAAATTAAAAATTAAAAATTAAAAATTAAAATTTAAAAATTAAAAATTAAAAATTAAAAATAAAAAATTAAAAATTAAAAATTAAAAATTAAAAATTAAAAATTAAAAATTAAAAATTAAAAATTAAAAATTAAAAATTAAAAATTAAAAATTAAAAATTAAAAATTAAAAATTAAAAATTAAAAATTAAAAATTAAAAATTAAAAATTAGAAATTAAAAATTAAAAATTAAAAATTAAAAATTAAAAATTAAAAATTAAAAATTAAAAATTAAAAATTAAAAATTAAAAATTAGAAATTAAAAATTAAAATTAAAAATTAAAAATTAAAAATTAAAAATTAAAAATTAAAAATTAAAAATTAAAAATTAAAAATAAAAATTAAAAATTAAAAATTAAAAATTAAAAATTAAAAATTAAAAATTAAAAATTAAAAATTAAAAATTAAAAATTAAAAATTAAAAATTAAAAATTAAAAATTAAAAATTAAAAATTAAAAATTAAAAATTAAAAATTAAAAATTAAAAATTAAAAATTAAAAATTAAAAATTAAAAATTAAAAATTAAAAATTAAAAATTAAAAATTAAAAATTAAAAATTAAAAATTAAAAATTAAAAATTAAAAATTAAAAATTAAAAATTAAAAATTAAAAATTAAAAATTAAAAATTAAAAATTAAAAATTAAAAATTAAAAATTAAAAATTAAAAATTAAAAATTAAAAATTAAAAATTAAAAATTAAAAATTAAAAATTAAAAATTAAAAATTAAAAATTAAAAATTAAAAATTAAAAATTAAAAATTAAAAATTAAAAATTAAAAATTAAAAATTAAAAATTAAAAATTAAAAATTAAAAATTAAAAATTAAAAATTAAAAATTAAAAATTAAAAATTAAAAATTAAAAATTAAAAATTAAAAATTAAAAATTAAAAATTAAAAATTAAAAATTAAAAATTAAAAATTAAAAATTAAAAATTAAAAATTAAAAATTAAAAATTAAAAATTAAAAATTAAAAATTAAAAATTAAAAATTAAAAATTAAAAATTAAAAATTAAAAATTAAAAATTAAAAATTAAAAATTAAAAATTAAAAATTAAAAATTAAAAATTAAAAATTAAAAATTAAAAATTAAAAATTAAAAATTAAAAATTAAAAATAAAAAATTAAAATTAGAAATTAAAAATTAAAAATAAAAATGAAAATAAAAAGCTAAATCAGATAAAAATATTTTAAAATTTGCTTTTTTTTTTTAATATTAATATCTGGAAATGTTTAGCCAAGAATCATCAGTTGATTTTTTTTTATTTTTTTTTTTTTTTGAATTACAGTAAAATCTCGGAAAAGTTAAGTCTCGAAAAAGTTAATCTCGCGGAAAAGTTAATCGAGCGGCTGTCTTCACGTGCCGCTCTAAAAAGTTAATTAAAAATTAATTAAAAATTAACTTTTTAGAGCGTGCATAAAAAAAAACCGAAAAATTGTGAGTGAAGAGAAATATTTTCAGTTACGGTACTCACGAATACATATTTTGTTTTTACTACGTATTGCACATTTGTTTTATGTAAAAATGCAATTCTTGTCTCACAATATTTTAAGCCTTTGTTGTGAAAAGAACGCGGTCACAAAAGTTATTTAAAGTGCGTAGTAAAGTGTGTGAATAAAATGTCAACAAAAAATAAAAAGCAGCAAAGACTGACTGTTCTACAAAAATCAGAAATTTTGAAAAAGACTGTCCAAGGTGTTAGTGGTAAAAGATTGGCATTAGATTATGGAGTAACAGAAGCAGCTATCTCAAAAATTTAAAAAATGAAAAATGAAATATTGGAAGCTTTGAGTAACTCATATGAACAGGTACCAAGGAAAACTCTACATAAAGCAGAATATGTTGAGTTGGATAAAAGTGTTTATGAATGGTTTTTAAAACAAAGAGACCGTAATTGTGCAGTAACTGGACCATTGATAAAAGCAAGAGCTAGAGTCGATTTCCAAAAGCTTTATCCAAATAAACAATTTAATGCGAGTGATGGGTGGCTAGCAAATTTTAAGAAAAGGCACGGTATTCGCTTTCTTAAAGTGTGTGGTGAAATTCTATCTAGCGATACCGCAGAAATAACACCTTTTATTCATAATTTACGGGCAAAATGTGCCCAAATGAAGATCACTGAATCACAAATATACAACGCTGACGAGTCTGGACTTTTCTACCGTTTATTACCCGATAAAACTTTCGTCGCAGCTACGGAAAAAACCGCACCAGGGAGGAAAATAGCCAAGGAGAGAATAACCTTTTTGTTGTGCGCAAATGCGGATGGTTCGCACAAATTGACTCCGTTGGTGATAGGAAAAGCAGCTAATCCACGTTTTTTTAAGGGATTTGAAAACCCATTGGAGTACGTTAGTTCACAAAAGGCATGGATGAATGCAAAACTTTTTTATAACTGGTTTCAGAACTCATTTGTCAAACAGGTAAATTCAGCAATTCATTAAATACATGTGCATTTCTATAATAGCTAATAACTTTAAAATTTTACAGGTCCGCAAATTTTCTCATGAAAATAATTTGTCACCAAAGGCTTTGTTGCTCATAGACAACTGCACGGCACACAAGCCTATTGATTTACTGAAAACTGAGGACGGCAATATTATAGCAATGCTTTTTCCGCCCAACGTCACACCTGTTTTACAGCCAATGGATCAAAATCCAATAAGATTGGTCAAATTGGGTTATCGAAATAAACTTTTATGCAACATGCTTGCAGAGGAAAACATTTCAATTGACCGTATGTTGAAGTTACATACAATTCGACAAGCCATATTGATGCTTAAGGCAGCTTGGGATGAATTGTTGCCAAGTATTCTCAGCAACTCATGGAATAAAATAAACAAGTGGGATGATGATGAATATCAAGACGAAGACAACATTCCACTGCCTGCGCTTATTGCACTGAACAGCGAATACAACAATTCAATTAACGAAGTTCAAGTTTTACTTTCGAAGGTGGCCGATAATGTGGAGATCAACATAGATGACGTAGAAGGCTGGAATGAAGATCAAGCAACAGAGGATGTAGAATGCGAATTGTCTTCTGATAGCTCTGACTCAGATATCGAGCAAAGTAGCCCACAAGAGGAAGTTAGTTATAATTTAGCACTCCAAAGCATAAATAATTTAATAAAATACTTCAAAAATGATGTAAAAGAGGTGGAAGACTTGATTCTCAAACGCACTAAATTAGTAGCAGCCTACCACAACAAAAGCAAGAAACAAACAACTTTAAAAAGTTATTTCACAACACCTAATACATAACTGAAATTTTTTAATTAATAATAAGTATGTACATATAATATTAAAAATAAATGAAATAAAAATATTATTTACAGAAATATATGCTTTAAGCTTTATTTCGATAAATTTAAAAAACCTTCGGAAAAGTTAATAATTCGAAAAAGTTAATTACCCTTGGGACATTTTGATTAACTTTTCCGAGATTTTACTGTATCATGAATTATCACAAAACTTTCTGATAGGGATCATCAAACAACAGTTTTAAAGTGGTAGCCGTACTCAGTATTGGTTGTAATATTGAGTTTAAGATGCATGTGGAGGGTATCAAAGGTTCGGCCCAGTTGAATTTAACACTCTTACTTGTTTATATTTATCTTTACACCCATTTCTTTTTTTCATGTTACGTTTTATTATTTTTCGTACTTTGAAGTGACCACTTCGGTGAGATCAAGAATCGCTTACATTTTTATTTTTTTATTTAATATATACTAGAGGACCCCTAATGCTCCGCAGCATTATATTATATTATATTAATTTTTATAATATAATACCAAAATTTGCCAAGAGAAGTTAACGTACAGTAACGCCAAAATATGCCAAGATAAGTTAACGTACAGTAAAAGTAAAGTTGATTCTCCACGCATAACTTTCCTCAAACCCAACGAATTTAAGCAGTTAATAGCTCAAAAGAAGGAGCTTGATCCACTGAGTATTCTTAGACCTATGTCAATTAGAACTCTTTAAACTGGATAGGTTTTAACTTAAAACTTATAAATATTGATACGTTCTGCTATTTGATTAAATATTTTAAATGTTCTACACTTAATAGTTTCAATATTAAATAGGATTTTGTATATAGTTTTAAAAATTAACATAAATTATTAAGTAGAAAAAATTAAATCATATGATTTTTCGACATAAAAATCCGATGAATTTCATCTGTATAAAATCGTACCGACATTAGCTCTGTTCGTTTACTTTCCCAATAAAAACCAGTAAAACCCGAAATTTCAGAGAGTAAGAACCATTAGTTCTCAAAAACATATGTAAATATCCAAAATAGTAAACGAACTGCAATTTGTAAGAATTTGCAAGTTCATATAAACAGCTGATTGTAAACACATTTGAAAGTGAAGAAGTGAAACTCTTAATTTAAAAAGAAGTTATATTATTTAACATGTAAAAATATTCATTGAAACTAATATCATTACCTATTGCTTCTGAAAATAAAGATTTATTATGAAAGAAACCGGTTTGAAAAGATTAAAGTTAATGAAACCTGGTTATATGAATATTTACTTACGTCTTCTATCGTTAATTTCCTCAGAATTATTATTTAACATTTTTGCACAATAGAATTTTAGTGCTTTTGCTTCAGTTTTCACAAAACTCAATCATATGTTTTACAAACATATGTTTTTCTTGCTTCCTAATTCTTACTGGCAAAAATATATCCAGTAAAAACTAGCAAGTTTTCAAAAAATGAACTGTCACTTTACGCTCTCATTTGTTGTCTTTTACTGGGTTTTTGAAGTAAACGAACAGGATCCAGTAAATTCTGTGATAATTTGTACAAATTGTTGCAAATTATCACGTAAACGAACAGTGCTATTATATCTGCATACTTTAGGCCTAGTTAGCCACATGTTGTTAAAATGTATCCGTACCGTAAATGTAACGTTGGCATTTAGTGCAATTATAGAACGTAATAAACGAACCAGCATGTTGCTGTGTAAAATTAACCAAATTTGATCAGCTGTTCACAAATGTCACGTACAGACTTAGCGAAAATCTATTTTCAACAGATTGGAACGTTCCGGTTACTTGACAGCTGAGTTCGGTAACTGCTCTAAAAGCTTTTCATGTAACAGAAAAAAAAACAGCTGACACGTTTGGTTACGGTTACGTGTGGCTAACTACGCCTTTAGGCCACTTCAACCATCACACATCAAGTCTTATGAAAACAGGTGTTTATAATAACAAACAAAGAAAGCAAACGAAAAATATTTTCAATTTAGGCGCGTTGTTATAAAATGTAATATGTATAAAATGGAATATAAGAAAAAGCTTGAAGCCGCTGGAGTTATTATGGCAATAGCCATCATCACGAAGTTTAAAAAAAAGGAAGTATGATAATCTACAAAATTCCAAACGGTTGTGGAGACATGAATGGCTATGCCGCAGATATTCAGGAAAGGACTTGACACATGTTGCTATAAAAGAGCTTCAATTGGAGGATCCAAAGGGCTTTATAAATTTTTGTAGGGTATCTAAAGAAACCTTTGAAAATTTGTTAAATCTTGTTGGCCCTGTTATAAGGAAAAAAAAAGCACTGTATTGAGGGAGTCCATTTCACCTACCACACGGTAATTTAGTTCTAAAAAATATGTGTTAACTTAATTAATATTTCTTGCTATATTTCAGTCTGTTGATAACTCTACGCTTTTTGGCAACGGCAAACTTGTATACTGACCTTTCGTATGCGTTCCGAGTGTCTACCCCGACGATATGCAAATTGGTTCCGGAAACACTAAAGGCTATTTACCAGGCCTTCGTCTACAATTTTTAAAAGTAATGTTATTTTCGAGAGCAGGTTATCATATGCTCGCAATTTTATATATTCCAATTATTTATTTTTTTTTTCAATTTAGGGTTTTACAACAGCTAGTGAATGGAAAAAGGTGGCTGATGACTTTTATAGCAAATGGAATTTTCCCATGTGTCTTGGTGCTATTGGTAAGATACCTCAATTGATTAACTTTTAAAAGACTTACATTTACTTATTTAGTTATAGATGGGAAACATATTGCTTTCAGACCAAAGTCTAAAGATGGTTACTACTATTATAATTACAAGGGTTTCAACAGTGTAATTTTAATAGCGGTGGTTGATGCAAACTATAAGTTTATTATGGTGGATGTAGGAGTTAACGGTAGAGCCAACGATGCTGCAGCTTTTAATGTGTCGGATATCGGGGACGCCATAAAACAAAATCTACTTGATTTTCCAGAAGATGAAGAGCTCCCGGGAACAAATGTTAAAGTATTTTATTATTTTGACGTAACTTTTTTGTACATATCCTTAAGCTTTTTATATTTTAGGTACCTTATGTTTTTGTTTCAGACGATGCTTTTTGTTTGACGTCCAGACTTATAAAACCGTTCAGTCAAAGGCAGTTAGCTGAAAACAAAATATTCAACTACCGGTTATCAAGAGCTCGAAGGGTGGTGGAAAACGCCTTCGGAATACTTTCTGCAAGATTTCAAATATTTCAAAGATAACTAAATTTACCTGTTGAAACAGTTGAGCTCATAACGTTAGCATGTTGCGCACTTCATAATCTTCTTGTGAAAGAGGGTGATGAGGAGTATATTTCCGACAATAGAAGTTTAACCGTAATAGAAAGAGGTCCAGGAAACAGATATTCCAACGACGCTTCCGAAATAAGAAATAGTTACAGACATTTTTTTAATAACATCAATGTTTTTCCATGCCAAAATGAAGCTATTAATAAATTTAATTTTTAAATCAAGGATAATGAGTGTGCAAAATTATATATTAAAATAAGATTAATTATTATTTCAGATGAAAATTCATCTCTTAAATTGCTGTCCGTTATTTTCGACAAATTTGTTTTTAAAAAAGCTGAAAAACTTTCAGTGTATTCATCTTGCAGCTTATCCGATAATTTAATTTAAAAATCATCCGCAGATTTTAAAACGGAATCGGAATCGTCGTTAGTCTTTTTTTCTTCGCAGAAGTAGGTTCATAGTCCTCGGATAAAGAAATGCCAGACATCTAATAAAATTAATTTTACGAAAATTACAAATTTATTTCATTGAATATTTATTTATTTATTCATAATTCACTATAATACAAAAAGCCACCAAGGCCAATAAACTGTATTACATAGCAATACTCCTGAATAAGAAACTTAAAATAAAATACTATGATATAATTATATAAAAAGGATATACAGTGTATCACAAAAGTTTGTGAATTTTGATATGCAACGTAAAAAAAGCATTTTATATAAGATTTTTAAAGAAGATATTTATAAATACATTTATTTTATAAAGAAGGAGACCTGAGGTTCAATATCACTTAATAAAAACTTTAAAAAAAATGTTTAAATTATAATATAAATTCATTTTACAAAATGAGCTTAAAAAATATCTCACAAAAGTATGTGAATTTAATTTTGTATATATGAAGTAGGCTAATACAATAAATATGCAAAATTAATATTTTGTATGGTATCACTTGTTAGTATAAACTGCTGCCAAGCGTTGGGGAATTGATTCCACCAATTTCCGGCATAGTTCGGGTGTTATTTTGTCCCATTCTTCTTGTAAAGCTTCTTTAATTGTGTTTTTCGACGATATGGGACGTTTTCTTATCTGCTCCTCCAAATATGACCATTAGTTCTCTATTGGGTTTAGGTCTGGACTTTGTGGTGGGGTAGGGAAATGTTTAGTATTAAACAAAATCTACATTTTAACGTCCCAGGCGGTGTGTTTGGGATCGTTATATTGTTGGAATAAAAATGAATTTGGTGGTAAGCCCATTTTTGTGGCACTAGCGTGTAGGTTTTACTTTGATATGGACAAATATATATTTTTGTCCATAATTCCATCTATAAAAACCAACATTCCAACACCGCGGGCAGACATGCAACCCCAAACCATGACTGACCCACCACCATGTTTCACAGTTGGTTTTAAGTTGCACAAACGTAAAGCTTCTACAGGCTTACGCCAAACAAAACGACGACCATCAGAACCAAAAATGTGTAACTTACTTTCGTCGCTAAATATAATGTTCTCCCAGAAGTCAAAATTTTTGTTTTTGTAGGTATTGGCAATGGAGAGGCGCTTAACTGCGTTGACTTTTGAAATGAACGGTTTTTTCCTAGTCGTTCGTCCGTGAAAATTATGAATTTTGAGCACTCTACGCACCGCTTCATCAGATACATTTGTATGTAAGGTTGACCTGAGCTCGATGTTAATTTTTGGAGCTGAGAGATGTGGGTTTTGACGTATTTTCTTGATAATTTCTCTCTCTTCCCGTGTTGACAATTTCTTAGGGCGACCTGAACGTGGCAAATTTTCCACACAACTCCGCTGTTTCATACGTTTAATTACAGTACATATTGCTGATGGGTATCTGCCAAACATTTCTGATATGTATTGATTTGATCTACCCTCATTATGGAGATATAAAATTATTTTCTTTTCAGAATCATTAAACTCTTTGCCTCTAGGCATTTTTAAACCGCACTCATTAAGAATAAATACTGAAATGAGGCCATCTTAATAAATTGTTATGTATTTAGGTATATATTAAATATTATTAATAACAAGTAAGAAAATTATACTCGGTCTAGACCGACTATACGATACCCTATACCATGCGTTTAGAAACCCTATCTCTTAGGCCCAACTAACTGGACATTGAAAATAAGCAAAAAACCATATTTGAGTGGGATTTTTATTAATTTTTTTGGCTGCAGATATGAAAAAGTTCATATCGGATGGTATATCTATAAAGGGACTAGGTCCAAAAATGGACCGATCCCGATCATGTTTGGTAAAGTCTCTTGTATTTTGCAAAAATATATACAAACAAAATTTGAGAAGAATCAGTGCAATATTTTTGTTTTTTAATAGATTTAAGTAAAGATCGGGAAGCAGCTCTATATGGGGTCAAAGGGATAATTTTTGGACTACTCATTAGTGGATGTAATGAACGAACGCATACAAACCCAATTTGAGTAACATATATATGACAATTTGGACAATTATGGCAATTTATGTCGATTTCATATGGGTAATTTGTATGGGGGCTAGGTCTGAACATGGACCGATTCTCACCAATTTCAATAGCGTTCATCCCATGGCCGATAAAAGCTTATATACCAAATTTCATCAAAATATATTCATATTTGCGACCTGCAGTTTGATTACAAGCTTTACATGGACACACAGACGGACGGACGGACGGACATTGTTAAATCAACTCAGAAAGTGATTCTGATTCGATCGGTATAATTAAAGATGGGTCTAGGTCAAATATTTTTGGTTGTTACAAACAGCAGCACAAAGTCATTATACCCAAACCACATAGTGGTATAGGGTATAAAAATTTACAAAAAACCGCATGAATTCAAGACTAACGGAACAATTTTCTCCTAAATTCACAAACTTTTGTGACATATGTAGCTGCAGCAACCATACATAGTTTCTTGGTTCTTACAGAGTAACGGAACATGATTTTTTTGCTATTGTTTTTCCTATTAACTAAGATTACATAAATTTACTCATTATTATTACAAAAACTTTTACTCACATGTTTTTTCATAACAAAAAATTGGTGTTTCTGTTAAGAGCAGTTAAATTCACAAACTGTTGTGATACACGGTAAGTACATAGTAAAACAGTACATAAAGTTATTCTATCAAATGAAATATATTAAATTTAAAAAAATTTACATATAAACGTGATGTCAGGGGTTCTTCGTCTCCGATAGAGAACTATCATCTAAAAGCTTAAAAAAATTAACATACATGCATGTAGTTATGGTTTCTTACATATGAAAGTTTCGACTTCCCTTTACGAGCTTGCATCAAGTCTTAAAAATTTAGGTGTTCGTACCAATAGGGTGTAGGAACATAAACGTCATTGATTCCAGAACCACTTTCCTTTGTAATTTCTGTAATTCGCAGAAGTTCCCTTCCGTATTATTGGGACTGGAGATAATTAAGTTTTATCTGCAAACATGTGCATTGAGTAACACAATCTAGATTAAACGATAACCTTTATTTAATTTGCTGTACTATTTGGCATTCATTCTTGACAAACTTTTGGTTTGTAAAATTTAGGTTTTGTTGAGTTTGGTATTTTGGAATCTCATTTCAAAATCTAAATTTTTTAGGCTTTTAGTCGTTCAATTTAAGTGAACTAATATTTTTCTGAAAGGTAAGGCTCCCCCGTTCTAATTATATATTTTGTGAATGAAAAAAATTAAATAATTTGTGTGTTGGGAAACCAAAACTGAAGGATGCTTCAGGGCACTGTTGCGGGTTCCGATGTAAATTTATCGACCACATTTATTTCTTTTGTTCGTGTCCCTTTGTTATATTTCTTCCATTGTTTGTCACCTTTGTGTCCATTTCATTCATAGAAATCAATTGAAATGGCAGACAGAAGACGTAAACGGTTTAATATATCGGCCATGACCGATGATCAGTTGATGTATTTTATGGATTCTGTTAAAACCAAGGTTCAGAAAATACACACATGAAACACACAATGTTCTGTTCAAAAGCAGCCAACACATATCTTTATTTTCATATCAATTATGTGCTTTTCTAAATTTTCTACGGTGCCCAACACAACCATGACTGTGTTCGTTTTAATATTTCGTTATTTACACGAACATTTTTGTATCACATACTTTTTGTTTCAATCACACATAAAGCACACATTTCTGAGTGTTGCTTTATTTGAAGTTCATGTTCTGGTACGTGTAAAAGTTAGTTAAACACGACTTAAAATATAACTGATCTCGAACCTGTTTATTGTACATGTTCTGTTTTTTCTTACTACACGAGCCACAACACGACTTAAAATATAACTGAACTCGAACCTGTTTATTGTACATGTTCTGTGTTTTTTTTTTCAGTACACGTACCAGAACATGAACTTCAAATAAAGCAACACTCAAAAATGTGTGCTTTATGTGTGATTGAAACAAAAAGTACGTGATAGAAAAATGTTCGTGTAAATAACGAAATATTAAAACGAACACAGTCATGGTTGTGTTGGGCACCGAAGAAAATTTAAAAACAAACATAATTGATATGAAAATAAAAATATGTGTGTTTTTATTCAGTGTGTGTTTTTTTTCTGAACTCTGCTTAAAACAGAGTAAGAAGATGATATCATTAGTGACGACAAAGATAACGGTCAGAATTACATGCCGGATGAAATCAGCCCAGAAGAACAATGAATTTTACAAAATATTCGAAACATGGATAATTATATGTTTATTGCTCGGGCCATCGACATTTCGTTGAATGTAAGTGCACTTGACACGCCTTCGGGATCATCAACATTGGTCGCAATAACGGAAACCGAAGAAACAGTAACAACCTCTGCACCTGAGGAACCAGTTGCATCAACATCAAAAAAAAACCAGCAAAACAAGCTCGCTCTACGTTACCAATGATGGAAAGTTCAGGTCCAAAAAATGTACCTTCTGCTGGTGGTTTCATTGGTGAAGGTCTTGCAGGCATTGAATCTATAAGGAAGGATGAAAAAGTGGAACAAATAAAATACCTTGGCTTTATAATTGATAAAGAACTTAAATTTAAAGAACACATGAACATATTTGTAGAAAAATTGGTACAAAAAATTGGGTTTTTTAAAAGAATTAGAAATAAAATATCAACAATAACGGTAATTAATATGTACAATACGATGATAAAACCACATTTTGAATTTGGTTCAACAATTATTTGTACATGTTGCACAAAAACACAAATCGAAAGACTACAAAAATTACAAAATAATGCAATGCGAACAATTTTGAAATGCAACATTTATACTCCAATTGAGTTAATGTTAAATACCCTTAAGTGGTTAAAAATAAATCAACGATTGAAGTGAAATATTATACTTTTTATACAAAAGATGAAAATGGGAGTGGCGCCAGAATATCTATGCGAACAACTTAATTATTTATGTGAGACGTACAGACTTATGGTCTGAGAAATGATGGAGATTTTAGACTACAACGAGTAAACACAACAGCGATCACTTTTCTATAAAGGACTACAATTATATAACACGTTACCAAATACTATCAAAGAACAGACAAATGAATACATTTTTAAAAGAGATTGTGTAATTTTTATAAGAAACAATATACATAAATAATTCAGAGTTTTAGAGTAAAAATTGTAAAAATATATAACCTATGCGCATTTTTAAAGTATAATAATACTAACTAGCAGATTCCAGCCCCCCGAAATTCGAGTGCAAATTCTAGGAAATTTTATTTTTTCATTAAATAAAGACCCTAAAAGTATGCTAATCAATTATAGCCAATTCACAAATCAACACAAAAAACAAATTCATTTTTATTACAAACACATTAACAATTTTAATAAACACACACATACCCAGCTAGCATTTTCATTCGTAGAAGACTTTTCCGCGATTGGAGCGGGCGATTATATTAATCGTTCACGATGTCGTATTCAAATCGCGCAAGTTCGGAGCAACGGCCGTAACTGTGTCACAGGGGCGACTCTTCCTCATGAGTCGTCTACGATGCGACGAAAAGAATCGCGTAAGACTCTTTTATTCCTTTTCAAACAAGCCTTGAAACAATCGCCTGAAAGAGTTGTCTACAATGCGCCAAAAAGAATCGCGTAAGATCTTTTATTCATACTTCAAAAGAGCCTTGAAACAATCGCCTGAAAGACTAGTCTACGATGCGAGTAGATCGTTCTTGACAATCTTTAATTGATCCTATAAAATGCTTAAAATGATGCTACAAAATAAAAAGGATTGTTCTTTGTTTTTTATTTTTAATACTTTTTTATTTTTAATATTAATATTGACATTTTAAATTTATTAGTATTAATATAAGTGTTATACAGGTTAACAAATAAATAAATAAAAAAATAATTTTTAAAGGAAATTAAAAAAGAGTTGCGAATTCAATTATGGAATTTAAAAAAAGAAAATAGAAAAAAAGATCAGTATAAAAAAATACATGCTATATATGTATAGCATTGTATAATTTTATCTATGTGTTAGTAGCAACTTTAAATGCAATTTACTCAAAATAAAGGAAAGAATTTAAAAATCTGTAAATCTGCAAATCGGTTAAAAATAAATACATTTAAAATAATATACGTTTGGTCAAAATCGGGATAAAACGGTAGAACAAAACATCAGTCACAAAAAATCGCCTAGCCTATTAATATTATAGATAAATAATAATAAAAGATTTTTCGAAAATCACATGGCGGCAACGATCATGTAAATGAAGTAGCATTCCGAGGCGATACATCGCTGCCATCAGAAATCCAAGAGCTACAAACACCAATGGAAATTTTTTTGTAATTTCTTTACAACGGAAATTATGCACATGATTGCCACAAACAAATCGAGCAGCTATCACCGAAACCCTCAATACCACGTTCAAAGAAGATGTTGATGAATTGCATCGCTACATTGGAATACTGATACATATGAGTCATTCCATGTCAAACGGTGCGATTTTGGGAACAAAATTAACGCAATGGTTTATATTTTTATGCAAATTTGCATATTTGGTCCTCTAAAAAATATATTTCATTGCCGATGAGAAAAAAAATATAAAATTTTTTTTTCAAAAGTTTTGACCAATTCGCCTTTGGTGAAACGGCGATTTTTTCAAAGAGGTGTGTTTATTCAGTCGCATATAACTCCTGAAATACTTGACCGATTTTAATGTGATATACTTTGTATAATTTATATAATTTAATATATAATTTTAATCCTTTTATTTCGATTTCCAAACTGATTAAATTTTTTTTTTTTTTTGAAGGCGTGTTCTTATAGGTCTTTTTTACCGACTGTGTGAGTTTCGAAGTGGTGGAATAATGCGTTCTATTTTTTTACGAATTTTTTCCGAAAAATCTTTTCCACAAGCAACAAAAATTGCTGTGAATATAGAAAAAAAAAATATTTTTCAATAGTTTATTAACACAAGATTTACAAACAACAACAAAACAAAGAAAACGTAGTTGATGGAGATTTAGTAGATTTCAGTCATGTGTAATATTTACAATAAAAAAGAAAACAAAAAATAGAGTAAAGAAATAATTGTTACGCATTGTATACAGAATGGGTACCACTTGCCCCGGCTAATACACAACACTTAGGTCTTAACTCGGCAAATTTTGAAAACTGCACTTTTACCTCAGGATGTCTTTCTTTAAAAAGGGTATGTGCTTCCTTTAAATTACATAGCACTAATCTCTTCTGGATCTTTTCCTTTGTATTTCCTATTTTTATTGATACGCAATCCTTTATTCCAGGCATTGTTCGACTTAAATCAGGGGATTCATAAAAATCTAAAACTTTTTGTTTATCTTCGTCACTGATTGTTCTTCCTGGGCGTGGATTGGGAGAAGTCAGTATACACTTTTCTTTGGCAATTTTTTTTCGCAACCGAAATCATGCGTCTGGATGCTCCAATGAAAGTATCCTCAATCTGACTAAAACTCCAGTCTGAGACAAGGGTTAATATTTTAATTTTAATTTTCCTTATTGTTGCACTTGCAAAATTTTCTTTAAGTGTTTCTAATATTGAAGCATTTTCTGCTTCATTGTCAGGAACATCTTCTCTGTCTTGATTTGAATTTTGAAACACGTGTTCGTTTATCAAATTAACAATTTTCTGTTTTTTAATGGCGTTATATTTTTTCTGCTTAAGTATCCTTTTGTTTATAGGAGATTCGTTATACGAGCGCAATGACTCATTCAACTTCACGAATGCACTTTCTTCGGAATAATCGCTGTCAATAGACATATTGTCATTTATTTCCACATCAGAAGCAATATCTACGCCGGTTTCACTGACTTTACTTAATTTAATACGGCAATATAGCACAAATTCTAAACTTGCCATTTAATGATTTAAGTTTTAATTTTCGTTTACGTTCAACAACACTTGAGCTTATCCATCGCAATGTTTTCGTAGAATTTTTCTTATATCTTGATTGAAACGGGTTGCAACAAACATCAAACCGAGGTGGCATTTTGATTTTTAAAAACATATTTTTTAATATTTTTTCTCTGAACTTCAAGAAATTCTGGGTGACAATAAAAACGCGAATGACTTTAACAATTAACCTAATGTCGTCCGGGCACAGCAATGACAGAATATACATTGCAACTATGAGTAGAAAAACATTTGCATCAATGCAAAGTATGTATTTGTATTAAAAGTATACACAGTTGGTGTTTCCAGTAGTTCCCATTTAATGAAATTGTTCGCAAATTAGTGTGTGCAATTGTTTTTGTTGTTCTTATTGTTGTATTAATAAGCCAAAGAAAAATATTATCATTCTGTTAACTATTCTATGTAAATTCACAGCAATTTTTGTTGCTTGTGGAAAAGATTTTTCGGAAAAAATTCGTAAAAAAAAAATAGAACGCATTATTGCACCACTTAAAAACTCACACAGTCGGTAAAAAAGACCTATAAGAACACGCCTTCAAAATTAAAAAAAAAAAAAATGTAATCAGTTTAGAAATCGAAATTAAAGGATTAAAATAATATAAACTTAAAAAAATGCTACGGGATTATGCCATACCGCTTTGGAATTTTAGAAGTAATTGAAATTACCTTCAAAACAAGGTATAGCACACTAAAATCGGTCAAGTATTTCAGGAGTTACATGCGACTGAATGAACACACCTCTTTGAAAAAATCGCCATTTCACCAAAGTTCAATTGGTCATAACATTTGAAAAAATTTTTTATTTTTTTTTTTCTTGAAACACGTATAAAGTATTTTTAAGAGAAGACTGCATACACAAACTGGCGAGGCAATCCAAGCTAGTGATGTAAAAAATGCGTACCGTTTGACATGGAATGACTCATATGTCGGTTTACCGGTTTCCAAATTTGCAGTTACTGGGGCAAGAATGCGTTCGCGCCGATTCAGCAGACTATGAGTTCCAGACGTTTTGAAAGAATTAAACAATATTTATCTTTCCGAGATGAAAGCGAACGAACCAAGAATGGACATCCCGGTTATGATTCCGATTGTTCCGAATTCGAATTTTGGCCAACAAACTCAACAATCTATTCGATTCTGTTCCAAAGAATCACAACAAGTGTGTGCGATTGGTTTCAACTTACGTTGGAATTCAGCAATTCCCGACTTGCAGATAACAAAAGCGCCACGTTATGGAAATCGATTGCCCTCAAATTATACGCGAATACAACGGCCATATGGGTGGCGTAGATTTGATGGATGGGCCGTTACCTAGTTCGAACAAAGACACGTGATGTAATGACTTGACTATTTTATCATTTCATCGACATGGCAACGACGAATGCCTACATTTTTTACCGACGCACTCACGCCAAAAAATGCAACGATTCAAGCAATCTTTCAGCTGAAGAACAACAGTTACTCGAATTACCTAACTTTCGAGAAAACATTGCTGCTGGTCTTGTGATATACACAAAAACGTGCTGCTGGTCGTCCACCTATTCAGCCAAACACCACGGCCAATAACACAGCATCCAAGAGCACCACAAGATGATCCACTATGTGGTAGTTCAAAAGTTGGTGAACGATCGAAACATCCGGTTGATGGCTTCCGTTTCGATAACATGAGCCACTACGGTGGCCCTTAATAAAAAAAAAATGTTCAAACTGTCGGTCTCACCCCCTAGAAATATGCGAATAGCAAAAAAACTGAGAAATACAAAGTTTTGGGCCAATCAGAAAACGTTTAGTCGTGGCGCAAAGCGATTGAAAATTTCAAGTGTGTTTATATGGGGAATATATGACTTTTTTTTTCAGATTTTACGAAAATTTCGTTCTATAGTTTAATTTTCCGACAAGCTGTTATATAATTCAGGATCAGTATTAACTTATCCCTTCAAAAGGCTATAAAACTTCAAAACCGTATGAAACATCGCCAAGAAATAGCAAATGCCCCAGACCACTTTTGTGCCAAAAAAAACTAGGGTCATGAAATTTGATGGCATTTTTTTCAACTTTGAGAAATTGATTAAAGCCATCATTCTTTTTTTGGTCTCTATACTTATAAGGACTCAGATATAAAGTAGTGTTTTATTATCACGTTGTTAACCTATTGCGCATTGAGGCCGAACATTGGAAATTTTTTTATAAAATTTTTAAAACTCCTTTTTCAAGTTTGAAAAAATTTTCTTAAACAAAATTTAAAAAAATGAATCTATCACTTTAAGGTTTTATGAAATACATGTTGCAGATTATCTGTATGAATTTTTAAGTAAATCCCTCTGCCAGAATTTTTTTTACAAGGATTTTATTTTCGTGGATTTCGAGAAAAATTGGATTTTTGTGAAATATTCTGTAAATGTACTCTTTCTAAATACTTTGTATCCAAAATTCATAACTTTTCTACTTTTAAATATTATATTTTATCTTAATAGACTAGGGTTTCGGAAAAAATAATATGACTCCATTAACCCTTTTGTAATTGGGGTCACATATGACCCCAAACTATTTATTCAAAAAATTCAAATATTTTGTAAGTGCTGTCCAATTTTTAGATGCGACATTTAAAATATAATAACCAAATATGTAGAAGATTCGTTCCAAAAATTTGGGATAAATCCGAGAACGTTAACCCATTATTTGCCAAGGCCAGCTTTGGATTTTAAGATATTTTAAAGTAAAAATGACCTAAAACGAGTTTTTCTATTAAACTCGTTGATACCACTATTTAGAATTTAAGAAAAATAATTCGGTTAATTTTTATTTATTTAACCATTCACTGCTCCTGGGATCGAAATAATCCATTGTGATATATCTTTGGTGCAATTATCTGCTTATTGCTCGCGAATATAAATTAAAACAACTTTTAACCAATTTTGTTATAAAATTACTTTATGTAATAAAGTAATAGTTGAATTCATTGCTGTCTCACCCACCAATTTGGTGGATATTGATAAAAAACGCCAAAAAAAAAATTTCGGGTGAAGATGCCATTACTTATAATGGTTGACATTTTTTGATTTTTTATAATCGGTCGCTTTATATTATCTTCAATGTCACCTACATGTTTTGAAACTTCTACCATTTTATTTTCCAGTTTTAAATAGTTTATTAAATAAAAGTAAATTTCAAATATAATGTATATAAAAGGTAATATTAAATTAATACTACTCTTAATGGAATAAATTACAAAATTAAATCAAAGTGAATTTCAAAGTTAGACATAGATAGTTTTTATACATAAAATAATTTTATAATAAAATTGGTTAACAGTTGTTTTAATCTATATTCGCGAGCAATAAGCAGATAATTGCACCAAAGATATATCGCAATGGATAATTTTTATCTCAGGAGCACTGAAGGGTTAAATAAATAAAAATTAACCGAATTATTTTCCTTAAATTCCAAATAGTGGTATCAACGAGTTTAATAGAAAAACTCGTTTTAGGTCATTTTTACTTTAAAATATCTTAAAATCCAAAGCTGGCCTTGGCAAATAATGGGTTAACGTTCTCGGACTTATCCCAAATTTTTGGAACGAATCTTCTACATATTTGGTTATTATATTTTAAATGTCGCATTTAAAAATTGGACAGCACTTACAAAATATTTGAATTTTTTGAATAAATTGTCTTTTATTAGTTTGGGGTCATATGTGACCCCAATTCCATAAGGGTAAATGGAGTCATATTATTTTTTTCCGAAACCCTAGGCTATTAAGATAAAATATATTTAAAAGTAGAAAAGTGATAAATTTTGGATACAAAGTATTTAGAAAGAGTACATTTACAGAATATTTCATAAAAATCCAATTTTTCTCGAAATCCGCGAAAATAAAATCCTTGTAAAAAAAGTTCTGGCAGAGGGATTTACTTCAAAAATCACACAGTTAATCTGCAACATGTATTTCATAAAACCTTTAAGTGATAGATTCATTTTTTAAAATTTTGTTTAAGAAAATTTTTTCAGACTTGAAAAAGGAGTTTTAAAAATTTTATAAAAAAATTTCCAATTTTCGGTCGTAGGTTAACAACGTGGTAATAAAACAATACTTCATATCTGAGTACTTATAAGTATAGAGACCAAAAAAGAATGATGGCTTTAATCAATTTCTCAAAGTTGAAAAAAATGCCAAAAAATTTCATGACCTAGTTTTTTGGCACATAAGTGGTCTGGGGCATTTGCTATTTCTTGGCGAGGTTTCATACGATTTTGAAGTTTTATAGCCTTTTGAAAGGATCATTTAATACTGATCCCGAATTATGTAAGAGCTTGTCGGAAAAATTAAATTATAGAACGAAATTTTCGTAAAATCTGAGTCATATTTTCCCCATATAAACACACTTGAAATTTTCAATCGCTTTGCGCCACGACTAAACGTTTTTTGATTGGCCCAAAACTTTGTATTTCGCAGTTTTTTTGCTATTCGCATATTTCGAGGGGGTGAGACCGACAGTTTGAACACTTTTTTTTCCCTCCATATAACGAAGGGCCACCCTAATGAGCCACTTTCCAATTTTGTTAGGTAAAGACAGTTACAAAACTCCTTAACGCAGTGTGGTTGGTCAAAGTGCGATCTTCATTTATGGTGTTCAAATGCCAAAAACTGTTTTTTGATTATCACCATAGAAAATTAAACATCTTTTTATTACCTTTATCTGCTTTCCATTATATTTTTTCAATAAATTCTCATCATAAATAAAAAATGATTGATTTTTTGCTTAAGCCCGCAGAAGTGCCTTGAAGCAATTTTCACCTTTCCTTACCTGACGGTTATACATATAAGTGGGGAAAAAAAAACTTGATTTTCTAGGTTTATTGGTACATAATTACCCGAATATTTTTAGAATTTTGCGGGTTGGAGAGTTAAAATTGTTCAGCAAAATTGGAAATTTGATTAAATATTCAGGCTCATGATGAAAATATTCTTTCAATATATAGATATTTGTCCACTTTTATTAAAATTTAATCATCACCCATTTTGCATATCCAATTAATCTATGAAATGTCAAAGGTCAAGTGCAATCTAATTAACTTTCCAATACAAATTCAAACGGATTTATAATTTAAAATTACTGTTTAATTTTTAAATTAACAATTACATTTGGAAATATTAATTTTTGTATTAACAATTGTATTTGAACACAATGTCATAAATATTTGATAAAAATTAAAGTGACCTAGAACCTAAGGAATTCCCACACAATAATTTAATTGTAACTAGTTCAATGTTATCAAATTGGACATTTAGTTTATCTTATAAACATAAGAATTCAAATTAGTTCACACAATTTTTTAAAGATGTTATGTAAAAAAAAAACTTTGTTTAAGGACCACTTCATTATTTGTGTATTCCATAAAATGAAGAGCTCAGGTGTAACAATGAAATAAGAGATAGAATACTCGACTTTTTTCAAATTTCTGTCTATATCCTTGATCCATTTCGCTTAACAATACAGCTTAGATTTTGAAAATCCAACGTTGATGTTACATCAAATTAATCAACATAGTCAACAGATTCTTATCTTTTCGGAACGAAAGTTGTTTTTATTGGGTTTTTTTTTTCTTGCTGATAAAAAAATTAAAATTTGAAAAATGGTGGAGGCTGCATATTAAAACTTCACATTTATTGAGGCTTCCTTCTGAAAGAGCAACCTGGAGTAGATAAAAAAAAAACAAAAAATGTTTTTACAAAATCTATACAATTTAAAACAAAAAAAAAAAAAAAAAGAAATACAAAATTAATAAACAAACCTTCTGTGAGCTTTGCACGACCACCGGTTGGCTGGCACAAGATGGTAGCACATCCCGCACATACTACTACGCCTTGAGCGTGACTGAAAACAGTGGTAATTCTGTAGCAACCGGGGCACTTAACGTCCATGAAATAAGAGTTGGGATGTTGCACCAAGCGCTTCAGCTTGTGTTTACGCTTTTCTTGAGCGGGCAATGGGTGTAGTAAATCTTTTGCTAGCTAAAATAAAATATCGCATTTAATGTTTCCTTCACACACATACACACCGAAAAATCACTCACAAGAGAAAAAAATTGCAAAATACATATTCGAGGTTATGAGTGTTTTGTAGCTTTTTCCTTTTTTATTACTTTATTTCAATTATTGGAATGTAAAATCTAACAAAAAAAAATCCAATTTAATTTATTTACACAAATTCATGAAATTAGCATTTGTGAATTCCATTTTCAATTTTACTACAAATGACATTTACAGCCATGTGTATATTCCCTCTCTTTTCCTCTTAATACTAGATCTGTACACGTTCACTAGTTTTTACTAAATTTATACACTTTTCTTGACTTTTGCCACTTGCAATAAGTATTTTCACATTGCTTTTAGATCCATTAACACTTTTTACATATTTTCCTTATGTATTTGCAACTTTTTCGCTTGTTTTTATGGTTTTTTTATAGAAAATTTCACCCACCGGCATGTTTATTCTTTCACAGCTAACACGGAAAAGGATGTGGTATACGGACGCATGAAGTTAGATGCATATTCATGACAGTTCTTATTAATGTTTGGGGCGACATCTACTGCTAAGTAGTACATAGAGTTGTGTTTTAACCAGCTATGATGGCTTGATTCATGAAACAATTTTCATAAAAAATTTCATGCGATTTTTATTTTGTTGGTGAATGGGGTAGAGAAGCAAGAGAAAAAGTTACACCACATTTTTTTGTCATGAATTTTGTATTGGAAATTGTGAATTACACTCATTTTAAAATATATGTTTGTTTCGTATACATATTTTTTATTAGGGAATGAATAACTAAGGATTTTCCGATAAAATGTCCAAAAAATGTAAATTTAAATGATTTTATTTACCAAATAAAAAAGAGATTTGGGAAAGTTTCACGAAATCCGTACCCCCCTAACTACATTACTGATTTTTTTTCTCATTTCCATTGGAATGTAGAAACTGCTGCAGCGTTGCAATTTTTTAACAGGTCATCGGCAATGCCTCTATATGTGTTCATTCGTTATTAAACAAAAATGGCATTTTCGTTAGGGCCCTGCTACACGTTCAATATTATTGACCGCGATTCAATATTATTGAACGTGTGGCATGCAGTATTGATGGATCGCGATCCATTTTAATGGATTTGACAATAGGAAGCCATTCTGCGATATCGATCGCGATCCAAATATCACAATATATATTGAACGTGTAACAGTGCCCTTAAGAAAAATGGAGGGGAAACGTGCCATTTATTTATTTTATTTTTATGACTTTAAAAGTTGTTGACACTGAAAGAAGTAAAAAACAAATATTAATTTTAAAATATAATTTTAAGATTTTAATAACGAACAGTGTCAATTTTTTCTGGTAACTATACAATTGGACGTTAAACGACAAATTGTACATTGTAAATAAAGAAACAAGACACTTTTCAAGACCGTTAAGAACGAATATTCCATTATCACATATGTACGTCTTAGTTTCAATGAATATTTTTACATGTTAAATAAAATAAATTCTTCTAATTAAGGTATACTTTCAAATGTGTTTACAATCAGCTGTTTCTATGAGCTTGCAAATTCTTACAAATTGCTGTTCGTTTACTATTTTGGATATTTATGTTTTTGAGAACTATTTTTTCTTACTCTCTGAAATTTCGGTTTTTACTGGGAACAGAGCTAATATTGCAAACATTTTTTAGTGTGTATGTAATGTATTTGGAAAATAATACACATTTTGGTATTAAATTCCAAAAATATTAATTATTCTATTCCGCATTTATTTTACAATTATTTTGGTTTATTTTTTCATTTTTCCTTAATTATTTTAAATAATACTTTTGTGTCATTTGTTTGTTTAATTTCAAAAAATTTCTGGGCTTGTGCAATTTTATTCACCTCAATATTATGAATATGTTACTTTGAAGAGTAATTTTTCTATTATTTAGTTTACAATCCACAATTATCATGAGAAGTTTCTTCTATAAGAATAGGTATGTATATATTTATTTATATATATATATATATATATATATATATATATATATACAGTATCGGTTAAAAATTAAATGAAATTTATTCCCAGTTATGTCATAGCCTTGTTGCAGACTACAGACTATCGGCAACAAAACATAATATGATCTTAAAAGTGTTTCAGCAATTTTGCTGATCCTAAAACTTATATTACAGGACGGGTGAACACTACTGTTAAGAGTTTTTCTACATTTAAGACAATTTTCATTTTAAATTGATATTTCTATATTGTTATAATATCACAATATCAATAAATAATAATAATGCACAATTATCACGAGACGTTTCTTCTATAAGAATATATATATACCGTAACGGTTTAAATTTAAAAATTTTAAATTTACTCCTAGCAGGAGTGTGTGCCACTTATATATGCAGTTCTATATAATAATAATTGTGTATAAGTCTGGATTCACATAAGGCAATTTTTTGCGCAACTTTTTTTCAATTCTCTTTTAAAGTTGCCTTAATGTTCACACAAAGTCTGGGTTCAGACAGGGCAATTTTTGTTGCGGCAATTTTTTGCCATTCTCTTTTAAAGTTGCCTTAATGTTCACACAGAGAAATTTGTTGCCGCAACTTTTTGTTTTCTTTTGCTTTCAAATTCTTACATTTTTGACAGTTTCTTTTATTTAGTTTGTGTAAAAAGAATTTATTATTGGTTCAATGTGAAAAATCATTTTTGTTTGAAAAAATGGAAGTCAAAGAAAAATGAAATAATAAAAAAAATAATAAAATAAATGAAATAATAATAATAATTTTTCACAGCGAAGAAAAGAATAAAAAGAAATGTCAAATAATAACTTCGTGTTTATAATTACGAATTGCAGAACAAAACGAGTTGCCGAGTACAAGCAACTCCGTACCAATTACCACTCTTCTTTCCCCTCTCTCCTACAAACTCAAGAATTGCGCAACAAAAGTTGCCTAGTGTGAACTCGGACAAAGAAATTTATTGCCGCAACTTTTCGTTTTCTTCTACTTTCAAATTCTTACATTTTTGAGAGTTCATTTTATTTAGTTTGTGTAAAAAGAATTTATTATTGGTCCAAAGTGAAAAATCTATTTGTGTGAAAAAATGGAAAAAAGAAAAAATTAAATAATAAAAAAAATAATAAAATAAATGAAATAATAATAATTTTTCACAGCGAAGCAAAGAATAAAAAGAAATGTCAAATAATAAGCTGCAGCTAACTTCCTGTTTATAATTACGAATTGCACAACAAAACGAGTTGCCAAGTGCAAGCAACTCCGTACAAAATAGTCTGGATTCACACAAGGCAATTTTTGTTGCGCAACTTTTTTTCAATTCTCTTTTAAAGTTGCCTTAATGTTCACACAGAGAAATTTATTGCCGCAACTTTTCGCTTTTTTTTACTTTCAAATTCTTAAATTTTTGACAGTTCACTTTATTAGCTTGTGTAAAAAGAATTTATTATTGGTCCAAAGTGAAAAATCTATTTGTGTGAAAAAATGGAAGTCAAAGAAAAAATTAAATAATAAAAAAAATAATAAAATAAATGAAATAATGATAATTTTTCACAGCGAAGCAAAGAATAAAAAGGAATGTCAAATAATAAGCTGCAGCTAACTTCGTTTTATAATTACGAACTGCACAACAAAACGAGTTGCCGAGTACAAGCATCCCCGTACACAGCAAAAGTTGCCTTGTGTGAATTCCCTTCTCCAACAAACTCAAGAATTGCGCAACAAAAGTTGCCTTGTGTGAATTCGGTAAAAAGTTGCTTTGTGTGAATTCGAATTACCGCTCTTCTTTCCCCTCTCTACAACAAACTCAAGAATTGCGCAACAAAAGTTGCCTTGTGTGAATTGGGGTTACAACACATACAAGAATATAAACACAGAGTTGATCTACTACTTGTAATATACTAGCGTCGCTATAATATCATACTATGATATCTCTAGCGGCCAAAGAAAAGACAAGGTTTTCAATTGATGCGAGAAATTCTGTGTTTGAATCGCGCTTCTAGCATAACTAGCGTCATATGGTGTGAATGCAACACTGTGAAAGAAGAAAAGATGATAATTTGGCAGCACTATTGCTTTTCTTGTGCATATGAAAGCTCAAATTCACAAGAATGTTGTCGAATTTTAATGGGTCGATTTAATCGATTCGATTGTAATTTTGTGAACATTTTTTAATAACACCAAAATGTTTTTTTTGTGGATAATTATTTGTGGCGATTTTAAAGTTTTTAGTAACTTGGTAACACTTTTTCTGATACGTAAATCACTGCCAGGCTAAATAAAAAGTTATGTTAACAGAAAATGTTAAGACGGCATTGCCACATCAATTTAAGTACACAGTTTAAAATTAGAAGAAAAAACGGAAAATTTTCTTTTTCCCAAAGAGCTGGTTGGTGTTGGATCGTTTTTCAGAATCTATTCTAAACTGCATTTGCGTAAGGTAAGAAAAATTATTATTTTTTTGAATAGGAATTTCACTAAAGTATTGAAGAATTGAGAGATAGTTAAGGAAAAAAACAGTATAAAATGTTAAACAATTTATTTAGGAAAATTTTTTTTTATAGCCCATAAACGTCTTAAATTGGAAATGTCTAATTTACCATATGAGAAATCACCAGAACCAGATATATTACAATTAAATATGGAGACCATATCCAGAGAATTAAATGATCTTGTGGTTGGGGCAGAAATGGAGTATGGATTAACACAACATTTACAGCAGCAGAATTTTACAAATCTCCCTGCTTCAGCTAATGGAGTTATAATGCAAGTAAACAAATTCCTAGTACCACAATATAGAATGATGCATTATTATCAACAAAATGAACAAGTTATTGCTGCAACGGGTGGTCTACAAAATATGACACCTAACCTCAATCATATGGCAACTTATCAACAACCAATTCTGGGGTCTGCTGCAAACAATAATACATTTAACAATAGTGTACAATATTCTTATGTAAGTTCAAACGTTCCATATGTGGGTGGTGCCACAAATGTAAGTCCTGCCACTCTTGGGCCATCCTCATATGCACAACCTTGTGCTTATGGTTCTCCACCCAAATATGAATTTCATTACTTAAGACCACAAGTAGTCGAGAGTACAAAAGCAGGAGATGTCCCATTTCTTGCAACAGCAGCTGGAAACGATTTTGGAAATCGTTCCACTTTCGGGGCTTATCGTAAATTTCAAAGATCTGTTAATAAACATCACAATCACAAAACATTCAATGAATGTTTGGATTATGATAAAATTATAGTGGATCTGTCGCTATTAGGATGGTCTCAGGATGGGTAAGTTTAAAAGTAATAAAATAAAGGTACAACATCTATCTGTTATAATTACAAATTTTGTTTGGGTGTGAAAAAAAATTGGTGTTTTCATTTGAGTTAAATTTTCTTTTATATAATAGCAAAGAAATAAATCCTGTTCTACGTATTTTCGCACTGATTCGCAATATTTACAATGCCGTCGCTGAGGTGCCACCCTCCTTTGAACCTCTTTATGATAGTGAATATGAAGCCACTTTTGCTCCATTACCCAAGTGTCGATTGCCACGCACCATGAATGTTCAATATCAAGTTAAGCAGGCCTGTCGCAAAGTAAACATATTCCTTTGTGAAATGGAACGTCTACTTAATGCTAACAAAATGTACGATTGTCATTTACATGCTGAAACTGAGTTCTATTTGAATAATTTACGTCAGCTTTTAACACAACTTGAAATGTATAAACGTATCGAATTGGAACATAAGCGTGGACAATTTATAAAGGATGATGTTAAAGGTAAGTGGATATTTTTTCTATTTTCTTCCACAATTAACACATGCTATTTAGTTGATAATGTATTTTTAAATATTCACACATTAATTGTACGGTCACATAAAATTAAATAGATCATAAATCATTAGATGACTTATTAAAACTAGAGGGAGAATACATAACAATAGAGGAAGCTATAGGTATCATAATTTCAAGTTGCCAAAATACATTAATGACATTAAATTGGAAAGTACACAATTTATGCTATAAACAAATTGTCATGAGAAATTAAAAATAAAATTTATGTTGCGAAAATAAAATTATCAGCTAAATATTCCATTAGGACACTTCCATTTTAAATCATTGCTTGCATATTTAATACAATAAGGCGAAAACCATCCCGAAATCATCATAAAAATCTCACCGTATAAATTTGGTTTATCTGTAAACTTTTAACTAATTATTCTTATTGAGTATCAAGATCCTTTAAAATGTCATTTACCTAAATTTAATTTAGCTAAATTTTATTTAATGCGGTAACTTATCTGTTTTAAAAATATAAACAATATAAATTTCAGTAAAATATGTTATACTTGAAAGTTTTTAGATATACAGTGAGTGACAATATAATGGCAACATTTAACAAAATATATATTTGACGACTTGATGAACGATCAATACCAAAACATTGGATCATAAAATTAAAAACTCTTGTTGAAAATATTTAATAATTTTAGCACGTTCTTTTATTTCGTCACTCATTTTAATCAACTACTTTCTTCCTTTATTTACCTATATTCTTCCTTTATTTACCTATTTTACCAAATTTGATATTCACATTTGAGATCTTATCTTTACATATAGATATTGCATCAAATAATATATAGAATCTAAAGATATTAAATAGTTTTTATTTTATTTTTTAATGATTTTTTTAAATTCAAATAATATCTGAAAATATTTATATGCTTATAGCAGGTTTATTAGAAATAATTGACCTCTATAAGCATATAATTTTCAATTTGGTGATTTCTTTTTATACCCTATACCACTATGTGGTTTGGGTATAATGACTTTGTGCTGCTGTTTGTAACAACCAAAAATATTTGACCTAGACCCATCTTTAATTATACCGATCGAATCATAATCACTTTCTGAGTTGATTTAACAATGTCCGTCCGTCCGTCCGTCCGTCCGTCCGTCTGTGTGTCCATGTAAAGCTTGTAATTAAACTGCAGGTCACAAATATGAATATATTTTGATGAAATTTGGTATATAAGCTTTTGTCGGCCATGGGATGAACGCTATTGAAATTGGTGAGAATCGGTCCATGTTCAGACCTAGCCCCCATACAAATTACCCATATGAAATCGACATAAATTGCCATAAGATCCAAATTGTCATATAGATCTTACTCAAATTGGGTTTGTATGCGTTCATTACATCCACTAATGAGTAGTCCAAAAATGATCCCTTTGACCCCATATAGAGCTGCTTTCCGATCTTCACTTAAATCTATTAAAAAACAAAAATATTGCACTGATTCTTCTCAAATTTTGTTTGTACATATTTTTGCAAAATACAAGAGACTTTACCAAACATGATCAGGATCGGTCCATTTTTGGACCTAGTCGCCATATATATATAGCATCCGATATGAACTTTTTCATATCTGCAGCCAAAAAAATTAATAAAAATCCCACTCAAATTTGGTTTTTGCTTATTTTCAATGTCCAGTTAGTTGGGCCTAAGAGATAGGGTTTCTAAACGCATGGTATAGGGTATCGTATAGTCGGTCTAGATTTCTTACTTGTTATATATCATTTTAAGACATTTGTTTTGTATAATTTGTAAGCGTTTTAGGTGGCAGTTGGCAGCGTCACTCCAAATAGGACACGCGTATGTTAACATCAGCCTTATAACACTTTTGAAGAGTAGATTTTTGTTTTTTGGGATTTAGAAATGACCTTCTATTTAGTAGTGGCCATAATGCTTTAAATGATTTTATAGCTTTTTGAAACTTAGCCATAATATGTTGTTTAAATGTAAGCTTTTTGTCCAAGACAACTCCGAGATATTTGACATGATTAAGTACATTTATGGTATTATTTCCAATATGAAGATGACGTCTTGGCAGTCTTTTGGGAGATTTGTTGAACGGAAAAATAATTGCTTGGGTCTTGTTTGGATTAATTTTGATTTTCCATTTGTGGAAATATTTACTGCAATTTACAAGACCCTTCTTCATTTTCTTCAGGAGTGCACTTGTAAGTTTGTTTGCAGAAATTAACGCAGTATCATCTGCGTAATAAGCAATTTTCATATATTTTGGGACTTTAAAATCGGATGTATATATCGAGTAAAGCAATGGCGACAAGATTGATCCTTGAGGTAACCCTGAGGTAATGGTTTTTGGAGTTGATGTTTCATTATTAATCGCAACTTTAAAGCTTCTGTCGTGAATGAAATCTGAAATAAAGTTACATAGATATTTTGGTATATTTGCATCAAGAAGTTTAAATAAAAGGCCATTATGCCAAACGGTGTCAAACGCTTTTTCAATATCTAACAATATTTGACCCGTTGAATGTTTATTGTTTTTATTGGTGATTATTTGATTTTTAATCCTGTGTATTTGGTGAGTAGTGCTATGCTCTTTTTTAAATCCAAATTGTTCTTTAGCAACAATAGAATTGGTCATTACAAATTCACTAAGACGAGAATTTAGTATTTTTTCAAGTATTTTACCTAAGTTACTTAATAGACTAATAGGTCTGTAGCTGTTTGGGTTATTTTTTTGGCTTACTAGGTTTGTTTATGGCTATAACCTTAGCATTTTTGAAATGGTTTGGGAAATAGTTGAGTTTGATGCAGCTGTTAAATATTATAACCAGTAATGTTAGAGCTTTGAGTGGTAGTTTCTTTAAGAGCAGTTTGGGAACATTGTCAAAACCAGGGGATTTTGAGGGTTTTATTGATGAGACAATATTAATTACTTCTTCAAGAGAAGTAAAATTATTTACTGTTGTATTTATTAGTGTATTTGCCGAGTGTTTGTAGTCCGAAGTGAGATTATTTGCTTGGACAAATGTATTTGCCAGGACTTTTGCCTTGGCCTTATCAGATGTTATTTTTGTTTTTAAAACTTTAAAGTGAGAGATTTGATTTTTTCCTTTTCCTCGCAAGTTCCTGCTTATTTTCCAAAATGATTTATCACCTGGTTTTAAATTGGATAATAATTGACACCATTTCTTATTGCGCTCCGAATTAATACTTTTATCAATCATGTTACTTAGAAACTTAGTACATTGATTATAAAAAGTTTGCTCGGCTATATTTGAAGATCGTTGGCTTTTTCTTTTAAAGCTTCTTCTTAGTTTAATATATTTCACAGTACTTTCTGGTAATGTGTAATTATTTTGTAGAGTTATTTTGGGTGTGGACACATCCCTTGCTTCGAAAACTACATTTATAAATTATATAACGTGATTTTATTGTCTAAAAAATTCATAAAAATGTTCCAGTTGGTTGCACTATAATCATAATAATTGAGGTCAACCTGCAAGGCCATTGATCTTTTAAGTGTACATATAATGGGGCGATGATGGTCTGATGGTATTTCTGATGCTTAAAATAAAATCGACTGTGGATGCTTAGCGATTGTGTTGATGGGGGAATAGGGTTGGACTATTAGGATAGTGTATAAAAAAATTGTTTGATTGCTGTAGATTGTTCAGTGCGATTCCTGCCGTATTATTTGAACGGCAATTCCAAGAACAATGTTTGGCATTTAGGTCACCAAAAACTATATATTCTTTGGTGGAAGGTGTTAGGTTCAAGATATCAGCACAGAAGTTACGGGTATATCTTGGTGAATATAACGAAGATACAACAATAGGTCTATTATTTATAATAACTTCAATTGAGATGTTTTCGATTGATGAGGTGTTTGATATAAAGAGGTTTTTATGAGCGACAGATTTATGAATTAACAGAGCTACTCCTCCTTCTCTTGCATGTGTTCTGCCACTTCTATATAAATAATAATTTTTAAAATAGGGCCTATGATTTTCTGAAAAAACTGTTTCATTCAAAGACGCTATTTTAATATTTTCTCGTTCAATTAGTATCTCAAATTGTTTTAATTTAGAAAAGTTTGAAATGCCATTAGGATTCAAGTGAAGCATTTTGAATTCATTTAAATTATTAGTATAATCCATGGGCGTATTTTACCATTGACATTACAACTTTGATTTGTTGTACTTTTGAAGTGCACCTACATATGCAAATCATCCACAGCTGTAGTGAAAATATCAAAAAGCTCATCGATGCTAAATAAATCGTTGTTTGTTCTCAGCTGGTTGGCATATGTGGCTTTGCTGTTATTTATTGTGTTATTATTGATGTTATTACAATTTGAGTTGTTATACCCTATACCACTATGTGGTTTGGGTATAATGACTTTGTGCTGCTGTTTGTAACAACCAAAAATATTTGACCTAGACCCATCTTTAATTATACCGATCGAATCGGAATCACTTTCTGAGTTGATTTAACAATGTCCGTCCGTCCGTCCGTCCGTCCGTCCGTCCGTCCGTCCGTCCGTCTGTGTGTCCATGTAAACCTTGTAATCAAACTGCAGGTCGCAAATATGAATATATTTTGATGAAATTTGGTATATAAGCTTCTATCGGCCATGGGATGAACGCTATTTAAATTGGTGAGAATCGGTCCATGTTCAGACCTAGCCCCCATACAAATTACCCATATGAAATCGACATAAATTGCTATAAGATCCAAATTGTCATATAGATCTTACTCAAATTGGGTTTGTATGCTTTCATTACATACATTAATGAGTAGTCCAAAAATGATCCATTTGACCCCATATAGAGCTGCTTCCCGATCTTCACTTAAATCTATTAAAAAACAAAAATATTGCACTGATTCTTCTCAAATTTTGTTTGTATATATTTTTTCAAAATACAAGAGACTTTACCAAACATGATCAGGATCGGTCCATTTTTGGACCAAGTCCCTATATAGATATAGCATCCGATATGAACTTTTTCATATCTGCAGCCAAAAAAAATTAATAAAAACCCCACTCAAATTTGGTTTTTGCTTATTTTCTATGTCCAGTTAGTTGGTCCTAAGAGATAGGGTTTCTAAACGCATGGTATAGGGTATCGTATAGTCGGTCTAGACCGACTATAATTTTCTTACTTGTTGTTTCTTAAATTAGGGAAATGTCCTACCTTTAATTGAAATGAGTTATTTTGTTGTAGTTGTCTGCTATTGTTCTGACTTTTAGAAGTAACTCTTGTTCTAGTTTCCAAATAAAGAGAACGTAACGGACAGTTTATATCGTTTGCAGAGTGATCAGTTCTCTCTTTTCCTTGTTTTTTGCAATTAAAGCATGTAAAAACAGCTGGCCTTTTTTCATTTGTGTTAAACGGACACACACTTGTATGATGTTGTTCTGCACATATCATACATGCAGCACTTCGATGGCAATGTTCACCGCCATGGCCATACATCAAGCAGTTCCAGCATTGAGTTGGTTTGTTCTTGGATTTCGATTTGTATTTTTTCCAAGAAATTATAATATTAGAAATTGTTCGTACATTTTTTAAAGCAGTTGGATTAAAATTTTTACGAACAAATTGAACTTTATAAACTGCATTATTGTTTGAACTGACTTTGGTGACTATTTCAGTTACGGAAGAGGGGGATAGGTTGTAGTTTTTTGCTCCTTGGAGATTTCCTCGGAGCTTATGCGGGGTAAACCGTGTAAAAAGGTGGTGTATAACCTATTTTCTTTGGAGCCATAAGAATGAAACTCCATCTTATTCTCTTTAAGTATTTGCTTGTAGCATTCGTACATTTTATTGCTAGGAGCAAAAATTTTGGTACCAATTGAAGTACGTTTGAAAATGCAATCCTTACCAAGCAGCTTTTGTATTTCTGTGAATGAAGCGTTGGCTTCTACAACAATGGGTGGAGGTTTGTGTTCCTTAACATCGTTAATATTTGATACGGGAGTTACGTCCATATCATTGAGGCCAGCAAGCAGGCTAAATCTGTTGCTTGAAGTTGACGCCATGTTCGGGTTAACAAAACCCGGAGGAAGTTTTGTCATCTTATTCACAAGTTTTCTTTTTGATGAACATTTGGCCCCTCGGGCCATCGCAAACTTTTTATTCCTGTTTCAAGCTGGATTGTCTACCACGTGAGTTCGAATGAGATCAAGAATAGGCAATTGCAAAAACAAAAATATACACTTGTTTTTAATTTTAATAGTTGTACTCTAAGCGCTTTGATTTTTTACACAACCGTTCGTAAAGAGAGTTAGATTCGAACTGTTTACATGTTATGAGAACAATTAACATCTTATAAATTAAATAAAGAAACTATTAATGTCACAGTATTAAGGAAAAATTGTTAAGAAAAAACCTTGTATCTACTTGGCGTTATAAGAAATTTTAAAAACAAACACCAATTTATCCTCTTTAAGAACAAAAGAATATATTTGTGGTTATTTAGCAAATTTCTTATTATGTCATAAGTGGACGTTCTGCATTTTTCTTTAAATGACAGAGTCAGTTTTCTACCAAATGAATTAAACATTGTGTGGTTAAAGTTACTATGCAGTTCGTTAGTAGAATATCTGGGGTGTAGGTTGTGAATTATTTTTAGATTTTTATTTTGCATTATCTGTAATTTTCTTGTATGAGTTATAGCAGCTTTGTAGAACCAGACTTGGCAACGATAGGTCATAATAGGCCGAATATACATTTTGTAAATAAGAACCTTGTTTTTTAGATTAAGTTTAGATCTTCTGTTAAGTAAGGGGTAAAGAGCACGACCGCAATTAATTAAATGATAATTTTTTATCTAACATAATTCCCAGATATTTGATACTATCTTGCAGAGGAATAAAAATTCCCCTAGAATACAACTGTTTTGTGGCAGTGCGTTTCCGCAACTTATTATATGGGAATATAATAGCTTGGGTTTTAACATTAATTTTTATCCTCCATTTATCAAAATATTTTTGGGTAAATTCTAGACTATCTTCCATTTTCTTAATTATTGCGTTTGACACTTTACCGGTACAAATGAGAGCACTATTGTCTGCGTAAAAGGCTACTTCTTGATTCCTGCGAACGGATATATCAGAAGTGTATATCGAATATAGTGTAGGTGATAAAACAGACCCTTGTGGCAGGCCCGCGGGAATTTGTCTATCACTAGATACCATGTTATCTATAGATACAACATATGAGCGTTGATCTAAAAAACTCTTTATTGTCTTTTGTAAGTACGTTAGACAATTAAAGGAATTTAGTTTAAATACCAGGTCAGCATGCCATATTGAATCATTGTAGAATTTTCTCAAACACTTTATCTAATTGGCTTAGAATGCTAATCGGTCTATAGCTGAACGGTAATTTAGGATCTTTGCCCGGCTTAATAATTGGGATGACTTTTGCTTTCTTAAAAATCTTTGGAAAGTATCCTTCAATTAAACAAGAATTAAAGAGTTTGCTTAGAGTTTCAAAAAAGTAGTCGGGCATTTTTTTTAAGTATAATACTATTTATGCCATCTAACCCAGGGGCTTTTTTATTTTTCAACAAAAGTACAATCGATTTAACTTCGGCTAAATTGGTAAGTTCGACATTCGAACTGTCAATGATTATATTATTAAGATTATGTATGAATCTTGAGACACATGCGTCCATAGGTGAAGGGTTATTTAATGTAATGGTGTGTGAATTTTCAAAAACGTCTGCTATAGAATTAGCCTTTTCTACGCCGTAGAAGACATTTTGTTGTTCTTAATGGCTTTTGTTACTTTCCAAAATTTATTTGAGCCCGGAGGTAAATTTGAAATGAATTTGGACCAGAATTCGTTCCGGTCTTTATTAAGGTGGAAGTCAATTAATTTATCTAATTATTTCAAAATGCTTTTAATTTGATTTTTAGAGTAAAAATCCCTACTTTGAAATTTCCATTTATATTTATTTCTCTGACTAATTGACATTTTACTAGTATCGGAAATTTCATGCTGCCATGATTTTTTACGACCTACAGGTATTTTTCTAAAAGCTTCCTTTACTATAGACAACAATTTATCAAAATAACCATCTATATTACCAACCGCTTGGTTAAAGTTCTGATCCCTGATTTCATTCTCTACCCAATTTCCAATTGCTGACCAGTCTGCTCGATAATACAAAGGAACTGCATATGTCATATTTTGAACACGTCCGGAAATAACACAAGATATTGGTATATGGTCCGACTTTAGAGTATTTGGGTGTGTCTTAAGGTCTGAGAATAGGAGACACGAGTTTGTCAAAAGAATGTCTATTGTAGACGACTGGACATTGTTGATATTTTGACCAAGTGAGTAGTTTACTCGTTTGGGTAATATATATAGTAGCTGGATTGTAAGCAGTGGTTATAGAGTTCCGTACCTGCTGAATTATTTGACACACAATTCCATTGTGTATGTTGGGCATTCAGGTCACCGAAAATAAAATAATCGCTAGTATAGGATGTTAATTTGTCCAAATCAGCCTTGAAATTGGATGTGTGATCAGGATTATTTGCTGAAGTAAATATTACTGGTCGTCTATTTATCATCACTTGTATTGAAATGTTTTATGCAGTGTTCGTATAAATTTTCGGTAGCAACATGTGTGCTTAATATTACCTTTAATTGCAATTAGAACTCCTCCGAAAATGCGTAGAACGATCCTCTCTATATATTTTATAGCCACCAAGTTGAAATTTGTGATGCGGTTTCAAAAATGTCCCATTTAAAAGGAGAATATCAATTTTCCATTTCAGTAAGAGGCATTCCAGCTGCGCAGCTGATGATTCCGTTGTTATGTCTTGGGCATTCCAATGCATAGCATGAACATTGTGTAAACAATTTGAATTATATGGCATGTTGAAGCATCATGCCTAAAACACGTAGCTTGTCGTACTTGTTTTGACATCTTTGTAAAGCATCGACTGCTTCAAAAAATATTTCCAAAAGTCTTTCGTTGGATATGACGTTGTCATTATTTTTTGTGTAGCTTTTGTCTTTAGCTACCTCAGAATACAAGTTACCATTAGCACGGAAATTACTATGAATATTTTGTCGCTCTTGTCTTGATAATTGAGGAAAATCCTGATTGTCCACGTTGAAATAAGAATCATTAGTTCTTCTGTTGATCGGCCTAGATTTAGATGTTACTCGATTCCGGATATCTAAATATTCTTGTCGGCTTGGGCACTTTGGATCATCAGCTTTATGATTAACGTGCTTTAAATTCTTTTTTATGCAGTTATAACACTTATATATTATGCTACCTTCATTATAACCTTTTTTAAGAGGGCATGTGGTATAATCATAGTTTCCCGCGCAGGCTGAACACACTAAGGTACGATTACAGTTTTTAGCCCCGTGTCCATACATAGCACAATTGGAGCATTGAGTGGACCCTTTGTTACCCTTAAGAGGCTTTCTCCAATACACCGAAATATTACTAAAATATCTAATTTTCATTATTTCTCCTTTGGTTACCTGCTGACGATCAAATTCAATTAGGTAAAGTGCATCATCTACATTTTGTTTCCAATTCTTTTATGCTTATCGGCTTTTATGCTTGCGTGCTGACAAATTCCTCGCTGATGTTCTTTGTGTCTAGTTTTGGTAATCCAAATAAAACCAATTTAAAACTTTT
The DNA here is from genome assembly GCA_963682025.1 of Cordilura impudica. Classification (NCBI taxonomy): domain Eukaryota; kingdom Metazoa; phylum Arthropoda; class Insecta; order Diptera; family Scathophagidae; genus Cordilura; species Cordilura impudica. The sequence goes on from OY821517.1 coordinate 291,760,874, forward strand.
GGTGTGCTTTATCTCGTGAGTATAAAACTGAAATTTTTTGTCCTTAAGAACCTTTAGAGAATCCTGGTACATTGATAACGAGTTGGATAAAATTTACGTTCCAATAGTCATTCGATTATAAGTATCACCAATTATTCCGATAACATTAGTAAAACTGTGAGTAGAATCCACAATTATAGGTGGAATTTTTTCTTTAACAACAACAGGTTCTTCATCATCGTCGTCAGATAGAAGTTGAAATCTGTTGGCACTAGTTCTCGGACCGTCCGATGTTTTTGGCACCTTGAATTTGGGGCTATTGCCCCCAATATTTTCTTCTTTTTTGATTAAACATTATCAAAAGAAGGAAAATTAACTCAATCAAGTAGTTTACTAAAAAGTGTGTTTTTGTTGTTGTGACCAATTGTTAATATTTAAATTCGATTTAAAAAGAGGGGTTACCTTACGGGCTATTTTGGTCAATAATCTGTTTTTATGTGTAAATAAAAATCAATTAAATATCATGTTTCTGGTTGACGTTTCGTTTGCTTTATTCAAACTTCCTCAGGAGCGTAAATTTATTATAAAATCTGGCGACATATACAAATTAATATTATTAATAATTTCTAATTAAATATCTTAAATACTACATCACAGTTTAACTTACGATTCTTTGTTACATCGTCTGGGAATATAATTTGTAAAATTTATTTGTAAATAAAAAACTGGACATTACTACACAGAATTTTAAAAAATATAAATAAATTTAATAAATATTGACAACACAGTACACGCAAAATCACAGGTCTAACTTAATATAGTATCACAGAACTTTAACTAATTTCTAAAATATTGCAACGGAGTATTGGAGCTTTGTGTTATCCTTATCTTCTCTCGTGTTCATTGCATGATGAATTCTCTCTTGTATTCGTAGGCTTGCTAATGTATAGCGCTAGTTAACTCTTTTTTCCTTATCTAATATCTTAATGTTATCAAAATTCATATTATGGTTGCATTCTTTTACATGTTGTGCTAATGCAGTTGTTTCTTTTTCCTTCTTAATATCGGCTTTGTGCTCCAATACTCTCGTCTCTAACCTTCGTTTTGTTGTACCAATATAAACTTTGTTACATTGCTCCCTTTCATTGCCATCACATTTTATTTCGTAAACAACGTTGTCAATTTTAAGTATATCTTGTTTTGTTTTGTTCTGCGTAAACAGTTGCCTAAGGGTTTGGTTTGACTTGTGTGCTATTCTTGTGTTTTCATCGTTGATCATATGTTTCATTGTTTTTGTCTCCGTTAATTTTGGGATATATTGCTTATTATATTGAAAATAAAATTTACTTTTTCAAGCACAATTAATCACGATGTTTTTATCTTGAGGCAGAGATGCCAGGAACAAACTAATTTAATTATGTCATGTTTTTAACAATTTAATATTGCGGTTACTGCCGCCATGTCCCATCAACAATTTCAAATTGGTAACACAGGACACGTCGGGAAATCCCGTCTTGACGGCTTTTACCGTCATGTCGAACCCAGTTATTCGAAACTTGCCCTATGTGACAGAGCGGGATATGCCGTCAGGATTTAAAAGAACTGTAACTGAAGATAATATAATACATACTATATTGTTATTGAAATTCAAAGTAATGTAATAATTTTTTGGGATAGAAATGAAATCAAAATTAGCATTAACTAAAGCAATAACACAAAAATGACAGCAGTAATCAATATATTCGGTGCAAAAAATAAAGGAGAAAATTAAAATAAATCAAAAGCTTTTCAAAATAAACTTTAAATAAGGTACACAATTAATCTTAACTTGAATGGTAATCCTCAATACATTTTCCAGGGCAAAGGGCAGGTTTGTTTTGGCAATTTTTGCACCTATATGATGTTTCCTTACGGGTCTTTGCTTTTTTACACTGGACACACCTTAGATAAATTGTCTTCCTCTTTCTGTTATCAGTTGCTAGTGGTATTTTCTCGATATAATGTTGATTTTCGTTGTTATCAGTGTGTGGGTTATTGAAGACCTGTTATGTCCTCCATGAACTGCAGCTGTTGATGCAAAATCTCTTCCAGATTGGATAGATGCTCGCAATTGTATTAAAGATTTGATCAATATGTTTCGGAACTCAATGAATGATATATTTGATCCGGTTTTTATTTTAAAAATATAGTACGAGTTCCAAACTGCGACATCCAACAAGTGAAATATTAGCTTTTTATACCAGTGGATAGTTTTTCGCGGCGAAGAATAATAAGATGTCATTTGGTTCATTTTGTCAATTCCTGGCATATACCTATTATAAGTGATGATCTCCTTTGGTTTCAAAACATCACGGCCCCACTTTGTTCTGGTTTCAATTAGTTCAGGGTTGTCTGCAGTTGTTATGCAAAGTACTTCACGCTTATCACTCCATTTAGATACATAAACTTGGCCTTGACGCCGCCATATGTATCCCTCTTTTGAAAGTTTAGTACTTGTAATAGCTTTCGGATTTCCTTTACAATTTGACCGTAGTGTGCGTGTGTTGTAGGACAGCAATGTCTTAGAGAGCTCGACGCTGTTGTAGAAGTTGTCCATAATAAGATAATGACTTTTGTTTAGGTATGCAGACATTAAACGAAGAGCAATATCTCCAACTTTTGACTTCTGTGTCTTTTCTGCTGCGCATTGGTATATTTCGATATTCAAAACGTACCCATCGCTTGCTGTAGGCTCGTACAATTTAATTCCATATTTAGCCTTTTTACCTTTTCTATATTGCCGGAAATGCAGTCGTCCATGGTGAAGTAGAAGGGATTCGTCCATAGATAGGTACTCTTCAGGATAGATAGACAGCTTTTTGAAAACTTTGTATAAAAAGATCCAGTAATGGCTTGATTTTTTTCAGATTTGTTTCATCGCCTCTTTCAGGGGAGCAACTCAAACAGCGTAGCAGCTGTTCAAATCTACGCCCAGTCATTGTGTTTATAAATATCGGATGATAATAAAGTGGGTCCTTTGAAAACAAATCTCGAATCCTAGGTGCCTTGACTTGGCCTTGAAGCAAGCAAAGACCCAGGAACTTAAACAATTCTTCACTGCAAGTTGGCTTAAAATTAGCGTAACGTGCGCCTCGAGTTTGTGGACGACTATTCAAGCAAAGGGTGGACCCATATATATTCGTTGAGTTTACCAATTTTGTAATTATGTCCGACGTAAAAATCTCTCAAAAATATTCCTCGGAGTACAGTTCTCACCAACACAGATTTTCACTCCACAGTTTACTGTATCAAAATTAAATTGAGGTATTTCGGTGATGGTTTCCAACCACTCATCTCCAGATTCCATCTCCGGAGAAGGCTCCTCGTGTTCTTCTGAATCTGAACTGTTATCAGAGTCACGAACATCACCCTCGAACATATTTTCAACTATATCATCCGATAGAATTTCGTTCTCACGTAAATCACGCACAGGTGAAGCCTGTCTTTCTTCTCCGTGTTCGATTTCGTTGGAGTTTTCTCCGTCTGGGTCATAATTTGGATCGCTGCCATACTCTCCGTCATCGCTGAAAGGGTCGTACACACTTTCATATCCAGAATCAATTCCTTCGAACAGCCTCAAAACTCTATCTCTCGCTTTGCTGTCTCCGTCCATTTTTCCTACAAAAATTCACAACACAAATACCACATTTCTTTATTTATTTACTTAGAACTTTATTTTATAAAAAATTGCATGATTTTGTTCTTTTTCACAGTAAAATTTACTCACCTTTATCACAAAATTTATTTGCTTTTACTTTTCGAAACATAACAAATCCAACTTGACACACATCGAAAAATGTACTGAAAACTAAGGGGAAATCCCGTCTTGCTTTTGCTGATGTGATTAGGTACGCAACTTGTGTTTGCAATTGCGACTGAACGTTTTTTTTTTGTTCTATGTCACATAGAGCGAAAGCAGAAGAAAATTTATTATGACATGTTGGCAAACCATAATTTAACATTAACTTTGCTGTGGGAGTTACTGTCTTCTCAAAATGATTAAAACAAAACTGTTGACGGTATATGCCGTTCTGTCATAACGTTTTGATCTCAATTTGACGGCATATGCCGTCTTGTCCGCGAATGTGTTAAAAGCATCGTACACTCGATCTAGGCTGACTATAATTTTCTTACTTTTTAGTATGTGCAAATGTCAAACATATCATTTTTTGGTTTAAACATAGAACAATTCTATTGTTTCAATACTACCATAAAAATGGTCTCCTCTTTATACCCTATACCACTATGTGGTTTGGGTATAATGACTTTGTGCTGCTGTTTGTAACAACCAAAAATATTTGACCTACATCCATCTTTAATTATACGATCGAATCAGAATCACTATCTGATTCGATTTAACGATGTCCGTCCGTCCGTTCGTCCGTCCGTCTGTGTGTCCGTGTAAAGCTTGTAATCAAACTGCAGGTCGCAAATATGAATATATTTTAATGAAATTTGGTATTTATTCTTTTATCGGCCATGGGATGAACGCTATTGAAATTGGTGAGAATCGGTCCATGTTCAGACCTAGCCCCCATACAAATGACCCCTATGAAATCAACATATATTGTCATAAGATCAAAATTATCATACAAATCTTAGCCAAATTGGGTTTTTATGTATATATTACATCCATTAATCAGTAGTCCAAAAATGATCCCTATTGGACAACTCTTAGTCATAGGCCCCATATAGAGCTGCTTCCCGATCTTCACTTAAATCTATCAAACACCAAAAATATTGCACTGATTCTTCTCAAATTTTGTTTGTATATATTTTTGCAAAATACAAGAGACTACTAAACATGGTCAGGATCGGTCCATTTTTGGGCCTAGTCCCCATATAGATATAGCATCCGATATGAACTTTTTCATATCTGCAGCCGAAAGAATTAATAAAAATCCCACTCAAATTTGGTTTATGCTTATTTTCTATATCCAGTTAGTTGGGCCTGAGAGATAGGGTATAGGGTATCGTATAGCCGGTCTAGACCGACTATAATTTTCGTACTTGTTTTTTTTTTTACAATAAACTTCATAGATATGTTTGTAATTTGTAAAAGCTGACTGAAAATACAATTCGTTGATATATACTAAGACTTTGGTAGAGCGATTCGAACTTGAGAATATCGTATAACCATTTTTTTTTTTTAAATTTAAACTTTTTTCATATTGTGTTCCTTGAATTTTAACTGCTGTTTTTCAGGACCAATATTGGTGCCATGTTCATTAAAATTTGCCCAAATAGATAAAAACTTATGAAAACAAACTTGTTCACGTTTCGAATTATGTTTAAGATATTAACGTTTTGTAACTGATCTTCTGAAGTTTTTATTATAAATTCGATTCCTGGTTTGAGGTTTCAATGAGATTGGTTACATACATTTTTCGAACCCATGACATTTCGCAGAACCCATCAAATATACCTTTCAACAACCCCTTGTATTTTTATACCCTCCATTGGGCAGGGGATATATATAAGTTTGTCATTTCTAAGGTATATATTTATTTCATTTTATTTATTAGTTATGATTTAAATAAATTAAGATAACTTATTAAGCAGTGGCTACGGTGTAATTAGGATTTTCAATTTAATTGATAGGAAAATAGTATTATATGTTTTAGATTATATGATAAGATACATTTTTTTATTTTTAGGGATACTAATGATTTATATTATATTGCATTTTGAAGTTTAGTACAAGTATATATACTAGCAGATTCCAGCCCTCGAAATTCGAGTGCAAATTCTAGGAAATTTAATTTTTTCATTAAACAAAGACCCTAAAGGTATGCTAATCAATTATAGCCAATTCACAAATCAACACAAAAAAACAAACTCATTTTTATTACAAACACATTAACAAATTTAATAAACACACACATAGCATTGTATAATTTTATGTATGTGTTAGTAGCAACTTTAAATGCAATTTATTCAAAATAAAGGAACAAATTTAAAAATCTGTAAATCTGCAAATCGGCTAAAAAGAAATACCTTTCAAATAATATACGTTTGGTCAAAATCGAGATAAAACGGTAGAATAAAATATCGGTCACAAGAAATCGCCTAGCCTATTAGTATTATAGATTTATATGTCTTTGCTTATGTTGTTTCTTTTTAGGAAGTTTGTTAATATTATCATGTTGATTATAGAAGGTTTAGCAAGGTACTCTATAGGGTTCATTTCAAAGATTTGACGTCGACTTGCTTCAAATTTGAAACAATATTTTAGTATATGTTCTACAGAGATAATGTCCCTGCGACAATGTGGGCATATATTAGATTATGTGTTTGTGTGTGATGTTGGTATGACCTAATCTTAGTCGTATTATTTTTTTGCAGTTCTGTGTATTAATGGTTTTATTTAAATAGTATTATGTTAATTTTACTATGATTAATTCGTTTGTAAGAGTCTGATGTTTTTGACCATAGGTCCATTTGTTCGAACAATATCTTCTTTGTATGGTTTATTAAGTCATCTGAATTTAAGTTTATTGTTAAAAAATAGAGGAGATTTTAGAGCTATTTTAGCTATATAATCAGCTAGTTCGTTACCAGGGATTTGACAATGGCCTGGGACCCACATTATTCTTGTATTGTTGGAGCATTTAATCAAATGATCTTTAATATGTGATGCGTAATAGTTTGTGTTGTATAAGTTTTTAATTGCTTGAATAGCTAATAGCGAATCGGTAGAAATAATGGCTTTTGCTGTTGTGTTTTTTTTTTACATATTTTATCGCTTCGAAAATCGCTATTATTTCAGCTGTAAATATTGTGGTATATGTGGGGAGTAGGGATGTTTTTATAATGGAGTCAGAAGATGTGATACTGTATGAGACGTTATCGCCATCTTTCGAACCATCTGTGAGTATTGGTCTGCACTTATCAATGATTTCTTGATAGCATTTCTTATAAACCTTGGGATGAGTTGAGGACTTTGGATATTGAGCTAGCGAAGTAATAAAGATATCAGGTAGGAGGTTCAAAGGTGGATAGTATGATATTTTGGTAGTGCTTAGGGGTTTGGTATATGTATTCATAACTCTTATAACAATTCGAGTCTACAAAATAAATCATATACCTGGGTAAACTTAAGATAATGTTGTTTAGATTTGAAGACATTTCTCAGATATATTGCAATTAATACTGTAATTAATATGCAAATTTTAATTTTGCTTCAATGGTGCGTGGTATTTCAAAAATTCATAACTACACTGTATTCTTACTCGGACCGGTTTCTAGCATTTCAGCCTTCATCAGCGATTTATTGAACATGGTGATAATTGTTATGTTATAATTGAATAGATTGTTTCTATATGAAATTTTTATACTTAGGGCGGCCGTGAGGTTTGAACCCTGTACCTTCACATACACTCGTACTCGCACTTTTTGGTCAGCGCTTTAACACACTCGCCTAAAATCAGGCCTACGAGAGGTGTGGTTAAGAATCAGTTTTCATACCATACAGTTTTTACTTCGTATTAATTTCAGAAGATACAACTCTGTCCAAACAAAAAATTCTTTAAGACTTTAAAAAAATATTCTATCCATAAATCTCATCCAAGAGTTCAGTTTTATGAAATAAAAATAGGTATGCACATTATTTTAACTTTTAACTTTATAAAAGAAAACTAGCAGATTCCAGCGCTCGAAATTCGAGTGCAATTTCTAGACAGCTTTATTTTTCAACTTAGCCAATTCACAAACCAACACTTTTACGGTTTATTATTATTGTGAATGAAGCTAACAAACTCATTAACAAACACATTAACAAATTTAATAAAACACACATAGCATATGTATAATTTTATGTGTATGTGTTAGTAGAAACTTTAAATGCAATTTACTCAAAATAAAGGAAAAAATTGAAAAATCTGTAAATCTGAAAAACGGCTAAAAAGAAATACCTTTCAAATACTATACGTTTGGTCAAAATCGGAATAAAACGGTAGAAAACAACCACTATGTGGCTTGATAAATACTATGGGCCTCTCAACATCAACTGCAATGGTTAAAAAGTCGTTTACGGCGAATCATAAAAGCCATGGAGATCGGAGATCACATTTTGCATGTATGTTTGGACCTGAAAAAGCTATCCGCGAGTGTGACTTCTTCAAATCTCTATTTGGCGACATTCAACTGCAATCTGAAGGAATTTTTGCGCCCTTATATAATCGTGGACGGAACATGGATCCAGTATAACACACCAGAGTCCAAGGAACAGTCAAAGCAGTGGCCTTCTCCGGGTGAACATGCACCTAAGAAGGCCAAGCTGGGCCTGTTATTCACAACGATTACCTTCAAATGAGTAAAACGATAATCGGCCACATTGATTTAAAGCAAAAACGACTGCAATTTGTAAAGAAAATAGTGTTCTACGAATTGCTTCCCCATTCAGCATATTCTCCAGATTTGGCCCCGTGCGAATATTTTCTGTCTTCAAACCTGAAGAAATGAAGTGGTCGTATGAAGACCTCATCTCTAAAACAAAGACGTACTTTGAGGATTTTGAGAAAACGTTGGAATGAATGATAAAATTGGAAAAACGGTAGACTAAATGTATCGAGATAAATGGAGACTATGTTGAGAAATAAAGCGTTTATACCCTATACCACTATGTGGTTTGGGTATAATGACTTTGTGCTGCTGTTTGTAACCTATTGTTTATACCGATCGAATCAGAACCACTATCTGATTCGATTTAGCGATGTCCGTCCGTCTGTCCGTCTGTCTGTGTGTCCATGTAAACCTCGTAATCAAACTACAGGTCGTAAATGTGAATATATTTTGATGAATATATATAATATATATATATATGTATATAAGCTTTTATCGGCCATAGGATGAAAGCTATTGAAATTGGTGAAAATTGGTCCATGTTCAGACCTAGTCCCCATACAAATGACCCCAATGAAATCCACTTAAATTGTCATAAGATCCAAACTATCACATAGACCTTAATCAAATTGGTGTTTATTGTACCCATTAATCAGTAGTAAAAAAAAAATCCCTATAGGACAATTCTTAGTCATAGGCCCCATATAGAGCTGCTTCCCGACCTTCACTTAAATCTATCAAAAAACAAAAATATTGCACAGATGTTTCTCAAATTTGGTTTGTGTAAATTTTTTCAAAATGTAAGAGGCTTTACCAAGTATGGTCAGGACCATATAAATATAGCACCCGATATGAATTTTTTCATATCTGCAGCTAAGAAAATTAATAACAATGGCACTCAAATTTGGTTTATGCTTATTTTCTATATCCAATTAGTTGGACCGAAGAGAGAGGGTCTCTAAATCATGGTATAATTTCTTACTTGTTTTTTTTTTGAATCCGTTTGTAATAAACATGACAAAAAAACCAGACAAAAAAATTATAGTCGGTCTAGACCGACTATACGATACCCTATACCATGCGTTTAGAGACCCTATCTCTTAGGTCCAACTAATTAGATATAGAAAATAAGCTATAAACCAAATAAATCTATCAAAAAGCAAAAATATTGCACAGATTTTTCTCAAATTTGGTTTGCTTATGTTTTTGCAAAAAATAAGTGACCTTACCAAATACGGTCAGGATCGGTCCATTTTTCGACCTTGTCCACATATAAATATAGCAATCGATATGAACTTTTTCATATCCGAAGGCAATGTATTAATACAATGCCTCTAAAATTTGGTTTATGCTTATTTTCTATATCTAGTTGGTTGGGCTTAAGAGACAGGGTCTCTATAGCAATTTTCACTTCAAAATGCTGCCAAAAGTAAAAAAAAGAACTTTCTGATTACCTAGGGAAACATATCGCCTTTTAAACGCATTTCGATTTTTTTTGTTTCACATGATCCGGTAACGAGTTATGATGTTCACCACGCCTCTGGAGATTCGCTGTCATGGACTTATTTATTAACATATTTAGTTGAAAAATTTTTCGAAGATAGTTCAAATGTTATGCTATAACGTGTATATGAAATAAACAATCGAACATTATTCATATATTCAAAAACAAATCATGAAAATACGACTTTTTCGCATTTAAAACCGTCGGTTCATTTTTTGCCCTAGTCCCCATATAAATAAAATTAACATCAGTTATGAACTTTTTCACGCCACAAATTAATAACAATAGCACCAAAATTTGCTTAACGCTTACTTTCTATATCCAGTTATTGTCACAGCAAAGTAAGATCCAAAAAACGCATGGTATAGGGTATTGAATAGCGGTGTAGACCTTGTTATACTTGTTATATGAAATTTTCTCGGAGTATCTTTACATGCTCGTACGTCACACATGGGCTATTGATTTCTTATGATATAAAGTTTATTCTGTCACAACAATTTTTTTTGCAAAATCTATAGAAGATAACACAGTGCAACACGAACTTGACAGTATTGGTTCGATTGGTTCGAGATTGGGGACCATTTTTTTTATGGGACTCAAAAGATTCTGAAAATCAGTGCGCCCCTCAAAAAAAAAAGGTGTCGTCAGTTTTTGATCAACAGCTAATTCAGACTTGGTGATACCGCTTAACTATATGTGGCAATAATATAGCTAAAAATCCGTTGAATAAATTTTATTTACATTTTATGTATAAAAAATGTTTGGTCACATTTTTTTCAGCATAACTTACAGGGACTCTTAATATTTCACTAACAATATTCAACAAAATTGTAGCCACGGTAAAGCTGAACAACTTTTGTGAACATCAATACAATCGAATGTGTTTACTCGCCCCAAATTGCTCATAAAGACCACTTTGTACCTTCAAAATGGTCGTTTTTGACTTTTATAGCATTTTTTACTTTCTTTGTTATGTTTGCATTTCTTGTGTTGCTGATTTAAATATTTAACATTTTTAGTTTTTGTTGTTGTTTGCTTGTTTTCAGATATTTAAAAAAATTAATTTGTTTTCGTGTTTCAATTTTGAATAAATTAGTAAATTGCTTAAATCTACGGCAAACCAAACAAAAGTATATTCTAAAACAAATTAAAAAAAAAAATCTAAATCTATTAAAAAGAAAAACATTGTAAAGTGATTTATAAAGAGCGAACATGGACAAGTGCAAAGATAATATAAATAATTTTTGTTATTATTGTGGTACTTTTACACCTAAGAGAAGAAGATATCGTGTGTATATATTTGAGTTAAAAAAAAAACACGTCCGATAGTTTTTAATATAAAATTTCGAATGAATATTTAATTTTTTCATTTTGACTTAAAATATTTTGTGTTGTGATTTAAAATATATTTTTTTAACAAGTGTTTTTTTTATAAAGTGTCAAGTGTATGCCTACAAAGACATAGCCTTAGCAAAGAATTTAAGAATGTATATATTAAATGTTATAAAAAAAGTTATAGAAAGTAAGAAATTTGCACTCAATTCAGTATGCATATCATGTTATAGTGATCTTCTCGATTGCCAAAAAGGAAAACGAGAGAATTGTTACCCATGTAAAAATACACTACAAGGATGAATTCGGAAGAAACAAAAACTTTCGAATACCAGTCCGTTCCTTGGGCCCAACTAGCAAAAATAAGTTCAGCTGACGTTCCAGTGCCAAAACATCATCTGCAGAATAAACCTCTTGCAACTATTCATGAAACTTCGCCAGTTTTCAGCTGCCTTAGCGATGAATGGAAAAATTATTATCAGTATGATCCATCAAACAGCATTGCCATTTGAGTTAAGGTAATAAAGATTGTTTCTAATGCCGTTTTCTTTCCTGACAAAAAATGTCGCCCTTTTTTTTGCCCTATTTTCGAAAAATCTATTTTTTTATATATTCTGAATTAAGAGCAACCTTATCTTATAAATCAGTCGAAAGGTCTCAAAGTCGAGCCCTCGTAAATCACAAAAACTCCAGCCATTGACTTCTTTCAGGTCATAGTGTGAGAATATTTCCCCATTGTTCCCCTTTTTTGAATATTTTCAACCTATGACTTCCAAGAGAATAATAATCAAAATTTGTTTGCATTTATGAATACAGCACTTTGAGACCTTTCGATTGATATATAATATAAGGTTGCTCTTAATTCAGAATATATAAAAAATACACTTTTCCAAAAAAGGGCAAAAAAGGGCGACATTTTTTGTCAGAAAAGAAAACGTCATAAGTGTTTATATGTTGTCTTCAGATATAGAGGAGAAAGGTATTTCCGGATGCCGTAATGGCAGAAAATTTCTGGCCCACAAAAAATATATTTGAAGCGATTGCGAAAAAAGGACAAAGCAGATGGAAGTAGATGGCGAAGAACAGGAAGCTCAAGATCACGAATAACTATCATTATTGGAGAATTACGAGTATTCAGATTATGATGATAAATATGACTAAATAAGTAGTATAACACAAATAAGTAGCATAACACAAGACAACAGAATAGAGAAGTGTGCACTTGATTACATTATTTTCTTTAAAAATCTACCATTTTAAGGTACAAAGTGGTATTGGTATGTTCAAAAAAGTTGTTCAGCTTTACCGTGGCTACAATTTTGTTAAATATTGTTAGTGAATAATTAGGTGTCCCAGTAAGTTATGCTGAAAAAAGTAAAAAAATAATAATGATTTTTTTCGCATAAAATGTTAATAAAATTTGTTCAACGGTTTCGTAGCTACATTATTGTCAAATATAGTTAAGCGGTATCACCAAGTCTGGGGGTCGAATCTGTAACGATTCTTCTTCCTCGCGAACTACGGTTTGTTTTCGGCACTTCCTGGCAAAAGGTCTAGCTCGCCGGCAACTGGGGTGAGTTTTTACAAACCCGTCATTCGCAGTCGTTAACACAAAAAATCTACGTGCCTAATAAAAACATTTTAAATTTATACCAACCATGTCAAAATTATTGCAATTATTTAACCCCAAACTAGTTTACAGAAACTACAACTCTTACTGTGAATGTTACTATGATCCAAGAGCCAGATGTCGTAAGCTCTTGTTAAATCTGCCCACCCTACCTTTGGTTTTCATAATCCTAAAAAAAAAAACAAATTTGACTGAAAACCCCTTTTATTTCAAATGATCGACAGTGGACCATATTTTGAGAAGGCGGCCAAAAATCATTTTTTTTGTTACCGATTTTAAAGTTATGTTATTCATTTGAAAGTAAATACTAGTAAACCTCGGGAGCCAAAAAATTGCGACCCTATCTCAACTATATCACAGCGAACAGGGTCTCCGAAAATGGGCTTTCTCAATATTTTGCTAAAATTAAAAATTTCTTTGTAAATTTTTATTTTTGAATGACAGTAACTTTTTTGATTTAAAAGATTTTGAAGTGAAATAAATTTTGTATAATTTGTGGCTTCCATACTATTAATTTTAAAATCACTGAGTGATTCCGAAATTTAAAAAAAAAATTTTTTTAAAAAAGGTCAAAATTTTCTGAAAATCTCCTACTTAATAGAGCATAACTCCTGCCAGTCAAAAGCAGTCAGAAAAAATCTTGCACTCTTCTATAGTCCGAACCCTCCCCTATACTCCTATACCGCATTATACACCCGTCAGTTCCCGCCCGTGTACACCAGAACAATTTTTCTGACCCAAGGTTAGATATTTTCTGCAAAATTTATGAATACAAAAGTTGTCCACTATGTGGTTAGGATATATTAAGTTTGAGGTGATGTTTGTAACTGCCAAAAATATTGGACCTTTATCCATCTTTTTTTATACGGATCGACTCAAAAACACTTTCTGAGTCGATTAAACGATTTCCGTCCGTCCGTCTGAGTGTTATGAATTCAAAAGTTGGCCGTACCGGTGCACCGCGGTGTATTTTTTGCGTGTCGGGAGTTGTCAGGAGTTGATATATACTTATAAAAAAGGGTTGAGATATAATGCGCTTAATTGTTACAGGTACATTTAATAGGTATCTTTCAAAAACATTAATAGTCTAAATTATAGTTATATAGTTTAAATACCTGACAAAATGGGAAACAATTTAAATAACAGGTAAATGGTAAAAAAAACTATTGCGACATAGCCCTTTAAGATATGAGCAGGTATGCGTCACCTTTTAAAAGGGGTTAGGGTGTGGGTTTTTATCAGAGTTCAGAAAAAAACACACACTGAATAAAAAACTCGTACATATATGTAAACAAACATGACTTAGACCAACATACACATATTTTTATTTTCATACCAATTATGTTTGTTTTTAAATTTTCTTCGGTGCCCAACACAACCATGACTGTGTTCGTTTTAATATTTCGTTATTTACACGAACATTTTTGTATCACATACTTTTTGTTTCAATCACACATAAAGCACACATTTTTGAGTGTTCCTTTATTTGAAGTTCATGTTCTGGTACGTGTAGTGAAAAAAAAACACAGAACATGTACAATAAACAGGTTCGAGTTCAGTTATATTTTAAGTCGTGTTGTGGCTCGTGTAGTAAGAAAAAACACAACATGTACAATAAACAGGTTCGAGTTCAGTTATATTTTAAGTCGTGTTTAAGTCGTGTTTAAAATATAACTGAACTCGAACCTGTTTATTGTACATGTTCTGTTTTTTCTCACTACACGAGCCACAACACGACTTAAAATATAACTGAACTCGAACCTGTTTATTGTACATGTTCTGTGTTTTTTTTCACTACACGTACCAGAACATGAACTTCAAATAAAGCAACACTCAAAAATGTGTGCTTTATGTGTGATTGAAACAAAAAGTATGTGATACAAAAATGTTCGTGTAAATAACGAAATATTAAAACGAACACAGTCATGGTTGTGTTGGGCACCGTAGAAAATTTAGAAACGCACATAATTGATATGAAAATAAAGATATGTGTTGACTGCTTTTGAACAGAACATTGTGTGTTTCATGTGTGTATTTTCTGAACCTTGGTTTTTATGCTTCTAAAAGTGGTAATAAAAGATAAAAATTTTTATTTTACATAATTGCAAGAAAGAGTATTTATAATAATGTTTCCACAATTATTATTCATTACAATTTGTGCAATGGCTAAGTACTGTTACAGAGATCTGGCAGATATTTATTTTCAACGAAATGATGTAGACGATGTAATTTTGCACATAGTGAGCAACGACTTCTTTAAAAATTTTAACCTAAAAGACATTGAAATGCACAAAGGAAAAATTACTAATTTTGCATCGAATTTGAAAAGACGGTACATTGAATGCTCTCATAGCAAGGCAAAGATGTACAAACGTTACCAAGACTGGTTAATAAAGGAACTTATTTTTGAGAGTGCATCTACAACTGTCAACGAAAGTGGAAAAAAGGGTCGACCAGCAAAACCAATTGACGGATGTAGTGAAAGATCTCGAGGGCGCAAGCTGGAGAATATCAATGAAGAAATTTCTCAAAGAATTATTAAGTATTCAATTTTGCACCAAATTCAAACAACCCAAAATAAAAAAAATAAAATTGAAATAATTGAAAAAATAGTAGAAGCGAGCCCAAGGCGCACAAAGAGGATTTTGAAAAAGCATTCCTACACCAATTGAAGATAAGAAATTTACGCCGGAAGATGCGTTCGCCCTATTTTTGGATTTGATATTGACCAAAAATCAATATAAGGAATTGCGGAAGCGAACCAATGAAAAGAATTGAAGGATTTTTCCAGAGTATCGAGATTTAGTTTCTGCCAAAAAAGAATGCTTACCTTCACAACCTGCTATTAGTGTCACTTCAACATCAGCAGAAATAAAATTGCAATATCTCCTTGAACATACTGCAGAACGATTGCTAAATACGCTTGATACTGATCATTTAAAAAAAATTGGTAATGGCAGAATTACTTTAATTTCTAAATGGGGATGTGATGGATCCTCTGGATGGATACAAGCAATTTAATGCCGAAAATTCATCAGATGCTAATTTATTTGTGGTATCTTTCGTTCCATTGCGCTTAACAAAAAGGTATAGCGTCTTAGAGCCGTCAACTAGTAGAGCAACAGAAATTGATATATGGAAAAATGAAATTCCTTCAACAAAGTATTGGAGACCAATAAAATTTGCATTCAAAAAGGAAACCAAAGATGTCATAACTGAAGAAGTTCAAAAAATAAAAGATCAAATTAAGGAACTTTAACTTAAATTTGATGACCAAGGCATTGAAGTACATTTTAAAATGTGTCTCACAATGATTGATGGAAAAGTTGCATTATATGCCAAAGGACATCAAGTCAATTAGGCCAACCCCCACCAGAAGACGATAGTTTTAAGGAAGCCTAAGAATTTGGAATGTCCCCTCTTCATGCTAGAATACCTTTCATGGAGCTATTCTTAATTGGGGTTATGATTTGGAATTTGGTCCGTTAGGCGAAACAGTGAGAAAAACAAAGAAAATGAAGAAAAAAGAAAGCAAAAAAAAAAAACAAATTCAACAAAAATATCTACAGCTAGGCCTCGCAATCGACCAACCAAAACAAGGGGAAGGAAACACAAATGATGGAAATACTTCAAGGAGTTTTTTCCGATCCGGAAACTATCACAGGTGTAGATCATGAATTAATAAGACGATTCAAATTCATATTACAAGTTCTAGCATGCAGCAGAAAGATAAATGCAAAAAAATTTGGAGAGTACGCCAATAAAACAGCTATACTTTATAATGAAAGCTACTCTTGGAGATATATGCTATCCACAGTTCATAAAATTTTGTACCATGGGGAACAAATAATTCAAAACAATATGCTACCAATAGGAGATCTATCTGAAGAAGCGCAAGAAAAAAGGAACAAAGACTACAGATTCTTTCGCGAGCACAACACAAGGAAAATGTCCATATGTTGTACTAATGAAGACCTAATCACTATTTTGTTGTGCACTTCAGATCCATATATGTACAACATTCGTCAAAAATGGAAAACTACCTCTATTGAATTAGACGAAGAAGCTAAACAACTTCTAGAAGATGAAAATCAAGCGCTATTTAGAAGAAATTTTTACTAAAATTGGTTGATTTAAAGTACTTTTTCATTACACTAACAATAAGTTACACTTTTTTTTATATAGTTAAAAAATTTTCTTGATTTAAAAATTTATATATTTTGTAAATTTACAATAAAAATTGTTATATTTCATAAATTCACCATAAAAATTGATATAGAAATATTTAGACAATAAAAAAAAAATTTAACTAAAGCAAAAACATACGAGTTTTTCATTGAAACTTCTCTATCTTGAACCAATGTAAGGTAACTTTTACGTTCGCTGCTTAATAAATTATATTTTAAATCGGGGTCTTTAAAAAAAAAAAAAAAAAAAACAACCTTTGGCCCTTGTACACATTAGGACTAAAAAGTTTACGGGGGCCAAAGTTTGGCATTTTCTGAAAAAATTAACTTAAAAAATTGTTAAAAAGTATTAGTTGTAAAATTAACTGGAAAAATAAGACATTATATTAAAAAAAACCTTTTTTACATTTTAACACTTCACTTTTGTACTAAAATTCAACTACAAATGAAAATGTATTTTAAACCCTCCGTAACTTTTTTTATTTTCGGTCGAGAATTACGTTTTATAGCAAAACTTAAGGCTAAAGTCTCACCTACCAAACCAAAAAAACCGCATATCAAAATTCCAATCCAATGAAAAGTTATAGATTTTTGACCGCCTTCTCGTCAAATGGTCCACTGTGCGACGGTTAGGTCAAAGAAATTCGCTTAGTTACTCATATTAACAATAACATTTATTGAATATATAATTATATACTTTCGTGAAAAAAGCAAAAACAATATTCGTAATTTATATGTTCATTACGATGACACAATACGACAAAAAAAAAACAACTATTATAAATTTTGGTAGAATATGCGGAGAGATTAGTTGTTTTGTTACAAAAAAGTTTAGACGTTTTACGCTCAAGAAAAAATTAAAATAATGTGGAGGGACACTTTTTTAAATTTTTTTGGAGAATACAAAAAAATCAATTTACCTTATTAGAAAAAAAATTATTTGGCTACTTAAAACAATAAAATCTATATTCAAGATGTAGGAAAATTAAATTTATGTTTACTCACCTATTTCTTCCCCCAGCTGGCCAGTCCTTCAGATGCTGGGTGTGGGAAATTAAATTTGTTTCCCGTTATTAACTCTAATCTTAAAAGGAAACCTCATTATCGCAAATAACCACAAAATATTTAGAGATATAATTATAAAAAATATATAAATGCCAGACCCTATTTTGACTCTTCCTTGCGCCACACGTGTATTAACTTCAAAAAAAATAATTTATAATTAATAGGAGATATGTAATCGCCGACGCTATGAGGAGGATGTATGGGTATTGTAGACTACTGATGATGTTGTTTTCGATAGTTCTCCCCTCCAGGTTTGGAGCGTCAATAGGCTGTGGTTAAAATGGCCGCAAAGCCCCAAATAAATGGGATTCGTTTCGGCGTCAGAAACGATTTAGCCGGAAAAATGTTGTTATTGGAGACACTGAACGCACTGATCCTCTGGGCTCCCTGACCACGGCTTATATGTTCACGTTATATGCTTTAAAAAAAAATTAAACAGGCAAATTTATTTTTTTCTTTAAAAACTATTTACCCTTTATATGACTTTGTTGCACTCGGTTCACTTAAAGGTGGTTTAACGGAACTGTACCGAAAAATAAATTTATAATTTCTTCTTTTTTTCCACAATTAATGTTGGACGGCTACGAACACTTTGATTTCTAGACTAACACAAAAATGTTTCTCTTACGATTTAAACCAGTGCCCGAACAATGAGTAGAACAACTTTTTTTTCTCTCCTATTTCTACATATAAATACATATTTTACACATAATTGTTCTTTGTTTTTTTCCTTTTAAAGCTTTCAAAATAGCTCAGCAGAAATAAATGGACAAAAACAACTTACTGAACCAACTTAATAATTGCTCAATGGCCGAGTAAAAATCCAATTAAGTTGTTTTAGTGCGGTCAATACTTATACGTATCTTCTCATTTATTAGTGAAGACACCAACCACTAATATGGGGTATAGAGGATAAAACCATTATTATTGCCAAATATTTGTATCATGCGACTAGAATATTCTGGCTTCAAAATTATTCTGGCATGGCAAACAATTTTGGTTATACATATCCGCTACAAATCGTCGCATTCGATATCGAAATTTGCCATCGAAATAATTTTTGTATTTTCCAAAATTAAATACTAAGAGTAATATTACTCTGTCAAAGCTAAAGAATCATGATCCATAGGTAATAGTAAAAGTGAATCGAGGTCTGACGATTGTCCGTCTTCTTTAACTAATAAACTAAAATATGGAATTTCTATTGATCTTTCTCGATATCGAATGCGACGATTTGCCCCCTGAATTACCAGTTTAACAAAAACTGATCACACCTTTTTTTGAGGGGCCCCACTGATATTCAGAATATTTTGAGGCACATAAAAAAAAATTGGTCACCAATCTGAGTACAGGGTTTTACTAGTATAATTGAACCTATACTGTTAAGTCCGAGTATTTTTCAATAAGTCTTTATTTATTGCACAGTGTAATTAATTATGCACCGATATTTATCCATTTCAGAAACAATTATCATTGTGCTAATAATCCAAATATCTACATTTGCGACCTTTAGATAGTGTACAAGGTTTACTACAAGTACACACAGATAGACGATCAGATATCGACTCAGAGTGTGATTCTAAATCGATTCGATCGGTATAATAAAAACTTATAGTGAAGTATTTTTGGTAGTTACAATTATTAGCACAGACCATACACAGAGCACTTGGGGGTGGGGTATAAGTAAATACAGTTCATGTTTGCAATTTCTTTAGTCAACTTTTTTCCTACTAACAATATCAGCGTATAACTTTGTAGCAATTTTGATTTGATTTTTTGGACTTCGGTCATATATCATTACTTTCGTAATTATTACATTTTCTCTTTATATACGTATTATTTTTTTTTTGTTGGGTAGTGGAACATACGACTCGATAACATTCTTTAACATATTAAAACAAAAAAATATAACAAAAAATTATTTGATCAAACTTTCTAGTACATGCTGAACATTTAGAACTACTATTAGAACATGTCAATCGACAAATACGAGAAGTTCATATTCGTATCATTGCATTCGATTGGTTTATTGGCATAAAATATCGTGGTGAAGGACATAAGGCAAAGCAGTCAGTTGCTATAGATGGGTCGCCAGTCAAAAGATCAAATATTGGTGTACTTAATGAAATTTTACAAATGTGCAATACATCTTCTACAACAATTACTCCTACAAATGATACGACAATGACAGCAGCAACATCAACAACAGAGTCTAATAATATTAACGAAATGGTAGTGACTGGTAAACCACAAAATAATAAAATACATGACAATATGTCAATTGCCTCAAATACTACAACAGCTACCAGTAGTGGCTTGCAAACAACTGTAGCGGCAAGTTTCAATACACGTCAACCTGTATTTTATATTGGTTAATCACCAGCTAATATTTTTATTGATTGTTTTATTGGTTTAAACTACTGTTAACCTGTTGATTTAAAAATAATTTTTTTGTTTCGTTTGTTTGAGCGTTTGTTTGTTGTTTTTTTTTTAAATATTTGTTTTAGATTAGTTTATATTTTAGCCTTAAGTTCTTTTAAATTCTTCTTTAATTTAAATCTCATTGAAATTGTATATTTTAATTTCTTTCTTCATTTTAAAATTTTTTAATTGTTAAAATTGTTTTATACATAAATATTTTTTAATTATACATACAATATTTCTTATTTTATATTATACAAAAATACTTTTTAATTATAAATATTTTCTATTTTAGATTACAATAATTATTTTAACAATTTGTTTAATTTAAAATAATTATTTTAGTTATATTATTACTTTTTAAAATTTTATTATTTTTTCAATTATAATTTTTTAATATTTCTTTTGATTATAATTATACTTATTAAATAATTTGTTTAATTGTTTTCAGACATTAATTGTTTAAATTGTATATAATTCGTTTCATTTATTATTTTTCAAAAGCATTTTTTTTGAAGTGTGCGATTAATTGGTTGTAATAGAATTGTACCGAGCTTCTAAATAACAATTTCTTTAGAAGCTGCAAATTTTTTGAAAATGCGAAATATCAGAACTTTTAGATTAAATTAGGTCTTAGGAATAGATAAAAACATCGGAACAAATATGGAGCGTATGATTTATGTTTTTTTTTTTTTTTATTAAATTTAATTATAATCATATGCTCTATAGATGTTCTGATGTTTTTCTATCCTAAGGAAAAATAAAAAAAACATACTGTCACCCTGTCTTGGAATTTCTCACCCCCCCCCCCCCCCCAGACAATGACCCCGAAAATGTTCCACTAGTGTAAAACATCAATATTGCAAAGAATCAAATTATTATTTGAATTAACTTAGATTTTTTTAAATTTATGGATTTAATCACAAGCGATAATCCGTTATCATTTAATCGACAAATGAAATATTAATTTGAATACATCGATTTTTTTTTTTTTTTGTAAATTGAAGGCTTTGGAATTCTTAAATTTTCGTTGCTGCCATAAATTTATTAAAAGACAAAAATATCTAACGTAAAAGCTATTAATTGATTTATAAATAAATCATAATTTTCATTAAGAATTTTGTTCGTAAACAAAATAGGTGTTTCTTTTTTGAGGCATTTTAACAAATCCTATTTTATATTTAATTGTATGGAAAGAAACTTGAAACAAATTTTGCCATTCGATATATCTGTATATCATAGATTATACATTAACCAGCCCGTGTAATTGATAAAATTTATGATTAACCAAAAAAGCTTGATATGATTTATTAATAAATCGCACATTTAAGGTTTTTTTTTTAAGTAACTGGTTTCAAATTTTATTAGTTATATATTAATTAGATTTATTTAGTTTTAAACTTAATTTAAAAGAGATCTTATTTAAGAAATAAATAGACAATAAAATTTCTTCTTTTGTTAACACAAAGAAGAAACTGGCTTTTATCCTGCCCCCATTAAATTTTTACTTCAATAGTTCGCAATAAATTTCAAAATTTTCTATAAGTATATTTAGTTGCTTCTCATTACCCTTACATTGTTTTTGGAAGTATT
Source organism: Cordilura impudica (assembly GCA_963682025.1). Lineage (NCBI taxonomy): Eukaryota > Metazoa > Arthropoda > Insecta > Diptera > Scathophagidae > Cordilura > Cordilura impudica. The sequence continues at coordinate 291,782,967 of OY821517.1, forward strand.
TGAAAATTATCTGGAAAATGTTTAATAAATTAAGAGTATTTAAAAATTCCCAAATGACTTATAGAAATTTAATATGAATTTGTGTTTCTGCATAATAATAATTACTAAAACATTTTTGGAATTTTTAAAAATAGTTTTAAAATACTATTTTAATACTTTCAGTTACTAAGGGAAATAAATTTGGAACACGAAATTATTAATTCTCATTCTAAAAATCTAAATGAAATAAATATAGAATATTTTAACATGCATTTGATAATACATTTCGAAAAATTTGAAATACCTTTAAACAAATTGTAAATTCTTAACTTATGGTTTAAATCTCAAATTCGAATTTCCGTTCGCAGCCAGTCTACACAATATAATATTTTTAATCAAATATTACAAAAATTATTTATACCTACCATTTTTTGTAATTATTTCCAAATTATATGATTTTTCAAATTATACACCAAAAAAAAATTGTTATTATTTTTTTTTTAACTTTAGATATGTTTTATATATATAAGATTTATTTTTAATTTCTTTAAAAAATATGTTTAATTTTTTAAAATATATTTTAACTATTCTTTTGTAATTATTTGCATTTTTGTAATGTTTAATTGATTATTAATTTTTTATTTTAATTTGTTATAAGTTAGTTTATACAATTTTATATATATATATTTTTTTTTAGATTTTATTATAAGTTAGTTTAGTTAAGTTTAGTTAGTTTAGTTTTTATATATATAATTTTTTTTATATTTAAAAAATTTAAAGATTAACGCTTCCAGTTCCAGCAAAATGCTGCTCAGAACTGAGTAGTTTAAAGTTTAATTTATAAACTTTCAACTAAAATGGACTTAAATTATATATGGTCTTCTCAACTACCAAATTATACAGAGTTTCGAAATTTTAAAATTACGAAATGAATCTTAAATTTCAGTTTTTAAGAGTTTATTATATCATCCTTTTTTTTTGGTGTCAAAAACCTTTCACATCTTTAATTTATGATGGTATTAAAATTACTATCTTTGTTCAATTCGTTTATTTAGAGAATTTGGAATTAAAAAGTGGATTATAAATGTAAGCTGAAGAAAAATTTAAAAAATATATGCATAAATTTAAAAGTTTTGAAAAACCTCAAATTAAAAACATAATTATTTTTTTTTATTTTCATTTGACGTTTTAATTAACGTTTAACTAATAATAATAAAATAATAATAAAATAATAATAAAATAATAATAAAATAATAATAAAATAATAATAAAATAATAATAAAATAATAATAAAATAATAATAATAAAATAATAATAAAATAATAATAAAATAATAAAAATTTTATTACTGTAATTCGATTTATAATAAATAAATTCGTTCAACCAAGAGTTCGTTCAATCCTTTTTGTGTGAGTTGTCATCGATAAACTGTTTACATTATTTAACTCTTATGTGCAGTATGATCCGCCATCCTTAAACGTAGCCCCTTTAAGGTCAAAGGTCAAAGTTCAAATTTAAGAAAATTCTGATTATTTCTGTAATTGATCTAATGATCGTTTGTTTGATGAAAAATGGTGACCTTTGATATTCCAAGTGTGCTAATTATACTTCAAATTTTTTTTGAAATAAAATTAACCCTTTATGATCTGGGGGCTAACATTAAAATAATATTTAATCATTTCAAACACAAAATTCTAAAACTTTTGCTTAAATACTTAAATTAAAACACGTAAAATCACTTTTTGAAAAAAAGAAAATATTAATCCTTGTGTCATTTTTGCAGCCAAATTGAGATATTTTTTAAAAATTATTTTTTTAATTACTAACGTAAAGTGTTTAATGTGGGAACCCACGTGAAAATAAGTCGGTTGTAACATCTTTGAATTTAAAAAAAGTTGGCATGAATGTTCTAAATTACCAAGTTAAAAAAATATTTGAAATATTAGAGCTCTAGTTGTAAGTTGAAAAATATTTAATTTATTAGAAATCAAGTTCTAACAGTTTCTGAAATATGGCTGCACAAAAACTGAAAAATTTTACAAAAAAGCTCTGATCAAGGTCTTATTTAAGAGGTAATGATATGTGCCTATTTTTTTTTTAGCGAAAGGTCAAAGGTCGTTACTACCACATGATCAAAATTTTGTAATATTTTAAAATATCCTAAAAAGTTGTAATAAAAAAATATTAACAGTAAAATTAGATGGATTTTTTTAAATTGTATTTTATATATTTGTATTTGATCGTTGTACAAATCATACAAGTGAAATAATGAAAATATTTTTTGGAATAGATCAACAATTGTAAATGAATTGAAATATATTTTATAGCTAAAATCTTATATATTATATTTGTCTTTGGAATTCTATTTATAACTCTGGAACCAATTAAAACACTCACTCCAAAGCACAAAGGGTATAAATCAGTTTGTCATTCCGTTTGTAACGTATCGAAAAATGAATTTGCCACTCTTATAAAGTATAAATATTCTTGATCCTTGTTATAGCGATACCCGTCTGTCCGTCTGTCTGTTTAAATCATGCTCATTCACAAAATAAACCATTTATCTAGATAAACTTAGGATAATATTGTTTGTCATTATTTCGAGTATGTTGGAATTTAAAATGGGATATGTCGGTCATTAATTGTGCCAAGATATGACCTAAAATATATTGAAACCTCTAAAAATTTAAAGAATTCAGTATGTTTGTTGTAATGATTTTGTATCAAATTTATGAAATTGTTTACTTTTTCAAATACTTTGTTTACATTTATTATAAATATGATAATAAATAAGCCCAGATATTAATGAAAATGTAAAACCCAGGTGGAGGGGTATCAAAGATTTGGCATAGCCGAATTTTACACTCTCATTTTTTTTAATTTTAAAAATATCACTTTTTGAGATGTACTTTCATATACTAAAGATTATTTGGTTATGACCTTTGACATTAGTTAAAAAAAAAAATAATCCATTTGTCATATTAAACGGTATTTTTACTTTACTTTTGAAGACAATCGTTTGAATTTTGATGATTTTTCACTTCTGGGTCCAATTTTTTTTTTAAATTTCCTTGTTGAATACGGTACAACATATCGACCCATTGTTAATGAATTCTGATTGGTGCGGCCGACTCGTTCTTTAGTTATAAATAGAAGTTCCTATAAGTAAATAAGTAATTTTGGTCCCAGCGTACAAAAGGGTTAATTTAACAAAAAATGTTTCAGGATCAAGGTTCAGAAAATACACACATGAAACACACAATGTTCTGTTCAAAAGCAGCCAACACATATCTTTATTTTCATATCAATTATGTGCGTTTCTAAATTTTCTACGGTGCCCAACACAACCATGGCTGTGTTCGTTTTAATATTTCGTTATTTACACGAACATTTTTGTATCACATACTTTTTGTTTCAATCACACATAAAGCACACATTTCTGAGTGTTGCTTTATTTGAAGTTCATGTTCTGGTACGTGTACTGAAAAAAACCACAGAACATGTACAATAAACAGGTTCGAGTTCAGTTATATTTTAAGTCGTGTTGTGGCTCGTGTAGTAAGAAAAAACAGAACATGTACAATAAACAGGTTCTAGTTCAGTTATATTTTAAGTCGTGTTTAAAATATAACTGAACAGGTTCGAGTTCAGTTATATTTTAAGTCGTGTTTAAAATATAACTGAACTCGAACCTGTTTATTGTACATGTTCTGTTTTTTCTTACTACACGAGCCACAACACGACTTAAAATATAACTGAACTCGAACCTGTTTATTGTACATGTTCTGTGTTTTTTTTTCAGTACACGTACCAGAACATGAACTTCAAATAAAGCAACACTCAAAAATGTGTGCTTTATGTGTGATTGAAACAAAAAGTACGTGATAGAAAAATGTTCGTGTAAATAACGAAATATTAAAACGAACACAGTCATGGTTGTGTTGGGCACCGAAGAAAATTTAAAAACAAACATAATTGATATGAAAATAAAAATATGTGTGTGTTGGTCTAAGTTATGTTTGTTTACATATATGTACGAGTTTTTTATTCAGTGTGTGTTTTTTTCTGAACTCTGTTCAGGATATAAAATGGCACACTTGAAATATTTATGCCGTTTTCTTTTCTAACAAAAATGTCGTCCTTTTTTTGCCCTTTTTTCGAAAAGTGGATTTTTTTTATATATTCTGAATTAAGAGTAACCTTATCTTATACATCAATCGAAAGGTCTCGAAGTCGAGCCCTCGTAAATCACAAAAAATTCCGGCCATTGACTTCTTTCAGGTCATAGTGTGAGAATATTTCCGCATTGTTCCCCTTTTTTGAATATTTTCACCCTATGACTTCCAAGAGGATAATAATCAAATTTTTTTTTGCATTTATGAAAACAGCACTGAGACCTTTCGATTGATATATAATATAAGGTTGCTCTTAATTCAGAATATATAAAAAATATACTTTTCCAAAAAATGGCAAAAAAAGGGCGACATTTTTTGTCAGAAAAGAAAACGGCATTAGTGTCTCAATTTTCATCAATATACGCTGAAAAAACAATAAAATCAATTTAATTATGGTTGAATATAGAGAATTTCCTAAAATTTTAACTTTGATTTTGACGGGCTAGAGATATATCCAATATTGCATAAATATAGACCAAATGCCATAATATAACGCCAGGATATTGGCTAAATCCATTGTTAAAATTTCAAAGCCACCAAAATATAACTAGAACCGAACAAACAAAAGGACAGACATACATAATTAAAACTTGCTTAGGTCCTTAGGAATCTGTGTCAGCATCGGCACACTAAAAGTTTACAAACTTAAATAAATGAAAGAGTAAACGACATTTTAAGACCAAAATTTACTTTGAATACGTGTTCGTATCATGTTTGTATTGCATGCCATATTTAATGTTCTGAGCAAGGCCACTAGGTACTGTTACATGAGAGTTAAACAATTATTTTAGTAAGATTAGACAAAACCTCTGAAAAACTGAAATATTTTAATTTTGTTAAAATCTTTTTTGTCATGGAAAAACCCCTTTGAAAAACTGAAATATTTTAATTTTGTTAAAATCTTTTTTGTCGTGGAAAAAAACCTATGAAAAACTGAAATATTTAATTTTGTTAAAATCTTTTTGCCATGGAAATTTATAACTGTATCTTATAATGTTTTTCTTTGTTGATAGTTTACTTTAATATTAACTCTGGGGGCAAATCGTCACATTCGAGTAAAATCAATCGAAATTGCATATTTTGGTTTATTATTTAAAGAAGACAGACAATCGTCAGACCTTGTTTCACTTTTACAATTAACTATGGACCATAACTCGTTATCTGTGACAGAGTAAAACTACTCTTAGTATTTTATTTTGGAAAATAAAAAAATAATTTCGATCGTAAAATTTCGATAACGAATGCGACGATTCGACTCCTGATTAAAAATCCCATGTTTGTTTGATATTTTGCTTGGTTTTCACCTGGCTTAATTAATTCGAAATTAAATGTAAATTTAAAAATTTCTATTTGATTTTTTTTATATATACTTAAAAATTTATTGGAATATAAAAATATTTTATAAAATCTTTAATGAAAAAAATAGTTATATTCGTACAAAGTTTAAACGTTCCGTTTAAAATACCCCCATTCATTTTTTTTTATAAGTTTTACCATTGCATCTTTGTGTTTAATGTTCTTTAGGTGTTAAATGTAATTAATAAAATATTTTTATGGGAAGTTCATAAAACAATATAATTATTTAAATCAAATTAGTAGATGATTGATATCAAAACGTCTACTTTTTGATTGATTAATACAATAGATATGTTAGTGTGACTGCCGTTATTTGTTTGTAGAGTTTTCAAACGTTTAGCAGATTAACATTAACATCAATTTATTTTTTTTTACAAATAATTAATCTTAAATACTACATTTAAGTAGTATTTTTATTATGCTTTCTTTAACGTATACTTTGAATTAAAAATTGTAAATAGTTAAAATTATTATTCTATAATATGAAATTTTATATTATTTTTTTCATACCTAATAAAATAAATTTTACATATACATATAATATTCCTTAATGAATTAATTAATTGATTGATATCTATAGTTATTTTATTTACAGTAATTATTTTATTTTATTATAAATCAATTTAATTTACTACCTGTTAATGAATTTGTTTAGCTTTATTATCTTTTCTCTGAAGAATAATATAAATAAATATATATAATATTAACATTTATAACGCGTGAAATGTTTTATTGCAACTAACATCTATAATTTGAGTTTCTAATTTTTCGGATTTTTGAATTCATAGGAAATGCAAAAAAAAAAAAAAAAAATCATTAATTCCCGCTAATTTTGATAAAAATGTAAACAACATAATAGTTTAAATGAAATTTCTAACTGAAAGAATTATTTATTTATACAAATTGAAAAGATTTTTTTTTGTAAAATTTCATTTGATCTAGAGCCGAGGTAATTTCTTACTCAATTATTCTTTTGATTTAATTTGTTTTTCCAAGAAAAATAAAAATTTATAGAAAAAAGAAATTTAGAAATGAGATCAAGCAGTAATTAATTAAAAAACACTATGTGTATTTTCCACATGTAAATTCAGTTTTACGATCCATACGTAATTCCGTGTGTGTGTCAAAATTAGCGTTTTACATATGATTCATAATTTTTGCGTTCAAACGTACATATGTAAACAACAGCTGATTTAATTTGTGAATTTACAAAAATTTATTGTTAAAAATAAAGTTATATATTTTATATATTTTTTAATTGTTAATTAATATTAAACAATTTATTTTTCTTTCAATATTAATCTTTAAAATTTACTCTTTTTTTCTTTCGCCACAAGCAGTGTTGTATTTTCATATGTTTGTCTTGCCAAAATAGAACCTGCTCTAATTGATAAATTTACATACGTCTTGCAAAATGTGTTTTACATAAACAATGTTTGAAAGGGTTCACACTATGTGTACAAATTACACGTGCTAAAAAACTAAGAAAAACAAGCAAAGCACGTTGTGTGAACGCAGCTTAAACTCAGATCAACAACCTTTCAAACACTGACTAAGTGTGTTAAAACAGCTGATGTGTGTCAAATTAAGCAAAACAAAATATATAAATTATATTAAGTGCAAAGAAATATTTTTTACTTTGCGGATCTTTCAAACATTTTTTTTTTACATAATTTTCAAATTAAAATAATTTTGTCGTAAACTTAACAGTTGTAAATATTAATTTTAAAAAATGAAGGAGTGAAATCACACAAATTGATAATGTAAACAGAGTTGATTTTCACTATATCAGGTGGCATTAATGTAAAAAATATAGTGGCATTACAAATTTCAGAGTTGTTTTTAAAGCTATTAGATGACAACAAAAAATTGATTATGAATACACTATGTGCTAACTAAAAACTAAGGCTCTTGTGCGTTTACATCTGAGGAAAATCTAGTTGATTTTAGTTGAAATCTATTTCAAAATCTATACCATTTACATCCAATTTTTTTGACATTTGTGAGATCTTGTTTCCACAAAAATAATCAGCTGATTAAAATAAAACAATATGGAAAATGCAATATGGAAAATTCTAAAAAGGAACAGATTTTATAATTATATTATGCATCAAAAATGAAAAAAGCACAAGCTGAAATAGAAATTTTGCGAAAAAAAATCAGCATTTGTTAAATGTATTGTTGGAACAGTAAAAACAAATTCATTTTCCACAATTATTATTTAGCAGATTGGAAAAGGGAACATGTCAGTATAAAAAGTTAACTTTTCAATTACTAAATATTTTTTTATTATAGATTCGTAATTTTTTTGTTGTTAATAATTAATATTTTATTTCCTTTTTATTCAACTTGTTTGCTTATGTTTTTAAATGTCAATTTTTCAGTCACTGCGTTGTAATCTTCTACTACAATATTAAAACAAGTAAGAAAATTATAGTCGGTCTAGACACACAGACGGACGGACATTGTTAAATCAACTCAGAAAGTGATTCTGATTCGATCGGTATAATTAAAGATGGGTCTAGGTCAAATATTTTTGGTTGTTACAAACAGCAGCACAAAGTCATTATACCCAAACCACATAGTGGTATAGGGTATAAAAACACAGTAGTATCATTTGGTAGTGCCCAAGTTTGACAAGATTTTATGAGATTTTGAACAAATCTAGTAACGAGCTAGATTTTGTTTTGTAATGTAAATCTTCTAAAAATGAGCTAGATTTCGCTCGAAATCTCGTATATACTAGATTTTGTTTAGATGTAAACGCACTATAATCGGTTGACTAGTAAGAACCTCATTGAGCGCGACATGTAAGCAGCAGCTAACTTTTCATTATGAATACGGGGGATAAATTTTAAAATTTTTATTTTTTTTTTTAGTAAAATGCATTTTAAAGTTGCTACTAACACATACATAAGATTATTATGCTATGTGTGTGTTTATTGAATTTGTGAATGTGATTGTGAGTTTGTTTTATTCATTCGCATTCGCTGAATCAGCCCAATTCTAAATATTTCCAGGGAAATGAGTTCCCGGGGAATTCATTTTTCCCGAGAATAAATCCTCCTCTTCTAAACAGGCGGGGAGAAGAATAATATGGGAGAGAGAATTTCGATTATTCGAAGACAGCTGTTTTGCTTCAGTTGTTTTGTTTTGTTTACAAATTTAAAAATTTTTGTGGAAATTAATAGTAAAACTTTTTTTTAAATCTTTAAAAAATTAAAATAAATACAAAAAATGTTCAGTGTAGCGTTTCTGATGGTAGCTGAAGCAAAGGAGCAGCAGCAGGACAAGACGGAGCAAAGCATGGCAAGAAGAAAGCTATGTGATGCCAGCAACCCACTTGAATTGCCTGCTGAGTTTAATTTCAACTCCAAATTGCGCCATATCCGGCTTAGCTCCTCCTTGCTTCCTTTGAACTTCCCGCATGCAACATCAGGGTTGGCTTGCATTGTGTTCAAAAGAACATGAATTTGTTTTTTTTTTGTTGCTTTTGACCTGAAAGCAACAGTAATGCCATAATAATATTGTTATACAAACTTTTAAATGATATATGTTACTATTTTTCATATATTAAATTCTAAATATTAAATACTTACATTTTTTGCAGCACTCCCTCTCAATTTTTTGGCGGAATTATTCCCAAATTATTCTCCCTTTTATTGACATTCAGAATAGCTACTTTTTTTTCCCGGGGAAGAGATTCCCATTTTCGAAGTTCTTTTAGAATAAGGGTAAAGGGAAAAGAGAAAAAATTCCCGGGGAGATTTTATTAAGAATAGGGGAACAGGGAATAGGGAAAAAATTCCCAGGGAATTGTTGTTCAGAATTGGGCTGTAAATATTTACATTTTTCGCAGGACTCCCTCTAAATTTTTTGGCGGAATTATTCCCAAATTATTCTCCCTTTTATTGACATTCAGAATAGCTACTTTTTTTCCCGGGGAAGGGTCCCATTTTCGAAGTTCTTTTAGAATAAGGGTAAAGGGAAAAAATTCCCGGGGAGATTTTATTAAGAATAGGGGAACAGGGAATAGGGAAAAAATTCCCAGGGAATTGTTATTGAGAATTGGGCTGAATAATTGTGTCAAATTGAGAAATAATTTTGGAAATAAACCAGTAACGACAATAATTGATATTTAAAAAGTGCTGAATAGTGAATTGGCTAAATTTGATTAGCATACCCTTAGGGTTTTTATTAAATGAAAAAAATAAAATTTCCTAGAATTTGCACTAAAATTTCGATGGCTGGGATTTGCTAGTTATTATAAAAGCATTTAAAAGATTATCAGATATTCTGTTTATAGTTTTGGCAGTTATATTTCCTACTCTAGAAAATTTTCCTATTAATTTTCTACGGAAGTCAGTTTTATGGTCATCAATACTTGATACAAAATAATTGCATTTTGTGGTCCTGTTGTCATATAGTCTGTTAAATCAAGCTACAGGTCGTGAATAAACAGATATTTGAATGAAATTTTTAACATAAGCTTTTTAAAGTTGGTTAAATTGCCCATCACATAATCATATACATCTTGTCCAAATTTGAATTATATATACATATCGTTACCTAAAATGCAAAAGGCCGTAACTAACATTTGGAATTTTTACAGGAGAAGCAAAAACATCATAAAACAAAAACTACTTAAAACTTAATACCCAAATTTAATTATAAAAAAAATTTATAGGAAAATAGCAGGGACCGTAACGGTTATAAATGATGTCAAAAAAGTTATTTTATGAAAGTTATTTTGTGAGTTTAGCAAAAAAAAAAACCCCATCTGAAACAGTTATTTTTCAACTTAAAAATAAAATGTCGGATGAAACTTTTAAAAAGTTTCTTTTGAGGAGTTTTATTTTCTGATGGAAAAATAAAACTCATTTCATGAAAATTGACACCCAAAACAAAATGTAAGTTTTTAATTTGTTACTGTTTGATTCGTTTTATTAAATTGCCTGTTTTTTGAGTCTTCTGAGTCTAAAAAATAATAATTGCAAAGTAATTAGTTTTCTATACAAAATCGCTTTTTATTATAGTAAGGTAAGTAGCGTGACTGTTGCAATAAGTTGAAATCGTAAATGTGGGTCACAATTCCGATAACACAGGTCTACAAAATGAAAAAAATTTTTTGGTGCCTTGAGTTTTGCAGCTGATTTTATTTGTACTTTTAATGCTGATTTCAAAACTGAAAACCATTTTTCCCTAGCAGCTCTAGTTCTCGAGTTACAAAAATATTCAATTTACCCTACTATTTATTTAAAAAATGCATATGCCCTTCTGATATAAACGCAACAAACGTATGTAGTATGTTGGCAACATTGTATAGCTTGTTTCTTAGTATGTTGGCAACATTGTAGTTATCTAAATGTCATTCCCTAGCTTGTTTCTTATTATAATTCATGAGTCTTGAATTAAAACTCGCTAAATATATATCGATAAGAAACCTACGTTCAGTACGCGTTGCAATCATTCAAGGTTTCAATAGAACATCAAGATATAACAGTGATAATTTTAATTGAAAGCTAATTTTCAAAGATGTCATCTAGCCGCAGAATCTGTGTAAATCACCCTGAGCAATTTTGTTATATATGTGTGAATACTCGAGAATTGAAAACAGAAAATCCATTACTGAATTTATAAAGAAAGCATACAATGCTCATTTTGGTATCAAACTTGAACAGCAAGATAAATCTTGGGCACCACATGTAGTTTGCAAAACATGTATTGAACATCTACGTCAGTGGACTGATGGGAAAAGGAGGAGTCTGAAATTTGGTGTGCCTATGGTTTGGAGAGAACCAAAAAATCACTATGACGACTGTTATTTCTGTCTAGTGAATATCAGAGGTATCAATAGTAAAAACCGAAGAAGTGGACGTATCCTGATTTAGACTCTGCTCGACGGCCCATCCCTCATTCCGCTGAAGTTCCCATGCAAACATTTCATTAGCTACCAGATTTTTCGGAGCATGAAATATCCCACTGCTACACAAATGAAGGCAGTGAATATGAGGATAATACATCAAGTCCCCAACGATTTAACCAAAGTGAGTTAAGTGATCTCATCAGGGATCTTAACCTCTCAAAACAATCTTCTGAGTTACTGGCATCCCGGCTAAAAGAAAAAAATCTACTTGATAAAGGAACACAAATAACGTTCTATCGTAGAAGGGAAGCAGAGTTGGTTACGTTCTATTCTCAGGAAGAAGACCTCATTTTCTGTCAAGATGTTAAAGGTCTCCTAAAAAAAATCGGCCTTCCCGAGTATGATCCAGATCGTTGGCGTCTGTTTATTGACAGTTCCAAGCGAAGTTTGAAGTGTGTGCTTTTACACAATGGTAACGAATTGGCATCAATACCTATTGCTAGAATATAGCCATAGTCTTGGAAAAGATTAAGTATCACGAACATGGATGGGTCATTTGTGTTGACTTGAAAATGTTTAACTTCCTCCTTGGACAGCAAGGTGGATACACAAAATATCCTTGCTTCGTGTGCCTTTGGGATAGCAGAGCTAAATAAGATCACTGGGTAAAAAAAGACTGGCCTGAAAGAGAGAACATGATTGTTGGAGGAAAAAATGTTGTTAATGAGCCTTTGGTTGATCGGAATAAAATAATCCTGCCTCCACTTCATATAAAACTTGGCTTAATGAAGCATTTTGTTAAGGCTCTAGATAAAGATTCATCATGTTTTAAATTCATATCTACAAAGATGCAGGGTTTAAGCAATGAAAAAATAAAAGCTGGCATATTCGATGGCCCTCAAATCAGACAGTTAATGAAGGACACCGATTTTGTTGAATCTATGAATGAAAACGAGCGAAAAGCGTGGACATCATTTGTGTCAGTTGTCGAAAACTTTCTAGGTAACAAGAAGGCTTCAAACTATAAGGATTTAGTTCAGAACATGCTGACTGCTTTTCGTGAGCTTGGATGCAACATGAGCATCAAGGTGCATTACTTGCAAAACCATTTGGACCGGTTTCCTGCAAACTTGGGAGACTTGAAGAGCAAGGTGAACGATTTCACCAGGATATAAGGACAATGGAAGAACGATACCAGGGCAAGTGGGATACTCATATGATGGCAGATTACTGTTGGAATCTGCAAAGAGATTGTCCTAAAAATCACATTGCAGATTAACCAAAAAACGAAGCTTCTTGGGTCCCAGTACATCAAATAAGCAGTGAAAAATATATTTCTTATTTTCACAAATATATTAATTATATATTATATATTATTATTATAAATATATTAAACTAAATGCTTGTAGACCAACACTGAAGAACAAAATTTATTTTTTTTTGATAAAATTGTTTTTTTTTTTCCAAATTTAACGATATATCTGAAACTACTGGGCCAAATTAAAAACAATGTAGGCACGGATTAAAGATAATTTTGTTGAATTTCAATTTTTTTTTTAACTGAATATGGTGAACCATTTTCAAGTTATTCCAACATATGTAGTGGAAGTGCCTTAATTTTGGAAATAACGGTATATCGCGAAAGGTCGAGCTGCTAGGCAAAAACCGATTGCAGATTCGTATTCAGGAGGTCGAATTTACTAAAGATCAGTTCAAAAATTATCGGCACCAAAATGTGTGTATACCTGTGTAATGTTTCTCCAACGCCCTTATCGATTGATAAACCTCTTTTTGAGTTCTGGGAGGCATAAAAAAAATACATTATTCATATTTATATAAATTAGCCAAAACTGTACAGTGTGTTCCTACAACCCAGGTAGGCGTAGGAAGAATATTCTCTGCTCTTAAATTGCCTTTGAGCGACTTGCGTTCAAATCTTTCCGCAGAAAATTTGTAAAAATTTTTGTTCGTAAAATTAAACAAATATAAATTACTACACACACTATAAATAAACAAAATGAGTTTTATTTTAAAGGGGAAAAATTAAACTCAAACTACTCAAAAGAGTTTTATTTTATGACGGCAAAATAAAACTCTTTTTAAGAGTTTCATCCTACATTTTATTTTTTCGTTAAAAAATAGCTCTTAACTGTGGAGTTGAGATCATTTTTTTAAGATCACCATAGATTCTGATACGAATCTATTGGTAATATGACAGTATAGGTCTCCGTCGACTCTAACATGGAGAGTTTTGAGTTTATATTTTCTGGATAACTGTTATTTACGGTCCCTGGAAAATAGTAGTTAAGTAAAAGGCCGTAACTACAATACAAAAAGCCAATTTTGAATTTTTTTGTTAGTTACGGCCTTTTTTAGGTGACGATAAACGGTGCTGGTAAAAAAAAAGAAGGAAATTATAGTCGGTCTGAACCGACAATACGATACCCTATACCATGCGTTTAGAGACCCTATCTCATATGTCCAACTAAGTAAATATAGAAAAAAAGCATAAACCAAATTTGAGTGGAATTGTTATTAATTTTGTTGACTTCGGATATGAAAAAGTTCATATCGGATGCTATATTTGTACGGGGACTAGGTCGAAAAATGGACCGATCCTGACCATATTTGGCAAGGTAATTTATTTTTTGCAAAAACACATGAAACCAAATTTGAGAAAAATCTGTGCAATATTTTTGTATTCAGATAGATTTAAGTGAAGATCGGGAATTAGTTTCATATGGGGGCTATGACTAAGAATGAATGTAATAAACATACATAAACCCAATTTGACCGAGGTCTATATGATAATTTGGATATTGTGGCAATTTAATTTGATCTAATAGGGGGCATTTGTATGGGGACTAGGTCTAAACATGAGCCGATTTTCAGAAATATCAATAGCGTTCATCCTATGGCCGATGGAAACTTACTTCGCTAAATCGACCCAGAAAGTGATTTTGAGCCGATCGGTATAATAAAAGATGGGTCTAGGTCAAATTTTTTTGATAGTTACAAACATCAGTACAAAGGGTACGTTCGTAAATGCAGTAGTTATGCATCACTGCAGCATAGTAAAAGTAAAACGTTAAAAAAAGCATCACTTGGCAGCAGTGATTTACGTCAAAAGTTTTTTTTTATCAATTGACAGTGATGCCGCAAATTTTTGCAACTATGGCATCATTTTAATTATTGATGCAATGGAGCGCGAAGCTTAAAAAAATTAAACATTGGTGCAGAATGGAAGAGTAATTAGTGCATTATATTAAAATTGTTAATACAAATCTATAATATTAATTGGCAAGGCGATTTCTTGTTACCGATGTTAGTGTGTCAGTTTTAATCCTATTTTGACCAAACATCCCTCATTTGAAAGGTATTTCTTTTTAGCTGTACACCACATTTACAGATTTTTAAATTTTAATTTTTATTTGGAGTAAAATGCATTTAAAGTTGCTACTAACACATACATAAAATAATGCAAAGCTATGTGTGTGTTTATTAAATTTGTTAATGTGTTTGTAAAAAAAATTACTTTGTTTTCTTCATTCACAATAATAATTGTGAATTGAAAAATAGTCTTGGACATAAATCAATAAACAATAATAAGAGAGAATTGGTTTTGCTGTGCAGAAATGGGAAAATGCATGCTAAATTATGGGAAAATGCCTGTTAAGTCTATAGGAAATGGCACATGTCATGTGCATATTTTTCTTTTTTCGAAAAATTTTTTTATTTGCAGCTTTGAAAATAATTTTTCTTAATTCAGCATGCAATTTCCTTACATTTAGCATGCAATTTCTCTGCAAATCATCATTGAAAATCATTTTTCTTAATTCAGCATGCAATTTCCTTACATTTAGCATGCAATTTCATGCAAATTTTTCTAATTTTCAACAGAAAAATTCCCATTTTTGGCATGCATTTTCCCATAAATTTTCCCAAATTTAGCAAACATTTTGCCATTTTTGACATGCACTTTTACCATTTGGCATGCATTTCCTATAGACTTAACAGGCATTTTCCCATAATTTAGCATGCATTTTCCCCCTTTTACCAAGCGCTTCCCTTAGTCCCATAATAATATTTAAAAAGTGTTGGCTAAAATTGATTATCAGCCTTCTTTATTAAATGAAAGAATAAAATTTCGTAGAATTTGCACTCGAATTTCGGGGGCTGGAATCTGCTAGTTTAAATAATATTTTATTATTTCATAGTAATTTTTTATTTTTTGGAATCCGCCTTCTTTTTCTTTTTAATTGATTTTTAATAACCAAAAGTCGTTGCATCTTTCTTTTAATTCTGTTTTTATTATAAGTTAATAAAAAGTTGTCATTTTTAGAATCAAGTTTTTCAATAATATTTGTTAACTAGCTGTTTTTACCCGGTCCTGCCCGGGATAAAAAGGCCTTTGACTTGAAAATGGTTCACTATGCTTACCAGGCGCTGAGTACTTAGTCCCCAATTAACAAATTCCCCAATAAAATGAACTTTCTCTCCAAAAATTTGTATGGGCAGTAAATTCATTTTTTATTTCAATTAAAAATTTTTTGATTTTTTAATTTAGAAGTTTTTTATAAGATGCTGCAGCAAAAATGCTTAAAAAATAAGTTGCGAAACCGTTTTAAGTTTTTTTTTTCAGTTTATTTATAAACATCAAATATAAAGGAATGGTTCGCAAATTAAAGGAATCAAAACTTTTAAAAATTGAATTACTTCATTCAATAAGTGATCATCATTGCGCAGAAACGTCAAATTCAAGTTTCAGAAATGAAAGCCTAATGCGACGTTTAATATTGCGTCGCAAGGTTTCTTTAAGCAACTGCTTATAGTATATGTGTGGCCTATTTTGATCAACAGGTAATTATTTCACATATGTAGATAAAATTTATCATACGACATTTCACTAAGCTGTGTTCCGCGAGCGAGTCGCGCCCGATTCCGCGCGTTTGGCAGCCAGACCCGTGCTGCCGCGCAGTTGTCGTCAACTTATTTTAATCGGCAAAATATATTTTTCAGATCATTGCGATATTTTTGCTGAGCTGTGTTCCGCGAGCGCATCGCGTCCGCGTCCGTGCGCCTCGCGCCGCTTCCTCGCAGCTACTACCCGTTCTGCCGCTTAGTTCTCGTTAACTTATTTTAATTCCTAAAACTTATTTTTTAGAGCATTGCGATATTTTAGCTGAGCTGTGTTCCGAGTGTGCGTCTCATCCGCATCCGTCGCGTCCGAGTCCGCGGTCGCGCACCGCGCGCCGCTTCCGCGCGAGTTAAATGAAAGTCCACGAATACATTTGGTTGGAATGTTAATATGAACTGCTCTTTACTTTATTGTTTGCTATATTTTTATACAAAAATATTCTTAATCTAAAACTATAAATATTCAATAAAAAAATATGCTTATGCTATTGGTTTCTTTTATAGAATGTTTAATTGGTTGGTCATAAAACAATATTGTATTTTGTAGGAAGTAAATGACGAAAACAAAGTGAGTTTTTCATACGAAAGTTTATCGACACTTTGTTTTCGTTTTGAAACTGTAATTTTGGTGATTTGACATTTATTTTATTTTAAATGATTGAAATGAATAAACAAAATTTCAATACAAAGTTTATTAACTCTTTGTTCTAGTTTAATGACGAAAACAAAGGTATCAAGTTTCAATGAATGAAGTAAGTTTCCATATGAAAGTTTATTAACACTTTGTTTTCGTTTAAAATTATAATTCTGTTAGTTTGACATTTATTTCATTTTAAATGATGAACTGAAATAATTATTGAGTAAACAATTTTATTAATACAAAGTTTATTAACACTTTGTTCTAGTTATTAAAAATTATAATTTTAATAATATGGTATTTATTTTATTCTTGGTAATTTATTCTTATGCTAGATATAGGGTTTTCAAGTTCGATGGAATCTGTTGAGTTCAGTGTTCCATTGGACTTAACTCCTCCCTCCTTAGATTGAAAATTCTCCTGGATTTTCTTAAGAGATTTTTTGTATTTCTTATAAATTATGATTATAAAAGTTAAACATATAATTGCAATACAGATAGTTAGAAAATAATTACCAATTATTGAATTAAAATGTATTGCTTTATGATATTTCAATTCTTCTATGGTTTTTATATGTTCCACTTCATTTATAGCTATTTGATCCAAAGAAATGGTTGTTTCCATATTATTTAAATTTAAATTTGGTGATAATGCAAAACTGGTTTTATATTCTTTTTGTTTATTTTCATAAATATTGCCATCAATTTTTATTTTGCAATCATTAAATGTAAGAAGTTGATTTCCACTTAAAACTAATTTCCTGCTGTCGCAGTTACTTTCTACCTTTGCACCATTTACATTCTTTAGAAGCACCATTCCCTGTTCAACCTCTAAAATTTCTTCTTTATTATTGAGAATTTTGTAACACTTTTGCTTATTACTAAAAATACATAGGTTTGATTTTTTTAGATTGGAAATATTTTGTTCGTTATTGTAATTGTAAACAGTATTATTGATAATAACAATTTCTTGTATTCTTATATCTAATTCAAAACCTTCCTTGTTTTTAATTGGCATAATCAATGATTTTGGGACTGTAATAATATTTAGTGGTATCTTTATAAAAAATACAATTTGTTCATTCCGGTATTTAGCAACTGTTAATTGTATTTGTTGTAATTTATTGAAATCAATATTTAAATCATTAATTTCCTCTGGTGTTAGTATATTGTTAGTCATAAGATTGTGGTTAGCTGCAATAATATTATCTTGTATATGCTCAATCTGTTCGTCCAATGTTTTAATCTTTAGCACCAAATCAAGATAAAAAATGTGTGAAAAAATATCTAAGTTATTTTTGTCTATTGAATTGATTTTTGCCAGAATAATATCTCTATCCGATTCAATAGTGTGTTTTAAGTTAGTTAGTGTTTCATTGAAATGATTTGTAATTTTTATTTGTTTGTTTGCGGTTTCTATTATATTATGATTATTGTTATCTATAATTTGTAAATGATTCTGTATTGTTTCCCTATCTTCTTCGTCCATAGTTCCTGCCATCCATTTCAGACCTGATCCCAAAACATTAGCTAAACCTCTTTTACCTCTATTCAATTGTAGAGTACGAAACTTTATTATAACCCTGTTAAGCTGAGCTTGTAAGACTTGTTTATTTATGTTAGACTGCTGTATACTATTTTCAATGTGGCTAATTATTTCCTGGATTTCACTTAGATAAATGGTGTGAACTATCGTTGTATATGCTTCGACCATTGTTACATTGTCCAACTTAATTTCCGTATATCCACTGTTGCCTTCATTTATAGGTTGAATCAATAAGTTATTCATTACCGGTGATATTAGTAGGATTAGAATCGTAAGCCGTAATATCCAGTGAATCTGCAAATTTAAAGGGACGTTTGATGTTAGTTGGGTGGATATTATCTACTTTCAGTTTTCTATAACGAGGTTCGTATTTATGTCTTAAAGCTTTATAATTTTTCACATATGCTTCTGGTTTGTCATAATTAAATTGTTCCCTATTCAAATTTCTTTTTGTTATAATTTTATCCTTAAAGTCTTTTAATCGATTATATAATTTTATTTTATCTATTGTTCCTTGTATTACATCAAATGGTCTGCTCATCGTTGTTGAGTGAATGGATTTATTATACCATTCAACACATTTATACATTCGCTCTTGTACTGATAATTCTGATCGTTGAAATTCTAATGTTCTAAACTTGTCTGATATGCTACTATGTAATCTTTCGATATCTGCATTTCCTGTATGGTTGTTAGGTTTGGTGAAATGAACTGTAATATTTTCCTCTCGTAAAAAGTTCTTTACATTGATGGATGCGAATTCGTTGTCTGTAACTACTTTGTTTGGTTTACCTCTCATTGATATATAGAGTCTAATTTTCTCTACTATTGTACAGCTATTTCTGTCTTCCAAATATAACATAACTGCGTATTTTGAAAATTTGTCAATGAAAGATAAAAAACTGTGTTTCTTATTTGTATATACGTCCATATGTACTATTTCATTAACATCTTTTGGTGTTTCTGTGACATGAAATTTTGGTGTTATTGGTTTCCTATCATATTTGGATTTGTTGCAAACATTACAATTATTAACGTATTTCTGAATAAAATGTTTAAGATTGTTAAAATAAATTTTAGTTTTCAAACCACAATAATTTTCGTTAATTCCTGCATGACCTGTTTCATTTTTATGGTATTTTGCTATATATCTATACAATTCATCCTCATTCAGCATATCTTTAGCGTGATAAACACATCGGACAAATTTTATTGAGTTACCGAATATTTCAATTAGCTTTAATTGTACTTTATTGTACAAATAATCAGACAATTCGGTGTAAATACCTATCTTCAAATTTCTCTTGATAGTTATATTCCTTCTAATTATATCGGTCATTGTACCGGTTATGATATCGTTAGTGTTTAAAAAAATTTTATGTTTGCCGTCAATGATTTGAGTTTCATTAGTTTTGTTATCAGTTAGTATTATTTGCTTCTCAAATCTATTAACGACTGTGTCCAAAATAAAAAAATGATCATTCAATTCTTCCTGTTGAGAATGGATAGTTGCAGCCACACTCATTTGATCATCTGCCATGAAAACAATATCATTTGGTGCATTTATACGGCTCATAAAATCGGCTACAACGTTCTCTTTACCCTTGATGTAACTTATTTTAAAATCATACTCTCCCAACCTCAACAGCCAACGCTGGAGTCTTTGGTTTATATCTTTACCCTTGGTTTTGGATTGAAGCCAAACCAATGGTTGATGGTCCGTAAATAGTTCAAATTGCCTGCCATATAGATATGGACGGAAGTAGTTTACTGCCCAAACAATAGCCAGCAATTCTTTTTCCACAGTCGCATAATGCCTCTCGTGGTCATTCAATGTTCTACTTGCATAGGCAATTGGATGATTTTCCTGAGACAATACGGCACCTACAGCATAACCACTTGCATCAGTAGTTAATTTAAATTTTTTTGAATAATCTGGATACTTAAGTATCGGTGGGTTAATGATCAACTTTTTCAATTTTTCAAAGGAATCATGATAATTAGGATCGTTGAGATTAATTTTCGTATTCTTCTTTAGATATTTAGTTAATCCTTGTGCAACTTTTGCGTAGTCTTTAATAAATTTTCGGTAGTACCCCGTAACTCCTAAGAAAGATTTTATCTGTTTAGTTGTTTCAGGAAGCTTTAGCTTCTGAATTGCATCAATTTTATTTGGGTTAGGTCTTAGACCTTCCTCGCTCAGAACATGACCAAGGTATTCAGTTTCCTTCGCCAAAAAAACGCATTTGTCGAGCTGTATCTTCAGATTATGCTCTCGTAATTTTTGAAAAATTTTGTTGACACTCTGTACATGCTCTGTTAATGATGTACTAAAAATTAAAATGTCATCCAAATAAACAACGCAAATTTTATTAATATATTCTCTAAGTACCGAGTTCATAAGACGTTGAAAGGTTGCTGGAGCATTTTTTAATCCAAAGGGCATCCTGTTGTATTCAAAATGTCCCAAGGGAGTCGAGAAAGCTGTTTTTTTTCTATCGTTTGTATTCATGAGAATTTGGTGAAAACCCTTGGCTAAATCCAATGTTGTAAAATAAGTAGATTTTCCCAATTTATCCAATATATTTTCTATATTGGGTATTGGAAATTTGTCGTCCACCGTTATCTCGTTCAATTTTCTGTAGTCAACAACAATGCGCCACTTCTTCCTGCCCGATTGGTCCATTTTCTTTGGAACAACCCAGATAGGAGAATTATAGGCAGAGTTACTTTCCACAATTATTTTCTGTTGTAACATTTCTTGGATCTGCCTGTTAATTTCGTCTTCATGTATTTTGGGATATCTGTATATTTTAGAGTATACAGGTTTATCTGTAGTAGTAATTATGGAATGTCTTATCTCATGAGTATGAGTAAGTGAATCACCTTCATGAAACAACAAGTCGCTATTTTTACTTATGAGATCACGAAGAAACTCTTTTTCTTCGGAATTCATGTCGACTCTAAAAAGTTTTTTAATGTTCTCCTTATTGACATCTAAAAATTCCAATGCATGAATCTCGTTATAATAGCAAGGAAATGAATTTGTAAAAAAAATTTTTCTATCATTAATCTGAATATACCGTTCTTCTAAACAAATTTTTGCACCTAAAGGTTTCAATATATTATTACCAATTATTCCATCAAATCTATTATTAGTCAATTTCAACAATTTCCAAGCCATAAAATTATTATCGGAAAACTCTTCTGGGATTTCCGTGACAATTTCCTCACTTATAACTACTTTGCTTGCCAGAGTTGAGAAAGTTAATGGTTTTCTTAATTTTATACGTTCATAACTAGGAAGTGCATTACAATTTAATATTGATGTGGTTGATCCAGTATCAATCAAACATCTTATCTTGGAATTACCAATAGTTAATTGTACTATCGGTAAACCGTTTTCTTTTCGGCTGAACGAAAATTTGCTTCCTCATTCGGAACAATTTCACTCTGTTCAATATGATCTATTTCCATCGGTTCAACATTATGTCGATGTTGACCAGAATTTTGTCGCGACTGATTAGATTGTCGGAACTGTTGCGAATTTCGAATTACGTTTGAATATTGCCCTTGCCGATTATCAAAACCTTGTGTTTGTCGATTTGAATTTGGAAAGTTTTGTGTTTGGTGACAAGAAAAACCTTGTGTCCGTTGGTCTGGGAAATTCTGTCTACTCGGTCTAAAATTTGTTTGTCGAAAATTTTGCCTTTGGTGAGGTTCGGAATAATTATGGGTAGAATTTTGGTTAGTGTATTTAATATTTTGATTAGTATTTCTAAAATGTCGATTATTTTCCCTGATCATGTCGCATTCCTGTAAACAATGATATGCTTCGCGAATAGTATTAATATTTCGGCTATATATAACACTTGCCAAATGCGGAGGTATACCATTAACAAAAGTTCGAAAAATCATTGATTCGTTTATATTTGGGTTGAATTCTAATGGTTTACATGAATCTTGTTCGTATTTTGTATTCAACTTATCTAATATTATTTTTAAATTATTATATAATTGACTTACA
Source organism: Cordilura impudica (assembly GCA_963682025.1). NCBI lineage: Eukaryota > Metazoa > Arthropoda > Insecta > Diptera > Scathophagidae > Cordilura > Cordilura impudica. The sequence goes on from OY821517.1 coordinate 291,805,469, forward strand.
TCATTGTTTTTTGTTGATAGTGCTCTATGGTATAGTTGGGTGTAGCTTTCCCTGATGCCGAACACCTTTAATAGCTCATTTTTCACGTTCTGCCATGATTTATCGGTTAAACCTCGAATTATATTGGCTGCTTCTCCCTGTATCTTCTTAAGTATGCAGCGATGGTATATATATTCCTCCATTTCACCATCTTGAAAAATTCGTAGGAAGATTTCGACTTCCTGGATGAATGATGATATGTCATAGTCTCGATCTTTTCCAGTGAAAACATTTATTCTATCTACTTCCTTCAAAAGGATAGAAATTGGAATCGGACCCAACGATGATGTTTCTGTTGGCACTGCTGTGGGTGCTGATGTTTGTGTTGGAGCAGAAGTTAGTGTTGCTGTTGATGATGTTGATGTCATTGTGTTGAGTATATCGTTGCTTTGTAATATGTTGAAGTATGGTTTAAACTGTGGTGTTTCAGTTTTCTCCGTATCTTTAGGCATCTCCCTGGAGTTTAGACACAATTCACTGTTCCTTCACAAACTCGAACCGTAACGAAAAATAAGTTCTTTAGTCTTTTTTTCTTCTTTGTTTTCAAAATGATATTCTTCGGAATATCTTAAAATTTTTCACAAATATATATTTTTTTTTTTTTTTTTAAAGGATATTCTTTAGAATATCTTCAGTATTTTAACAAATGTTATTTTCAAAAAAGGATATTCTTTGGAATATCTTCACTAATGTTTCACTTTTTTTTTTTTTCTTAAAAAAAAGGATATTCTTTAGACAATTTTCACTAATGTTTCTTTGTTTTAAAAAAGGATATTCTTTAGAATATCTTCATTAATTTCTTTTAGATAGCGTCGTGACCAAATAGGGATATTCTTCAGAATATCTTTTGGATTTGTTTGCCGACTGCGCCAGTTAAATGAAAGTCCACGAATACATTTGGTTGGAATGTTAATATGAACTGCTCTTTACTTTATTGTTTGCTATATTTTTATACAAAAATATTCTTAATCTAAAACTATAAATATTCAATAAAAAAATATGCTTATGCTATTGGTTTCTTTTATAGAATGTTTAATTGGTTGGTCATAAAACAATATTGTATTTTGTAGGAAGTAAATGACGAAAACAAAGTGAGTTTTTCATACGAAAGTTTATCGACACTTTGTTTTCGTTTTGAAACTGTAATTTTGGTGATTTGACATTTATTTTATTTTAAATGATTGAAATGAATAAACAAAATTTCAATACAAAGTTTATTAACTCTTTGTTCTAGTTTAATGACGAAAACAAAGGTATCAAGTTTCAATGAATGAAGTAAGTTTCCATATGAAAGTTTATTAACACTTTGTTTTCGTTTAAAATTATAATTCTGTTAGTTTGACATTTATTTCATTTTAAATGATGAACTGAAATAATTATTGAGTAAACAATTTTATTAATACAAAGTTTATTAACACTTTGTTCTAGTTATTAAAAATTATAATTTTAATAATATGGTATTTATTTTATTCTTGGTAATTTATTCTTATGCTAGATATAGGGTTTTCAAGTTCGATGGAATCTGTTGAGTTCAGTGTTCCATTGGACTTAACTCGCGTTTGGCAGCCACACCCGTGCTGCCGCGCAGTTGTTGTCAACTTATTTTAATCGCCAAAATATATTTTTCAGATCATTCCGATATTTTAGCTGAGCTGTGTTCCGCGAGCGCGTCGCGTCCGCATCCGTAGCGTCCGCATACGCGCGCCTCGCGCCGCTTCCTCGCAGCTACTACCCGTGCCTCCGCTTAGTTCTCGTTAACTTATTTTAATTCCTAAAACATATTTTTTAGAGCATTGCGATATTTTAGCTGAGCTGTGTTTCGAGAGCGCGTCGCATTCACACCCGTCGTGTCCGCGTCCGCGTTCGCGCACCGCGCGCCGCTTCCGCGCATTTGGCAACCACACCTGTGCTGCCGCGCAGCTGTTGCCAACTTATTTTAATTGTCAAAATATATTTTTTAGATCATTCCGATATTCTAGCTAAGCTGTATTCACCGTGCGCGTAGCCTCCGCGTAACGAAATGATGCTATTGAAAAGAATACTCATTTTAAATGCATTTATTGTAGGACATATATTGAGAGCAGTATGCAAGTGTTTACTAAAATAATTATTTAACAAAATTCATTAAATAAAAATATTTAAAAATTTAAGAATGAATTTGGGGAGTAAGTTCATTTTTTCTTTCGATTAAAAAAAAATGGGGAATTTGTTCATTTCTTTTGGGTACCTTTTTTTAAGTTTGGGGAATTTGTTCACCGTGTAGTTATTTCCGTGTAAACCAAATTTCAGAGAAATCCGTTGAAAAGTACAAATTTGTATAGGGAAGAAATATACACAAAACAAAATATGAGTTTTATAAGAAAATTGGGCGTAAAAGTAGGCGTGGTCGGTAAAAATCATATGGCGACCTTCCCTGGAATATGTACTAAATTTCGGAGAAAGCCATTAAAATAAAAGTTTGTATAGCAATCAAATAAAGAAACAAATAAAAGGAAAAAAATAAGTTTTATATACATAGAAGTTGGCGCAAAGTAGGCGTGGCCTGTAAGAAGCATATGGTGACCTTCCCTGTAGTATAAAGATCGTGTGACCAAATTTTAGACATCCCTAGAAAAATAAAAATTTCTATAGTGAACAAATATACCAAAAAACAGAAAATTAATTTTGTATAAAAAGTGGGCGTAGAAGTAGGCGTGGCCGGCAAGAATCATATGGCGACCCCTCTGGAGTACAGAGATCGTGTGTAGCAAATTTCAGAGAAATCCGTTTAAAATAAAAATTTGTATAGCAAACAAATGTACCAAAAAACAGAATATGAATTGTATACAAAAAGTGGGCGTAACAGTAGGCGTGACCGGTACGTAGAATATGTCGACCTTCCCTGGACCTTCGTGTGTACCAAATTTCAGAGAAATCGGTTGAAAAATAAAAATTTGTATAGCAAACAAATATACCAAAAAAACAGAAAACGAATTGTATACAAAAAGTGGGCGTAAAAGTAGGTGTTGCCGAAAGAACCACCCGGTGACCTGGCCTAGGGTACAAAGATCAGGTCTACCAAATTTCAAAGAAATGCGTTGAAAAATAAAAATTTTGTATAGCGAACAAATATACCAAAAAGCAGAAAATGAATTGTATATAAAAAGTGGACGCAAAAGTAGGCGTGGTCGATCAAAAGTATATGGTGACCTTAGCTGGAGTACAGGGATCGTGTGTACCGAATTTCAGAGAAATCTGTTAACAAATAAAAATTTGTATAGTGAACAAATATGAATAAAACAGAAAATTAATTTTACATAAAAAGTGGGCGTAAAAGTAGGCGTGGCCGGTAAACAGTATATGGCGACCTTTCCTGGGGTACAGAGATCGTGTGTGCGAAATTTCAGGAAAATCCGTTGAAAAATAAAAATTTGTATAGCGGTCAAACAAACAAAAAAACAAACAGAAAATGAATTTTATATATATAGATTTATTCTGAATTAAGAGAAACCTTATCTTATATATCAATCGAAAGGTCTCAAAGTGCTGTGTTCATAAAATTTTGATTATTATTTTCTTTGAAGTCATAGGATGAAAATATTCAAAAAGGAAAACAATGGGGAAATATTCTCACACTATGACCTGAAAGAAGACAATGGCTGCCAATTTTTTCGATTTACGAGGGCTCGACTTTGAGACCTTTCGATTGATGTATAAGATGAAGTTGGATGAGTTCCAAACGTCATTTGCAATGCAAATAAACAAAGTCATGCATTCCTAAACGCAACCGTGTAAACGTTGACAATGTCATATATCCCTAAATGTATAATAAAAGTTATCGATACGTAACAAAAAGCAAACATTGCATCACTAATTTTGTTGATTGAATATATAACGACACTAAAAACTCTTTAACACTCATAGTAATTTAAGTACGAAATGAAATTAATTACAATGTTTATTTTTTTTTCGTACATGTTAGTCTTTGTTAAATCGTAATTAGTGAAAGTTTGTTTTTGCGTGATAATAAAAATTTAAATATATTTCTACCAATGTCGTCATCCAAAATAAGAAAAATTGATAGCGAGTGTCGAATGTTTAACGAAAAATGGACAACAAAATATTTTGTTGTACAATTTAAAGACAAAATGATGTGTTTTTTAAAGAATCTATAATATTAATAAGCTAGGCGATTTTTTATGACCGATGTTTTGCTCTAACGTTTTATCCCGATTTTGACCAAACGTATATTTTGGCCGTTTTGCTGATTTACAGATTTTAAATTTTTTTCCTTTATTTTAAGTAAATTGCATTTAAAGTTGCTACTAACACATACATAAAACAAGTAAGACCGACTAGACCGGTCTAGACCGACTATAGGATACCCATGGTATATGGTTTAGAGAACCTATCTCTTCGGTCCAACTAATTGGATATAAAAAATAAGCATAAACCAAATTTTAGTGCCATTGTTATTAATTTTTTTGGCTGCAGATATGAAAAAGTTCATATCGGGTGTTATATTTATATGGGACTAGGTCAAAAAATGGACCGATCCTGACCATATTTGGTAGAGTCACTTCTATTTTGAAAGAATATACACAAACAAAATTTGAGAAAAATCTGTGCAATATTTTTGTTTTTTGATAGATTTAAGTGAAGATCGGGAAGCAGCTCTATATGGGGCCTATGACTAAGAGTTGTCCAATAGGGATCATTTTTGGACTACTGATTATTGGATGTAATAAATAGATACAAACCCAATTTGACTAAGATTTATATGATAATTTGGTTCTTATGGCAATTTATGTTGATTTCATAGGGGTCATTCGTATGGGGGCTAGGTCTGAACATTGACCGATTCTCACCAATTTCAATAGCGTTCATCCTATGGCCGATAAAAGATTATGTACCAAATTTCGTCGAAATATATTCATATTTGCGACCTGCAGTTTGATGACAAGCTTTACATGGACACACAGACGGACGGACATCGTTAAATCGAATCAGATAGTGATTCTAATTCGATCGGTATAATAAAAGATGGGTCTAGGTCAAATATTTTTGGTAGTTACAAACAGCAGCACAAAGTCATTATACCCAAACCACATAGTCGTATAGGGTATAATTATACAATGCTATGTGTGTGTTTATTAAATTTGTTAATGTGTTTGTAATAAAAATGAGTTTTTTGTGTTGACTTGTGAATTGGCTATAATTGATTAGCATACCTTTTTTTTTTTTTCCTTTATTCATTCCACTTGGGAACATAGGGCTTCTACAAGATTATTCCAACTTAATCTATCGTTACATATAATTTTAATTTCATCAAAAGTTTTGTTTAATATTTTAAGTTCTTGGTTAAGTGTTCTATGCCAAGAGTTCTTTGGACGACCGGGGCGTCGGCTGCCTTGAGGATTCCATTCTAAAGCAGTCCTCGTGATGCTACCGTTTGGCTTTCTTAATGTGTGCCCTATCCATTTCCACTTTCTTTTTGTTATTTGGCAATTTATAGGTACCTCGTTCGTCAATCTCCAAAGATCAGTATTGGTTATGGTTTTCGGCCAAAAGATGCGACAAATTATTCGCAGGCATTTATTTATAAAGACCTGAAATCTCTGTACTATTACGCTTGTCGTCAGCCAGATTTCGCTACCGTACAGAAGAGTTGATTTCACGCATGCGTTAAATATTCGAATCTTTGTCTTCTTCGAGATTTGGGGTGACCGCCAAGTTCAAGCGGCCAAAGGCTGATCTTGCCTTTTTCAGCCTGTTTTTCACATCTTCCACGCCGCCGTCTATCGACATTATACATCCTAAGTAGCAGAATGAGTTAACATATTGTATGCGTTGGTTTTGTATTAGAATGTGGTTATCGATTGTGTTGTTGATTCGCATTGCATGTGTTTTCGAAATGTTTATCTCTAATCCTTCTTTTGCCAGTGTTCCCAGATCATTCACTTTGCTCTGCATGTCGTTAAAATTGTGTGACATGAGGCAAATATCGTCAGCGAAATCCAAATCTTCTAGATGTTTTTGAAAGTCCCATACGATACCCCTTTTTTTCCTGCAGAGCTTTAACATGACTTCATCTAATACAACAGCAAATAGTAGAGGAGATAGTGGGCATCCTTGTTTCACTCCAGCGTTTGTCTGAAAGGATTCACTGGTCATGCCATTATGCCGAACTTGTAGAGTAGTGTTGTTATACATGGCTTTAATTATGTTTATCAACTTCATTGGTACCCCTTTTGCTGTTAATGCAGCCCATATTGCACTTCGTCTTATGGAATCAAAAGCTTTTTTGAAGTCAATAAAAACTAAATACAATGGTGTGCGCCATTCAACCGATTGCTCTATTATAACGCGAAGAGTGTTGGTTTGGTATACACAGTTACGATGAGGACGAAAACCAGCTTGTTCGTCTCGTAATGCCTTTTCATCATGCTGCAGTCGGTTGTTTATTATTATCGCAATGACCTTATATATTGTGTTAAGCAGTGTGATACCTCGCCAATTATCACACACAGTTAGGTCGTTCTTTTTCGGTAGTTTAATTATTGTACCTTTAGTCCAAGTACTAGGAAGTTCTTCATTAATCCAAGCATCACGTATATATGGGTATACAATTTCTGCCGCTATCGTTGGGTTCGTTTGAAGTATCTCTGGAGGGATTCCGTCTTCACCCGGCGTCTTGTTCTTTTTTATTTTTGAGCAAGCACACTTAATTTCTTCGATGCTTGGGTATTCTGTGGTTATTGCGTTGTTGATTATTGTATGTGAATCGATATTCTGAGAGCTTTCCGGAATTTCATCATAGGTAATGTTGCTTATTTCCTTTATAGCATGGTTACGATTCATATTTTGATTTGATAGACGATTTATTATCTGATGTTGCTCTTTCATGTAGTTTGACCCTGCAGCTGCTTATGCATCACTGGCGATAGATGCTAAATACTTCCTTTTATCATTTCGGGCTGATCTCTTTACGGCTTTTGCCACTGCGCTGTATTGTGGTTTATAGTAGGGATTTTCAAGTTTTTGTTGTTTCAACTGATTTCTTTCTTGAATAAGTTTCAAGGTGTTATCGGATAACCATGATTTCCTTTCTGTCTTTTGTTTATAACCTATTTTATCTTTGGCAATATCCCTAATCTTGTGACACGTTGCTTCCCAGGAAGTGTTTTCTGATTGAACGCATTCCCTTAGTTCTTCCCCAACTTCGTCCCTTTTCTCTTTAACTCTCAATTTGTTGACATCAAAGCGTTTGTGTGTTATCTGTTGGTTTCTTTTATAAATTTTTTTAAGTTTTATTCTTATTGTAGCTACCACTAGCTCGTGGTCGCTGTATAAGTCGGCACCTCTTTTGGTGCGTACATCTATTAGAGACCCTCTCCATTTGCGGCGGATACAAATGTGATCTATTTGATTACGTGTCTGACCGTCTGGGGATTCCCATGTGTATATTTTTGTGGGGAAAAATCGAACCACCGATCACGAGTTGGAATGTCTGACAAAACTCTATAAAACGTTCACCATTCTTATTTCTAGTTCCCAGGCCATGTATTCCCATGATATGGGTTAGGTCATGGTTGTCATTGCCAATCTGGGCATTAAAATCACCACTTAGGATAAGTATATCACGGTTTGCTATTTTGTTAACAGTAGCTATTAGTTGATTGTAAAATTCATCTTTTGTTAGGTAGTCGGCATCCTCTGTGGGTGCATAGCATTGCACGATGCTAATGTGTTTTCCAACTTTACTGAAAAACCGGGCTGTAATAATACGATCTGATATAGGATTCCATGAACTTAGAGTTGTCTTTAGCTCTTTGGATATTACAAATGCTACCCCGCTTTCTCTCCTGCTTTCTTTACCGCTATATAACACAACGTTTCCATTAGCCGATGTTATTTGACCATTTCCGCACCATCGCATTTCATTAATACCTAAAATCGCAACATTAAGCTTCAACATTTCTGCCTCTACTTGTGCTAGCCTTGACGCTTCGCTAAGCGTTCTTACGTTCCATTGTCCAATTCTTATCCGTTTTCGTGTGCCAAATGTTGTCATCGATGTGTGGGGTATTGCTATTATTTCTCCTGTAGTAGTTTTATTAATCGTTTGAGTTTCGGACAAGTGGATGATTGGTCCACTGTGTCCAATGATGGTGCTGGGGCTGCCAGCTTATAGCCGCCATCCCGACTATGTTGAAAAAATACTGAGCTTCAGCGATTGTTGTTATTACGATTGTCGCCTAATTTCCTGAGACGCATTGGTGATAACATGCCATTCAGGTTACCCAGTAATATACGCCTTCTCACTTTGGCTGCCAACAGACGGGTGCCTGTATGACATTACCAGGGAACACTTGGTATAAGACCGGAAGTCGTGAGCTGCTTGGGAATTTCACGCAGAGGAATCGCTTCTTGCTATCCCCAAGTGGATAGCAGACAGAGAGCTTTGAACCTCTGTGAAAGACCCCGTTCCCCAAGCATACCTTTAAGGGTCTTTATTTAATGAAAAAATAAAATTTTCAAGAATTTGCACTCGAATTTCGAGGGCTGGAATCTGCTAGTATAATGTGAAGAGGCATTACACTATGAAGCATTCTGAGATATACTTAAAATATGATGGGGAATTACGTAAAAAAGGAGTTGAAACTATCAAAAAAACACATTCAAATCAGCAAAATATATTGAAACAAATGTCGAATCAAAATATATCTTCAGTACGAGCAAGTTATCATATTGCTAAGTATATTGCTGACGCAGGGCGGCCATTTACAGACGGAGAATTTGTGAAGAAATGTGTATTGAAAATAGCAGAAGAAGTATGTCCAGAAAAATTGAGTGCATTTAAAAATGTAAGTTTATCTGCAAACACAATAATGAGAAGAATTGAAGATATTGGTACCAGCGTTTTTTCGCAGCTAAAAGAAAAAGCAAAGAAATTTATATTTATTTTAATTGCACTCGATGAAAGTACAGATGTGTCCGATACTGCTCAGCTTCTTATTTTTATTCGAGGAATAAAAGATGCTTTTCAGATAACTGGAGACTTAGCTGCTCTCAAGAGTCTTAAAGGAACAACCACTGGAGTTTCCGAAATAATGACAGAACTACAATTAAATTTTAAACAGTTGATGTGTTAACTACAGATGGTGCAAAAAATATGATTGGAGCAAATATAGGTCTCATTGGACGGATTAATAAGGAATGTGAAACACTGTGGATAAAAAAACCTATGCTCGTACATTGTGTTATACATCGGCAAGCATTGTGTGAAAAATATTAATTGTAAAATCTATTATGTCAGTGGTTATTTCAACCATAAATTTTATTCGGAGACATGATTGGAATCATCGTCAATTCCAAGAATTTCCAACATCAATTAATGCTGAACATTGCGTTCTTTATGATAGCGAAGTTCGCTGGTTGAGTAGAGGGAAAGTACTAAAACGTTGTTTTGATCTTCGTCATGAGATTGACATGTTTATGAACAAAAAACAAAAGCCTATTGCTAAATTATCAGATGATGCATGGTTATGTAAATTAGCTTTTCTAACCGATATTACTGCACATATAACCGATCTGAATTATAAGCTACAAGGTAAAGGAAAATTAGCGTATTCATTATTTTACGTTGTAAAATCTTTTGGAGTTAAATTGGAATTATTTAGAAACCAGCTCGTCAATAAAAATATAGTATATTTTCAGTGCTGCCCAAAATTGTTAGAGGCTCCGCAATATAAAAATGTTTTCCCTTGTGTAGAATTTGATAAATCAATAGAATCACTGCAAAATGAATTTATTGTTAGATTTAGTGACTTTAAAAAAAAGTGAAAAAAATTAAATTTATTTCGAAATCCAATTGAAGTAGATGTGAATACTGTTGAAGAAAATATGCAACTAGAACTGATTGATTTGCAGAGTAACGATATTCTGAAGGATGTACATAAGGAAGGAAATTTGATTGAATTCTTCCAAAATTTAGATGACACTATATTTCCAAATATTAAAAAATTTACAAGTGAGCACATATCAATATTTGGAATCACTTATATTTGCGAATAATCATTTTCTCGTATGAAATATATTAAAAGTCAATTTTGTGAGAGATTGACTGATTCTCATTTGGCGGAAATTCTGAGGATATCAGTTTCTCAAGAACATATAAAGAACAAAAATATTGTAAATACAACTAAACCCCAGTTGCATAACTTTCACTAATGCATTTTTTTTAAATTACTTTTTCAATAAAAATAAAAATATAAAAAAATTAAGGTTCAGAAAATACACATATGAAACACACATTGTTCTGTTCAAAAGCAGCCAACACATATCTTTATTTTCATATCAATTATGTGCGTTTCTAAATTTTCTACGGTGCCCAACACAATCATGACTGTGATCGTTTTAATATTTCGTTATTTACACGAACATTTTTCTATCACGTACTTTTTGTTTCGATCACACATAAACCACACAGATTCGAATGTTGCTTTATTTGAAGTTCGTGTTCTGGTACGTGTACTAAAAAAAAAACAGAACATGTACAATAAACAGGTTCGAGTTCAGTTATATTTTAAGTCGTGTTCTGGCTCGTGTACTAAGAAAAAATAGAACATGTACAATAAACAGGTTCGAGTTCAGTTATATTTTAAGTCATGTTCTGGCTCGTGTACTAAGAAAAAAATAGAACATGTACAATAAACAGGTTCGAGTTCAGTTATATTTTAAATTCGTGTTCTGGCTCGTGTACTGCGAAGAATTGAAACATCAATTCCCGATCTGATACACCCCGATAATAACGACGACAATTGTTTCAACCAAATTTATGAAAATTTTATTGACCCTTTTTTATGACTTACGTTGCAAATTGTTTACAATTGTCAAATATTTTAAAATTTTATTGGCCATTTTTTGTGATTTACGTTGAAATTATTTACAATTGTTTTTATTGACTGGTTTTTATTTTAATAAAAGATGGTAATAAAATACTTAAGACACAAAAATTGCACACTGCACTTAAATCTTTCTTGCTGGTTTCAATCAGACATGTAAATTTTTTCGTTCCGCTATTAGAAGTTGCGTATTTTTTATAGCAAAACTTATTTCTGTTATTGCTTTCCAATTTTTTTAATTTTCACAAAATATTTGCAATTTACACAATAACACAGTACACTCATAGATCACGATCTAATGAAAACTGAACCACTTTTAATGAATAAATGACGCACGCACTCGCTATTTATTGCAAAATCAATTGCCTGAAATTGTAACACTTGCAAGCAATTGTAACGTAAGTCATAAAAAAGGGACAATAAAATATGAAAATATTTTTTTGGGTTTTTTTTATTGACACTCTATTGTGTTTTTACGCAAAAAATCCGAAAAAATCATTGAGAAAAGGATTGTGCATTGACACTAATTGGTTCCCAAATTAAGGGTGGGTGATTGTGTTTTTTATGATGCAAAATTTGTTTGTGTCTAAAGTTATTTGTTACAAAAAAAAAAAATGTTTGCAAAAGATCCTAACAACCAACAAGAGTGTCTTTTATGCCGCAAAATTGGGGTTGTCGTCTATGACACTAATTGGTTGCGAAAATAGGGGTGGGTAATGCAAAAAAAACCTAACAACCAACAAGTGTAACTTTTATGATGCTAAATAGTTTTTGTGTCTTAAGTATTTTATTACCATATTTTATTAAAATAAAAACCAGTCAATAAAAACAATTGTAAATAATTTCAACGTAAATCACAAAAAAATGGCCAATAAAAATTAAAAAAATTTGACAATTGTAAACAATTTGCAACGTAAGTCATAAAAAAGGGTCAATAAAATTTTAATAAATTTGGTTAAAACAATTGTCGTCGTTTTTATCGGGGTGTATCAGATCGGGAATTGATGTTTCAATTTTTCGCAGTACAAGAACCAGAACACGAATTTAAAATATAACTGAACTCGAACCTGTTTATTGTACATGTTCTATTTTTTATTAGTACACGAGCCAGAACACGACTTAAAATATAACTGAACTCGAACCTGTTTATTGTACATGTTCTGTTTTTTCTTAGTGCACGAGCCAGAACACGACTAAAAATATAACTGAACTCGAACCTGTTTATTGTACATGTTCTATTTTTTCTTAGTACACGAGCCAGAACACGACTTAAAATATAACTGAACTCGAACCTGTTTATTGTACATGTTCTGTTTTTTTTTCAGTACACGTATCAGAACACGAACTTCAAATAAAGCAACACTCGAATCTGTGTGGTTTATGTGTGATCGAAACAAAAAGTATGTGATAGAAAAATGTTCGTGTAAATAACGAAATATTAAAACGAACACAGTCATGATTGTGTTGGGCACCGAAGAAAATTTAAAAACAAACATAATTGATATGAAAATAAAAATATGTGTGTGTTGGCCTAAGTTATGTTTGTTTACATATATGTACGAGTTTTTTATTCAGTGTGTGTTTTTTTCTGAACTCTGAAAAAAATATAAATTTATTTACAAAATCTTGCATACGAAAACTTTTTTTCTTCTATTAGTGCTTTTCAGTTCATATTTTTTAAAACTCTATTTGGCCCTTCGCTCAAAAACTTTGGCGACCACTGTTATAGACCGACCATAATTTTCTTATTTGTTTTTAGTTGTTTTTAACATAATGTATTTTTCTTTCGTTTTAAACATTAATATTAAAATATATTTCATTTGTTTTTTAAATTAATTCTTACAGTTTTTTAACTCTAATAGTGCGTTTACATCTAAGCAAAATCTAGTATATACGAGATTTCGAGCGAAATCTAGCTCATTTTTACTAGATTTCCCATACAAAACAAAATCTAGCTCATTACTAAATTTTAGCAAAATCTCACAAAATCTTGTCAAACTTGGGCACTACCAAATGATATTACTGTGTATTTTTATTACTGTAGTAGAAAATTACAACCCACTGACTGAAAAATTGACATTTAACAACAAAAACAAAAGCAAGCAAGTTGAATAAAAGGGAAATAAAATATTAATTATTAATAAAAAATGATGAATCTATAATAAAATATTTAGTAATTAAAAAGTTATAACTTTTTATTCTTATACAATCTGCTCATTCCAATCTGCTATATAAGAATTGTGGAAAATGCATTTGTTTTTGTTGTTTCAAACAATACATTTAACAAATGCTGATGTTTTTTTTTCGCAAAATTTCTGTTTCAGCTTGTGATTTTTTCATTCTTGATACATAATATAATAATAAAATCTTTTCCTTTTTAGAATTTTCCATTTTCCTATTGTTTTGTTTATTTTTGGTATTTCTAGTTTATATATTTTATTTTAATCGGCTGTTTATTGTTGTGGAAACAAAATCTCACAAAATGTCAAAAAAGTTAGATGTAAACGGTATAGATTTTGAAATAGATTTCAACTAAAATCTACTAGATTTTCCTTAGATGTAAACGCACTTTAACTCAATTCATATCTAGTTATATTGTATTGTCCGTCACTGTATACATATATCCACAATTTTAAATACAAAAGAAATTTTCTAAAAAACATTTACACAATTTTTAAACATATTTCAACAATTCTGAAGCACATTTAAAGAATTTGAAATACATTTGGACAATTCCGTAATAAAAGTGGAAACGGTATAATACAATAGGCATTTTCTGAAATATATTTAGTCAATTCTGAAACACATTTAAACAATTTTGAAATATATTTCGATAATTTTGAAATACATTTGCATAATTCCGAAATAAAAGTTGAAATGGTGTAGATTTACGTATGCAAAACAATAACAAAAAAAAAAAAAAATAAGATAACACATATTAATCAATAATGAGATATAAAATGATTCAAATGAAAGTATTCCATAACAACAGTAAATATAATTTTCAAACAAAATTTGTCTCCAAATTTATAATAATGATAATAAAAAAAAAATATCACCGAACAGACAAACAGACGTACATATCTCGATTATCGTGGAATTCTAATTAGAATTTATCACAATAGTGCTTAAAAGCTAAATTATAAATGATAAGAGAAATTAAAAAACTTTGTTAACATACGGAATATTTTTTGCTAAATACTCTTAATTCCAAACCAGAATAAATGCAAAATCCAACTTGCAGTATTATTAATAGGGAATAATATCTAGCAAAAAAAAAAAAAACAAAGAAAATCAGGTTATTTACGCACATCGGCCTGTTGGGATGAATGAATGAGCAAAGTACTAGTATCAAAATCAAGGTCAAATAATGAAGGTGTGCCGCAAAATAAGGGCGTGTAAATTAATTTATATATTCTTAAGACGTGCATATTGTCATTGTATTAGTTTTTAGTAAAAATAAAATTTAATATTGAGGGAACAAAATAACACGAAAAAAATTTTCATATTTTTACACAATAAATATATGAAGCCAAAAATGACGGCATTGTATTTTAATTATTTTGCATATTACGGTTACTATTGTTTTAGTTTTCAATCCAAATTTGGATTTGTGTTGTATGCACAATATTTTTCCCACAAACACATTATTTTGTCTTTATAGGAAACATATCGCACCTGTACCTCTAAAGTGAGTCAACTCAAAATTTTCCAATGTTCACTTTTTGCAAGAAAACGATACACAGTGGTCATATCTATCCACTGTAAAAATCTTACATCGATTTTTCTAGTCTTTCGCAAAAAAAATGCAGTTGTAACTCTCTTTGTGTTATAAGAGTAGCTTCTTTAGAATCCACTAAAAAGACATATTTTGAGTTGCACCCGAAAAAATTTTATTTTTGATGATCACTGAAAAAATCACAAAAACAACTACTGTTGTATATTTATAATTCGCTATTCTTTACAATGAAACAACTGTTTTTAAATTATATAGTAAATATAAAAAGAAAACGTTTTTTGCCTCGACTGAAAATTTATAAATTTTGAGTTGACTCACTTTAGAGGTACAGGTGCGATATGTAGTTCTATTTTTGTAGTTATATTTTTTTGACACATTTATGGATTTCTGCACCAAAACAAAACTCGGAAAGAATTGAGTATTTACTTTTGTCGGTATTGAGTACTCGGTACACAAATACTCAATAAGTTCCCAACACTATCAAGTAGACAACTAGGTAAAAATTTCTGATGGTTTAAAAACAAACCTCTGGCCTGACACTGATTTCTAATTATGCAAAAAGTTAAGTGCTGGAAAAGCACTGGTTTTTGTTATAAAATAAAATTTGGCATATTACTTGTTCGGAACTCTTTGATTAAATTAGAATAGCAGATTCCAGTGCTCGAAGTTCGAGCGCAATTTCTGGGCAGCTTTATTTTTCAACTTAGCCAATTCACAAACCAACACTTTTATGGTGTATTATTATTGTGAATGACGATAACAAACTCATTAACAAACACATTTAACAAATGTAATAAAACACACATAGCATATGTGTAATTTTATCTATGGGTTAGTAGCAACTTTAAATGCAATTTACTCAAAATAAAGGAAAACATTTAAAAATCTGTAAATCTGCAAAACGGCTAAAAAGAAATACCTTTCAAATAATATACACTTGGTCAAAATCGGAATAAAACGGCAGAACAAAACATCGGTCACAAGATATCGCCTATTCTATTAATATTATAGATTAGATTGAGAAGTCTCTACGCACTGCGGCCAATTTGATCTTTTGTACAGCCCATGGTTGTCAAAGCCAATTACCCTAGTTGGCATGAGATACCATATGTCCCGGGGTGATACTGTGTATCCTCCAAGCGCAAGGGTTATTTTGCCACTTAGTTTTGGACATTCGCAGAACCTTCACGTGTCTGTCGATAAGTCAATGCTTGTCATTTACTTTTTAAAGATTATTTCATGATAATGCTGATCACGACTACAACTTAAGTGATCCATGCTTGAAGTCCATGATTGGATCACTTTTTAAAAAAATATAACACGTGTAAAGTTGTTTTCCAAAGCCTCAATTGCCGCTGGTTTATCGGTATAGAAGAGTGACTTACGTAACCTCACAAAAAAGTTCTAGAGGCGTCAAATCGCACGGTCTAGTCGGCGAATTGACTGGTCGGAATAATGCGATAAATTGCTTACCAAACTCATCTCCCAATGCATGTAGCGCCGCCTTTCTGAAACCACATGTCCACCAGATTCAGCTTCTGCATTTTGGGCAAAAAAAATTTCGAAATCATCGAACGATAGCGGGCGCCATTAATAGTAACGATGTGGCCATTGTCATCGAAGATTTATGTGAAACACAATACGACATAATTATAGCTGGAGACAGAACAAAAACAGATTAGAAAACATATTTAACGATAATGGACTTAAACAAATTGTAAATGAATATACAAGAGTAACACCAAACACAAGAACTATAATAGACTATATAATAACTAATAATGAAAACATATCAGCAAAAAACAATAGTGCGAATAAAATAGGAGATCATGAAGCAATTGACATAAATTTTGAAATTCCATCCGAGAATAAGGAGCCAATAAATAAATAGGAAATTGAATATAACAAATAATCATACAACAGAGAGATCAGTGCAATACTTAGATATAATGAAAATGATGACATAAAACAATAGAGAAATTTACAACCAAAAAAACAGTGATCGAAAAAAGTAAAGTGAACAACTGGTTCAATGCGGAACTGAGGACATTAAAAAGAGAGAAAGTTTTTAAATATCAAAGAGCTATAGTAGAGAACAATGATATAGCCTGGAATAATTATAAAATATATAAAAATAAAATTGAAACCGAGAAAAACAAATTTGTTAATAATAGAATGAATAATGCCAAGGACCAGAAAGAAATGTGGAATGAAATTAAAGATTTAATTCTTAAGAAAAATAAAAATGTGATAAATACTGTGATGTTTAATGAAATAGAATATAAGGATAACTATCAGATAGCCACACAATTTAACTATTATTTTGTCGATAGCATTAAGTCAATAAATGATACAATAGAAAATGTGCAATACAAAAATGAAATTCCTGTGATAAATAATAGATTTAAATTCCACGGAATAACAATTCAAGAACTTAAAAAAATATGTAAGAACCTGAAGAACAAACCGGATTTTAATAAAGTCTCAAAGAAAATAATTATGGATAATTGGAATATTGTAGGTAAATATATGCTTAAGATTATTAATAAATCGCTTGAAAGCGGGATTTTTCCTAATAGTTGGAAATATTCAATGGTAACACTAGTAGAAAAAATTGCGCAAACAAATAGATGCGATGAATTTCGTCCTATAAACACACTGAACACATGTGAAAAAAATTATTGAGAAAATTGTAAAGGAACAACTCGAAAAATACATGGAAGTAAATAAACTTTTTTCAAACTATCAGTCAGGATTTAGAAAAAAATACTCGTGCGAGACCACAGTCAATTATGTTATAAATAGGTGGAAGTTTATAGACAGGAAAAAGAAAATTATGGCTATATTCCTGGATTTTAAAAGAGCGTTCGAGACCATTGACAGTGAAATATTAATTCAAAAACTTTACATGTACGGTATCAGGGAAAACGAATTACGGTGGTTTAAATCATATTTGACAAATAGAAAGCAAATAACAAAGATTAATGGCGTCAAATCAGATGAGATTTATAACGAGTTTGGTGTACCCCAAGGTTCCATTCTAGGAGCACTACTATTTATAATATACATTAACGACTTACCAAACATCTTAAGCAATTGCGAAATTATCTTGTATGCAGATGACACATTAATTTATGCGGAAGCAGACACGGAAGAACAATGCACGAATTAAACTAATGCATGACATAAATAAAAAAAAATAATTGGCTAAAAATGAACAGACTAAAACTAAATGAAAATAAAACAAAAATGCTAGAAATAAATATGAACAGCGACTCAGTCTTTAAAATAAATAATGAACCAATAGAAAAGGTAAATGAAATAAAATATCTCGGTTTTATAATCGATAAGGACTTAAAATTTAGACAACACGTTGAATATATATGTAAGAAAATCGGAAAAAAATCGGATTTTTTAAACGGGTTAGAAATAAAATATTTTTTTTTTTTTTTTTTTTTAAGCCTAGTTCCGCGAAGCCGAGTGGCTTGTCTGCAGATTCTAATTTTTGGCTATTTTTTTTTTTTTTTTTTTTTTTTTTTGCAGCGACACACCAAAGCCTCTGGTGGGAATCGAACCCACGACTCCTGTATGATAGGCGAGCACGCTACCTACTCACCTACCGGGGCGTTAATAACTGCAATAAACATATATAACGTAATGATAAAACCACATTTTGAATTTGGCTCTACAATTTTATATACATGCTGTACAACAAATCAAATAGATAGACTACAAAAATTGATACACTCCAATACAAACAGTGCTCGACACGTTAAAATGGCTTAATATTCAACAAAGGTTGGAAGTAAACACAATCAACTTTGTTCAGAAAATGAAAATTGGAAATGCACCAGAATACCTAATAGATCAGCTTAATTATGTGAGAGAAATACAACCATATAACTTGAGAAATGCAGATGACTTCAGACTTCCCAGTACTACAACAACAGCTATGCAACGATCACTTTTCTTCAAGGGACTAAAGTTATACAATATGCTACCGATTAGTGTAAAAAATGAGAGAAATATTAATATATGTAGAAGAAATATAACACAATTTGTTAGAAATAGAGTTCTATAGCTAGAGTTCTATATATAATTGGTAAAATATACATACCATTATCAGATAAATTTAAAAGTATTGTAAATACTCCTAATAATAACAATAAAAAAAAAAAAAAATCTTTGAAGAAATATGAACCGATGCTTTCACCGGCCCGTAAGTCGCACCAAATAGTAAATTTTTCTGAGTGCATTGTCAGCTCTTACATTGTCTCGGGTTGCTCTTCACACCAAATGGGACAATTTTGTTTATTTACATACCCATTCAATCAGAATTGAGCTTCGTCGCTGAAATTTTTCCAAAGCCTACACACCGAAAATTGCACGCTGTGGCAGGTCGCCCTGCTTCAGTTCTTGAACGAGATGTAATTTATATGCATTTAGAGGAATATCCTTGCGTAGATTTCTCCACATAGTCGAGTACTACAATCCCTATTTCTGTGAACGGTGACGGACGGATAAATCGCGGTCTTCAACATCATAAGCGGTTACAGCAAGATATTTATTTGTGCATGCACTGCATTATTGAGAATAGGTGGCTTGATATCCAATAGCATAAAATTGGTTGGAAATTGCCTTACTAAGGCTTGAATTGCTTGCTCAGTAGGGCGATTATGACGACCATAATATAGTCGAAATGCGTGAAAAACATTTTTCATAGAAGACGAAATTTGATAATAAAATTCAATAATTTGTAAGCAATGTTCTTTTGTAACTCTTTCCATGACGAAATGGCAATGCTAACTAGACATTTCACGAATCTCGCATGAAAAATTAACCATTAATTAGGAATTCCAACTCTTAGTATTTCAGATAATTTTTAGTCTTAATCCATACATAAATCTGTATAAAGACATATATTCGCTATCAATAACAATAATAAACAATAGCATTTTGTTGATTATCAAATAGGCGGACTTCATATTGCTCTATGAAATGTAGGAGAATTGGAAAAAAATCTTAAAATCGTATAATAACTGATGGGCAATTCCATAGTGACAGACATGACAATCAGATATCTTTCTAATCCAATATTATACAGTAAAATCTTTTCATTGTCCATAAAAATATACAAAATTATGCAGACGGACCTAAACAACATATTTACCATTAGAAAAAGTGAGAAAGCATTATTGTTCTTCATAATTGGGGACAAAAAGCAGTCGTGACAGACATGACATCATTTTAGAGGGCGGTTGTAAAACACAGAAAAGCTCTGAAGTTATTTGTATGACAAATAAGAAACAGTTGTTTATAGTTAATATAAGAGCTAGCTTATTAATAATGCTTATAAAAAACATGAATTATAAAATAAATTATAGTAAAAACAACATTCGTTTAGAGACCCTATCTCTCAGGCCCAACTAACTGGATATAGAAAATAAGCATAAACCAAATTTGAGTGGGATTTTTATACCCTATACCACTATGTGGTTTGGGTATAATGACTTTGTGCTGCTGTTTGTAACAACCAAAAATATTTGACAAAAATATTTTGGACTATACAATAATGGATGTAATAAACACATACAAACCCAATTTGTCTAAGAGCTATACGACAATTTGGATCTTATGTCAATTTATGTCGATTTTATAGGGGTCATTTGTATGGGGGCTAGGTCTGAACATGAACCGATTCCCACCAATTTCAATAGCGTTCATCCTATGGCCGGTAAAAGCTTATATACCAAATTTCGTCAAAACATTTTCATATTTGCGACCTGCAGTTTGAGTACAAGCTTTACATGGACACACAGACGGACGGACGGACGGACGGACGGACGGTCATTGTTAAATCAACTCAAAAAGTGATTCTGATTCGATCGGTATAATTAAGGATGGGTCTAGGTCAAATATTTTTGGTTGTTACAAACAGCAGCACAAAACCATTATACCCAAACCACATAGTGGTATAGGGTATAATAAGTATTTTGTGTATTTTTTAATGTGACAGACATGGCACTGCTTTGAGCTTCAAAATTATTTAACTACGCTTTTCCTTTCTTACTGGAAAAATAGGGGCTATATTGTATTTTTATAGCCTCTACATAACAATTTTCATATTTACATGCCATGTGAGCCCTTTTCTTTGAAATGGTAAACATTATCAGTAAACTTTACCTAAGGTTGACCTTCGCATCGAATTACCCTGATGTGAATCAATTTTCAATAATTTTTTAAAAATAAAGACCAAAAATAAAACTCATATTTTTTGGTTACAATAACAAGTTTAATTATAATATTTCACCGTTATACCTTCAAATCAATAAAAATTAAAAATATTTTTTTAAATTAGTAAAAAAAAAAAACTTCTTAACATATATTTTATTTTAAAATTTTTTTTATTCACACTTTACACTTTTTCTTTGTTCAAAACATACATCAGTTTTTCCTTAAACAAAGTATTCATCAAATTGAAATTTAGCAAACACATGATTGAACATTTCTTTGGCTACCAAACCTAAGGCCTTAGCAAATCCTGGCTCCAATTCTTGATAAATATCATGCCAGTTTTCATTAATAAACGTATTCATATTATCGCCTAATGCCTTGTCGCCATTGAAGAGATTATGAAATTGGAAGTGAACATGTTCCGGCTTAAATTCCAATTTAACATGCTCCAATTCGGCAAAGGTTTGACCATTTCTCTGAACAGGTTTCAAATCGAAGCCATAGCGCAATTTTATATTTTCTGAAAGGATATTTAGAGTTTATGTATATATATATTTTTTTTTTTGCAAAATATAATAAGCATTTTGAACCATTTTGTATAAAAGTGGCAGAAAGATTTATTATAGTTTTAATTTTTAATGATATCCATTATCTTTTTCTTATCAAAGTTGTCTTTAAAAAGTTTAAAAAAGATCAAAAATTAATACTATATTATATAATATTGATTAATTTGGAAAAGGGACTTACGTTTGCCACTTTTAAAATAAACAGTTCAATTAAAGTTATTTTGTTAGGATATTATTTCAGTACTAGTTAGGCGTCCGATATTATGTGGTAGGTAGTTTCTATTATAAAATCATGTGTGCCTGCTACGGCGTTTCACCAAACATGTTTTTAATTTATTTTTGCAACACTTAAAGCCAAATATGAATTATTATGGAATTTTATGATTTATTTAGTAACTTTAAAAAGAGCGTAAACATAGAAAAGGGGAGTAAAATTAAATCTGTTAGATAGGTCTTAGAAAGATCTATCACATATTGTCTTCTTGTATCTCGAGTTATTGAGGTTTGAACTTGGGTAACTAATAACCTTTCCGCGAATATTTTTTTTAGCAGGCGGTATTCTTTAGAAATGATTTATGAAAATAATATAAAGTATTGATCGGCAAGGTGATTTCATGTGGCCGATGTAACTTCGTCAGTTTTACCCCGACTTTGACCAAAGATACCTAATTTGAAAGGTATTTCTTTTTAGCTGTCCACCAGATTTAGAGATTTTTTAATTTTTTTGAGTAAAATGCATTTAAAGTTGCTACTAACACATATGTACATAAAATTATACAATGCTGTGTGTGTGTTTATTAAATTTGTTATTGTGTTTGCCGAAATTGTATATGAAAAGCGCTGTGTTGAATTGAAGAATAATTTTGGAAATAAACCAATAACTACAATAATATTTAAAATTGATATTTAAAAAGTGTTGTGAATTGGCTGAAATTGATTAGCATACCTTTAGGGTCTTATAAAATAATTTATTAACTAAAAAAATAAAATTTCTTTTTTTAGCAGGCGGTTCTCTTCAGAAGTGATTTATAAAAATAGTATACAATAATATAATAACTTAATTTCTTTCATATTATCAATTACAATAACTCTGAGAAAATTCTCAATAATCTTTTTTATCATACGTATTCGTATTCCGCTTTAAGAGTTACAAAAATAGAAAAGAAAAAAAAAAACGTTTTTGTTAAAACACCGTGTTTGGTATAAAGCGTATACAGAGTATACAGCACTAAAGAGTCAGTGAGTAAGCTTACAGTTAAATTAATTCTCAACTTACTGCATACGATTTCGCAAAGTCCATTTCCCACAATTGGTAGAATCAAAACACGACCATCAGCAACATATTTCCCCTTTAAGATTAATTCGGGCAAAGAAACTTCCAGTACACTGCGTTCTTCAAAGTTAAGACCTCTAAAAAATTTAAAAGAATTTTATAGAATTATTTATGTCACAAAGCCAAAGTCCTTTCGAAAGTGGAATTAGATCCGTATTTTGCTTCTTGAAAAACGTAAAATTAAATTTTTTTTCGGATTTTTCCAATTTACTAAATGGTATCAATGATTACATTTTTCAGGGGGCCAAATCACCGCAATCGTTATCGAAATATTTCGAGCGAAATCATTTTTTTATTTCCCAAAATAAAATGTTAAGAATAATTTTTCTTTCTCACAGTTGAAGAATTATGGCCCCTGGTTAAGAAGAAAAGCGAATCGTGGTCGAGCGTTTGTCCGTCTTCTTCAAATTAGATCCGTATCTTGCTTCTTGAAAAACGTAAAATTAAATTTTTTTTCGGATTTTTCCAATTTACTAAATGGTATCAATGATTACATTTTTCAGGGGCCAAATCACCGCCTTCGTTATCGAAATTTTTCGAACGAAATCATTTTTTTATTTCCCAAAATAAAATGTTAAGAATAATTTTTCTTTCTCACAGTTGAAGAATTATGGCCCCTCGTTAAAAAGAAAAGCGAATCTTT
Source organism: Cordilura impudica (assembly GCA_963682025.1). Lineage (NCBI taxonomy): Eukaryota > Metazoa > Arthropoda > Insecta > Diptera > Scathophagidae > Cordilura > Cordilura impudica. The sequence continues at coordinate 291,828,909 of OY821517.1, forward strand.
TTCGAGCGTTTGTCCGTCTTCTTCAAATATAGAATCAAGATGTGGAATTTCGATTGATTTTACTCGATATCGAATGCGGCGATTTGGCTTGGAAGCATTATAAAAGCTCAGTATACTTGTAGGCTTATATAAAAAAAATCATAAACATATAGAGCTATGATCGCGAAAATAGCTTAAATGCTAAAAAGAAAACCTAATAGGAAAGGTTCATATCTTTAAAAATATCTTTGCTTCGACTTTCCTCAAAATTACAGAAAAATATGTGAATTCATCGAAAAAATCAATATATGTCAGTTAAGATATGTTCACGATCATGGTCCGATATTTTAAAAATTTTGTTTAAGAAAACATATTTTCTTTATTAATGACAACGTACAACATCTCAGGAACCAAAAAAAAAAAAGAAAAACAAATCTAGCAAAAACTACGGACTCTTATCCATTTCGAAGCGAATTTGTGGCATCTCCATACATTTTTGGTTTTACAATTTAAAATCACTTACTTGACTTTGATGACTTTCGCATTTTTTAATCCGTACAAATCCAAATCTTTAAATTTTAAATCAATATTAACAGGACTTGAAGGACTAGGTGGAGGCAAAGCTAGACTTTTAATGTGCATCGGATCGAAAGGTGATAAATTAAATTCAGGAAGTCCTCTCGAGTGTGTCTTAAGCACTTCTTGGGTAGATCTACCCAAACAGCTTTCATCATTAACCCGACATCTTGTTATACTGGCAGCTGTACAAGGAATAAACAAAATATATAAATTAAAATATTTATATTGATATTTCTTTAATTTGAATTACAATTTGTTATAATTTTCTAATTACAGTATATATTTTTTTTAAATTCAGTTATATTAATTACACTCTACAACTCTATTTTTAGATAGAAATTAAAAAACATCATTGTTTTTATAAAAACAATAAAAACACAATAAATAAAAAATTATAATAAATACTGGTCAAAAAAGAAAAGCAATTAACTTTAAATTTAATTGTTATTAGAATTTAAAGGTTAATTACACTCTAGAACATTCCGAAAATTTTTGTACAGTGTTGTTAGAGTTTATGGCTTTTTGTACCCTATAGAACTATGTGGTCTGGATATAATGATATGATGTGATGATGTTGGTAACTACGAAAAATATTTGACCTAGAGACATCTTTTATTATACCGATCGCCTCAGAATCACTTTCTGAGTCGAGTTAGCGATGTCCGTCTGTCCGTCTGTGGGTCCATGTAAACTTTGTAATTGAACTACATGTTGCAAATATGAACATGTTTTAATGGAATTTGGTATATAAGCTTTTAACGATCATAGATCGAATGCTGTTGAAATTTGTAAAAATCGGTGCATGTTCAGACTTAGCCCCATATAAATGACCCTTATCGACTTAAATTGCCATAAGGTTCAAATTATCATATAGATCTCGGTCAAATAGGGTTTCTCTGCGTGTTTATTATATCCATTAATCAGTAGTCCAAATATAAACCCTTTAGGACCATTCTTAGTCATGGCCCCCATATATAGCTGCTTCTCAATCTTCACTTAAACCTATCAAAAACAAAAATATTGCACAGATTTTTCTCAAATTTGGTTTGTATATGTTTTTGCAAAAAATAAGTGACTATCAAATATGGTCAGCTCGGTCCATTTTTCGATCAAGTCCCCATATAAATATAGCATCCGATATGAACTTTTTCAGATCTGTAGGAAAAAAATTATTTCAGATTTGGTTTATGCTTATTTTCTATACCCAATTAGTTGGACCTAAGACCAATTCTCGAAACACATGGTATAGGGTATTACATATAACTTTCTTACTTGTTTATCTCAAATTAATGTTGCAATAAATGAATTGAACAGTACAATTTGTGGGATTCTGTTACTTTCTTCTGCCTCAAGATGTAGTTTATGCTTCAAATATTTCCAAGAAATTATTACGATGTTAGGCTGCAAAATCCTTCAAAACTTTTGATATGGCGCTAATTTTTTTAAACAAGCGTATTTCAGACAATTAGTCAGTCTTAGGGCACGTTCAATATATATTGTGATATTTGTGTTATTTGTGATATTCTCAATATATATTGAATATATATATTGTCAATATATATTGATGGATCGCGATTCATCTTAATGGATTGCGATATGGATCGCGATCACATATATTGAACGAATAACAGTGCCCTTACAATCCTTTGAAGCGAACAACTTTTGCAGTGATAAGAAGTAAAAAAATTATAGTCGGTCTAGATCGATTATACGATACCCTATACCATGAGTTTAGAGACCCTATCGCTTAGGCCCAACTAACTGGATATAGAAAATAAGCATAAACTAAATTTGAGTGGGATTTTTATTAATTTCATTGGCTGCAGATATGAAAAAGTTAATTTCGGATGCTATATCTATATGGGGACTAGGTCCAAAAATGGACCGATCCAGATCATGTTTGGTAAAGTCTCTTGTATTTTGCAAAAATATATAGAAACAAAATTTGAGAAGAATGAGTGCAATATTTTTGTTTTTTGATAGATTTAAGTGAAGATCGGGAAGCAGCTCTATATGGGGCCTATGACTAAGAGTTGTCCCATAGGGATCATTTTTGGACTACTGATTAATGGATGTAATAAACGCATACAAACCCAATTTGAGTAAGATCTATATGATAATTTGGATCTTATGGCAATTTATGTCGATTTCATAGGGGTCATTTGTATGGGGGCTAGGTCTGAACATGGACCGATTCTCACCAATTTCAATTCTCACCAATTTCATCCTATGGTCGATAAAAGCTTAAATACCAAATTTCATCAAAATATATTCATATTTGCGACCTGCAGTTTGATTACAAGGTTTACATGGACACACAGACGGACGGACGGACGGACGGACGGACATTGTTAAATCGAATCAGATAGTGATTCAGATAGTGATTCTGATTCGATCGGTATAATTAAAGATGGGTCTAGGTCAAATATTTTTGGTAGTTACAGACAGCAGCACAAAGTCATTATACCCATTATAGTCATTATAGTCATTATAGGGTATAAAAACCACTTTCATTTGAAAGGTAAAACACCAAAAGAAATCAAAGCTGAGTTGTATAAAGTTCATCGCACTTCTACACCAGCGTTTAAAGCTCATTAAAATTGGGTAAGGGACGTCCAATTGTGCTGGCTACGGAAGAAATGACTAAGTGAGTAGGTAGCGTGCTCGCCTACCGTGCGGGGGTCGTGGGTTCGATTCCCACCAGAGGCTTTGGTCTGTCACTGCAAAAAAAAAAAAAAAAAAAAATAAAAAAAAAATTAACACACTACTTCCTCTTTCCTCCTTCCTATATCTATATCTTTCCTGAGATCAACACAATGCACTGCATCTGTAGGGGGCATCCCCTGAGTGTTGATTAATAAAAAAAAAAAAAAAAAAAAAAAAATGAAATAATAGCAAATTTGCGTGAAAATCTCAAAAGTTAGATTTGGACATGAAGAGAGCTAACCGCAAGATAGGTGACGTGCTTGCTCACAATTGATCACAAACGTAATCGTGTGACAATTTCGAAGGAGTGATTGGACGAGTATTTGGGCCGTTTCGCAACCATCTCAGCATATCAGGGAACAAGGAACGGTCGCCACAGTGGGTTTCTCCAATCGGAACGAAATCGAAGAAACCCAAGGTGTCAAAGTTTACTACAATTCACAAAAAATACCTTAAAAAGGAAAAACAATCTACAGCGAATATAAATAATCAATAGAACCGTTTCCTAGAGGTAGCGGGCTTAAAGGAGACTATGTTAGAAAAAATTAATTAACCCAACATGCTGGATTTTTCTATTATTTTGAAAGAACTTTTTGGCCATATTTTTGCAAAATAATAGTTGTGCTTTGTTCTTTAATCATTACTAGCAGATTCCAGCGCTCAAAATTCGTGTGCTATTTCTAGGCAACTTTATTTTTAAACTTAGCCAATTCACAAACCAACACTTTTGTGGTTTAATATTATTGTGAATAAAGATAAGAAACGCATTAACAAACACATTAACAAATTTAATAAAACACACCCCAGTATGCATTGAAATATTATTTCTCCAATATTGGAGAAAAGTTAAGTTCTCAAATTGATGTCCAATGTAATTCTCAACTGGAGTTTAACAATTTTTCTTCTTGTTTGCTTTCAACTTGACATCAAGTTGAGACTTAACATTTTCCAATCTTTGAGAAATATTTTAACTCTCAATTGGATATCCAACACTTTTCTGCACTTGAGACCAAACAATTTTTCAACTTGAATACGATTTGTGTTAAGTTCGAGATATTATTTAAATATGCTATAAATAATAAATTAAATTAAAAAATGCCAAAAAAAAGTACAAATAATTAATTGATATATTTCTAATTATTTCTACTTTTTGTCGAATTTTTTAATTTCAAATCTTATTTATGACATCTTTAATATTAATATTCATAAAATCTACAAATAATTAATTCATTTATTTTTAATTCTAAATTTTAAAAAATATTAACATGTACATAATGTTAAATATCTAATGAAATTAAATTGAAACATTAAAAAAAGTCATTGTTTTAATTTCTAAAATTAGTATAATTTTTTTAATATGGCAATTCCGTACCTTCATTTGATACCGATTGGAGAAATTTCTTTGCTATCAAGTTGAGAATCACAAATTTCTCAATTTGATAACTAAGAAAATCACCATATAAAAAATGTGCGTTTTAAGTTGAGAAGACTATAATCGGACTATTGAGGTGCATTTGAGAATTAACGTTTGAGATTTGAGAAATGTGTTTGATCTCAAATGCACCTCAAGTTGATAGGAAATAAAAATGTTTATTGGCACATAGCATATGTATAATTTTAAGTATGTGTTAGTAGCCACTTTAAATGAAATTTTCTCAAAATAAAGGAAAAAATTTAAAAATCTGTAAATCTGCGAAACGGCTAAAAAGAAATACGTTTCAAGTAATATACGTTTGGTTAAAATCGGGATAAAATAGTAGAACAAAACATAGGTCACAAGAAAACGCCTTGCCTATTAATATTATAGATACCAGTTAGTTCCAATATGTGAATAGAGAACTTCAATATGACAATTCTTACAAATAATAAGTTTTTTGTTCGGTTCGAGATCATATATATATATATGTTCTAATAATAGAGAAGTTATATTTTTGTAATGCAGAGAAATAAGATTAGTAAGCCTCGTGATTGTTTTTAATAAATCATTTAAATTTTGCAGTTTTACATGAGCAGGAATTTCGTGAACACAGTATACTTAGACCTGGTGAAGATTTATATTGAAAGAGAACTCTCAAGAAAGCAGTCAAATATTCTTAATAGCAGAAACTACTTAACCATAACAGAATATAGAATAAGAGCTTTAGGAAAAACCTTATGAAAGAAGGTCTGCAGACGATTACACCGACAATATGTTCGATTTGCTTCGCTAGCATTCAAAGATAATTCCCTAAGGCTGTTAAAATAGAAAATATGGAAAAGAATACGAGTAACATATTTTTGTTAAATAAATTATTTTAAATAAAAATAAAAAAAAAATACTCATACTGAAGTTTACTGTTCTCATTTGCGCAACCTGCTCTACCAGACTATCGAATTAGTTTTAAAGAGGACTGGTTTTTCGCGAATAAGTTTTTAAACTAATGCATTTCATATTCTAATTCCTGGTGTTCGGTGATTTAAATTATTCTTCCAAAGATAATTTTTATTATTTTTTAAATATGTTTGGATTAAGTTAAAATGAAAAAAAAGAAGAGTATTAAATTCGACTGTGCCGAATCTTTGATACCCTCCACCAGTGCTTTTACACTAAGGGACAAAAAAAGCCTAAATTTCACATTACATGGCTAGATTTTTACAATGATGCTTAAAATGAATAAGATAATTATAAAATTTTTAGGTATTTTCGTGCTTTTTTTACTGAAAGCAATTATTAAACGCAATCAGCATTAATGGATGTTTGGAACAAGAAAATATTTGATCTAGACCCATCTTTTATTAAACCGATGAACTCAGATGTCCGTCTGTCCGTCCGTCTGTCTGTGTGTCCATGTAAAACTTGGAATCCAACTATAGGTCGCAAATATGTATATATTTTGATGAAATTTGGTATATAAGTTTTTATGACCCCTATGCGATCGACTTAAGTTGCGATAAGATCCAAATTATAATATAGATCTCGGTCAATTTGTGTTTGTGTATGTGTTTATTACATCCATTAATCAGTAGTCCAAAAATAAACCCTATAGGACAATTCTTAGTCATAGCCCCCATATAAAGTTGCTTCCCGTTCTTCACTTAAATCTATAAAAAAAAAACAAAAATATTCCTCAGATTTTTTCAAATTTTGTATTTATATATTTTTGCAAAAATTTAATGACCTTACCAAATATGATCAGGATCGGTCCATTTTTCGACCTAGACCCCATATACATATAGCATCCGATATGAACTTTTTCATATCCGAAGGCAAAAAAATTGATAACAATGTCATTCAAATTTGATTTATACTTATTTTCTATATTTAATTAGTTGGACCTAAGACATGGGGTCTCTAAACGCATAGTATAGGGTATCGGTCTAGACCGATTAAAATTTTCTTACTAGTTTTTGTTTGTTTTGTTTGTTATTCACTTGTATATGCATATTGTATATACATATGTGTATGCACAGCTTATACATTCGATATGCACATGTTCTGTTACGTATAAACCAGAAATCCCCATTACTCGAGTTTCGAGCTGCTCGAGTAGTAAAAACTAACATTTTTCATGTTTGAAAGCATGCAAAATGATAAATATAAGTATTAAGTACAACAAATATATGCAAGTACCAAGAACAGCATCCTTAAATTTCATTTGAATCGGACTGTCCTACTGGCGTGAGCAAACTACTACTCGAAAAAGCTCGATGACTTTCCGTAGAAATGTATGAAAATATTCACTTCATATGTTTGACATCATATTACAAAAAATTTTTCAAAAATATCATACCAAAGATGAGTAATAAAAAAAAAAAAAATAATAAAATAAAATTTGTCTAATTTTTTTCAGGAATTGCCACTGAATATATTCTTAGATAAAAAAAAAAAAAATGAACACACTACTCCCACTTTCCTCCTTCCTATATCTATATCTTTCCTGAGATCAACACAATGCACTGCATCTGTAGGGGGCATCCCCTGAGTGTTGATTAATCAAAAAAAAAAAAAAATTTAAGCCATTCCGACCAAAATTGTGCTGTAGGAAACCTATTAATCAAAAAATATCAGTCAGTTTCCTCAAAATTTATTCCATGCAAGTTTGATATAGATTTTCAAAAAATATTTAAGGTACACATGATACAAATTTATACATTCTAAAATTAAAAATAAGAGGACATTACGTCCTTAAAATTTCAAAAAATTGCGGTACTAATTGTGCTGTTGGTGAATTACTACCCGAAAATGATCAGCCAGTTTCCAGACAAATATACGAAAAAATACACTCCATGCAAGTTTGACATCGGTTTAAAAAAAATATTCAAGGAACACACGGTGCAAATTTATACATTCTATAATTAAAAATAAGGGGGCATTACGTCCTTAAAATTTCAAAGAATTTCGGTAAGAATTGTGCTGTTGGCGGAAAAGATATGCCACTTTCTATACAAATGAGTAAAAATTTTTTCTTATTTTAAGTTTGATGTAATTTTCCTTCACGACTTTTTGAAGATTCATATGTTTTGAAGTTATCGATTTCAGGATATTACATGCTTAAAACTATTCCAAGGAAAATTGTGGAGGCGGCGAACTACTACTCGAAAAAGATCAGAAACTACTAATCAAAAAAGATCAGTCGAAAAAGTTCAGAAACTTTCAAATCTTTTCACCAAAATTTCTGGAGTTGGCGAACTATTAATTGAAAAAGATCAGTCACTTTTTATACAAATGTATGAAAATATGCACTCCATGAATTTTTATTCTTTAAGGCAAGTAGTGTCAACGCTAAACCCAACAGATTTTTTTTTTTATCATTTAACTAGTTTATCAATTAACTGTTTAAGATGAATAATCTCTGTATAATAATATGAAATCCCTCAACATAGAGAGGTTTGACATAACACCAGTAGATATTATAAATAGATCAATCGATAAAAGTTTTTTCCATTTATGTCAATGGAAATGTTACTTTCCTCCTGTAAGCATGCGTAATATTGTATCAATGTTTTTTGGGGGAAAAAGGAAGTAGCTCTAAAAAATTTTGGATTTTTATCGCTTATGGGTGTTAAATATTTTTAAAGTTACGAAAGTATCTTTTGCGTTTAAGAGCCCCATGTTCAATACGTGTTATCAGCGTTTATTGACTTAGGCGACATACATTTTCATGTGTTAGGTACTGACATATAAAATAAAAATGTTGCCCTAGGTAGAATTTTGTAGGAAAAAAATAATTGTATTAAATCACGCTCATTATTGTATGGGGTCTCCGAAATTTATTTCCATGAGTTACAAACGGATTGACAAACTGATATATACCCTCTGCACTGTAGACCGTAAAAGTTATTCATTTTATCATAAAAGTCAGAAAATCGAAGCAGAAATAAAAGTTACTAAACGCAGCCAAAAAATTTACCGCCCCCTCAAAAAAAAAAAAAAAAATTTCGTTGGTATTTTTAACAAAAAATTTTCAATAGGTTATTCCTAAAATTTTTTTTAATTTTTTCATCTTTATTTTTCTCGAAAAAAATATGAGGAAAAAAACTATTGAAAAGTAAAAATAAAAAATAAATACTCTCTCGGCCATGCCGAATCTTTGATATCCCTCCACCTTAATATCTGGACTTAGTGCACCATATATAACAAATGTAAAACAAATATTTAAAAATGTTCAGAATTCGATAAACATAATACTAAATTATTACGACAAACACACTGAATTTTTAAATTTTTTAGAGGTGTCTTCATCTTTTTGGACATATCTCGGTTCAATGATGCCCGATGTACCCCATTTTCAATACCAACCTGCTCGAAATAATGGCAAACAATTTTATTATAACTTTACCCAGGTAAATGATTTATTTTTGAGAATGAGCGTGATTTCAACAGATAGACGGACAGACGGACATCGCTATATCGACTCGAGTTGTTATTAGAATAAACAATATATGTATATACTTTTTGGGGTCGCAACTGCATTTTTCGATGTGTTACAAATGGTATGACAAACTGATATATGCTCCCTGCACAGTGGTGTGCAGGGTATGAAAACAACTATTCTTCCTGCTCAACAAAATCTACATAAAAAATAACTTTTATTTTTATTTCTTCTTCGAATATTTATACTTAAATAAGGTCTCTGGCATTTCATTTTCAAAATCACTGTCCCTTTTAAAAACGCTTTCACTTTCGATAAATATCCAAATTACATTGTAGACAATGACCGAATGTTTGCTTTGCTAATAACACAAGTTTATATCAGTTTGGCAGCTGGTTACCGAAACTGGTCTCCAAAGTTTATTCTAAACTAAACATTACAAAAAAAAGTTAATTTATTTATTCGCCACTGTTAAAAACTTGTATTCTAATTTTTTTCACAAACAAAGATATATTTTAATTCAGTCACATTTAAATAATTTTTTGGCAAAAATGTTGTTTTATATTTTTGAAGTAATTTCACATTTTAAAGAACTTTTTTTATTCGAATATTTAAAATTGACAAATTCTTTTCCAACGCAAATCTTATTTTTTTAACAATATTTCTTTGAACACATTAATTCAAAAGTAACACTAAATTCATTCACATTATTTATTTCTAAAACTCACGAAATTCTCCCAATACAGCCGTTACACTTAGCAAAATGCATCCGATTAAAGTTTTCATTTTGTTATTATTTTAGTTTTATTCTTAGATTGTATTTATATCCTTGTATTCTTCTTCACTCCTGTTGTAATATTAAACTTAATTATAAATTGACTTCCTTTTATACTTGTTGTGAGGGTTCTGTAGGTTCTGATTGTAACTGAGTTTGTTTTTATGGTCATTTAGAACGTTATTCATGTTGTTAAAAAAAAAAAAAAAAAAAAAACAACCTATAAAACCTGTATAATATAATTTTTTCATTTGCTGTTTCATCTTCTTCATCTCTAGGTTTGTCTCAAATGTTGACATGTTTGTATGTACTAAATATTTCGTAGTCTGGAACTTTTTTTTTAATAAAAATATTCTATTTAGGGTTACCAGTTTTAATGAATAAGCAACAAAATATTCTATAAAAGAATAAAAGAAAAAGAATTCGAAGAAATGGTTAGAATTTTTGTTACTTTTTTGGTCAAGTGGGACTTTAGAATGTTCTACACTAATTATTAAGATACATTTTAGCTTTTTGATATTAATTTTTGATATTAATGATACATAGATGGGGTAAAAATATTTGTTACAGAAATCAATGTTTTGCACTCAATTCTATTTATTTTTAACTCTGTTTATGTTGATTATCTAACAAAAATAAATAAGTTTATTGAAATTTGAGTAGAACCTTGAAATCGAAATATTTTGTAAAATCTAGTACCGCAATTGCGGACATTTGTTTGACACAGCTGATATAAACAGCTGATTTGTAAAAATAAAATATTTGTAGAAATACAAGTTATCAAAATTGAAAAAAAATTTTGCTATATTTTAAACAAAAACAAATTGTTACATATACATAGTTGGTGGAAATAAATTGGAAACTTTTACAAAATTCTTAATCATTTTTTAATAACTAGCAGATTCCAGCGCTCGAAATTCGAGTGCAATTTCTTGGTAGCTTTATTTTTCAACTTAGCCAATTCACAAACCAACACTTTTATGGTTTATTCTTATTTTGAATGAAGATAACAAACTCATTATCATACAAATTAACAAATTTAATAAAACACACATAGCATATGTATAATTTTATGTATGTGTTAGTAGCAACTTTAAATGCAATTTACTCAAAATAAAGGAAAAAATTTAAAAATCTGTAAATCTGCAAACGGCTAAAAAGAAATACCTTTCAAATAATATACGTTTGGTCAAAATCGGGATAAAACGCTAGAACAAAATATCGGTCACAAGAAACCGCCTAGTCTATTAATATTATAGATTTCATCCTAAAATTATGTATGGTGTTTTCTCTATCAAAAGGTAACAAATTTGTTATAAAATATGCAATTAAAAAAGTAATAGATAAACGAAAAGAAAATATTTTTTTAAGTGATGACAAAACAATGCGAACTTTTAAACCTCTGTACCAGAGTTGATATAAAATATTAACCGTTATATAAATATTAATTGTTTCTTACGTTTTCTTTCAATTGTTTTTAACTACAATATTTTTCGAATATTGATTTTAGACCAAACTCATTTGTTTTTCAATTTTTTAATCTTATAAATAAATATTATAATATAATGGCAAGAATAAAATTTTCGCGAAGCGTTAAAAACCAGAATGATAGATGATTTTACTCATCTTCATCAAAAGAAATTTTGTGAGAAATATTTTAATAATAAATCCATTTTATTCAAAATTATTAAGAAAGTACGTGAAGGATGTACCGTGACGACTCAACAATTAGTCGCAGACCCCGTAAAAGTCAAAGACAAGACAATTTAATAACAAGAGAGTTTAAAAAATGTCAAAGAAATGCTACCTAAAGAGGTCGTTACCAATCTGAAACTAAAACAACAACGACTATACGATAACCTATATCATGTTTTAGAGACGCTATCTCCTCGGTCCAACTAATTTGATATAGAAAATAAGCATAAACCAAATTTGAGTGGCATTTTTATTAATTTTTTTGGCTGCAGATATGAAAAAGTTCATATCGGATGCTATATTTATATGGGGACTAGGTCGAAAAATCGACCGATCCTGACCATATTTGGTAAAGTAACTTATATTTTTAAAAAATATATACAAACCAAATTTGAGAAAAATCTGTGAAATATTTTTGTTTTTTGATAGATTTAAGTGAAGATTGGGAAGCAGCTCTATATGGGGCCTATGACTAAGAATTGTCCTATAGGGATTTTATTTGGACTACTAATTAATAACACATAAAAACACATACAAACCCAATTTGACTGAGATCTATATGATAATTTGGATCTTATGGCAATTTATGTCGATTTCATAGGGGTAATTTGTATGGGGACTAGGTCTGAACATGGACCGAACTTCACCAATTTCAATAGCGTTCATTCTATGAGAGATAAAAGCTTATATACCAAATTTTATCAAAATATAATTATATTTGCGACATGTAGTTTATACAAGGCTTACAGGGACACACACACAGACGGACGGACGGACGGACATCGCTAAAACGACTCAGAAAGTGATTCTGAGCTAATCGGTATAACAAAAGATGGGTCTAGGTCAAGTATTTTTGGTAGTTACAAACAACAGCACAAAGTCATTATACCCAAACCACATAGTGGTATAGGGTATAAATATGTGCTCGAACTGTTTCCCGACGAGCAATTGTAACTAATCTTCGTTCTTATCGTCTTGTAGAGAAACCATTGATTTCAGAGAAAAATCGTCTGGCTCGCATAAATTTTTCTAAAGAACACATGAACTGGTGAAGACTGAATTGGAATACTGTTCTCTTTTCAGATGAATCCAAGTTTAATTTAAGAGACCATTATGGAAGAACGTTTGTATGACGATCAAAGGAAAAAAAAATGCTGAACCTAAAATATCTATAATATTAATAGGCTAGGCGATTTCTTGTGACCGATGTTTTGTTCTACCGTTTTATCCCGATTTTGACCAAGCGTATATCATTTGAAAGGTATTTCTTTTTAGTCAATTTGCAGATTTAGAGATTTTTAAATTTTTTCCTTTATTTTGTGTAAATTGCATTTAAAGTTGCTACTAACACATACATAAAATTATACAATGCTATGTGTGTGTTTATTAAATTTGTTAATGTGTTTGTAATAAAAATGAGTTTTTTTTTGTGTTGATTTGCGAATTGCCTATAATTGATAAGCATACCTTTAGGGTCTTTATTTAATGAGAAAATAAAATTTCCTAGAATTTGCACTCGAATTTCGAGGGCTGGAATCTGCTAATACAAATAAAACTGTTAAGTTTAGCGGTGACAATATTATGGTATGGGGTTGTTTTCGGGCCAAGGAATAGGTCAAATTCATTTAGTAAAAAATACTCTAACAGGCATTGAATACAAGCAAATTCTAAATGATGCAATGTATCCATACGCGAAGGAAAATATGCCCCTGGTCTGGAAGTTCCAACATGACAATTACACAAAACACACCCTCGAAGTTGTAACCGAATGGCTATAATCTAATGCGGTTAGTGTTTTGGAATGGCCAACCAATCACTAGATCTCAATCCCATAGCACATCTATGGGCAATTGTAGATAGAAATATACGGATACGAAATTGCAAGATAGATCCCATTAGGCAGTTAATTTAGAGTGGCAAAAAATGTAATGTATATCAATAACAATTTAAGTGACTCCGTGCCTCGGCGCTGTCAAGCAGTACCAAAAAAAGGGAGAGCCAACAAAGTATTGAAATCAAAAAGTAGAAGGAAAGTTTTCAATTATTTATAGAAAAGGTTTCCAATGTTTTGTCAACAGCATAAAAATTAATACTTTTAAAGTTTTTTCTCTGAAGTTAAGCTATTTTATGTTAATATTTTTTTCTTGTTAAAATAAATGTTTAAACTAATAAAGGAGTTTTAAATTTTGTGATATAATTTTTGGTATTAATCGTTCAAGTCGTCAAAAAGAGTTCAGATAAACTAGAAGATCCCAGCCCTCGAAATTCGAGTGCAATTTTTTTTTCATTTAATGAATTATTTTATAAGACCCTAAAGGTATGCTAATCAAGTTTAGCCAATTCACAATTCAACACTTTTTTATTGTCGTGATGGTAATACAAAACGCTAATGTAAAATTGATTGTGCATGCAAAACTTTCCTCAAACTCAACGAATTTAAACAGTTAATCTCTACGTTAACTTGCGTGTTGCATACTATAAAGTTGATTGTGCTTGCATAACTTTCCTCAAGCTCAACAAATTTAAGCAGTTAATAGCTCAAAAGAAAGAGCTTGATCCACTGAGTGTTCTGAGAGTGAAACGATCAAGATCCATTCATTAGAAGAGGAGTTATGAGAATTCGAATTGCATGAGTGAATGTGTCCCATAAGAAATGTACAGGGAAGAATCGCGTTTGAGTACAACTTGAGTAAGGTGGGAGTTGAGTACATTTCAATGATTGATGACATATATGTATCTAAATACCTTTCATTAAAAAAAAAAAAATTAAGGAAATTGGCCGGATGCAACGGCCAGACGGACTCGCTTTAGTTTTCATAAATTTTTTTAATATATAAGATGATATTATATGTATATTTACTTTTTATATAAATTTACAAGCTCAACAATCCGATACTGCCTAAATAATCCACACAAAGATTCAAGACTCTCGATATGATAACATTTTAGACATGTAACGATATACATTTACTATGTGTGAGATTTCCCACGCCCTCATGTTAGATCCTGCCCATTTTGTATTGCCCTCACACAAAGTTTTGAGACTTACCCTATGATAGTACTATAGATATATTATGATAAATATTTACTTTGTATGAGAGTTGCCAAGTCCACTAATCCCATCAGGGCCAAAATATAAGAAAACAGAAGAGCTGGAACCGAACCTATGATGTAAATAGGGAATGAGTTTTGATAAAATTGTCTATTACATGATTCAAAAATTCTGCTGAACTACTAATGATTTTAAAAAGTAACACCATTTAATAACCGAGATTTTATAGGTATATCTACATATTAATACGTGTGCAATTTGGCATAGTTAAAGTTCATATGGAGGAGAAGTGCAGAATGATATAATTTATGCATAATATGTGTTACAATATATTAAATCAAATAAAATAAAATATTTATAAATAAGAAATTAAATATTTGAGCTCGAGCTCAAATATTTAATTTCTTATTTACAATTGGAAAGGTCGAATAAAAACATCTTTAAATAAAATATTTATAATAAATAATTTTATAAGAGCCTAAAGGTATGCTAATCAATTTTAGCCAAATCACAATTAATCGCCTTTGCATTTATTATTGATGGTTTCAAAAAAGAGTACAATTTAATCGCTCTGTGTTGAGTTGTGATTTGCCTAAAATTGATTAGCATACCTTCAGGCTCTTTTAAAATTATTTACTAACAATTCCATTTATATTTCTTCTGTGCGTTCATCAAATATTTATAATGAAATTTAATGAGTTTTATTTAAAAATTCACAATTTAATGAATTCTATTTAAATATTTATAAATTTTTTATATATATACCTGTAGATTAACAAAACATTGAATGAAAAAATAAAATTTCGTAGAATTTGCACTCCAATTTCGAGTACTGGTCTCTGCTAGTATTTAAATTTTTTTTTATAATTTTTAGTTTCTATAACTTTTACATTTTTCTGGTACCTCCCCAACCATAACGATTTTAAAGTTTCTTTTAATTTGCATGAGTTCTGGAAAGCACATTATTTCTTGAGTACTACTCCAAGGCCATTTTACTGTTATAATAAGATAGGTTGGGCGTGTTTATTGTTCCCGTGATTACAAAACACTTGCGTCTTTCTCCACAGCTACAGATGACTTGCCATACCAGAAGTTTGGACTACCTTTTGACTTCGAAAGTGTAAGCTTCTGATGTGGATGCTCCAAAAAGCCAGCTAAAAGTAGCAAATAAATTGAAAAAAAATTGTTGTTTGCAATACTTTGCTTGCCATTTTGAAAGAAAAAATAATAAAAAAAAATTAAATAGCATAATTTGGTGACATCATTTTCAATGTAAACTGCGAAAATTATATTCAATTTGAGTGATTTTTAAATTATCTATTGAATAAAATGTAATCGACAGTTTTGTCAAACGCAGTCCTTAGTATGTATACTGGAAGAAAAAGCATACGTATTTAGTTCTTATATTACACTTATATTCAAAAAAAAAAAAAAAAAACAAAAATCTTATTTACAAGAAGATAAACACGCACAAAATATTACTAATTCATAAGTTTAATGAATTCCTCTACCTTTATGTATATTTGTCTTTAATTTTTAGCTCTTCTTCTTTCAACTAATTTATTTTTGTTTACCTTTGTTTTCTAAATTTAGGTTTGTTTTACGTAATATTTAGTTCCAAACATAAAAAATATCACGAATGTTACCAACGTTGCATCGATTTGTGAGATTTTAAGTATATTTCGTGAAAAACGGAATGTAAACGCATTATTTTATTTATTACTAGCTGTTTTTTCCCGGTCTTGCCCGGGATCCAAAGGCCTTTGACTTGAAAATGGTTTACGATTCTTACCAGGCGCTGAGTACTTAGTCCACAATGAAACAAATTCCCAAAAAAATATGAACTTTCTCCTCAAAATTTTGTATGGGATATGGGGAATTTGTTCGTGATAGAAAAATTCCTCAAAGGTTACATTTTTTGTGGAGTAAATTATTTTTTTTTTATATCAATTTACAGCAAAAAAGGTTTAAAAAATAAGCTGCGAAACCGCTTTAAGTTTTTTTTTTAAGTTTATTTATTTTGAAAACATCAAATATAACGGAACGGAATCTTTTGCAAATTAAAGGAATCAGAACTTTTAAAATTTGAATTACTTCATTCAATAAGTGATCATCATTTCATAGAAGTTTTAAAAACGGAAAATTGATGCGACGTTTAAAATTGTCTCGCAAGGTTGCTTTAAGCAACTGCTTATAGTATATGTGTGGCCTATTTGGATCAACTTGTAATTATTACACATACGTAGATAAAATTTATCAAACGACTTTTCACTGAGCTGTGATCAGCGAGCGCGTCGTTTTCACGTCCGCGCGTTTGGCAGCTACTGAACCGAAATGATGCTATTGAAAAGCATACAGATTTTAAATGCGTTTATTGTAGGACAGATATTGTGAGCAGTATGCAAATTTTCATGTATAATATTAATAGGCTAGGCGATTTCTTGTGACCGATGTTTTGTTCTACCATTTTATCCCGATTTTGACCAAGCTTATATTATTTGAAAGGTATTTCTTTTGACCCGATTTACAGATTTACAGATTTTTAAATTTTTTCCTTTATTTTGAGTAAATTGCATTTAAAGTTGCTACTAACACATACATAAAATTATACAATGCTATGTGTGTGTTTATTAAATTTGTTGTGTTTGTAATAAAAATGAGTTTGTTTTTTGTGTTGATATGTGAATTGGCTATAATTGATTAGCATACCTTTAGGGTCTTTATTTAAAAAAAAAAAATAAAATTTCGTAGAATTTGCACTCGAATTTCGGGGGCTGGAATCTGCTAGTTTAAATTAATATTTAACAAAATTCCTTAAATAAAAATATGTAAAAATTTAAGAATGAATTTGGGGAGTAAGTTCATTTTTTATTTCGTTTTTCAAAAAATATGGGTAATTTGTTTATTTCTTTTGAGGACATTTTTTTTTTAAATTCGGTGAATTTGTTCATCGTGAAGTTATTCCCGTGTGTACCAAATTTCAGAGAAATCCGTTGAAAAATACAAATTTGTATAGCGAACAAATATACCAAACAGCAGAAAATGAATTTTGAATGAAAAGTGGGCGTAAAAGTAGGCGTGGCCGGTAAAAATCATATGCCGACCTTCCCTGGAGTATGTACTAAATTTCGGAGAAAGCCGTTGAAAAACAAAAATTAGTAAAGCGAACAAATATACCAAAAAACAGAAAATGAATTGTATACAAAAAATGGGCGTAATAGTAGGCGTGGCTGGTAGGAAGCATATGATGACCTTCCCTGGAGTAGAGAGATCGTGTCTACCAAATTTCAGAGAAATCCGTTGAAAAATAAAAATTTGTATATCTGTGGTCAGAAGCGATAACCGCCTAAGTCGACTTAAGACTGATTTGAGTTATGTATGCTATCATATTTTACTAAAAACGCTTTATATTTACGTTAAATCCCCATTTCTCTATCACTGTTTAATAAAAAGTTATTAATGAAAACATGCTGACCTAAGTCGTAATGAAGCCCCATTACATTTATGTATATAAAAAGTTATTTTTCTCGAAAGCATGCTTTTCGACTTAGGCCGAGGCCACGCAATGAGCGGCAAAGCGGCGAGCGGCAGAGCGATGAGCGGAAAAAATTAAAATATATGAAATACTACTGAAGTGGCCACACAATGATTAGTATGTGAGCGGCATTTCTGAGCGTCTAAGCGGCGCCGCTCAAGAATAGAACTTGTTCTAATTTTTAGTTGTTTTCAATCTGTAGCGCGATTCAGTAACTTCTTTTTAACGATAATCGAATCGTTAGAAAAAACAAACAACAAAATTATCGATTTTGGTATTCAGTAAACGACAACCATTTTTGTGTTGTTTCTCAATCGATCAAAAGTTAAAAAGGTTGAAATGTAGTCATACATAAATAAAAATCATAAAATAGTGAAAATATTTTGCTTGTATTATAAAAACTTTTTATATAAATAATAAATAATAACATTGACAATGGCATTTTGACAACTAACCCCTGAGAAATGACGCTCAGTAATAAGCCACTTGCCGCTCACCGCTCTGCCGCTTGCCGCTTTGCCGCTCATTGCATGGCCTCGGCCTTAAGGTTGTCAATGCTCTGAGTCTTGTTGGCGTATTCTTCGCTTTTTAAATAACCTCACAAAAAGAGGAGGAGGAGGTCAGATCTGGAGATCTGGTTGGCTAGTAATTGCTTTTTTTTTGCAGAAACTGCATTGTTTGATTTGCAGTGTGCCATGGTGCACCATTTACATCCAGACCTTTTTCACACATTTTCGAAGAGACATAATGTGCCAACATTCGCCGATATCTTCCATATAGTCACTCTTTACACCCTGTACCTATCTTTTATTAACCAATCGACTCAGAATCACTTTTTGAGTCGATTTAGCGACGTCCGTCCGTCTGTTCGTCGGACAATTCTTAGTCCTAGTCCCAATATGAAGCTGCTTCCCGATCATCACTTAATTTATAAATAACAAAAATATTGCACAGATTTTTATATGTTTTTGGATTTTATATGTTTTTGGATACAATAATTAACCTTGCCAAATATAGTCAGGATCGGTCCAATTTTTTAACTATAAATAAATATATCATCCGATATGAACTGTTTAGATCTGCAGGCAAAAAATTAAGAAAAATTCCAATTATATAAGGTTTATGCATATTTTCTATACTCAATTAGTTGGATCTAAGATCAATTATCTAAATGCATGGTATAGGATATCGCATAGTCGGTCTAGACCGACAATAATTTTCATACCTATTGGTTATGCAATGGTATTTCCTGGTTCCCCAAGTGCGCCAATTTTACTTGTTAATGCCGCCACAGAGTGTGAATTGGACTTCGTCCGTCGTCAAAATGTGCGTCCGAAATTCAGTTTCAGTGCGAGCAAAATTATTTGAGTCTATTGTACTTTATATGGAAACAAACAAAATTTCTGAGCGCGTGACGATATAGTGGTGTCGGAAACACTGTCTCTTACCTTTCAACCAGTTCATTGTAACGACTTGGGCGTTGATGAACGGAATATGGACGATATCCCACTGTCCTGTATTCCACAAAATTCGGCATACTGTGTCGTAGTGAAAAGGGGATTTTTCAATTTATACCTCGCGGATTTATAGATTGGGGCAATAACCTCTTTTTCAGGCTGGTAGTTTTTGATATAGGTTCAATAGCAACGCTTGTTTTTGTAATCAGCTGAATGTGATTTTAGCGATTTTAACAATATCTGTGGCCAAATCACCGCATTCGTTATCGAAATTTTTCTATCGAAATCATTTTTTTTATTTTCCAAAATAAAATACTAAGAATAATTTTTCTTTGTCACAGTTAAAGAATTATGAGAATAGAACTTGTTCTAATTTTTAGTTGCTTTCTGAGCGGCAAAGAATAAAAAGGGCAAAAAAAAGATGGCTTTTCTTTGTAGCGCGATTCAGTAACTTCTTTTAAACGATAATCGAATCGTTAGAAAAAGAAAACAACAAAACTATCGATTTTTTAATTCAGTAAAATTTTTAAACGATATTCGCTATTGTTAAAGTCAGCTGTTGTTGTTATCTTAACGACAACCATTTTTGTGTTGTTTTTCAATAGATAAAAAGTTAAAAAGGTTGAAATGTAGTCATACATAAATAAAAATCATAAAATAGTGAAAATATTTTGCTTTTATTGTAAAAACTTTTTATATAAATAATAAATAACATTGACAATGGCATTTTGACAACTAACCGCTCAGAAATGACGCTCAGTAATAAGCCACTTGCCGCTCAAACTCGCCGCTCTGCCGCTCACCGCTATCCCGCTTGCCGCTTTGCCGCTCATTGCGTGGCCACGGCCTTAGGCGGTTAATGCTTGTGACCACAGATATATAGATTATTTATTTCTTTGATATTTATTACAATTCAAATTATAATAAATCTATCGGCTTAAACGCACTATAAATCTTAATATTTACTAGAACACTAAGTTTTTGGGATGTTAGTTAATCTCAGATTAGTTAAACTCAGATTCTTGAAAACTTAAATAGTGAGTTTAACTAAACTAAGTTAAATTACATCTCAAAAACTTAAATAATCTAAAAGAAAAAAAAACTTGTAATGATCAATATTGGATTTGCATACTAGGGCTATAACCAAATATCAGCCGTAGCTACTGTCTCTTCTATATGAAAATATTTTTTTCGGCTCATTTTAGAAGAATAACTTTACCCACGGAATCCATTTTGTAAATCTGTGTAGAAAATTATTTTTTATTTTTTTTATATTGAAATAGCGGATACCTTTTCACTCACCTGGAATTTTATATACGGATTTTAGTTTGGGTGGTGAAGCAAATTTGCGTTAATTCGCTTAATAAAAAAAAATTATATCAAAATTATGAACTTTATTGCGTTTTGTGGATGAACAATCGCGAATAATTTTTGTACATTTTATATTAAACGATTTTTGATTTAAGAACATCTATCAGGCTTTGTGACTAAAAGCTTTATTAACATCAACGCTTAAGAAAGTGAGAAATTGGTGATCTCATAAACTATAATTAGAAGGAGAATATATGGATTACGCACATAAGAGTTGTAATATAAACAAACGTCAATAACTTTTAAACGCAATAATCGATTTTAATAAAAATTACAACCAATTGATGGGAATGTTATGTAAATGATCAGAACATATTATTTAGTATTTAGCATAATTAATTGTTAATGAAAATTTTATGTTATTCAAGAATACCTCCAATAATCGCTAAAATTTGGTTTGAGTGTGTTTATTACACACATAAATTAGTAGTCCAAAAATAAACTCTGTGGGAAAAACATAAACAAATATTCCATAGATCTTCCTTAACTTTGATGTTTTTTAAAATCCGATATGAAGTTCATATTTGCAGGGTACAGATTAATAACAGTGCCACTCACATTTGGTTTATTCTTATTTTCTATGCCCTATTATAACCTCGGCAAAGTTGTACCTAAAACTATTTCTTGAAACTCATATAGGATACCGTAGAGTCGATGTAAACCAATTTTTACTTGTCGTAATTAATTTATTTATCTTAACAATAAAGTTTGTCACTCTAATTTTGATTAACACTAATTTTAAACCATTAAATATAATCTAAAATCTACACTGCTTAATTTATTTTAATTTACTTTTATGTTTCTTAATAATTAAACAATTACAAAGTTTTGAATTTGCGCTTCCAAAAAGGTATAAAATTTATATCGCTTAAAGTTAACCGTTGGCCACGGTGGAGTCAAAAATGGCACATTATGGTCAAAAGTAAAACAAAATTGTTTTGAGAAAGAATTTAACTTAATCCTTCCATGTAAGACATAGAGGTCTCCTAACATCTTCTGTCGATCGTCCCTTTAGTAATTTTGTCTGGACATACTTTGAAAATTTGTCAATCGATGTTAGTATCAATTTTTTGTCTGTGGAAAAAATATCAAGGTGGACTGTGTGACCAGGATGAGTTGTTATAGGTGTCTCTTTTAACTCAGGCGTATTTGGGTGCCTTTCATACTTCTTTTTCTTACAAGTCGAACATAGTTTTATCACCCTTTTAATTTTATTTGCCATTCCTGGAAAATAATATTTTTCCATAACTTGCAATCTGTTTTCCTTCTCGTTGCGGTGAGCCTTCGTTAGCGTTTCCACAATTATATTTTCTTGATCGTTTTCTGACGTTATGTCATCAACTACCAATTGTGTAAATCGACATTTATAACTTGAAAAGTGGTCTGTATTAATTGTTTGAATTTTCCCCATTATTGGTTCAGAAGTTTTTATACCATTAATAACGGACCGATTTAGATACTTCTTCAGAACTTCCCTTAGTTTCTGTTCATCATAGTTAGGTTCGCTTATAAGGTGTCGATGATACCCTGGGAATATGATTTTAAATTGGTAAGTACGTGTTTCGCCTATGACAAGAAAAATTTGATTACATGCTCTGAATAAGATTCTGTGGAGAGCTGTCTTTACTGTGCATACACCGTGCCTGATAAAGAATTTATTCCAGTCGCTGGAGGTTTAGAAAGCGTGTCTGCTACTACATTACTTCTAACAGGTTTATATTTCATTTCATAATTGTATTCTTCTAATATAGCTTTCCATCTTTTCATTTTACTATTGTTATTTCTTGTGCTAAGTTCATATGTCAGAGGTGGACGATCTGTAAAGATGATAACTTTAGCTTACCCATTCAAGTAATTCCTAAGGTTTCCTAATGCCCATATTATAGCAAGCATTTCCCTTTCATTGTCTGCACAATTTTCTTCTGCTTCTGACAGAGTTCTAGATATGAATGCTATTGGCTAATCATCCTGACTTAAGACGGCTTCTAGTGCTACATTAGAAGCATCAGATGTCAACTGAAATTCTTTTTGAAAATCAGGCTATGCGGGAATTACTTCCCTAAAAACTAAGACATTTTTTAATGTATCGATGGCATTTTTGGCCTCATTATCCTACGGTTTGATTCAGATTTGGAAATCGTACCTGCATCTCCTCGCAATAATTTAGTTAGAGGTTTTGCTAGGTTCGCGTAACCTTTTATAAACCTTCTATAATGTCCTGAAAGGCCTAGAAAGGACCGGAACTCATTAAATGTGGTGGGATAAGCATTGCTTATTGCTATTGCTTCGACCTTTTTGGGGTTTGCTTTCACTCCATTGTTAGAAACAATGAACCGCAAGAATTCTACCTCCTCTTTAAAGAATTCACACTTGTCCAACTGGACTTTCATATTAGCAGCATTAAGTGTTTCAAAAATGTTATTCAAGTGTTTAAAATGTGCTTTTTCGTCTTTACTAAAGATAATTATATCGTCAGTATAAACGTAGCATGTTTTGACAATTTGTTCTCTGAGGATATCGTCCAGCGTCCCCTGAAATATGGACGGGGCGTTTTTCAACGCAAATGGGAGTCTTGTAAATTCATATTTACCATTATTAACTGAAAAAGCCGTTTTCTCCATATCCTCTTCTCTAAGAGGTATTTGATGAAATCCACTCTTTAAGTCTATTACGGTAAAATATCTATTACCTCCTAAATGTGAGAGAACTTCATTTATCTCGGGAATGAGATATCTATCTGGTATTGAAATCCAATTTAATTTCCTGAAATCTATAACCAGTCTGTATTTTTGTCTACCTGAAGCATCTTGTTTCTTCGATACAACCCATATAGGCGAGTTATAAGGCGAACGGGATGGTCTTATTAACCCATCTTTTAATAGTTTATTAATTTCCTCTTCGACTACTCCCTTCATGGCCATTGGGTAAGGGTAATTTTTGGTATAGGTAGGTATTTCCGTGGATGTGCGTATATCACCAACAAATCTCATTGTATAGGTGAGTCTTTCGTCAGGATCTGCAAATAAACTCTTATGGTGGCTTACAATGATTTCGAGAGACCTTTTTGGTTTTCAGAAAGGTGCTCCATCCTAATTTCTATATTGTTGATATCTTGGGAAATATATTGGAATATAGGAATATTAATTCCCCCTTTTACCGTAAAATAATTCTTCGAAGTAAACATCACGGCTGATAATTCTTTTAAACTATCGTTGCCTAACATCTCATCGAAGGTTCTTAATCCTGGTAAGATAAAAAATTTTATGGGGATATCATTGATACCAAACATATTTAAAAGGACATAATGTATTATTTCTACATTTCCTGCAATAGATTTTCCGCTAAATTTGTCCTGATTAGGTCTATGGTTTGTGACTAAATTAGGTTTTATATAATTCTTATTATTACCGGTATCTAAAAGGAATTTGAGAGTTTGTCCGTTCCTCGTTCTAACTTGAAAGTATGGTAGCGAGGATCGTTCAGTAAATCTTCCTGTGCGTAATCTGTTATTATGGGTGTAATAACTCAATAAATCAGTAAGCATAACGTATTAAACAAATAATTTTATTGTATTTTTGACAAATATATATATATACAAAACTTTTCCAATTTGTCAGTGACACATCTGTTCAGTGCTACTATTACAAAATAACTATTTAATTCAATCGACACCGTTGCCAGATCTCCACATCCCTCCAGTGTTTTTAGCTTCAGTGTCAACCTCGGGTTGGGGACCTCCTGTTGAATATGTAAATCTACCGGCTCTGCTAAAGTATCAAATTTTTCAGAATCATGGCAAGGTTCTGATGTTGTTACCAATATCTTCAAATGACTGATGTTACGCCTGTAAACTTTATCATCCGCGCGGACAGTGACATCGTTTCCTTTCCTCTCAATTACCTCAAATTCTTCTGCCCCATACGTCGGTGTGAGTTTGTTAGGGAAAATAACATTCTACAGTAATACTTTGTCTCCAACTTTTATAATGTTGTCTTTTGATTTTCACCACCTTTAAAATATGCTTTCTTCTGTAATTATCTTGCCGACAAACATCAAAAATTTGATTATATTCATTCAATACTTTATATATTTTTGCCGTTTTATTTTTTTTATCTAAATCAAAATTTAAATATATATATTACCTTTTTATACCCTATACCACTATGTGGTTTGGGTATAATGACTTTGTGCTGCTGTTTGTAACAACCAAAAATATTTGACCTAGACCCATCTTTAATTATACCGATCGAATCAGAATCACTTTCTGAGTTGATTTAACAATGTCCGTCCGTCCGTCCGTCCGTCCGTGTGTCCATGTAAACCTTGTAATCAAACTGCAGGTCGCAAATATGAATATATTTTGAAGAAATTTGGTATATAAGCTTTTATCGGCCATGGGATGAACGCTATTGTGAATCGGTCCATGTTCAGACCTAGCCCCCATACAAATTACCCATATGAAATCGACATAAATTGCCATAAGATCCAAATTGTCATATAGATCTTACTCAAATTGGGTTTGTATGCGTTCATTACATCCATTAATGAGTAGTCCAAAAATGATCCCTTTGACCCCATATAGAGCTGCTTCCCGATCTTCACTTAAATCTGTTAAAAAACAAAAATATTGCACTGATTCTTCTCAAATTTTGTTTGTATATATTTTTGCAAAACACAAGAGACTTTACCAAACATGATCAGGATCGGTCCATTTTTGGATCTAGTCCATATATAGATATAGCATCCGATATGAACTTTTCCATATCTGCAGCCAAAAAAATTAATAAAAATCCCTCTTATTTTCTATGTCCAGTTAGTTGGGCCTAAGAGATAGGGTTTCTAAGCGCATGGTATAGGGTATCGTATAGTCGGTCTAGACCGACTATAATTTTCTTACTTGTTTATATTGAAATTTTTAAATTTAGTCTGGCAACATCAAATTACATTAATACTTTCGCAGCTTTGTCATCACTGTTTATTATACACAATATAATTTTCTCTTTAAAATAAGTGCTATATTCCAGAATGGATAAATTTAAATATTCTTGCTAACATCAAGGATAGTTGATATTTTGTCTCCCCATGGAAAAACTGGGAAAGCCTCAGGAGTGAAATTGTACACCAGTAGGTATTTTTGAATTCCTTTTCTGTAGTCCGTTCCAATACTATGTGCTATTCGTAGCCGCTTAATGATCTACCGATTCGTGTTTTCCACCTCACCATTCGCCTGCGGCCAATATGGCGGTGACGTAATATTTTCAGTGGCCTTGTCCGCACAATGGCTTTCGAATTCATCACTACAAACTGACGGCCACTATCCGTAGTGATTGATTGTGGGTAGCCAAGTCTTGAGAGTAATTCGTCCAAAAAAAAATCAATTATAGCACTCGATATATAGTACTCGATATATCTCGAATAATAATCGATGACTACAAATATAAAATCGTGGTTAGGTAACGGACCCACCGAATCCATTGCCAGGCATAGCCATTGGCAAAACGCGCCGGCTCATTGGCGCCGATTGTGGATGGCCTTCATGTGCTATTGATAAGACTCTTGTCCTTAACGAAAGGTGTACAACGATTTTAGTTCCTCGTAGCAGAATGTTGCCCAAAGTACATAGTTCGAGTCGAAACGGAAAAAGCTTATTCAATGTATGAATTTTTTCCACACTCTCCACAGCGTCCACCAGGATCGGACTGGTCATTTCCCACGATTTAAAGAATCGTGGGAACCTAGTTTCTTCATTGAATGAACATATGTTGCTTTCAGATTGTTTATCGAACGACATACAATTTTCAAAATTGTACAGCCTAGACAAGAAATCGGCGATGTTTTATTTACCAGCCTGGTAGATGATCTTAAATTTGTACGATTGAAGAAGTAGGACCCATCACTTGATACGTGCAGGCGGTTTTGACGTGGGCTTGAAAAACATCCCTGAAGGCTCGTGATCCGCGACAAGTTTGAACTCCTCTTCTTTGCGTCTGTAATTTTTTCCGCTTCAAGATATATGGAAAATGCGTGAAGCCATTTTACCCGTTCTGAACGAAAAGCGGCATATCTATGTCATCATCGAGTTCGCAATTTAATGCAAGAGAATTTAATGTCCTCCCAATTTACAATTAAATGTAAGTTAACCTGTTGCATTTTGCAACACTTTACACAATTTAATGCTTTGAGTCTCACCTTATCTGCAATTTAATGCAAGACAATTTAATGTCTTCTCCCAATTGTCACAATTTAATGTGACACAAACTCATAATTTTTTTCAGTTTTTTTTTCTTCTTTTTTTTACAAAAGCCTAATGCAAATACTATTTTTCTTTTATCTTTAATTGCAAAATTATAATTTAATAATAATAATAAATTCCCTTCGTTCCTATAAGGAGCATAGGGCCATAAAATTATAATTTACCTCGTCGCCAATGTAATAACTCAATAAATCAGCAAATAGCATAACGTATTAAACAAATAATTTTATTGTATTTTTGACAAATATATATATACAAAACTTTTCCAATTTGTCAGTGACACATCTGTTCAGTGCTACTATTACAAAATAACTATTTAATTCAATCGACACCATTGCCAGATCTCCACAATGGGATTATTTTTCTCACTTCCGAGATCTTCAGGTGAATGCTCGAACATCTCAAGTCCGCTGTTGGTAAATTTCCTATAATATTCGTCCATTTCTGTTATCCCCCCAACTGCGCCTTCTTCTTGGTCATATTCACAATCTAGTGGAACCTGGTCTTGTGCCGTTGAGTTGCCTTGTTGTCGGTTACCACATGAAAATTCCTTTGCAGTTACCTTGAAATGAGCGCCCAGAAGGTCCCTTAGAAACTTGGTTAACTGGTGGTCTGTTCATATAATTAATGTGTCTCGATTGGATAGATATATCCACTTCCATAGGTTCCATAGGAAAGCCGATTTGGTTTCTTTGATTAAATTGTAGTATTGGGCTAAAATTTTGATAACCGGTTGGCCTAAAATTTGTCTTACGAGTATAATTTGGGTTATAATTTGGTATAGGACTATTACGGGGTGGCAATGGTGGTCTGTTATTTGTCATACCACCAAGGTAAGCGAGCTCAGGAAAGAATTTCTGTCGATTTCCTAAAAACGGATTGGTTACTCCAATTCTATCTTTATGGATATTACCTCTAGATATTTGTCCATGAGCGTAATTTATACGAAATGTTATGTTATCGAATTTTAAGCAAATATAAAATGCTTTTATAAGCAATCGTGGAAGATCACCATTTAAACCTCTAACAAATGTATCCAGTGCTTTATCCCTGTAAGTATTTGTCATTGAGCTTCCTTCTCTAGATTTAAATATGATACTTTAATAAGTATCAGCGAAAGATGTTGATAGAAAGCATGATAAAATTCGGTTATACTCCTATTGCTCTGACACAGAACTATCATTTGATATTCTAAAGTACCGATATCTCTCTTATCTGAATAGTGAATCATCAGACATTTCTTCATTCGATTCTAATGCAGTAACTGCATCCCCAGTAATTTTCGTCCTTCTAGTATGGAAAATTGCATAATATCGTCCTGTTCCCTTAAGGCTGGGGTATAGGTCCAACACTCTGTCGACGGATTTTCGCGAGGAGTTGAACTCACCTGGTTTCCCAGAAAATTCCCCAAGTGATTTTATTATGTCTGGAACTTTGTCTAATTCTCCTAATTCTGTCGTAACTGCACCTATATGTTGGTCAAAACCCTCGTCTGAGAGATAATCTAAAGGCATTTTCAAAGCTTCGTTAATTATTTCAATAATCTGATTCCTCTGAATTTCGTTGAGTCTAGTTACGTTTTTGGCTTTTGTCCCACTTGCAGACACTGACAGTGTCCTACTCAGTCTTTCCGACAGTTGTTCAATTGTTTCGTTCGGCATTTTGTTTCAAGGAGAAAATTAGATTGTTAAAAGAAATTTAAAAATCAGGTCTTATTATTTATAAAAATACAATGAGGAATTTTTACGCAAATTTTTAAAGGATTTAAATTTAATTTTGTTACCAAAATACAATGAAGAATTCAAGGAGAAATTTGGATTGTCAAAGTAAATTTAAAAAATCAGTTCTTATTATTTTAAAAGTTAAAATTTAATCATGTTAACAAAAATGCAATGAAATTTTTTTTTTAGTTTTTACATATATTTATTATTATTATTATTTATTATTTATTTATTTCGAATTCCCATACAACAAGACATAAAATCTTATAATTAAAGTACAGGATTAGTACTAGGTACATAGTAGTAAGGAAATTTAACATTGTGTATAATAACAATTAAAAATAATAAAAAATATAATAACAAAATAAAATAATTATAAAAAAGTTTAATGTAGAAATTAGTTATTTAAAAGCGATTTAAAATAGAAAACCAATTAATTATAGAAATTAAAGAGGGCCATTTTAAATTGCATTGCGTTGCTTATGAACTGAATGTTTGAAGGTAGCAAGTTCCAAAGACGAATTGAATTAATAAAAAACTGCCATTCAGATGTTTGTGTTCGATGTCTAATTGGTATTAAATCATTTGTTCTGCGAGATCGAGTGAACGATATTCTATTAAAAAGATAAGAAGGTTCACGGGTATATACAATTTTATGTAATAAAGTCAAGGTACGTATTTTTAGTAAATCAGTGAAACTAACTCCATACATTTTTTTTGAAACTGGTGTAATATGATCATACTTCTTCAGGCCGTAAACATACTTTAGTATGGCGTTATAAGCTTTCTCCAATTTATTGTAACTCGTATAATCACAGCTCGAAAAAACTTCACATCCGTATAACAAAGTTGGCATTATATATGTTTTTGCAAGTAATAACCGAATCTTAACCGGTGTAAAGTATTGTGTTTTCCACAGAATTCGTAGCATAGCATATGTTTTTCCAGCAGCTGTGTTTATGTGATCAGTCCATGTAAGATTATTATTAAAAATTATACCAAGATTCTTTGTAGTTCTTACAATCTCAATTGCTTGATTGTTTAGTATAACTTCTGGTTGATTTCTTGGATTTTGGATTAATCACCAGACACTTAGATTTGCTGGGATTCAAGCAAAGACCATTGGATGAAGCCCACATAAAAACACGGTGTAAATCCTCATTTAGTTTACTTAAGCAATCATCAATATTTTTGTTGTTATTACATATATATAATTGAACATCATCAGCATAGATATGAACGCTGCTGTACATTAGTTGCTCTGGTAAATCGTTGACGTATATTGTAAAAGAAGAGGACCAAGGATTGATCCTTGAGGAACACCTTTCGATATTGGCAGTGGTCGTGATATTTTTTTATTAGCAAAGACTGACTGTTTACGATCCAATAAGTAGGACGCAATTAATCGAGTGGAGGACAAAGAAAATTTAAACAAAGTTTGCAGTTTCATACAAAGAATTCCATGATCAACCATGTCAAATGCCTTAGAGTGATCTAATAAAACAAGAAATGACATGAAACCAGCATCAATATTACTCCGTATTTCCTCCGTGACATCAATAAGCGCAGTTACGCAACTATATATATATATATATTGATTCCTATGGTTCCAAGTTGGAACAAAGGGCCGTAAAAATGTGGTTTCTGTAATCAGTAGAGTTTAAGATGAACCGATGATTAGCCGATCGCATCCGATTCTGGTACTGGGATTGCCGATTGTAGCATCCAGAAATGCTGTTTTCTTTTTTTTTTTTTTTCAACGAGTTGTTGAGATTGGCTATTGAGTGGCGCCAATTACTCGCCACGTCGTTCCAAGGATCATTGGCAACTCGGGTATTTACAGGTGCTCTAAACGAGACCCCCCGAGACTCTCCCCTTGAGACCGCTGAGTTGTCCGCGACTGCTTATTTTATTCGCAGCATCCCAACATATCTGCTGGGGTTTCCACTATCCGCAACCCGTGGACGCGTCTGATAGCATTCAGCTATGCTTCCCGAGGCAGTAAGTACCATGTAGTATGTAATTTTACACATTACATGCTACTTATCCACCACTTGGCAGAGTTACGCAACTATGCTTAGGCCGAAAACCTGACTGTCTGCTTGTAAGTAAGCCATTTCTATTTATGTAATCGTACATTTGCTTATGTAGTAGCTTCTCAAATACTTTTGATAGAAATGGTAATATAGAAATGGGTCGGTACTCATTACTGGATTTTGGTGTAGGTATTATTTTAGCATACTTCCAGTTAGCAGGAAAAGTGCTTTTAATTATGATATTGTTGAATATGAATGTGATATATGGTAACAACACAGGAACAATAGCTTTTAAAAACTTTGGGTTTATATATTTTTTCTTATACATACTTTTTATTTTCTTTTAAGTATTTATTTCATTTTCACTTTTCATTTTCTTTAATTAAAAATTTTATATATTTACTGTCACTATTATTTTAAATTTTTTTATTTGAAAATATTTATTTCACTGTTAGAATTTAATTTTTTTTAGTTACTTTTTTTTATATTTTTACTGATAACTTAAAATTTTTATTTTTCATTTTATTTCTTATTTTGGTAAACTTAATATTTATCACTTTAATTATTTATCACTACGCGAATTTTACAATGCGTGCTTACCGAGCTGCGACTATAGGTATGCTCCCTTTTGTCCTTTTGAACTACTAGGGCACTTGGTAAGGCTTGACTTTTATCGAATGTACCGGAGAACCTTTCCCGCAGGTCCTTGCTCGGGCGCCAATTAAACTCCTGAAAGGATTTTAGTTTAAAAAAATTAACTATTGTGGACTAATGGCGACACAACAACCGTTTTTATTAGTAGTTAAAAATTAAAAGCAATGATATTCTTAAAACTACCCTAATTTATATCAAAGTTATGCTGATCACGCCATTTAGGTATTTTGTTGTCATTCTTTCGCTCGTGCAATGCCGTTCAATGTTGGTGGTGGGAATTTCCTACCTTGCAGAATTTCTGTGTTTTGGTAATCGCGCCGGATGGCACTTGCAATGGTATTATTGTGAAATAACTATTTTGATGGATTTACATAAGACGCAATGTCAGCTTGTGAACTAATTTGGGTATTTTTTATTGGTGGTGTTGTTATCAGCTAAATATTTATTTTAAATGTATTTTAATGTATTTTGTGTTAACTTATACATATATTGCTTCCCTTAGTTCCTGTAAGGAGCATAGGGACTCAACAAAGTTTCGTCATTCGTTTCTACTTGGTTCAAGGCTCTTTATTTCATTCCAGGATTTGCGTACTCTCGATGCTTCTAAATCTAATTGCATCACCAAGTGTGTGCTGGCCGTCCTCTTCTTCTACTGCCTTGTGGGTTCTAGTCTATAGCATTACGGGTGACGTCATCTAGAAATCTTCGCAGTGCATGGCCAATCCAACGCCATTTTCTTCTCAACTCTTCGATTTCTATTTGGCTCTGATGAATATGTTCCGAGAGTTGTGTGTTCGATATCCTGTTGGGCCAGAAAATTCATAATATTCTTCTCGGGCATTTGTAGACAAAAACTTGCAGGGTGTTTACATCTTTGGTAGCCACGTTTCGCACCCATAGAGCAGAACAGATTTCACGCATGAATGGAAGATGTTGATTTATGTGTGGGTGGAGATGACTTGTGATTTCCCCACTGTGCTTAGTTGGCCGAATGCTTGTCGGGCTTTCATAGTGCGATTCAATACTTCGTCAGAAGTAGCAAAAGAGGTTAACATTCTGGATTTGAATGTCTTGGATGGAGAATGGCCCGTCACATGTGGAATTTATTCTCATGACCTTCGTCTTAGGAATATTTATTCTGAGGCCTGCCTTTACAGCTTCTGTCTCTACCACTTTGAGGCTTTCTAATATATCGGAGTGGCTATGTGTTATAAGGCATATGTCATCGTCATAGGTAAAATCGGCCAAACGTTCGCCTGGTCCCCATGTTATATCTCTGTTATTGGCCGTTGCATTTCTCATAACGATGTCCAGCGCAATGCCTAAAAGTAATGGTGATAATATGAAGCCTTGTCGAACACCCACCTTAACATAAACCTTATCGCTTATAGAATTTTGGTGTAGTATACGACAATTTGCGTTTCTGTACAACTCCTGGATAATCTCTATTAATTTCCTGAGAACGTCTTTACAGGTCAGTGCTTTCCAAATGGCATCGTGTAAAAGCGTGTCAAAAGCCTTTTCGAAATCGATAAATCGATCTCCATTCGACTGACCGCTCAATTATAATGCGAAGGCTGTTAGTCTAAGCAAGACTTTTGAGATCAAAAACCCGCCTGTTCACAACGAAAGTTTTTGTCGAGGGCTTTAGAAAGTCTTCTATTTATAATGTTAGCGATTATCTTGTTTATAATGGTTAGAAGTGTAATTCCTCTCCAGTTTCTGCATTCTGTGAGATCACCTTTCTTCGGTAAGTTGAAGATCAAGCCCTCTTTCAATTCATCGGGAAGCTCATTATTATCCCACAATCTTTCTACCTAATTCTAGAGCAGGAAGGCACTTGTTTGGGTGTCTCCTTTAAACAGCTCAGGATTGATGTTGTCAGGTCCTGGAGCCTTGTGGTTTTTAGGGCGCGTATAGCGTGAACTATTTCAGCTATTGTGGGGGGTATTTACTGATATATCGGTTCACTCGGTTTGGGTAGTGCAATATCATATTGGGTGGGGTATGTGCATGTCCACTGGTAGCATGTTGGCATAATAACGTGTCCAAATTTGAAGCTATGTATTTTTTGAGGGGATGAGATCGCCGCTTTATCGTAACGGGTTTGACGAAGTTAAGTTTTTATTAGCAAGTTTTTTGATTGTTTTATATAAGTCGCGTGTTCTGCCTGATTCAGCTGCAGTTTGTGCTTCTGTTGCAAGGTTTTCCGCCCATTTACGTTTGTCTCTACGCGCGCTACGCTTAACTTCTCTGTCAATAGAACTGTAGTTGGCCTGGAGTCTGGATTTTTCCAAGCTGGTTCTGGCATCATTTATTTGATACTTAGTTTCTTTTCTCGTAGTTATAAGTTTCCACGTTGTATCGGATACCCACGGCTTTCTTTCGGGGATTTTATATCCAGTATGATTTGCTGCAACATAATGTCCCTCATGTTTTGTTGGTTTCTGCTAGGTTTCTCAGGGCCTAAGTGTAGGTAGTTTTGACGTTGGGGTCATTTAGGCCTCAATTAGTACTTGCACTTCAACTCCTCGGTTACTGAAAAGAAAATCGTGGATTTTATCGATGATTTCCTAAATAACTGCCTCAACGTCCAACGTCATCATTGGTGGATGGCCACGTTTAAATAAATTTATCCTAGTGCAGCTAATATTAAACGCTGGAGAACATCTACCATGGACTTTGTAGAACTCATCTTTGATTTCTTTAGGTATTTTTCTTTTCAAGTAGAAGTGTCTGATGGCAGCAAGAAATATTTTTTTCCATTTCAACCAATAGAATGTTTAGAAAAAAAAACTAAATGACGTCGGATTTGCCTAAAAATTTACCAGCCGTCCTTTCAACTTGACACTTTTCAGAAATCAGATCTGTTTTATATTGTTAGAGCAATTTATATGCTTTGTAAAGACTTATTGGCTCGCCCTCGTAATTCGTTATTTCAAATAACATTATTTAATTTTTTTTATTTTTTTACATATTAATTTCAATATACGTATAGTATATGTACATATATATATCTCTTTTGTTTGTCATTGATTAATTACAATTAAACTTTGTGTTATTGTACCTTAACTAATATTAACTTGTCTTATTATAATGCCTTAGTTTATAAGATATTGTTGATTGTTGTATTAGAAATGCACACGTTTAAGTAGAATACAAATGTGAAAATATTTGCTACAAAAAATTAATACATTGATTTCAATAGAAGCCTTAGAGGTCAATGTTTTATTCACCTTAATTTTTTTATTATGTGAACTTAAAATTTTCATCATAAAAAGTAATTTTTTTCTCTCCACAAAATAATTTCCCTTCACAACTTAGTTTATCCTCCTCTGGAGGATATTTCGTTAGTAAAAGCCTTCAAAATCGTACTTTATCTTTTATAAAAATTGGCTCATGCTATGAAGGACTTAAACTTTCATATGAGATAAAATACCCAGAATTAGAGGCATATACATATATACATATGTGGTAAAAAGTGTTAAGGATCTGTGGATATGGTGTTGGCCAGGGCTAATAAGTCAAATGGTATGTTTTCGATCATTAAGTGATGAATGCTATTTACATGAAAGTCATATTCAAACTGATTGTTTATAATTTGAAGTCCTAAGAAAATTGTTAAAATTTAAACAAATTATTTTGATTAAAAACTAAACTAACGTTTGACAACCTAGTGATTTAAGGAGTAAGGTCGAAAAATCTTAACAAACGTTTTTCCTCTAACTTCTTCTCAAGCATTATTTGATTTTATATATTCTCCACACAGATGGAATATATCAGTTTGTCACGCATCGAAAAATGTATTTGCAGCCCCATAAAGTATATATATTATTGAGTCTTATAACAACGTGAGTCGATACAGCAATGTCCGTCTTTCCGTTTGCCTGCCTGTCTGTTGAGATCACGTAAATGTACAAAATAAACCTTTTACCGGGGTAAACTTATTACAATATTGCTTGTCATTATTTCGAGCAGGTTGTTTTTGAAAATGGGTTAAATCGGGCATCATTGTGCCAAGATATGACCTAAAATTAGAAGACACCTCTAAAAAATAATAAGTTATAATTTAGTGTTAAGTTTATTGTTAACTTTTTAAAATGTTTTGTGTTTACATTTGTTATAAATAAAGGGTCCGCCAAATAACTTTTTTTTTTTTTGAAAATGCTATAAAAAAAACTACTGAATATTATCTCAAATTTCTTTTTTTATTTGAAAGCATAATCCTTCCGGTTAATAATGGAAAATAATTTCATTCAAATGGCTGCCTCGGCTGGCCATTCTGTAGCCTACACGATCGGTCCAATTTTTAAGCACATTATCGATTGTGTGCAGCTGTATTTCACCAATGGCTTCACGAATATTGTCCTTTAAAGCGTCAATTGTCTCTGGCTTGTTGGCGTCACACTTATCTTTGAGGGAACCCCACAAATAATAGTCCAACGGTGTCAAATCGCAGCTCCGAGGTGGCCAAACGACATCAGCTCTGCGGCTGATAATGCGATCTTCAAAAACAGGGCGCAAAACATCGAGTGTAGCTTCGGCTGTGTGTCACGTAGCGCCGTCCTGTTGAAACCAAATGTTGCCAATATCCTCCTCTTCAATTTTTGTGAACAAAAATTCGTTCAACATGGCCCGATAACGATCGCCATTGACTCCTTGCTCATTTTCGAAGTAAAATGGCCCAATTATGCCTCTGGACCAAAATCCGCACCTAACAGTGACTCGTTTTGGGTGTACCGGCTTTTCAATGTATGCGTGCGGGTTTTCTGTGCCCCAAATGCGACAATTTTCCTTGTTTACATACCCGCCAAGATCAAAATGAGCTTCATCTGAAAAGATGATTTTTTTTTTGGCAAAATCGGCATCTTCTGTAAGTCGATCGCAGGCCCACTTAGCGAAGGGAAAACGCATTGGATGGTCAGTTGGCTTCAACTCCTGAACCAATTGGACTTTGTATGGCGTCATATCAAAATTCGTCTCAATGATGCCTCCGAAATGTTCAATTCTTGAGAACGACGGTGAATTGATGTTAATGGCGCTTCACGCACACTTTCTGCCACAGCAGCAATATTCTCGGGTGTACGCACTGTTTTTGGCTTTTCACGCTTTGGTTTATCGATGAGGATACCAGTTTCTTGCACAAGATAACGAACATACGCTGACGGTGCTTCTCTTCTTCCAAAATCCGTACGCAATTTTCGCACACATTCTGCAACATTACCATGATTTTCAAAGTAATGTCGCAATATTTCCCAGGGTTGTTCAAGCGTCTACGCAACTATATTCGTTCAGCGGAAGGATAAAACTAATTATCTGTCAAATCAGACATGAGCTAAGTGTTACCATTCACGATATAAGCACTAGTTGAAAAAAAAAACCTTAGATGGCGGACCCTTTAGTGCAATAAGTCCAGTCCAGGTGGATGGTAGCAAAGATTCGGCATAGCCGAACTTAACACTCTTATTTGCTTTTGATCAAGTTATCTTTATTTATTTTATTTATTTATTTATATTAATTACAATACAAAGTAAATTTGTATTCCATTTTGGGTCTAGGGATAAGCCGGGTGACAAAGACCATTTGGCTAGTTTTTGCAGCGACAGACCAAAGCTTCTGGTGGGAATCGAACCCACGACCCCGCATGATAGGCTACCTACTCACCTACCGGGGCGCTTCAAGTTATCTTTATTTACAGTTATTGTGTTTATTTTTCAAAAAACTCCAACTTAGTCCTACAAAAGAATCAAAGGACTACCGTCGAACTATTTCCAATGTTACTAAAAAGTACCAGGAGAATTTGACTATTGATAGGAAACCTGGCTCGGGAAGAAAGACTGGTCTACATGATGCTCGAAAGGCCAAGAAAATAGAAAGCATATTGAAAAGAGCTCTCAACACATTCATTAGAAAATCAGCCCGATTAGCTCAGTGCTCGGACCATTTGGAAAACATATATAGTCCAAAATGTTCCAGAGGCCAAAAACAGAGCACGGAATTTGAAATCATGTTTAATAAAAACATAATGGGCGACGAAACGTATGTAGTGACAGATTTTTGGCAGCTTTCGGGTCAAAACTTTTTATGTTGCTAGTGCTTGAGGAAATATTAGTGATAAGTTTAGGACCTAAAAGCAGACGACATTTCCAAAAAAAGGTCCTGGTGTGGCAAGTAATAAGCAGTTTTGGCCAATGAAGCAAGAAATTTGTTACAACGCGCTCTATAAATTCCGATATAAAAATTTAAAAAACACCACTTCCTTCCAAAAGCCAACACAATATGTTCATATATTTTTGGCCCAATTTGGCATCCTGTCACTACGCTAAAAAATCTCTTGAGAACAATAACTTGATTTTCGTACCAAGGGAGGCAAATCCTCCAAACTTTCCGGCCATTGGAAGGATATTGGGCTCCTGCGATATGAGAGTTGAGGAATACAAAAAAGGTGTCCCAAAATGTGGAAGATTTTAAACGGAGTTGGAGTACTTGTTCCAAGAAAATGACAGAAACCACTATAAAATTCTTTTATAGAAGGGTTTCTGGAAAAGGTCCATAGCTTAATAAGTAGTGATTAAAACTATATTTTTTTTGTAAGCTTTAATATAATTTAAATTGAATAAAAAAAAATCAAAATTCTAGTTTAGTTTTCTTATTATGTATTACATTTTATGTATGTCCGGATTTTTTCGAACTCACTCCTTATATTTGATTTTTTTTATTAAATTTATCTTAAACATGGTCCGAAATGGGGCATCAATCTTAAAGAAGATTGTGTTGAAATATAAAGAAAATTGTTTATCATAACATAATGTGTTTGCTTATTTATCACGGACATATCGAAGAACTCCCGTAAGAATTAAAATTCAGAATAAAATGAACAAAGAAGTATAAAATTTGTTAGGGAAAGTACCAAATCGACTAAAATAAAAAAATAATTGGTTAATAAAGTATTTGGCATGAGTTGACCTTTATTTCGTATTAGTTATTTTTCAATTTTTTCACATAAATGATATTGCACTCAATTAAATAAAAATTGATCTCCCAGTAAATTACAAGCAGCAGTTACAAAAATTATTAAATTGCACTAAAGAGGAACCGTTATACTTTTTGATCCTTGATCTTTGAAATAAAATAATTGCTGTGAAATAATTGCTGAAAAAAAAAAAATATTAAATAGCAATTTTAGGCATTTTTTAACGAAGTTGCCAGTTATAATTTTTTTTTGTACCCAAGTGAGTACAATTTGATTAAAAAATACTTTAAACTGGATAAATACTTCTACAAAAACAGTTTTCCACGTAAGAGTTTAATATACATATTTCTTATGATTTACCTTTCGATATGGTCACTTGATATGTGAATAAACAATTTAAAGTACAAAGTAATTTCATGTTGTATCATCTTTTTCACTTGTTGTTAATTGTCATTAAATTAAATTATATTGTAATTTTTGTGTTTAATTTCAAAAAGATAAAGTCCGAAAGAAAACATACATAAAACATGTAATAACGTGTGTCACAGGTTAATAAAATATATGCAAACACAACATCATCCAGATTTGTAAAATCTAAAATTACACAATGTTAATTAAGAAGAGAACAGAAACTTTTTAGTAGCAATAAATTATAATTTTGAATATCTTATGAAATCTTTAAACTTTTCTTTAAACTTTACTTTATGTTAACAAAAAAAAAAAAACATACTTACTTTTCGTTGTTTCTTAGCAACACAATTTCTTTTAGATGGCTTCGGGTGTTAACATTTGCACTTTAAATTGAGAGGTACAAAATCTAAGTTTTATTAAACCAAAATATTTTTGTTATAAAATTAAAATATTAATACTGACAACCAATAATAAACTAATAATCTCCGTTGTGCTTCGCTAAGATATTAATAATATGTATATGGAATCCAAGTAAATGATTTAAAATATTTACTTTGTAAGGGTAGTGTGGTGTTCAGAGTTGTGCATACAAGGTAACGGAACTGATCGTCTTTAACTTGGTAAAGTCCAGAACCAATCCTTGTTCTTGTAAACAGCTAAGAAGACTCACGACTTCCGATCCTTCGTGGCAGGTAGACACCGGGCAATGGTATTATAACAACCGTTAGAATACTAGCTAATGTGAGCAATGTGGAAAGTCAACGGCGAAGAAGTGATTGATGTATCACATCTAAGGCGATTGAACCAACCACCCCACCGCTGCGTCTGTCTCATATTGGGCGGCAGCAAACAGCGTCTGTACTCCAGAGGAGCGGCTGAATACACAGAAGGAAAACTATAAACCCTTCAGAAGGCAACGGGAAACCACTGAAGTAATGTCCCTTGAAAACCATACAATGAACAATAGCAATAACGTACGGCCCTCAATCTCCGGAAACACGAGGGT
Source organism: Cordilura impudica (assembly GCA_963682025.1). Taxonomy (NCBI): domain Eukaryota; kingdom Metazoa; phylum Arthropoda; class Insecta; order Diptera; family Scathophagidae; genus Cordilura; species Cordilura impudica. The sequence goes on from OY821517.1 coordinate 291,868,964, forward strand.
GCTAAGAATCGCCGGAAGTAAAACAAAACAAAAACTCAACATCGGCACATGGAATGTGCGAAGTCTTTATGAAGCTGGAAAAGTAGCTAATACCATAGCCGAAATGAACAGGCTCAAAATTGACATACTCGGTGTAAGTGAAACGTGGTGGCCAGATAGTGGAGAATTTGCTTCCCAAAATACGAAAATGTACTATTCAGGCAACGTTAACAATAACCACAGAAATGGCGTGGGAATTATCGTAAAAAATAACATAGCGAAATGCGTATCCGGATTTATCCCAAAATCAGACAGAGTCATGCTTATAAAGCTAGACGCCAGACCAATAAATATAAATATTATTCAAATATATGCACCCACTGCTGATAAAAGTGACGAAGAAATTTAAGTTTTTTATGATGAAATTAAAGATGTTATGAAAATGACGAAACCTCACGAGATAAACATCATTCTAGGAGATGTCAACACAAAAGTAGGAGAAAATAAAGTACCTGGTGCAACAGGAAATTACGGATTAGGAGAAAGAAATGAAAGAGACGACAGACTAATCCAATTCTGTCAGGAATACAAAATGACAATAACTAACGCACTGTTCTGCCTTCCGCCAAGACGACTCTATACCTGGAAATCCCCACAGGATTGAAGAGGTAACATTGTGAGGAATCAAATTGATTACATACTTATAAATAAACTCTATTGCTCAACTATAGCAAAAACTTCAACGTACCCAGGGGCGGACGTACCATCGGACCACAATCTCCTAATGGCAAACTTGTACCTAAAACTCTCCTTAACCAAAAGGAGAAAAGTACGCAGGAAACTAGATATGGGAAAACTCGAAGTAACCGCTATTCGAACAAATGTAAAGGAGCGAATAAATCGAGAACTAAATAACGTTAGTAGAGAAGAGACTGAAAATGTATGGAGTTCTGTTAAAAACACATTACAATCAATAGCAGACAATACACTGGGAAACAGCGACAGAGCTCAAAGAAAAGAATGGATGACAATGGAAATATTAGAACTAATGAAAGAACGTAGCAAATACAAAAACTCAAATTATGAGTTATATTATGAATTAAATAGAGATATTCAAACGGCAATACGGACAGCAAAGAACGAACACCTGAATAGACAATGCCAGGAGATCGAAAGATTACAATACTTGCATGACGACTTTAATCTCCACAAAAAACTAAAAGAAGCCGCAGGGATATACCGCAAATCAACCACAGTTGTACTATACAACAACAACAACGAAGCTGTTTTCGATATTACAGAAAAAAGGACTATATGGACTGAATATATTAGATCAAATTTGAAGCGCAGATGCAACAACCACTAACAGGATCTTTTATCACTAAAACGGAGGTGGAATCTGCAGTAAGGTCTATAAGAGACAAAAAAGCCTGTGGTCCTGATGAATTTTATATTTTTATTTTTTAATTTTTATTATTTTAATGTATTAATTTCTTCGGAGACTTTTATTACCAGTTTTGTTATTATTTTTATCAAAAGCAATGTCAAATTATCACATTTGTCCTTAATGTACCCCTGTGTTGTTTTAAGACTTCAGTCTTGTTACACAGGCTAACAAATAAATAAATAAAATAAAATAAATAAAAATAAATTCCTTCTGAAATACTGAAGTTGATAGACGACGACAATATCCAACTATTAATAGATTTGTTTAACTACATCTATGATACGGGTCAATACCCACAAGATTGGCTTAGATCAACATTTATAACCATTCCTAAGAGAGAACACCCAAAATATTGTAATGATTATAGGCTTATCAGCCTAATGAGCCATGCCCTAAAAATATTCCTCAGAATAATTCACTCCAGAATTTATGAAAAATTCGAGAAGGCAATGGGCGCATCTCAGTTTGGCTTTAAAGAAGGAATGGGCACCCGCGAAGCACTATTTTCTATACAGATATTGGTTCAGAAATGCAGAAATGTACAGAAGGATGTTTTCTTGTGCTTTATTGATTACGAAAAAGCTTTCGACACAGTGCGACATGATAAAATGATGGAAATTCTTATGTCCATAGGTATAGACGACAAGGAAAGTAGATGCATTAGGAGCCTGTATTGGCATCAAACAGCGCAAGTAGATATCAGCGGTGAGCTGACGGAAAATGTAATAATTTCCAGAGGAGTCAGACAAGGCTGTATATTGTCTCCATTATTATTCAATATCTACTCCGAAAAAATTTTTCATGAATCCATCAGCAACGTTCGAAAGGGCATATATATAAACGGCACATTTCTTAACAACATTAGATATGCTGATGACACTACCTTACTAGCTGATAGTATCTAGTTCAAGATCTAGTGGACAAACTGACGACATACAGTGAAGCATACGGTCTGAAGATTAATATACGAAAAACAAAATACATGAAAAAATCACCACAACATAACCAGCTTAAAAATTCATGACTCCTACGTCGACAGAGTACATAGTTTTAAATATCTTGGCGTTACGCTGAATGACAAATGGGATGGTTCAAATGAAATAAGATACCGTATCGAAATGGCAAGAGACGCATTTTTTAAATATAAAAAAGTTTTCACCAGCCATGACATTAATCTTCAAACGAAGTTAAGATTTATCAAGTCATGTGTATGGTCAGTCCTGCTATATGCGATGGAGGCATGGACCATTAAAGCAGTGGACATAAAGAGACTGGAGGCCTTCGAAATATGGATTTAGCGAAGGATACTCAAAATACCATGGACCCATTTTATATCGAATAGCGAAGTTTTAAGAAAAGTTCACCGCGTAAAAGAACTTGTCCCCACTATAAAGAGACGAAAGACAGCATATTTAGGCCATATTATGAGAAACCCAAAATATAAGATGCTACAAGTTACTACGAGAGCAAATATTGAAGGAATACCCACTAGAGGCAGAAAGGAAACAACATGGCTTCAAAATATTCAGGCGTGGACTGGTATCCGAGATGTAGGAAATCTTCTAAGCGAGGCGAGAAATAGAGACGGTTATGCTGAAATTTTAAAAACCTTATGAATTTATTGAAATGTAATTGTATTGGTCACTAACATTCGAAAATCGAATAGGCAAATAAAGAAGAAGAAGGGTAGTGTCACGCGCACTTAGCCGATTCTGCTAATTTTTTCTCTATTACATCAATTACTTATGGACTTACAAAATTTCGAGGCTATTACTGGCCCACTGATCTTATAAACTCCCACAAAGTTTCAAGGCACCAACCACACTTAAACGATAATTTGCAGAGAATCGAGAGTACAACAAATAATCTTCGCCTGACATATGCAAATATTAAGGTGAAATGGATGAAAGTATGGCGAGGCGTTTAGAACTTCAATTCTAAATACGAGGAGTGGCTTAATGAGGATACCTTCCTGGAAACATTGGTAAAAGTTGAACCCGTCACATCAACCGGACTTGCAAACGGAGGCTACAATAAAGTATGGAGGAGTGTTCAAATTTTACAAGAAAGAGGAAACTTGCCGATGCCACCAACGATTTGACAAAGATAATTTATTGGAAGCGCTGTCTACTAAAGATACAAAGGACAGTGAGAAAGTTAGGTCGCAGATTACAAAATCTGTTGCTGATGCAAGCCCATTGTGACTTAAAAGGATTAAAAAGACCATGAAGAAATCACCAAAGATGAGGATCAGAGGCAACATTTATTCAAAGTCATAAAATTTTTTATTATAACTTAATAAAATTTGAGATTTAACATGGAAATTTTTTTTTCGATTTTAGCTTGTACAAAATTATAGACATCAATCATCATCAAAGGAAGCTAAATTACAAAATTTAAAGTGTCATTAAAATTATTATCAGCCCAATTCTCAATAACAATTCCCTGGGAATTTTTTCCCTATTCCCTCTTCCCCTATTCTTAATAAAATCTCCCCGGGAATTTTTTCTCTTTTCCCTTTACCCTTTTTCTAAAAGATCTTCGAAAATGGGAATCCCTTCCCCGGGAAAAAAGTAGCTATTCTGAATGTCAATAAAAGGGAGAATAATTTGGGAATAATTCCGCCAAAAAATTGAGAAGGAGTGCTGCGAAAAATGTAAGTATTTAATATTTTTATGAAAAATAGTAATATATATCATTTAAAATTTTGTATAATAATATTATTATGGCATTACTGTTGCTTTCAGGTCAAAAGCACAAAAAAAAAAAACAAATTCATGTTCTTTTGAACACAATGCAAGCCAACCCTGATGTTGCATGCGGGATGTTCAAATGAAGCAAGGAAGAGCTAAGCCGGGTATGGCGCAATTTGGAGTGGAAATTAAACTCAGCAGGCAATTCAAGTGGGTTGCTGGCATCACGTAGCTTTCTTCTTGCCATGCTTTGCTCCGTCTTGTCCTTCTGCTGCTCTTCTGCTTCAGCTACCATCAGAAACGCTACACTGAACATTTTTTGTATTTATTTTAATTTATTAAAGATTTTAAAAAAAGTTTTACTATTAATTTCCACAAAAATTTTTAAATTTGTAAACAAACAAAACAACTGAAGCAAAACAGCTGTCTTCGAATAATCGAAATTCTCTCTCCCATATTATTCTTCTCCCCGCCTGTTTAGAATAGGAGGATTTATTCTCGGGAAAAATTAATTCCCCGGGAACTCATTTCCCTGCGAATATTTAGAATTGGGCTGTATATGAAATAGTTTAATACAAATTGCATGTTTTAAATACTTGTTTATTGGCATTAACAAACAATGCTATATATAAATTTTTTAAGAATAAGTCATTTTGACCCCAACGAGAGTGAAGGGTTAATGTTATTTTATTTTTCAAATATATTTTATTTACCAATTTCAGATTATTTAATAGACTTTTTACAGTATTAGGTTTGTTCAATATATCGCACCTGTACCTCTTAAAGTGAATCAACTCAGAATTTAAAAAATTTCAGTAGAGGCAAAAACGGTATTTTTTAAATTGTTTACTAAAAATAGAACATCAATAAAATAAACTGTTATGACATAAACACAGGCGCAACTTAAAATACTTCTCGTTACTTGAAACAACATTGATATTAATTGGGCTTACATTTGGGGACAACTCAAATATCGCTCTTTAGCTGATTCTAAAGAAGCATAACATAACACAGAGAGGATTACAACTGTATTTTTTTTGAGAAGGTGTAGAAAAACCGATGTAAGATTTTTACAGTGGATAGATATGACCACTGTGTATCGTTTTCTTGCAAAAAGTGAAATTTGAAAATATTGAGTTGACTCACTTTAGAGGTACAGGTGAGATATATTAAAAATAAAATATAACTGTATGACCCACAGGGCACGGAAGGGTTAATTTTTCCAATACTTTTCCTGAATATTACTAACAATATATGGAGGAACGAATGTTACAGTTATCATGTGAAACCAAGAATAAACAAACACATTTCTTAAAAAGACTTAAAAAAATAAGGAATATACTAAAATTTGAATTTTGACCTCTTTGGGGCAGCATTTAGAGTGTCCGATTTTACTAAAATCTTCAGTAATTGCTTTTTTTTACTAATTGGCACAATTTTCCACCTGGGCTTCTTTAAAATTCAGAAAAAATATTTCGTCCATTTTGGAAAAAAAAACTTAGTTATTGTTGTATGTTTAGCACACTATGGTCCCTTTGTTTCCGTTTCAATTTGGTCTACCGATAAATCTATATTTTTATAAAAACAATACTTTTGAACAATATTTAATGCCTCCAATGCTTCATTCAGTGAAGGAATTTGGTTAACCTGCTCATCTTCATGAAAACAATTTATAAAAATTTAAAAATTCCAAAAATATGATGCTCTCGTGTTAAATGTGCAGGTACAAAAAGTGTACTTAACGAAGGAAATTATTATTGAATTTTGAAAAATAAAAAACAAAACCAAAATTTTGTGCAGTTATAGGCAAAGTGTACTTAAGAAAAGGGCAGTTAAGCCGAAACTACTCTATATTTACTTTGCCACCTCTTTTAAGTTCGTATTTTTCTGCCTGTGTAGTTCTATTACTGGAGCGTTCAACCTTAAATTTTGTTACTTGGAAAAAATCTGCGCAACCTGTTCTATAGAATCGGAGGTATAAGAATCAGCTCTTCAACTGATGGTGGTACAACGGAAAAAATCCATGTCACATTATCCAAAAATAAAAAAACAAAATCCATAACCCATTCTTTCATAGAATAACGAGTTTTTTTATTTTAGGAAAATTTCTTTAGCCCAGCCTTTTAAAATTTTATAAAATAAATCAGAACTTTACGAAATAAATTTCGTATCGATATTATTTCGTAGAATGTAAGATTTTTTAATTTACGAAATAAATTTTACTAGCAGATTCCAGCGCTCAAAATTCGAGTGCAATTTCGAGACAGCTTTATTTTTCAACTTAGCCAATTCATAAACCAACACTTTTATGGTTTATTATTATTGTGAATGAAGATAACAAACTCATTAACAAACACATTAACAAATTTAATAAAACACACATAGCATATGTATAATTTTATGTATGTCTTAGTAGCAACTTTAAATTGCAATTTACTCAAAATAAAGGCAGAAATTTAAAAATCTGTAAATCTGCAAAACGGCTAAAAAGAAATACCTTTCAAATAATATACGTTTGGTTAAAATCGGAATAAAACGGTAGAACAAAACATCGGTCACTAGAAATCGCCTAGCCTATTAATATTATAGATTATAAGATTTTTTTTTTCATATTTCCGAAACTAACTGTAAAATCTATATATTTTACTATTTTTATATATTTAATTATATAATTTAATAATATTTTAATTAAGCCAAAATCAAAATTATTCAGGTTTTTGAAGAAAAAAAAAAATCATAAAAAGATGCGTTTTACGTTTATGAACTTTTGTGCAACAGACAATTTTATTAACTCAGTGTTGGCATCATCGTTAGTAGAATCTTTAGATTTATAGAAACCAGTTTATATTACATATCTATAATATTAATAGGCATGGCGATTTCTTGTGACCGATGTAAGTTTCACAGTTTTACCCCGATTGAAAGGTATTTCTTTTTAGCTGATACCCAGATTTACAGATTTTCATCGTCTGAAATATTTTTTTGAGTTATGTTCGTTTAAAGTTGCTACTAACACATACATAAAATTATACAATGCTATCCCAATATACATTGAAAAATTTTTTTTCCAATGTTTGAGAAAATTTAAGTTCTCAAATTGATGTCTAATGTAATTCTTAACTTGAGTTGAAGAATTTTTCTCCTTGTTTGTCTTCAACTTGATATCAAGTTGAGACTTAAAATTTTTCCATTCTTTGAGCAATATTTTAACTCTCATTTGGATATCCAACACTTTTATCCACTTGAAATCAAACATTTTTTCAACTTGAATACGACTTGTGTTAAGTTTGAGATATTATTAAAATGTGTCTTGAATAATATTGTTAATTGTTAATTTTTAAATATTTATTTTTAATTTTTAATTTTTAATTAATAATTTTTATTTTTTAATTTTTAATTTTTAATTTTTAATTTTTAATTTTTAATTTTTAATTTTAATTTTTAATTTTTAATTTTTAATTTTTAATTTTTAATTTTAAATTTTTAATTTTTAATTTTTAATTTTTAATTTTTAATATTTAATTTTTAATTTTTAATTTTTAATTTTTAATTTTTAATTTTTAATTTTTAATTTTTAATTTTTGATTTTTAATTTTTAATTTTTAATGTTTAATTTTTAATTTTTAATTTTTATTTTTATTTTTATTTTTTTATTTTTAATTTTTAATATTTAATTTTTAATTTTTAATTTTTAATTTTTAATTTTTAATTTTTAATTTTTAATTTTTAATTTTTAATTTTTAATTTTTAATTTTTAATTTTTAATTTTTAATTTTTAATTTTTAATTTTTAATTTTTTATTTTTAATATTTAATTTTTAATTTTTAGTTTTTAATTTTTAATTTTTAATGTTTAATTTTTAATTTTTAATTTTTAATTTTTAATTTTTAATTTTTAATTTTTAATTTTTAATTTTTAATTTTTAATTTTTAATTTTTAATTTTTAATTTTTAATTTTTAATTTTTAATTTTTAATTTTTAATTTTTAATTTTTAATTTTTAATTTTTAATTTTTAATTTTTAATTTTTAATTTTTAATTTTTAATTTTTAATTTTTAATTTTTAATTTTTAATTTTTAATTTTTAATTTTTAATTTTTAATTTTTAATTTTTAATTTTTAATTTTTAATTTTTAATTTTAAATTTTTAATTTTTAATTTTTAATATTTAATTTTTAATTTTTAATTTTTAATTTTTAATTTTTGATTTTTAATTTTTAATTTTTAATGTTTAATTTTTAATTTTTATTTTTATTTTTATTTTTTTATTTTTAATTTTTAATATTTAATTTTTAACTTTTAATTTTTAATTTTTAATTTTTAATTTTTAATTTTTAATTTTTAATTTTTAATTTTTAATTTTTAATTTTTAATTTTTAATTTTTAATTTTTAATTTTTAATTTTTAATTTTTAATTTTTAATTTTTAATTTTTAATTTTTAATTTTTAATTTTTAATTTTTAATTTTTAATTTTTTATTTTTAATATTTAATTTTTAATTTTTAGTTTTTAATTTTTAATTTTTAATGTTTAATTTTTAATTTTTAATTTTTAATTTTTAATTTTTAATTTTTAATTTTTAATTTTTAATTTTTAATTTTTAATTTTTAATTTTTAATTTTTAATTTTTAATTTTTAATTTTTAATTTTTAATTTTTAATTTTTAATTTTTAAAATTTTAATTTTTAATTTTTAATTTTTAATTTAAAATTTTTATTTTTTAATTTTTAATTTTTAATTTTTAATTTTTAATTTTTAATTTTTAATTTTTAATTTTTAATTTTTAATTTTTAATTTTTAATTTTTAATTTTTAATTTTTAATTTTTAATTTTTAATTTTTAATTTTTAATTTTTAATTTTTAATTTTTAATTTTTAATTTTTAATTTTTAATTTTTAATTTTTAATTTTTAATTTTTAATTTTTAATTTTTAATTTTTAATTTTTAATTTTTAATTTTTAATTTTTAATTTTTAATTTTTAATTTTTAATTTTTAATTTTTAATTTTTAATTTTTAATTTTTAATTTTTAATTTTTAATTTTTAATTTTTAATTTTTAATTTTTAATATTTAATTTTTAATTTTTAATTTTTAATTTTTAATTTTTAATTTTTAATTTTTAATTTTAAATTTTTAATTTTTAATTTTTAATTTTTAATTTTTAATTTTTGATTTTTAATTTTTAATTTTTAATTTTTAATTTGAATTTTTAATTTTTAATTTGAATTTTTAATTTTTAATTTTTATTTTTTGATTTTTAATTTTTATTTTTTAATTTTTAATTTTTATTTTTAATTTTAAATATTTAATTTTTAATTTTTAATTTTTAATTATTAATTTTTAATTTTTAATTTCAAATTTTTAATTTTTAATTTTTAATTTTTAATTTTTAATTTTTAATTTTTAATTTTTAATTTTTAATTTTTAATTTTTAATTTTTAATTTTTAATTTTTAATTTTTAATTTTTAATTTTTAATTTTTATTTTTATTTAAAATTTTTAATTTTTAATTTTTAATTTTTAATTTTTAATTTTTAATTTTTAATTTTTAATTTTTAATTTTTAATTTTTAATTTTTAATTTTTAATTTTTAATTTTTAATTTTTAATTTTTAATTTTTAATTTTTAATTTTTAATTTTTAATTTTTATTTTTTAATTTTTAATTTTTAATTTTTAATTTTTAATTTTTAATTTTTAATTTTTAATTTTTAATTTTTCTAATGTAATTCTTAACTTGAGTTGAAGAATTTTTCTCCTTGTTTGTCTTCAACTTGACATCAAGTTGAGACTTAAAATTTTTCCATTCTTTGAGCAATATTTTAACTCTCATTTGGATATTTAACACTTTTATCCACTTGAAATCAAACATTTTTTCAACTTGAATACGACTTGTGTTAAGTTTGAGATATTATTAAAATGTGTCTTGAATAATAAATTAAATTAAAAAATGCCAAGAAAAAAATACAAACAATTAATTGATATATTTTTAATTATTCTACTTTTTTAGATTTTTTTAATTTTAATTCTTATATATGACATACTTAATATTAATATTCATAAAATGAACAAATAATTAAATCATTTATTTTTAATTCTCAATTTTAATAAATATTAACATGTACATAATAATATTAAATATTAAATGAAATTAAATTGAAACATTAAAAAAAGTACATCGTTTTCATTTCTAAAATTAGTATAACTTTTTTTTAATATGGCAATTCCGTACCTTCCATTTGATACCGATTGGATAAATTTCTTTGCTATCAAGTTGAGAATCACAAATTTCTCAATTTGATAACTAAGAAAATCACCATATAAAAAATGTGCCTTTTAAGTTGAGAAGACTATAATCGGACTATTGAGGTGCATTTGAGAATTAACGTTGGAAATTTGAGAAATGTATTTGATCTCAAATGCACCTCAAGTTGATAGCAAACAAAAAGGTTTATTGGGATGTGTGTGTGTTTATTAAATTTGTTAATGTGTTGAGTTTGTTTTCTTCATTTAAAATGAGTTGAATTGTGAAGCATACCTTTAGGGTCTTTCTTAAATGAAAAAATAAAATTTCCTAGAATTTGGACTCGAATTTCGAGTGCTGGAATCTGCTAGTTTATAATTAATGATATTGGTTATTCTAACAAATTCTAACAATTCCGCTAATACTTCAATCAAATCTGGTTTAGTAGCGCGTGTTAGATTCTTGTCTATAAAATACAAATACACATGGTGGCGCTACAATGTCCTTGGTTAATATAGTATTGCTACACTCAGATAACAAATTCGGTTTTTACAATTTTCTTGTTTGTTTTACTGGTTCGGAAAATCTGATTTCAACTGTCATTTTAATTCATTCGCCCTGCGATTTTTTATTTTACCCTACATTCACAGCTAAATTATAAACATGCTTTTTACAAAAATCAAACTATGTACTTCAATTAAAAAAAAATGTTGTTTTCTTTAATAAAATATAAGTAAATACATATATATTTAATTGAGATAATTGTGTTTCTTAATACGATAATATCAGTAATTCTAGATAATCTGAATATTAATTAAATCACCTTATTCAGTAAAAAATTTATCATATGGATATTTCGTAAGCACATTATTGATGACGCTTTCGAAAATTTTACCAAAGGCTGACGTTATTGAAGCTCTCACTTCACGATAAATATCGGCCCAGTTTTCATTTAAAAACGCATTCATATTATCACCCAATACCTTGTCACCGTTGAACAGATTGTCGAATTTGTATTTCATACTTTTGGGTTCAGCATCTAATTGGAATTTATCGATTTTCATATAAGTGGCGCCATCTTTCTCATATGGAACACCAGTGAATTGCATAATCAGGTCACAATTTACTGAAATTTAAGAAAAAAAAAATAAAATATAAAAATAAAAGTTCAATAACTTATTTTTGTGTACAGTTTGATATTTATAAAAAGTCATCAAGCGGAGTTGCCATATAACAGATAATTAAAGAAAAGTATAAATTATTTTAAAAAACAAGTAACAGTGTTAAATTCGGCTATGCCGAATCTTTGATACCCTCCACCTGAGATGTACGTTTACATTACTATCTGAACTTATTGCACTATTTATTTATAACAAATATAAACAAAATATTTTAAAAAGTAAACAATTTTATAAACTTAGTACTAAATTATTACAACAATCACACTGAATTTTTAGTATTAGATTAGATAAGGAAGGCTCTACACACTGCGACCAGTTTGATCTTTTGTGCAGCAATTTGTAGTATTACTTAGAGGTGTATCCATATGTTTTGCCATATCATGGCAAAATGATGACCAATTTACCCCATTTTAAATAGCAACATGCTAAAAATAATGGCAAACAATATTATTTTAAGTTTACCCAGGTAAATGGTTTATTTTGTGAATGAGCGTGATTTCAGTTGACAGACGGACAGACGAACAGACGGGCATGGCTATATCGCCTTGAGTTGTTATATTGTTCGGAAATTCATTTTTTCGATGCGTTACAAACAGATTGACAAACTAATATAAATTGACACTTGTTCCCATAGTGATGCGATATAAAGTCAACTGACATAATTGCCTTTTCCGAACAGAAAAAAAATCAACAACAATTTTTAAATAAAGTAAATGATGGTATTACCCAATTCAGTGTACCGTAAACCTTTTGTGTTCCAGGTACACTTAGCAAATCGAGAAATATTAGAGATATACCAAAGAAAAAAGCAACGTTTATTTAATATTTATTTATAACTAAACTCAATATGCTTAATACGAAAAGATGTTTAGACAGAAATGTGAGCCTGTTTAACTGAGCACAGGCGATCAAAATTTGGAACAGCCGTTGATAAGGCTGTTCTCGTCTTTTCATTGATTTTCGATTTAATAGTAGTGAGAATTTAAAATCCCAATTTGGATAAGTAGGTTGTGGCAAAAGGTAATGGATTTTCAACAGTTCGCTTTGAAAGCAGTGGATACTCATTTTTTATATGCAGCCAAAAATGTGCTAGCTCTACTACGGAAAATTTTAGTTTTAATGTCCGATCAGTTTTTAACTCCACGAATTCTTCCTTACCGATAAACGAGTAAGTCCTAGGTACATTTATCCAACGACATCATACCAGGCCTAGCGGCTCTAAAAACACTCAGGAAATTTGCTGACGAGACCGAATTTCTAAGTTAAATAAGCGGTAGATAACCGGATGAGCACGGGGATGTAGAGCGCACAACAAGCCGACTTTCTGGCTTAAGTGTATATCCGGGTAAAACGGATATGAGCTATGTGTATACATGGCTTCTCTCTTTCAACCTAACCTAACCTAATCTAAGTGTCCTAGGGAAATGTTATCCGAGACTGAATTTCCTACCCAGTCCATAGATTGCAGGTCACACTTAGGAAAATAACAGTTAATTTTTTTTTCTAATAGCTCTAAGTGTTTCACTATCAAAGCCTGCACTTTTTTTCTGAATCGGCGCCAACCATTGAAACATATCATTACTACCATTGACAGCGTTGCTGAGCCATAACGCCAACTTAGCTCGAAAGCTTTCAATTTTGTCCGAAGACGTTAAAATATTAGAATTAGCGAATATGTCCGCCGAATATGCAAGTTTTACTACACATTCTTTTTTTTAAACACTGAAGCAAAATCTGAACCCTGGGCCTCTAATAACGTCTGGGTTTCATTTTTTAGCTCGTAAATCCAAGATAAAACTTTTCTGCGAGAAAGCCATCATACCTCTGTATGAAAAGGAAGTGACTGATGATTTGCTCTCATATCCTTATACAGTGCATTAAACAGACGAGAGTTCAGCGATCGCAACTTGATGTAATTACCAATTTTAAGAACTTCTTGTAGGACAGACATTAATTCGTCAGGAAGAGACTTCGTCATCAGTGCTTTTTGTGTAAAAAACAATGTACATTTTTAATATTAGGGTTTTTTTTCAGAAGCTTTGGTTACAAATCCCCTAATTTTCCCCGTCATAGCTGCTGCTTCGTCTGCACAAATGCTTATGCAGTTGTGCCATTCCCAATTATGATCACTGAATTACTGGTCTGTTGCTTTGAATACTTCTTCTCCTGTGCTATAACCAGGTAGTGGTAGACAAAATAAAAAGTTCTCTTTTATTCCACATCCGTCAGATGAGATGCACGTGACCACTGATATCGTAGACTCGTCGACTTGTAGCGTAAAAACTCCACTAAAACTTAATTTTTCAATTAACTTTGATTAATTCCAAGTGAGACTGTATCTGCTGACACTGATGTTTTTTCGATTTCCTTGACGGCTTTTTGGCTATTCATAATCTTGACAACTTCTTTGCAGATAACTATAATTAAAGTTTCAACGTGAGAAAGAGGCTTCTTGGATTTAACTAGCATATTAGCGATATCGTGGCTTGCTTCTAGCGTTTTGTCTGATGTTTTGAGGAACGAACTTATGAGAGTTACTAGCCTCTTAGACTGGTCTTTCAATGGTTGAAAAACGGCTTTGTCTTTTTTAGCTATCGATGGGTGTTTAGTTGTTAAATGTCCTAAAAGTTTACTGGGCACCATCGAATTATTGCCAAATGTTTCTCCACAAACGAAAAAAAAAAACAGTTTGGAATTTTGCATGATTCGGCCCCGCAATATATTAAGCCATAACTTACATAGTTCTCATCATATTTCCGATAAACAAGCTTAGGCTTTTTCTTCGTTGACTTCGCCGTCTTGGAAATTATTATTTTCATTTGACAAACTTGCAGTACGTTTAACGAATTTATCCATTCTATACACGTATTATGGGCTATTTATTTGTTATTAAAAATAAATTAACATAAAAATAAGTAAGAAAATTATAGTCGGTCTAGACCGTTTATACGATACCCTATACCATGCGTTTAGAGACCCTATCTCTTAGGCCCAACTAACTGGATATAGAAAATAAGCATAAACCAAATTTGAGTGGGTTTTTATTAATTTTTTTTTGGCTGAAGATATGAAAAAGTTCATATCGGATGCTATATCTATATGGGGACTAGGCCCAAAAATGAACCGATCCTGACCATGTTTGGTATAGTCTCTTGTATTTTGCAAGAATATATACAAACAAAATTTGAGAAGAATCAGTGCAATATTTTTGTTTTTTGATAGATTTAAGTGAAGATCGGTAAGCAGCTCTATATGGGGCCTACGACTAAGAGTTGTCCCATAGGTATCATTTTTAGACTACTCATTAATGGATGTAATAAACGCATCCAAACCCAATTTGAGTAAGATCTATATGACAATTTGGATCTTATGGCAATATATGTCGATTTCATAGGGGTCATTTGTATGGGGGCTAGGTCTGAACATGGACCGATTCTCACCAATTTCAATAGCGTTCATCCCATGGCCGATAAAAGATCAAATACCAAATTTCGTCGAAATATATTCATATTTGCGACCTGCAGTTTGATTACAAGCTTTACATGGACACACAGACGGACGGACGGACGGACATCGTTAAATCGAATCAGATACTGATTCTGATTCGATCGGTATAATTAAAGATAGGTGTAGGTCAAATATTTTTGGTTGTTACAAACAGCAGCACAAAATCGTTATACCCAAACCACATAGTGGTATAGGGTATAAATACTGGTTCATTATTTATGTTTCTACTATTACATACCCAAATTGCAGTGCATTATGAGAGAACCGCAAAGAGACCTGCCTCCAATGCAATACGCTTATGAAAACGTTTTACCCAATCGGTCTAAAATAGAATTGTTCTTTAAATTTATTGAATAGCTAGAAGCAACGCGAGGGTAAATCCGGCAAATAGAGTCGATTCGGAATTATATGAGTCGAATTTTGCTCGAAATATAGTGTGTGATGATTTATTATTATCTTCACACAGACATCGCGTAACACTCAAATATTATTCCTTGTTAACTGTTTGGCGCGGCGAAAGGAATTTATCTGGCACCGTACCTCGAGAATAGAAGATAACTGTTAACATGACCTAGATTTTTGAACGACTTTGTTGTGATCTTTTCGGTCTTGCTTTACTTTTTGCTCGATATTCTATTGATTGATCGGTTGTTTCGGGGTTGTAGGCATATATACGAGTGTTATCACCCCAAATGATGCGATTAATTTCGTTCTGGTAGCATTGTTTCAGAGATTTAAAAAATCTCAAAAATATTTAGAGTTTTTTGCAATCAGTGGAGATTTGAAGCGTTTGATATTCAAGATATCCTTTAAAATAGTGTTGACTTATCTTTTTGAAATGTCAGCAGTATTAACAAAATATCTAATTGTTAATCAATGTCCTCAACGGTTCCTCAACGGTTCCACTGCCTTCTTGAAACTGCTAACCGGTATAGCCTGGTCACCGACGGCCCTCTTCAACACCTTTAATGGTTCCGCAGCAGAAATTTCATTCCGCACACACATTAAATTTATTTTTTTTAACAAAGTCAGGGGTCAAATCACCGAATTCGATATCGAATCGAAATTCCATATTTTGGTTTATTATTTAAAGAAGACGGACAAATGCTCGACCACGATTCGCTTTTCTTCTTGACCAAAGGTCATAATTCTTTAACTGTGACAAGGAAAAATTATTCTTAGTATTTTATTTTGGAAAATAAAAAAAAATGATTTCGATAGAAAAATTTCGATAACGAATGCGGTGATTTGGCCACAGATATTGTTAAAATCGCTAAAATCACATTCAGCTGATTACAAAAACAAGCGTCGCTATTGATCCTATATCAAAAACTACCAGCCTGAAAAAGAGGTTATTGCCCCAATCTATAAATCCGCGAGGTATAAATTGAAAAATCCCCTTTTGACTACGACACAGTATGCCGAATTTTGTGGAATACAGGACAGTGGGATATCGTCCACATTCCGTTCATCAACGCCCAAGTCGTTACAATGAACTGGTTGAAGCGGTAAGAGACAGTGTTTCCGACACCCAAATGAGCTATATCGTCACGCGCTCAGAAATTTTGTTTGTTTCCATATAAAGTACAATAGACTCAAATAATTTTGCTCGCACTGAACCTGAATTTTGGACGCACATTTTGGTGAACGACGAAGTCCAATTCACACTCTGTGGCAACGTTAACAAGTAAAATTGCCGCACTTTGGGAACGGAGAACCAGGAAATACCATTGCATAACCAACAGGTATGAAAATTATTGTCGGTCTAGACCGACTATGCGATACCCTATACCATGCATTTAGATAATTGATCTTAGATCCAACTAATTGAGTATAGAAAATATGCATAAACCTTATATAAGTGAAATTTTTCTTCATTTTTTGCCTGCAGATCTAAACAGTTCATATTGGATGACATATTTATAGTTAAAAAATTGGACCGATCCTGACTTTATTTGGCAAGGTTAATTATTTTATCCAAAAACATATAAAAACCAAAAACATAAAAATCTGTGCAATATTTTTGTTATTTATAAATTTAAGTGATGATCGGGAAGCAGCTTCATATTGGGACTAGGACTAGGAATTTTCCGACGAACAGACGGACGGACGTCGCTAAATCGACTCAAAAAGTGATTCTGAGTCGATTGGTTAATAAAAGATAGGTACAGGGTGTAAAGAGTGATATATGGAAGATATCGGCGAATGTTGGCACATTATGTCTCTTCGAAAATGTGTGAAAAAGGTCTGGATGTAAATGGTGCACCATGGCACACTGCAAATCAAACAATGCAGTTTCTGCAAAAAAAAAACAATTACTAGCCAACCAGATCTCCAGATCTGATCTCCTCCTCCTCTTTTTGTGAGGTTATTTGAAAAGCGAAGAATACGCCAACAAGACTCAGAGCATTGACAACCTTAAGGCCGAGGCCATGCAATGAGCGGCAAAGCGGCAAGCGGCAGAGCGGTGAGCGGCAAGTGGCTTATTACTGAGCGTCATTTCTGAGGGGTTAGTTGTCAAAATGCCATTGTCAATGTTATTATTTATTATTTATATAAAAAGTTTTTATAATACAAGCAAAATATTTTCACTATTTTATGATTTTTATTTATGTATGACTACATTTCAACCTTTTTAACTTTTTATCGATTGAAAAACAACACAAAAATGGTTGTCGTTAAGATAACAACAACAGCTGACTTTAACAATAGCGAATATCGTTTAAAAATTTTACTGAATTAAAAAATTGATAGTTTTGTTGTTTTCTTTTTCTAACGATTCGATTATCGTTTAAAAGAAGTTACTGAATCGCGCTACAAAGAAAAGCCAACTTTTTTTTGCCCTTTTTATTCTTTGCTGATCAGAAAACAACTAAAAATTAGAACAAGTTCTATTCCTGAGCGGCGCCGCTTAGACGCTCAGAAATTCCGCTCACATGCCGCTCATTGTGTGGCCACTTCAGTAGTATTTCATATGTTTTAATTTTTTTCCGCTCATCGCTCTGCCGCTCACCGCTTTGCCGCTCATTGCGTGGCCTCGGCCTAACATTCGTGCCTAATTAATTAAAAAGACCAAGTTAAATAAAAATATCACACATATGGAAATCGGTTGTTTTTTTTAAGTTATTCAACATTCACATACCAACACAAAAGATGAAGCTTCCTGTATATTATTTTCAAAATGAATGGTTTTGTATGAAAATTTTAAGTTTTTGAGGAATAGCTCCCAATTTAAGTTGTTTTAGGGATCAAGAATATATATATATATTTTATGGGGTCGTGACTGCATTTTTCGATGCGTTACAAACGAAATGGAAAACATATAAAGGGTTTTTCAACAGGGACGCTACAAAAGTAGAAAGACAGGGACAGCAAACGACGCTATATTTCTTGCCGCTCTTTTGACATTTCTCTTCAGTAAGATTTGCCATTTCATGATAGAAAAATATACGAGCCAACAACGAGTCGAAATTATTAAAATTTACTACCGAAATTCGGAGTCAGTGGCCTCAACGTTAAGAGCGCTACGTGGAAAAATTTGAATCCACAGGCACAGTACAAAATGTTCCCGTGCCAGTGAGACAGAGAAGTGCCCGTAGTGTCGAGAATATTGCTGCCGCTGAGGCTTCAGTGGAAGAAAGCCCAAATGTGTCTCTCACACGTCGTTCTCAAGCGTTGGACATCTCTGTGACGTCGTTGTGGCGAATTTTGCTAAAAGATCTTGGCCTACATCCTTACAAGCTCAAATTGACGCAAGAACTGAAACTGCTTGACCACCAGAAGCGTCGTATGTTCGTGAATTTGGCTGAGCAACAACTTAAAAATTATTCGGATTTTCATCGAAAAATCATCTTCAGCGATGAGGCTCATTTCTGGCTGAATGGCTTCGTCAATAAACAAAATATGCATTATTGGTCAGACAGCAATCCACTCGTACTCCATGAGTCATCATTGCATCCCGAAAAAATTACGGTTTAGTGCGGTTTATGGGCCGGCGGCGTCATTGGGTCGTACTTCTTCCGTGATGATCAAGACCGGCACGTTACTGTGAATGGGAATCGCTACCGTTCAATGATAACCGAAAATTTTTGGCCCCAATTGGATGATATGGACTTGGAGGACATGTGGTTCCAACAGGACGGTGCCACAGGCCACACAGCGAATGTCACAATCAATTTATTGGAAACCAATTTTGGAGATCGTGTTATTTTACGAAATTGTCCAGTCGATTGGCCGCCTCGGTCGTGCGATTTGACGCCGTTGGACTATTTCCTGTGGGGCTACGTCAAGTCTATGGTCTATGCCAACAAGCCAGCGACGATTGATGAACTTCGTACGAATATGGAACGTGAAATTACAGCAGTATCGGCCGATTTATGCTTGAAAACCGTCGAAAATTGGGTTCAGCGTCTGGACTTCTGGAAACGTGCCAGTGGTGGCCATGCAAAAGAGATCGATTTCCATACATAATGGCATCGAACGTACTTTCACAGGAATAAAGAATTTCATTGATATCCAAAACCGTTTTTGTTTTATTTAAAAAAACTTCTGTAGCGCTCTTATTGAAAAACCCCTTACATGCACAGTGGTGTGGAGGTCATAAAAAACGTAGGTATCTTATACTTAAGGAATGGGAGTAGTCATTTTTGTCCACTGTCATATACGAACTGCTTCTTTTCCCACAAATTGTTCACGGATATTCCCTCTAGTATCGAGTACATACAAATCCAGTCCTGGTAGCTGTGAAAAGTCGGCAAGTATGTGTGTTTTATCGTCTATGAGGCAGCCATCGTACACACAGAAAACAATTTCAAGGAGGCTACCCAATTTATTGTCAATCGAATAGCGATTAAGTTAAAAACTGAATTTCGAGTTGATTATGATTGCAGTTCTGTTCTCCTAACAGTAAATATTTAATCAGAATAGAAAATGGTTAGCTCTTGTTAAATTTCTGCTGATAAAATTGAAAATATCTTTATTAAAATTTAGAGAAATTCGGTTGTCGATTTTTTTTCTGTCTGTACTAGAACGTTAGTTTGCCTCGAATTCTTCTTGAAGTTACGATCCGGCACCTTTTGTACTTAAAGATTTGAATCCTGCCTTCTTTATCACTTATATTACGAAAGACTCCAAAATATTCGGATCTTACTTAAAAAGTGACAATATTTCTCTAACCTTGTTACTGCCACTTCTTGAACTTCTCTTTATATTTAGCATGACGACGTTCGTTATAATTTTCAATAACACGGAAAACCGTCTGGCGAGAAACTTTTGCTTCATAAAGGATTGTTTACCAACTCGTTTCGGATCTTCATTAGTTCTAAAATTTTTTATTTAAATATCAGTAAAAATTCCTAGTTTGGTGCAGTCACAACTCTGCTGCTATAAATTTAAATCATTATATCTGACATACCGATATTATACGTAATTACTAATGAACACTTACCCATAGATATATTACTAGCGCCACTGCCTACAATGGGTAAAACCAAGACTTTACCATTAATTGTATATTCACCCACAAGAGTAAGAGCATCTACTCTTAAAGTAATTTCATGTTTTTTCGTCATATCTTTGCCAAACCCTCTGAAAAATTGAGATATATTTTTAGTTTCGTTTAAATAAAGTAAATTTAAGAGAACAGTTATAATTTAGCTATAACACTATATTGCAGTAATTTTGTACTCGACCAATGACCTATTGAGGCCTGGCTGAGTACATTATAAAACCGTGTTTTTAACACACTCAAATTTATAAGTTTATGAGATCCCGCTCAAAACAATTTCTAACTCCATAAATTTTTAACCGATTTCTAATTTCGGTCTGGATCGACTATACCATGCGTTTCGAGATATGGTCTTGGATCCAACTTTGCGGAGGCAATAACTGGATATTGACATTTAACTAAATCTATACAATATTTTTTTTTTGTTAAAAAATGTATAACATCACGCCACATAGTAAGTAATATCCATGTATGGTATTTATATATTTTATGATTTATGCAGATGGAATCTTCGATTAAAAGTAAAAATTACTCAAAACGCAATAGGTAAAAATTAAAATCAGATTCGCTTAGGCTGGAAATAGGAGTGAAAGGGGAAAAGCTTCGAGATATAGAAAAAGTTGTTGGAATCAAACGACAATAAAATAGAGAAAGTAACAGAACAAACCCGAAAAAGACAACAACAATTTCGTTTGAGGAAGAAGAATATAGGTAAAAAAAAATGTCAATCCGCAAGTTAATGAGCTCTACAGATGTAAACAAATCTTAGTAAAGGCATTAAAAAAGTCGAAACAGCTTTGCCGGTCTGCCCGGAAAAAAATGCACACATCGTTAAGATCCTATATAAAAAATATGGCACACACCGTCCAGCCTCTTTGAAACAACAGACTGAATCGGCATTAGAAGGCTGCAAGTCGGAAGGATACATTATTCGTCGATGGGAAAATAGTGCCTAAACGCTTTATGTTGTGGACTGTTTCTGAGTCGCATGAATTCTACAAGAGGGATAGAAGTTTTATTACGTTAGTAAGTCGACATTTTTTGATTGGGACCACAGTTTGTGCAACTGTCATGCAAGATACCACATGCAGAGGTAATAAAATCATTTTCTCCAATTTTGAATTTTTTTCTTAAATTTGTCTGTTGCAATTTTGAGAACGAAAAGTGTATGACGAGGAATTGCAAAAGTTGTGTAAATAATGTGAAAAATGATTAAGTACCCCTTAAATATTTTTCATTAATAAACAAAGCCATTCATTGGAAACGTTGCACAGTGGCGCCCGTAGAGCATATGAGGTTGCAAAAATCAAAATTTTCATGTGCGCCGACGAAGTTTTGAATAAACCCTTGTTATAGGAAACTTTTCAACGATTTCAAATATGCTACTCTTAATAATATCACATTTTTAGTTTAGAAGATATAACCGTTCAAAGTTGACCGACTTTCGGTTTTCAAAAAAACACACAATTTTTAGACAATTTGTTGCGATTTCAGGTGTAATATCACGAAAAATAGGTAACGAATCGCCTTATTTTTTGTTTGTATTGATTGATGTATTTATTAAATGTATAATGATAAAAAAAAAAATTAACTGTTGGCTTTGTGTTTCTCCTGGTAAATCACTATTTAAAAACTATCCGTTTTTTCACTATTTTTCAACTTTGACGGAAAATAAAAAAATCTATATTTTTCATATTTGCAAAACATGTTCTTTGATTATTTCTTTACATAATTCAAAAGGTTTTATCTGCCCGTACATGCCCGTTTGGCTTCTAGAGGTAAAAAACGTTAAAAAGACATGGTTGCAGAAATTGTATGGCGTGCATCCCTTACATGTTTTGACTGACAGTAGTTTGATCTAATAGTTTGAAAATTGCATTTTAAGTCGGTTGTCTACCTGTGAGCCTCTGCCAAAGTCTACTCCCAATATTCTGTTACAGACTCAGGATGCACAAAAAACTACTCATTGAAATTCGCAGGTACGCACCTCACTTAAAAATTACTTTGGATTACAAATGGTCAAGAACAATATTGACTTATGGTCCCTCCAGGTAGGCACAAATCTTATTTAGACGCGAGCATAATATCAAAATTGCATAATTCAGCCTAAATCCATATGTATGCAGGGAACAGGTAAATTTTTAGGTATGGTAGTATAAGCCTATATATTGCAAAATAAGCATAATGCCTGTATTAGTCTACGACTGAAAGTTGGCGCAACAAGTACTGAAACCATGGCGTTAAACAATTTTAAATTATTTGAACTGTTTACCAAAGTTTTTCACGGAAGCTGCTTTAGAAGAACTTGATAGCTTATACGGAAATATTGAGAGAAGCGAAATTATAAAAAATAATTTTTATCTGATATATGCAAATATTAAGGCAAAATGGGTGAAATCTAATCGAACCATTCAGAACTTCAACTCCAAATACGAGGACTGGCTTAATGAAGACACCATCCTGGATATATTGGCAGTAGATAAACCCACCACATCAACCAGAGGAGCAAAAGGAAGGCCAAAAAAAAGTATTGAGGAGTGTTCAATTTTCACAAGAAATAGGAAACTTGCCGACTTGACCACAAAGCATTTATCGGACGAGCTGTCTATTAAATATACAAAGGATAGTGAAAGAGTTAGGTCGCAGATTACAAAATCTGTTGCTGATGCAAGCCCACTGCGACTAAAATGGATTAAGGAAAGCATTCCCACGCCCACAAACGCACATATTAAAAAGTATGGTTCCGAAGAAGCCTTGGCCATGTTTATGGACTTACAACTTTCCAAAGAAAAATATGAGATACTACGGGCATCCTTGACGCGACACGGGGCTGACGTTTTACCAGGCTACAAGCATATTACGCAAGCCAAAATAAATTATTGAATGCAATTACGAGTTCCACCTGACCATGGTTGACGCAAAAGTCGTAAACGAACTGACAGGAACAACCTCAACATTGTCATGCCCGATTTGCAAAAAGAGCCAGAAGAACTTTGGTAATTTAAACGATTCTACAAACGAGGAGAATTACGAATATGGAATGTCACCATTGCACGCAAGGATAACGTGTATGGAGTTCTTGCTAAAACTGGCGTATACCCTACCACAAGAGGAGGAAAACTTCGATGAAAATACATCAATAAAGGATAAGGAAAATATCAGAAAGAAGCAAATACAGGATGCTTTTTTAAACAAGTTGGACTAAAAGTAGACTGTTCCAAGCACGGATACGGTAACTCAAACGATGGAAACACTTCTAGGAGATTTTTTGAAAATGATGAGGCAGTAACTAGAATCACTGGAATTGACAATCAAATCGTGAAAAGATTGGGAACGATCTTGAATGTTTTAAACTGCAAAGAAAATGTCAATTCTACAAAATATGGAGAATATGCTCGAAAACTGCATCTCTTTTAGCAGAAATGTATCCACAAAGAAGTTGACCCCGACCGTCCATAAAATATTGGCGCATGGCAAAGATATAATTGAGTACCAGTCTTTGCCAATTGGAGAGCTTTCTGAAGAAGCACAGGAGTCTCTTAACAAATTTTTTTTAAAAAATATAGATTGCAGAACACATTCAAAGCATCAAAGGTAAGGCAAAATGAGGACCTCTTCAACATGTTGGCAGCATCTTCCGATCCACTTATTTCTTCCCTGCGGCATGTGAAGTCACGAATAGAGTTAGAAAATAATTATAGTTTAGAAATGATTAGTCTTTTAGATATACCTTCTCTTACGAATTGTGATGAATATTTTACAGAAAATTGAAAAAATAAATTTAAAAAAGAAGTATTTTTTTTTTAATTTGTTGGGTAATAATTTAAAACATTTTTAAAACATAAAACCCTAAAGAAAAAAAATAAAAACAATCTAAAAATGTAAAAATAATTTTTTTTAGTTACCATAAAATTGATTTTTCTACAAATTTTAACTTTGATAACCCATAAGTAGGCCCCTACAAAGCGTAGCCTCATTTCATAGGCTGAACAGTTATCTATCATATGCTGTTTAAACTGTTCAATTATGTTATTCGGTTCAAAAGATATGATTTTTGCAACGAAAAAACTCAAATGGCGCCACTGTGCGTTGGTGCAAAGTGGAAGACCGGATTGCGTTAACACACACCGAAGGTTTTTCTATCTAAACTTTTGTACGAAATTTTTTTGAAACGAAAAAAAAAAAAAAAAAAAAAAAATCAAATTAAGGCACAAAATCTAGTCCTGCAAATTGATTTCGCAGGGAACTACAGGCTAATGTGTCAAAATGAGATACAGAGCGCACACTTCAGCTACCTTTAAGTTACCATTTTTACTTGCGATGCTTGGCTCATTGGCGGAGTAAAATCCTATGTGATAATCAGTGACAGACTCAGTCACAATAAGTTCGATGTATGCTGCTTTTTGACAACATTGTGGAGGCGATTAAAAAAGAACATGGCCAGTTTCAAAATAGAATAAAAACTCGTACAGATATGTAAACAAATATAGCTCAGACCAAACACATATTTTTATTTTGATATCAATTATGTGTGTTTCTAAATTTTGTACGGTGCCGCGCACAATCATGACTGTGTTTCGTTTTAATATTTCGTTATGTACACAAATATGTTTCTATCACGTAGTTTTTGTTTCGTACACACATAAACCACACAGGTTCGAGTGTAGCTTTATTTTAAGTTCGTGTTCTTGTACGTGTACTGTTAAAAAAACAGAACATGTTCTTGAACGCGTACATCTAAAAATTAAAACATCCACTCGCGATCGGAAAAATCTGATACACCCCTATAAAATGACAACAATTGTTTCGTCCAAATTTATTAAAAAAATCTAAAATAATTCATTAGCAGTTATAAAAAAAATATTAATAATAAAGATAATATTAAAAATAAAAAAAAATTAAAAAATAATAAAAAAAGAAACGAAATTAAGTTATAAACAAAATATAAAATATCTCTGTTCTTTAATTTTATTACTATCTTTTTATATTTATTTCTTTTTTAATTTTTATTACTATCTTTTTATTTTTATGTTTTATAACCGCTAATGAATTATTTAAAATTTTTTAATTAAATTTGGTTGAAACAATTGTTGTCGTTATTATAGGAGTGCATCAGATTTTTCCGACATCGAGTGGATAATGTTTTAAAATTGTTTTTTAGCAGTACACGTGCAAGGGCACGAACTTAAAATAAAGCTACTCTCCAACCTGTATGGTTTATGTGTTTATAGAAACATGTTCGTATACATAACGAAATATTAAAACGAAACACAGTCATGATTGTGTTCGACACCGTACAAAATTTAGAAACACATAATTGATATGAAAATAAAATATGTGTTTGCTGCTTTAGAACAGAACATTGTGTGTTTGATGTGTGTATTTTCTGAACCTTGATGTAAATACAAGCAGCTAAAACTTCGTTTTCGCATAAAACTATTAAGGATTGCGTACGATAAAACTAGTGCACGAATAACTTTAAATAAATTTTGAACTAATTGACAAAAAATACTACAAAATAGTTTTATAAACAGAAATCGTATTTATGTTTACATTTAATAAAATAAATATCATACATAAATGATTTTTAATGAAAATTTTAAACTTTTAATAGTGCCTTCAGTAATTTTGTTGCTTGAAGATAACCACTTTTTTGAAAAAGTTGAAGTATTTTCAGCAATCTAATTTGTACCCTTCGTGATACTTTTTACCAGAGCCCAATACTTTTCAATAGGTCTTAGCTCCGGGCACTTAGGTGGATTTGCATATCTAAGTACGATTACAATACAATTATTTTCATAATATTTGCTGTAATTACACGAAGCCAAATCAAGTCAAAGAAATGTAGAGACTTCGTACTGTCTTATGAAAGGAAAAGTCGTGTTTTCAAGTTTGTCTTTATATATAATTCGGTGTTTATTGCCTCAGAAATGCTTCGCCTGCCGCAGCTACATATTGCCTGGCATACCACAAATTTCTTAGGGAATTTTGACTTATTTTGTATTTAATACTCTTCTTGGGCATTTCCGCTACAATCTGCAACATAAAAGTCGACACCTGCGAAAAGTCACCAAAAACATAGCTCCCATCGTCCATAACGCAGCAATAAAATTTCTTAAAGAAATCTTTGTAAAATATTTGGCTCTGTTTTTTGCGTCACTATTCTTTTTAGAATTTCTGTCAGGAACTGGAATTTGTATGACTTTAGCCCTTCCATCCTTTTCACTTTTCTGACAAAAGCCTCAGAGCATTGTACTTTTTCGGCTATTTTTCTACCCGATATATTGGGATTTTTCTTAAAAAGAGCGACTACATTCTTGACAGCCTTTGGGTTATAAAAACCTTTTTTTATCACTGCCATTTTTCCTATCAATAGCTAAGCGCTCAGCATAGTTTTTGATGATATGCGAAACGGTATTTGTCGAAACTTTAGAATTTCTAGCAATTGGTTTGAAGGTCAAATTTGGATTTTCTTTAATAAATCTAGTAATTTTTTCACGTTTTTTTATTTCACAATTCATTCCAAAGCCAACAAGAATACAATGAGTACAAACTTGAATAATTTTGAATTTTAAAAATATGTGTGCACCAATTTGATCGTACGCATAATATAAGACCGATGTAACTTTGTCAGTTTTCAACCAATTTTGACCAAACATACTTCATTTGAAAAGTATTTCTTTTCAGCTGTCCACCAAATTTACAGATTTGCACCGTCTAGAACATTTTTTTTGAGTAAAATTTATTTAAAGTTGCTACTAACACATACATAAAATTATACAATGCTATGTGTGTGTTTATTAATATGAAAAGCCCTATGTTGAATTGAAAAATAATTTTGGGCATAAACCAATAACGACAATAATGACAATAATGCAATCGAATTTCATTATAATAATTGCATATCACACGCCCTGTGTTGAATTGTGAATTGGTTCAAATACCTTTATGCTCTTACTTCTCTGTGTTCAACAAATATTTATAATGAAATAAATTGAATGAAAAAATAAAATTTCCTAGAATTTCGAGGGGTGGAATCTGCTAGTAATATAATAATCTAATTTTCTGCTAGCATATGTCTTGTTAATCTTATCTTGTTCTCCTAATCATAATATTATAACAAAAAATATTTTGAACTTAAAATTTTTTTCAACTTATAATGTCTAAAATTGATGTTTTATTTGCGTTAAATAACGCAAGGGAACAAGGTTTTTGTTGATTAACAACTGAATTTTGTTTTTAAAGTTATTTGGGACGCTGAATCCAAATCTGCACTTGGTTTTTTTCTATCAGTTCGACTTTCCGCGATATACCGTTATGTCCAAAATTAAGGCGCTTCCTCTACGTATATTGGAATAACTTGAAAACGGTTCGCTGATAGAAGCTGATAGAAAAAACTAAGTGCAGATTTGAAATCAGCGACCTCAAAGAAGTAAAAAATTGCAATAAAGTTCCACTCAACACCAAAAAAGTTCAGTTTTGTTCCCTTGTGTAATTTTTTCAAAACAATATTAAATAAAAATTTTTTAATGGAAAGACCAATAAAAAACAAGTGAGAGTGTTAAATTCGGCTGTGCCGAATCTTTAATACCCTCCACCTCGGTTTGAGTATTGATAATAAATGTAAACAAAATATTGGAAAAAGTAAACAATTTGTTAAACTTAATACCAAATTATTTAACAAAATTCTTTGGGTTGGTTTTCGTCTTTTCTATTATTTCGGGTTTATTTCGGTGTTTGCTTTTTGGCCATCGTGGTTGCTGATCGCCATGCATTTAGGTTATATACCTATATGCATGCGTTTCTGGTTATATGACATAACTTCTCGTTTAATTTAGTTTTTGCTAATTAAATAGGTTTTCTTAAATTCATTGAATTTTAATTAATATTTTCTGTAGTGCGATTCTGTAAATTTCAAATTCAACGATCTGACAATCGCAAAATATATCGACAGCTATTGTTGTTTGCACTAAGGATTAAGTGTTTCACTAAGTACATACATCTTAACGACAGTCGACAAATCTGTTTTTCTATTTATTTAAATTGTAAACTAGTGGCACCTCTGTCAAAATAAGCGAAAAACACAAAGAATAGAAAAAAAGAAATTACTTCGTGTTTGACAGGATGATTTTATGTTTATGTTCAATATCTTTATTTTTTTTTTACTAATATTTCTGTTTATTTATTTGAAAATTAAATAATGAATTGAATATGCTATATAATTTTTTTATTTATATAAAAAAGTTTTTTAATAAAAGCAAAATATTTTCACTATTTTATGATTTTAATTTATGTATGACGACATTTCAACCTAAAAATTTAAGTTTTTATCGATTGAATAAACAACACAAAAATGGTTGTCGTTTAGATAACAACAACAGCTGACTTTAACAATAGCGAATATCGTTTAAAAATTTTACTGATAATTTTGCTATTTTATTTTTTTAACGATTCGACTATCGTTAAAAGAAGTTACTAATCGCGGTACTGAAAAGCTATTAATTTCTCCTGAATGGCAATATTTTTTTAAATGTAAACATATTTGGTGTTTTTTGGAATTTCAATTTGTGTTTAACGAATATAATTTATATGTATATTAAAGATGCAATTGAAGTCTTCTAAATTTAAAATTATTATTTCCGACTGATTTTCTGAAATTTAATTAATATTTTCTAATTTATAATTGGAAATATTAATTCCAATTTTTAGAATTGATATTTTCTTAAATTTGAATGGAAAATTTAAAAAGTGCAATTTTGTATTTTTGTGAATAATAATGCTTTAGTAATTATAAACAATTTTTAAAAATTAGATGTAATCGCAATCAGATATTTTGTAGGTAAAGCAGAATAATAATTCTATGTAACTATGTAGAACTGTTTTGAAAGCAAAAAACTCATTGATGAACTCGGTAACTCTATTTTGTAAAGACAACAAAAAGTTAATATGCCAAACTTATGTTCATATTTGTAAAAGAATAATGAAAAAACGTATGAAATAAAAGACCAGCCCGTGTATACTCTTAACATTGTTCTGTATGATATCTAATTGAAAATATTGACATTCATGTTAAAATAGAAATAACTATTGCAAAGCTAATTAGAACAAATATTGTGGCGCCATCTACTGTGGCATAGTCACGCTGAGCAAAATGAAGTGACACTCTGTTAATGCAAAATAAATGTATTTTCCCCACAACAAAATATTGCAGAATTTTATGTAAATAAAATAATATACCGATTTATTTCTAACATGCAGTTACTATGAATATACATACATACATACATATATATAATATATGTATATTATTTGTATTATTTAATATGTATATGTAAATATTACACAAAAAAAAATACAACATCAAACGTTATTTTTATGTTTTTCTCTTTAAATAAATTAATACATAAATTTTTTTTGCTAAATTTACATTTGGGCAATTCAGAACAGGTGTTGTATATTGTATGTTGTATTGAAATACACAATACAATCATTTGTTGTGAACACTCTGTTGTATTTTCATATTGTAAAACGCTTTCTTTTGTAATTTTCTATCCAACGAGGAAAGATCGCTTCGTCGCTTCTGCTATTTTGTATAAGAGAAAACACTTGTCAGTGTTTGCTTTTTGGTCGTGAGATATACCCTGGAGTTTTAGTTACGTACCTCTTGCTTTTTAATTTATAATGAAAAAAAGAAATGTTAAATGTTTTGGTTGGTACTGAAAGAGAAAATACATACCAAAAAAAATATAAACATTAATTTTTATATAAATAAACTTATCGATGTATTTGCGTTATATGCATTATTTGCCATATTTTGTTTTATAATTATTTATGCTGATAAAATTCTATGTATTTGTTTTTTCTTTTTCATAAAAACTGGCACTCACTTGGTACAGATATGTTTACTAAACATAGCAAATGAAGTTGGATCGTGTATCAGATTTTTCAGTGAAAATTACCAACAACAATTTTACGCTATTGTAAAGTGATATACGATACAACAGATACAACGATACATTACCCATTGTGAATTGCCCAATTGCTTTTTTATATTAACAACTAGGTATTTTAGCATTATTTGCTTTAGATGTTGGTGAATTTTTTTTACTCCCTTTATATTAACTCGTAGTCTCTGCTTGTCGAAAAAATTTTGGATCGCTTTTAACCACTTTCCCGTGACCCAATCGATCTGAAATTTTGCAGGCAGGCTCGTGGCAATGACAGAAATGATCTAACAAATTTTTTTAGTGATGCCAAAACAATGGAAAGTTTTAAATTTTTCTACCAGAGTTGATAAACAAATGTACAAAGGGTTTGTTTTTATTATATTATTACCACAACGACCACAAAAACAACAAGTCCAGCTATGACAACAATGCAACATTTAGAATAACAACAAGAACAATATAGAAATATCATGTTTTTCATTTTTTTTTTACTTTTTCAGAGATTTCCCTTGACCGATTTTAATGATTTTTGAAATAGAAATCTTCCCATGAATTTGGTGAATCATTCTGAATCATTCTCACTAAAAATGATCATCCTAGCTGTCCTATTGAGGGCGTGATCGTGACAAGAACAACATAGAAAATTATATTTTTTCAAGACTTTTTTTAGTTCTTCATTCAAATCTCGGGCCCTAATCGACCGATTTGGACGATTTTAAATAGCAAACTTCTCAGGATGTTAGTGAATCATTTTTTATGTCAACGAGTACCCTAGCTGCCCGATTGATACCGTCATCGTGATTTCCACAGACGGACAGACGGACTGACGGACAGACGGACATCGCTATATCAACTCCGGTTGTTATAAGGATCACAAATATATATATTTTATGGGGTCCAAAATATTTTTTCTAATTATTACAAACGGAATGACAAACTTATATAAGTTAAGGCATGACACACTTCCATGCCATCTTATCAGTCCGCTAATATGGCGAACGAATCTGTCCGCCAATATGGTGACAAATCAGTCCGCAAATATGGCGAACAAGTCAGTTCGCCAATCAGAACAGTCCGCCAATATGGTGAATAAATTTGTCTGCAAACATGGCGACCAAATCAGTCCGCCAATCATGTCAGTCCGTCATTCATGCCGCCCAATATGGTGAACGAATTAGTTTACCAATTATCCTCATATTCACAGTCACACAATGTGACGTCATTAATTTTTTGGTAAATAAATATTTTGCCACCCAACTTGACAAACACCTTAGTTTGTCATTTATTTTTATAAATGTTTTTGCCCTCATCAAATTACTCTAAACGGGCACGAGTATGTTGCAATATCACATTGCATTGTTTTACATTTATTTTCATGTCGCGCACGAGTATGTCGCAATATCTTATTGCTATGTTTAACATTTATTCTTTTGTCGCAATCTCGTATTGCACTCATTTGCATTTTTTTTATTTTGTTTC
Organism: Cordilura impudica; assembly: GCA_963682025.1. Taxonomy (NCBI): domain Eukaryota; kingdom Metazoa; phylum Arthropoda; class Insecta; order Diptera; family Scathophagidae; genus Cordilura; species Cordilura impudica. Next base: position 291,900,944 of record OY821517.1, read on the forward strand.
TGTCCCAATCCCTTTTGCATTCATTGGCATTTTATTGTTACCAATGGTTTGCCCAATTATGAAACATAAACGGTTCTCAGGTTGCTGCACTTGAAATTGTTTATGGTTTCACAATCACTATTGTGAAATGAAGGCAATGCACTTGGGAATTGTTTATGTCAACCATCTGTTTTGCTGATCGGCATTTATCGATGATTTTTGTTTTTAATATTTTTCGGTGGTGTTTCTCTGTCGCAGAGGAACGGCATTTCTTTTCCTATATTTAGTATAGTAAAAAGAAATGTAAAGTTAGTCTTCGTGGAGAACTCAAGCCTACATAGTAGGTACATTAAATACAAAATAATAAAATCTTGTAATTGGCATTAAATACAAAATAATAAAATCTTGTAATTGGTTTTAGAAACAAAAATAATAAAATCTTGTAATTGGCTTCAATAAAAAGAATAACTATTCAGAATAAAAATAATTGAACTATTTAAAATAAAAAACTAATTATTTACAAATGAAAATTAATCGGTTTTTAATAATAATTAATTAAAAAAAATTAATTTATATACCCTCTGCACACTGGAGTGGAGGGTATAAAAACTACAGAAGATTTTTAAATTTTATAACTTGGAAAATAAACATATTATTTCAAATCCTTCGAAAAAAAATGTTTAATACAAAAATTCTTGCCAAATTCGCACGATTTTGCAACTTTTAATCCAAGTCAAAACTCAATTCTGTTTTCTTGTAACATAAAATATTTTACACCACATAGTAGTGTAGGTTAAAGGGTAGGGTATGGAAACGTGCAAGCTGGAACTTCGACTTCGCACCGTTGGCATAACGGATAACAGATTGAAATGGAGACAAATCTGGCCGGCTCTAAATCGAAAGCGCACAAGTGCGCTACTATCACTTCCCCTTGGGGAGATTTCCACGGTAATTGCTGTTTTCACTGGGCACTGCCTCATTGGGAGATACACTGAACGCCTCAGGGTTTCATCAAATGATTTCTGTCATAGCTAAATGGATGTGGAGGAGGTGGATAGTATAGAACATTTCCTTTGCTATTGCCTGGCGCTATCATGAACAAGACTTCGAACTTTGGGATCGTCATTTCTTCGCGATCTCTCTGAAATTTCACATCTCATCAGGAGCTCGAACTGGTTCTACGGTGGGGACTGAGGGGAACATCCATTCGTCTCGTAGTATCACAACGGACCCCAGAGTCTAAGTGTGCTTATCCTTAGATAGCAGCCACTTCCAACCTAAACCTAAACCTAAAACTAAATAGGGTAGATTAGTATAGGGTATAAAAAAACATTGGAGTTAGATGTGCCTCTAACTTTTGGCCAAGGCTGCATATTTGTAACAAACCTATTGAGATTATTGAGATTTTTCAAAAATATCTAAAATACATTTTAATCAACATTCTTAAACAGCATTTCATTTGAAATAATATTTCGATACTTTTAATATGCATTTAGATAATTTTGAAGTTAACATGCAATTATTTCGTAAATTGTTTATATTCAACTTATCGATATCTGAAATATTAATGGCAAGGCGATTTCTTGTGATCGATGTAAGTTACACAGTTTTACCCCGATTATGACAAAAAATTTATCATTTGAAAGGTATTTGTTTTTAGCCATTACCCAGATTTACAAATTTCATCGTCTGGAATATTTTTTTGGAGTTATGATCGTTTAAAGTTGCTTCTAACTAACACATACATAAAATTATACATGGCTATGTGTGTGTTTATTAAATTTGTTAATGTTTTGAGTTTGTTTTCTTCATTTAAAATGAGTTGAATTGTGAAGCATACCTTTAGGGTCTTTATTAAATGAAAAAATAAAAATTCCTAGAATTTGCACTCGAATTTCTAGCGCTGGAATTTGCTAGTATAAAATAATTAGCCCATTTTACAACATTTCGCCATATTGTTTTCACTTACTTGGCTTTTAGTACTTTTGTGTTACTGAGACCATATATATTATTATTGCCAAATACTAAATCAATATTAACTGGACTTTCAGCTCCTTGCTTGATGTGAATCTTTTTCACCGGTAAAGGATCAATTTTGATTAAATTTATCGAACTGTCGCCTTTATTTTTTTCATGTAGAAAATATTCTATGGTTTTCGTAAAACATTCGCTGTCGCCATATTTACAAGGTTTTGGATCATCGGCTGTAAAGATAGAAAAGTCAATTAACATAAATTACAAGTACACAAAAAATTTTAATGTTTAAAGTATTTAGTCAAATAATTCTATTTTTCGAATTACATGAAAATAGAGAAATAACTAATTGGTGAAAACTCTTGTGTAAACTTTGATATTGAAATACTCTTATAAAAAATTATGTTAAATATTTTACGAAAACCTGATTGTTTAAATAAGAAATTTGGAGACATAAAATAAGTTAAGTCTACTAAAACTTTATATTGTTTTAAATATCATTTTAAATCAACGATAAAGCCACTCAAAAAGTGTGAAAAATTATTAAATCTTCCTGAAATTCTAGCTCATAATTGCGTTTATCTCCACAAAAAAGTTTACCTACAAAGTCAATCAACAGTTTTTCAAGTTGGTAAATGTCAAATATGGAGTATTTAAAAAACGGCATTTTGATTCTGATTATCCGAATCTTTATACCCAATACCACTCTATGGTCAAGGTATAATGAGAGTGTGTTGATGTTTGTAACTACCAGAAAAATATTTGAACATGTTATACCAATCGACTCAGAATCATTTTCTGTAGCATCCGAAGTGAACTTTTTCATATCTATATCCAATTAGTTGGACTCATTCTCTGAAATCAGGGTATAGGGTATTTTTTTATCAAAAAAGAAGTTGATATCAAATAACTCATACTTTTGTACTTAACGTATTTACGCCCACCACTGACTCTGCAACGCTGAATTAGCGTCTTTAATTGTTGATTTATGTTACCGCTAGCATAGTATAAATGGTACATGAACTCGATAAAACAAAATAAATGGTTTATGAACGCCATAAAACACAATGCGACCACATACTATCGACGGACTTAGGCGCCTAAATTTCTTGTTACAAATAATAGGAAAAGAAAACAAGTAAGAAAATTATAGACGGTGTAGACCGACTGTACGATAACATATACCATGAATTTAGGGAAAAGGTCTTAAGTCCAACTAATTGGATATAGAAAATAAGCATATGCCAAGTTCGTGTGGTATTGTTATAAATTTGTTATCGGACGCTTTATATATGTATATGGGAACCAGGTTTAGAAATGGACCGATCATGATCATATTTGGTAGTCATTTATTGTTCGCAAAAACATAGATCTAAGTGGAGATCAGGAAGCAGCTTTATATGAGGACGGGACTATGATTCAAAATAATCCTTCCGGGTTTTTGTTTCGGCGTACTAAATAATGGGCACAACAAACATAAATAAACCAAATTATACTGAAATCAATATCATAATTTGGTTCTAAGGACAATTTATTCGATCGTATAGGGGTCATTTGTATGAGGACTAGGTCTGAACATGCGCTGATTTTCATCAATTTCAATACGGTCTACATGGACACACAGACAGACAGGCAGATGGACTGACAGACAGATAGCGACAGTAAATACATTTTAAAATAATGTTATTATTCAAAGTGAAATTGTAAAAACACGTTCTTGACAGACTGTAAGTACACTGAAATTAAAATTGTGTACACTGAAATTAAAATTGCGTTCCAATCGAAGAATTTCGTTATGCGCATTTATCAAAATAATCCTGCAGACAGATAGAAATACAAATGGACTTCTTTTAAGTCGATTGGTATAATAAAAGGCGGGTCTTCGTCTTATATATTTCGTATTTACAAGCAAAAGCACAAATCGCAGTGGTATAGGGTATAAAAAACAAAAAGAAAGTATAATGAGTTTGTGCTAATATTTGTAATTACCAAAAATATTGGACCGATCAATTCAGAAAAATTTTCTTAATCCAGTTAGCGATGTCCATCCGTCCGTATGTCTGTGTGTCCATGCAAAACATGCAATCAAACTACAGGTAGAAAATATAAATATATTTCGATAATATTTTGTATATAAGCTTTTGTCGGTCATATGACGATAGTTAATGAAATTGATGAGCCGGTGCATGTTCGGACCTAGTCCCCATACAAATGACCCCTACGATATCGACTAAAATAGTCGTAATATCCATATTATCATATAGATCTCCGTCAAATTTTGCTTCTCTACGTTTTAATAGTTAATAGTCCTCATACAAAGATGCTACCCGATATTCACTTAAATCTATGAAAAAAAAAAAAAAAATATTCAATAGATTTCACTCACATTTGGTTTATATGTGTATGGTTTTACGAAATATAATTGGATTTTTCGACCTAGTTCTCATATAATAATAACTTCCGATATGGACTTTTTCATATCTGCGACAAAAAATTCAAAATAATGCCACTCAAACTTGGTTAATGTTTATTTCCTATATCCTATTAGTTGGACCTACGATCCTTGCTCTAAAAGTGTGGTATAGCGTATCGTATAATTTTATTTTTCATTTAATAAATTATTTTATAAGACCCTAAAGATATGCTAATCAATTTTAGCAAATTCTCAATACAACACTTTTTATTGTCGTTATTGGTTTATGTCCAAAATTATTTTTCAATTCAACACAGGGCTTTTTGCACACTATTAACAAATTTAATAAAGACACACACAGCATTGCATAATTTTATGTATGTGTTAATAGAAACTTTAAATGTAAAAATCTGTAAATCTGGGGGAGAGCTAAAAAGAAATACCTTTCAAATGAGGGATGTTTGGTCAAAATAGGATTAAAACCGACAAATTAACATCGGTCACAAGAAATCGCGTTGCCCATTAATATATTTTTTTTTATATATTTATTGTTGTTTCGAGCATACTGTATTTATTTTTGTATATATTTCGATATAACGTTAAAAAAAAGTCGGGCAGTACCAGCCTAAACTAGTATGACACGTGGAGTGTAGAGATGCAGATACACTCATGAAGCAAATGCTACAATGATAACGAACTCAATAGAAACAACAACTACAGCTACCACACATAAATAACAAAATTTAAAATATCAACAATAAAAAGAACAACAGAAAAAATCATATACAAGTTTTTTGAGCCGATTGTTATGATTTTAAACAACAATCTGCTTAGGGTATCAATGAATCATGTTCGCTGAAAATTAGCAACCCAGCTGACTTATAGGGGGCGTGATCGTGATTCCTTAGTTGAATAGATATCCAATATGAGGGCGGATCATTAAACATTATTTTTTACGAAAAAAACGTCAATCAAACCAAGGAAAAGCTTGGTAAATACTATTTCAATGGTAAACAAGTAAGAAAATTATAGTCGGTTTAGACCGACTATATGATACCCTATACCATGCGTTTAGAGACCCTATCTGATAGGCCCAACTAACTGGACATAGAAAATAACAATAAACCAAATTTGAGTGTAATTTTTATTAATTTTTTTGGCTGTAGATATGAAAAAGTTCATATCGGATGCTATATCTATATTGGGACTAGGCCCAAAAATGGACCGATCCTGACTATGTTTGGTAAAGTCTCTTGTATTTTGCAAAGATATATACAAACAAAATTTGAGAAGAATCAGTGCAATATTTTTGTTTTTTGATAGATTTTAGTGAAGATCGGGAAGCAGCTCTATGTGGGGCCTATGACTAAGAGTTGTCCCATAGGGATGATTTTTGGACTACTCATTAATGGATGTAATAAACGCATACAAACCCAATTTGAGTAAGATTCATATGACAATTTGGATCTTATGGCAATTTATGTCGATTTCATAGGGGTCAATTTCAATAGCGTTCATCCTATGGCCGATAGAAGCTTACATACCAATTTCCATCAAATATATTCATATTTGCGACTTGCAGTTTGATTACAAGATTTACATGTACACACAGACGGACGGACGGACGAACGGACGAACGGACGGACGATGACGGACATCGTTAAATCGAATCAGTTAGTGATTCTGATTCGATCGGTATAATAAAAGATGGGTCTAAGTTAAATATTTTTGGTAGTTACAAACAGCAGCACAAAATCATTATACCCATACCACATAGTGTTATAGGGTATAAAAAGTGGTTTACTGACTTTCGTTGTGGTCGCATAAATATAAATGACGCTGAACGTTCTGGACGGCCAATTGAGGTCAATACACCCGAAAATGTCGAAAAATCCACGATATGGTGTTGGCCGATCGAAGAGTAAAATTGCGTGAGATTGTTGATGCCATAGGCGTTTCATATGGCAGTGTGGTTTCGATTATAAATGATCAGTTGGGTTTAAGAAAGCTGTCTTCAAGATGGGTGCCGCGTTTGCTCTCAATTGACCATAAACCTAATCGTGTAACAACTTCAAAGGACTATTTGGAGTTGTTTAACCGCAATTCGAATTGGTACCTCATCCGCCATATTCTCCGAATTTAGCCCCCACACGGTGGGCAGGAAGCAACTTATTAATCCATAAAAATGGCGACAAAAACCAAAAGCGGGGATTTGCTTGTGATAAAAAATTTATTTAAAAGCCGTTTGAATTGAAATCCTAGCTTAATAATTTTTCGCATCTGTATTTTTCAGTAAATCATACAAATATATACATACTTGTTTCTCTTGAATGGTCATAGCAATTGTAAATAGCACACATTTAGCGGAATTCCCTTTTTGTGCATACAAGCAAATTTACTTGCCAGAGCAATTGAAATGTGTTAGTATTTTGTGAATTACCAATGCAATCGGACGTGTTTGCTAAAGAAATATTATATTTTTTCCTATTTTTGAATAAAATCAATACCTATTATAGTAATTATCAATTGGAAATAAGATGTCGCTTCATACTCATTTGAATCGCAAATGTGACCACGAAGAGAATCGTCGCAAAGTGTGTACCCCTTGCGGAAAAAAAAATTTCTTTGAAAATAAGCCATCAAAATACTTTATATTGAGTGTAAAACAGATTTTATTAATCAAAAAATATATTTATAACCACTTTGACTCTTCGGATGAAAGATACCCCCTGGCTATTTGTCATACTTGCAGATTTACTTTGACTGAATTGCAAAATAAAGGTGAAAATATTATGAAAAGACCTCTTCCGTGTATGCCTAATTACGAGGTCATTATATTCACAAAACAAACTACACAGGTAACGGTTTGCGACTGTTACATTTGTTCCACTGCTCAGTGTACTAGCCATTCCAAAGTAAAAAAAGGTCGAGGTAAAACAAAACAATTTCCGACCACTGATGTTAATAAAGTTTCCAAAGGTACTGTAGATAAATCTTGTTCAAAAATAAGTAAAGATAGAAATTTGTAGAAATTGTTTTCAAGAAATCGGAAAAGGTATTTCAGATTATTTTAAAGGCGCAGCTTCCTCAGATGCACGTGAATATATATATTTAACTTTGTAGAAAAATTACCCTCTTTACAACAAGATCAAGTCGTAACTAGTCTTTTAAGGAAAAAAAGTACAGCCAGGACTGAGAGGAGGTACTTTTGAATAATGCAACACGTAAACAAACTCGAATATCCAGTAATAAAAAATCTCCAAATGAAATAATATTTTCTGAAAGATTATATAATTTTCAAGCTAATACTGCATCATCTTCAAACTATATGAAAAAATTAGTCAACTTCATTCGTAACCAAGTTGGAAGGAAATCTGTTCCTTCGAATTATAACCACCCTATGCAAGAAAAACAAAAGTTAATGGAAACTATTTACCAAGAAACTTTTTCTAATTTCGAGACTAAAGAAGGAATTACACAAAGACCGGTTGTTTATGCTAACGCTGGTGAAGTTCTTGACTTTGTTTTTGAACAACGGAACGTAGAGCAAATGCAGGAAACTAAAATAAAATTATTGGCAGATGGAGGTCAAAATTTTTTTCAAAATTTCATTATCTATTTTATCTGAAGAAGAAGAAAATGATTCAAACGATTGTGAAAGTAAAAACGTTTCCTTTTATTCTTCTGGGGGAAATATTGGAAATAAACGTAAATTAAATAGTGTCAATCTATTAATTATACTATGCATAGTACCAGAAATAGACTTATGACAATCTTAAAACTTGAGTTCATTTAACAAAATTAAATGAAATACCTTTTAAGTTTGCGTCTGATTTGAAACTTATTTTAATGTTCAATGGACAGCAGACAGTGAGTGCCACATACCCGTGCCCTTATTGCTTTATAACTTTGGGTGAATTAGTAGGCTTTAATCAAATATATGCAGAAAATGATTCAAAAACCGACGCACAGTGGCGCCATTTGAGTTTTTTCGTTGCAAAAATCATATCTTTTGAACCGAATAACATAATTGAACAGTTTAAACAGCATATGATAGATAACTGTTCAGCCTATGAAATGAGCGTTTGGAAAGGGTGCTACGCTTTTTATGGGTTATCAAAGTTAAAATTTGTAGAAAAATCAATTTTATGGTAACTAAAAAAAATTATTTTTACATTTTTAGATTGTTTTTATTTTTTTCTTTAGGGTTTTATGTTTTAAATTATTACCCAACAACTTAAAAAAAAATTACTTCTTTTTTAAATTTATTTTTTCAATTTTCTGTAAAATATTCATCACAATTCGTAAAAGAAGGTATATCTAAAAGACTAATCATTTCTTAACTATAATTATTTTCTAACTCTATTCGCGACTTCACATGCCGCAGGGAGGAAATAAGTGGATCGGAAGATGCTGCCAACATGTTGAAGAGGTCCTCATTTTGCCTTACCCTTGATGCTTTGAATGTGTTCTGCAATCTATATTTTTTAGAAAATTTGTTAAGAGACTCCTGTGCTTCTTCAGAAAGTTCTCCAATTGGCAAAGACTGGTACTCAATTATATCTTTGCCATGCGCCAATATTTTATGGACGGTCGGGGTCAACTTCTTCTGTGGATACATTTCTGATAAAACAGATGCAGCTTTCGATGCATATTCTCCATATTTTGTAGAATTGACATTTTCTTTGCAGTTTAAAACATTCAAGATCGTTCCCAATCTTTTCACGATTTGATTGTCAATTCCAGTGATTCTAGTTACTGCCTCATCATTTTCAACAAATCTAGAAGTGTTTCCATCGTTTGAGTTACCGTATCCGTGCTTGGGACAGTCTACTTTTAGTCCAACTTGTTTAAAAAAGCATCCTGTATTTGCTTCTTTCTGATCTTTTCCTTATCCTTTATCGATGTATTTTTATCGAAGTTTTCCTCCTCTGGTGGTAGTGTATACGCCAGCTTTAGCAAGAACTCGATACACCTTATCCTTGCGTGCAATGGTGACATTCCATATTCGTAATTCTCCTCGTTTGTAGAATCGTTTAAATTACCAAAGTTCTTCTGACTCTTTTTGCATGACAATGTTGAGGTTGTTCCTGTCAGTTCGTTTACGACTTTTCCGTCAACCATGGTCAGGTGGAACTCGTAATTGTATTCAATATATTTTCCTTCTCCAATTTGCAGCTTTGTAGGCTTAATCTTGCTTATTTGTTCTTCAATGTTCTTCACCGTGGTCCTTATGAGTTCTGCCGATTCCCTTGCAAACTAAAACATTATTGGTCGGCAATATTGCACTGATGACGGACGTGGATTTTTCCAGTGTAGGGAAACATCAGATTTTAGCCGCAAAGGAACAACAGATGCCATAAACATATTTCCGTCCGATATTGTAGCGTCATCGGAAGATATCCTTTGCTTATAAACGCTTTGTCCGGATGATCCATCGCAGCCCCATTTGCTGGTCAATGTCAGTTTCTCAGGACGAATTTTCACCTCATTTTCAGGAAGACTCTCCAACAATCGTTTTGCTTTATGGCCCATGAGATCCTGCAGATTGGCTTTCACAGAGACTTCCGTAAACTCCGTATGCAGTGGTCGTGAATTTATTTTGGCTTGCGTAATATGCTTGTATCCTGGTAAAACGTCAGCCCCGTGTCGCATCAAGGATGCCCGTAGTATCTCATATTTTTCTTTGGAAAGTTGTAAGTCCATAAACAAGGCCAAGGCTTCTTCGGAACCATACTTTTTAATGTGTGCGTTTGTGGGCGTGGGAATGCTTTCCTTAATCCTTTTTAGTCGCAGTGGGCTTGCTTCAGCAACAGATTTTGTAATCTGCGACCTAACTCTTTCACTATCCTTTGTATATTTAATAGACAGCGCGTCCGATAAATGCTTCGTGGTCAAGTCATTGGTGGCATCGGCAAGTTTCCTCTTTCTTGTGAAAATTGAACACTCCTCAATACTTTTTTTTTGGCCTTCCTTTTGCTCCTCTGGTTGATGTGGTGGGTTTATCTACTGCCAATATATCCAGGATGGTGTCTTCATTAAGCCAGTCCTCGTATTTGGAGTTGAAGTTCTGAATGGTTCGATTAGATTTCACCCATTTTGCCTTAATATTTGCATATATCAGATAAAAATTATTTTTTATAATTTCGCTTCTCTCAATATTTCCGTATAAGCTATCAAGTTCTTCTAAAGCAGCTTCCGTGAAAAACTTTGGTGTGGTTGACCTTCTAAACAGTTCAAATAATTTTAAATTGTTTAACGCCATGTTTTCAGTACTTGTTGCGCCAACTTTCAGTCGTAGACTAATCCAGGCATTATGCTTATTTTGCAATATATAGGCTTATGCTACCATGCCTAAAAATTTACCTGTTCCCTGCATACATATGGATTTAGGCTGAATTATGCAATTTTGATATTTTGCTCGTGTCTAAATAAGATTTGTGCCTACCAGGAGGGACCATAAGTCAATATTGTTCTTGACCATTTGTACTCCAAAGTAATTTTTAAGTGAGGTGCGTACCTGCGAATTTCAATGAGTAGTTTTTTGTGCATCCTGTGTCTGTAACAGAATATTGGGAGTAGACTTTGGCAGAGGCTCACAGGTAGAAAACCGACTTAAAATGCAATTTTCAAACTATTAGATCAAACTACTGTCTGTCAAAACATGTAAGGGATGCACGCCATTTCTGCAACCATGTCTTTTTAACCTTTTTTACCTCTAGAAGCCAAACGGGCACGTACGGGCAGATAAACTCTTTTGAATTATGTAAAGAAATAATCAAAGAACATGTTTTGCAAATATGGCAAATATAGAAAAATATAGTTTTTTTTTATTTTCCGTCAAAGTTGAAAAATAGTGAAAAAACGGATAGTTTTTAAATAGTGATTTACCAGGAGAAACACAAAGCAAACAGTTAATTTTTTTTTTTCATTATACATTTAATAAATACATCAATCAATACAAACAAAAAATAAGGCGATTCGTTACCTATTTTTCGTGATATTACACCTGAAATCGCAACAAATTGACTAAAAATTGTGTGTTTTTTTGAAAACCGAAAGTCGGTCAACTTTGAACGGTTATATCTTCTAAACTAAAAATGTGATATTATTAAGAGTAGCATATTTGAAATCGTTGAAAAGTTTCCTATAACAAGGGTTTATTCAAAACTTCGTCGGCGCACATGAAAATTTTGATTTTTGCAACCTCATATGCTCTACGGGCGCCGCTGTGCACTTTCAACGTGTTGTGACAAAAAAGAAGCAAAGAAAGTCGCAGTACAGTTATTTTGCCATTATTCGCGGAAGAGAATAATTATGTTTTCGATAATACATATGTAATAGAGAAAAGTGTTCCTTCAGAGCTCCATCTTCTTCTAGGATTTGTGAACCATCTTTTTTGGAACGGGATTGTTAAATTCGTAAGAATTATCAAGGCGATGCCTTTGAAGAATATCAATGTCGTAAACTTTTAAAAGAATGTTGGACCATTTCGATTGCTGCCTTATATCGCTTCATTAAAAGCAATGAATAAAATTGTAGAATCTTGCTTCTCTACAAAAATGGTAGATTTAAGTGATTTTGATAAAAATATGAGCGAGCTCCGCAATGCTTTAAAGAGTACAGATATCACTCAAACCATTAAAATCCATGTGATTTTAGATCATTTGAAACAAGCCATAATGCTCATAAATAACGATGGCTTAGGAGCCTGGTCTGAGTAAGCTTGAGTCTCGATTCATAGAGAATTTGTTAAGTTATGGAATAAATTCAAAATAAATAGTGTAGAAGATCCATCTTACCCAAACCGATTAAAAAAAAGCAGTAGTTTCTTTTTCATCCCTTCACATATAAAAATTAAATTTAACATTTAATTTTTTTTCTGTTCTATATTAAACAATTAATTATTAGTAATAGATGAAAATTAAAAAAAAAAAATTTAAAAAAACAGATAAAAAGTTTAAATTTTTTTTTTTAAATAAAAAAGCTTAAAAAAATTAAAAAGAATAAAAAAGTAAAAACAAACTTAAACAAAGAGGTGCAATGTAAGACATCTACACGCGGTGCACCTTGGAAACGTGTAAAATCGGCTGAAATCTTACTTCATGTTCTGAATGAAAATCAGCCTGAAGCAGCTAGGATTTCAATTCAAACGGCTTTTGAATACATTTTTCATTACACACAAATCCCCGCTTTTGGTTCTTGTCGCCATTTTTATGGAATAATAAGTTGCTTCCTGCCCACCGTGCCCAGTGACTATTTAATATTTCCAAACGTAAGAAAATGGCTCGGTGGAAAGAGATTAAGTTCCAACGATGAAATTATAGATCAAGCAAATGCCTATTTTATGGACCTCAAAAAAATCCTACTTTTTGGAAGGGATACAAAAATTGGAGAAACGTTGGACTAAGTGTATTGAGGAGCTAAAAGGAGATTATGTTGAAAAATAAAATAAAAAAATTTTGTAACATTTTAAGATGTTCCCAGGATTTCGAGAAACTCTCTCCTCCCACACTCAGAAGATATACTACATCTCTAAATCCAGTCCACTTCTGAATATTTGAAATCCAAGCCATTTCTATTCTTCCTTTAGAAGGCTTTCCGTCTATTCTCGACTTCATGGTGGTTTGTAATAATTTGTATTTTGGTTTTTTCATAATATGTCCAAGGTATTTTCCGTATTTTTTATAGTTTTATTGAGTTCTCTATTTCGATGCATTTTTCTCACTACCTCGTTATTTGATATAAAATCGGTTAATGGTATTTTTAGTATCCGTCGCTAAATCCACATTTCGAAGTATTCTAGCTTTTTCACATCTGTCGCTTTAATGGTCCATATCTCCATAGCGTACAGTACCACACATATCCTTTGATAAACCGATTTTCGTATCTAGGTTTATATCGTGACTCGCTAGAATTTTTTTATATTTATAAAATGAATATCTTGCCATTTCTATCCGTCGTCGCACAGTGGCGCCCGTAGAGCAAACGAGGTTGCAAAAATCAAAATTTTCATGTGCGCCGACGAAGTTTTGAATAAACCCATGTTATAGGAAACTTTTCAACGATTTCAAATATGCTACTCTTAATAATATCACATTTTTAGTTTAGAAGATATAACCGTTCAAATTTGACCGACTTTCGGTTTTCAAAAAAACACGCAATTTTTAGTCAATTTATTGCGATTTCAGGTGTAATATCACGAAAAATAGGTAACGAATCGCCTTATTTTCTGTTTGTATTGATTGATGTATTTATTAAATGTATAATGAAAAAAAAAATTAACTGTTTGCTTTGCGTTTCTCCTGGTAAATCACTATTTAAAAACTATCCGTTTTTTTTCACTATTTTTCAACTTTGACGGAAAATAAAAAAAATCTGTATTTTTCTATATTTGCAAAACATGTTCTTTGATTATTTCTTTACATAATTCAAAAGGTTTTATCTGCCCGTACGTGCCCGTTTGGCTTCTAGAGGTAAAAAAGGTTAAAAAGACATGGTTACAGAAATTGTATGGAGTGCATCCCTTACATGTTTTGACTGACAGTAGTTTCATCTAATAGTTTGAAAATTGCATTTTAAGTCGGTTGTCTACCTGTGAGCCTCTGCCAAAGTCTACTCCCAATATTCTGTTACAGACACAGGATGCACAAAAAACTACTCATTGAAATTACTTTGGAGTACAAATGGTCAAGAACAATATTGACTTATGGTCCCTCCATGTAGGCACAAATCTTACTTAGACACGAGCATAATATCAAAATTGCATAATTCAGCCTAAATCCATATGTATGCAGGGAACAGGTAAATTTTTAGGCATGGTAGCATAAGCCTATATATCGCAAAATAAGCATAATGCCTGGATTAGTCTACGACTGAAAGTTGACGCAACAAGTACTGAAACCATGGCGTTAAGCAATTTAAAATTATTTGAACTGTTTAGAAGGTCAACCACACCAAAGTTTTTCACGAAAGCTGCTTTAGAAGAACTTGATAGCTTATACGGAAATATTGAGAGAAGCGAAATTATAAAAAATAATTTTTATCTGATATATGCAAATATTAAGGCAAAATGGGTGAAATCTAATCGAACCATTCAGAACTTGAACTCCAAATACGAGGACTGGCTTAATGAAGACACCATCCTGGATATATTGGCAGTAGATAAACCCACCACATCAACCAGAGGAGCAAAAGGAAGGCCAAAAAAAGTATTGAGGAATGTTCAATTTTCACAAGAAAGAGGAAACTTGCCGATGCCACCAATGACTTGACCACGCAGCATTTATCGGACGCGCTGTCTATTAAATATACAAAGGATAGTGAAAGAGTTAGGTCGCAGATTACAAAATCTGTTGCTGATGCAAGCCCACTGCGACTAAAAAGGATTAAGGAAAGCATTCCCACGCCCACAAACGCACACATTAAAAGGTATGATTCCGAAGAAGCCTTGGCCTTGTTTATGGACTTACAACTTTCCAAAGAAAAATTTGAGATACTACGGGTATCCTTGGTGCGACACGGGGCTGACGTTTTACCAGGATACAAGCATATTACGCAAGCCAAAATAAATTCACGACCACTGCATACGGAGTTTACGGAAGTCTCTGTGAAAGCCAATCTGCAGGATCTCATGGGCCATACAGCAAAACGATTGTTGGAGAGTCTTCCTGCAAATGCGGTGAAAATTCTTCCTGAGAAACTGACATTGATCAGCAAATGGGGCTGCGATGGATCATCCGGACAAAGCGTTTATAAGCAAAGGATATCTTCCGATGACGCTACAATATCGGACGGAAATATGTTTGTGGCATCTGTTGTTCCTTTGTGGCTAAAATCTGATGTTTCCCTACACTGGAAAAATCCACGTCCGTCATCAGTGCATTATTGCCGACCAACAATGTTTCAGTTTGCAAGGGAATCGGCAGAACTCATAAGGACCACGGTGAAGGACATTGAAGAACAAATAAGAAAGATTAAGCCCACAAAGCTGCAAATTGGAGAAGGAAAATATATTGAATGCAATTACGAGTTCCACCTGACCATGGTTGACGGAGAAGTCGTAAACGAACTGACAGGAACAACCTCAACATTGTCATGCCCGATTTGCAAAAAGAGTCAGAAGAACTTTGGTAATTTAAACGATTCTACAAACGAGGAGAATTACGAATATGGAATGTCACCATTGCACGCAAGAATAAGGTGTATGCAGTTCTTGCTAAAACTGGCGTATACTCTACCACAAGAGGAGGAAAACTTCGATGAAAATACATCAATAAAGGATAAGGAAAAGATCAGAAAGAAGCAAATACAGGGTGCTTTTTTTAAACAAGTTGGACTAAAAGTAAACTGTCCCAAGCACGGATACGGTAACTCAAACGATGGAAACACTTCTAGGAGATTTTTTGAAAATGATGAGGCAGTAACTAGAATCACTGGAATTGACAATCAAATCGTGAAAAGATTGGGAACGATCTTGAATGTTTTAAACTGCAAAGAAAATGTCAATTCTACAAAATATGGAGAATATGCATAGAAAACTGCATCTTTTTTAGCAGAAATGTATCCACAGAAGAAGTTCACTCCGACCGTCCATAAAATATTGGCGCATGGCAAAGATATAATTGAGTACCAGTCTTTACCAATTGGAGAGCTTTATGATGAAGCAAAGGAGTCTCTTAACAAATTTTTATAAAAAATATAGATTGCAGAACACATTCAAAGCATCAAGGGTAAGGCAAAATGAGGACCTCTTCAACATGTTGGCAGCATCTTCCGATCCACTTATTTCTTCCCTGCGGCATGTGAAGTCACGAATAGAGTTAGAAAATAATTATAGGTTAGAAATGATTAGTCCTTTAAATATACCTTCTCTTACATATTGTGATGAATATTTTACAGAAAATTTAAGAAATAAATTTAAAAAAAGAAGTAATTTTTTTTAATTTGTTGGGCAATAATTTAAAATATAAAACTCTAAAGAAAAAAAATAAAAACAATCTAAAAATGTAAAAATAATTTTTTTTAGTTACCATAAAACTCAAATGGCGCCACTATGCGTCGTCGTGTTTGTTTTGATCCGTCCTATTGGTCATTGATCATTACTCCAAGATATTGAAAGTTTATGAGACCTTTCGAAAAGTTTTGTATATTCAAGTTAGCTGTGCCGTAGTTATTTTTTCTGCTCACAATCATATATTTGATATTTCGAATATTTATTTTCAAACAATATATTTCTCTATATGTAACCAGTCTAGTCATTAAATCTTGGAGATCAGTAGTACTATCAGCCAGTGCTGTGGTATCATCGGCATATCTAAAATTATTTCTATATATGCCGTGGAAGATCCTCCTGGAATATATATTAAACAATAGTGGAGACAGTATACAACCTTGCCGAACGCCTCCCAATATTGAAATGCTTTCAGACAGCTTTCGATTAACCTGTATTTGTGCGGATTGGTACCAATAAGGGCTTTTGATGCATCGGATTTCCTTGTCATCTATTGCGATGGACATAACGATGTTCATTAGTTTGTCGTGTTGCACTGTGTCAATCGATTCTTCGTAATTTACTAAGCATAAGAAAACATCCTTTTGTACATCTCTACATTTTTGGACTAGTGTCTGTAGAGAGAAAAGCGCTTTACGGGTACCCATTCCTTCTTGAAACCCAAACTGGGAGTCTCCCATTTCCTTTTCCTATTTCGTGTATATACTCGAGTGAATTACTCTTAGGTATATTTTCAGTGTGTGCCTCATTAGACTTATAAATCTGTAGTCATTGCAAGATTTTGCGCAGTTTTTCTTGGGTATGGTTATAAATCTAGTTAAACAACTTTGTTAGTAGGTCAAAATTATTCTAAAGGAATATCATCAGGGTAAGTAGATTTTTATCTTTTAGTGATATTATAGCGGATTCTATTTCGTTTTTCGTTATTGAAGTTCCTGTAAGTGGAAAATCTGTCTGTGTATCAAATCTCTGTGACCGCTGTCCGAAAAAACTTGTTCAAATCAAATATAGCTTCATTGTTATTGTTCTATAATATACTAGGTGTTTTCTTTCTGTTTATTCCGGCGGCTTCTTCTAATTTTTTGTGTAAATTATAATCGTCATGTAAATTTTGTAGTTTTTCGATCTCCTGGCATTGTCCGTTAATGTCTACATTCTTGGCTGTACGTATTTGCCATTTTAATCTCCCCGTTATTTTCATGATATAACTCTTAATTAAAATTTTTAGATAAAATAATTATTTTTATCTAAAAATTACAACAAAAAGGTCGAAATAACAATCAAGTTTATTAAAATTTTTATCTTTTAGATGTTCTTCCATTAGTTGCAGTATTTCATCATCATCCATTCGTGTGTTTGGGGCTTTTTATTGATTTCTAGAGTATTTTCCGCAATTGCTTTACTTTATCCCACACATTACCTACATCTTCTGTATCAATGCTCTTAGTTCTACATTATGCGTTCCTTTATATTTGCTCTGATAGCTGGATCATCGAGCTTTTCCGTATTTAACTTCTTATGCAACTTTCTCTCAATAACAGTTTAGAGTTTTGTTCGTATGTTTGCCATTAGGAGATTATGGTCCAACGGTACTTCTGCTCCTGCGTAAGTTGATGTTTTCTTTATGGATGAGCAATAGCGCTGGTTTATCAAAGTATAGTCGGTTTGATTTCGTACTATGTTTCCCAATCTTTTCTGGGGGGAATTCCAGGAATACAGTCTTAATGCAGGCAGACAGAAGAGCGTATTCGTAATTTTCATTTTAAATTCTTGGGAGAATTGCATCAGTCTGTCACCTCTTTCGTTTCGTTCGCCCAATCCATATGGTCCTGTTATGCCTGGAACTATATCATTAACTATTTTTGCGTTAAAAATCGCCTTGGCTGATAGTTATTTCTTGAGGTTTCGTAGTTTTTATCAGATCCTCAATTTCGTTACAGAAAATTTCTACTTCTTCCTTATTTTTTTTGATCAGTAGTTGGTCCGATTTTGGAATGAATCCTTTTACACATTTCGCCATATTGCTTTTCACTATTACTCCAACGCCATATCTGTGGTTTCTGGTTTAATTGCCTGAGTAAAACATCTTTGCATTTTGGGTGTCAATTTCTCCAATACCTGGCCACCAAGTTCCATAAATACCAAGGATAGTAATTTTGAGCCTATTTATTTCAGATGTCGTATAAGCTAATTTTTCAGCTTCATATATAGACTTCGTACGTTCCATGTTCCGATGTTGAGTTTGTTTTTTGCTACCTCCGGGGATTCTTAGCACCCTCGTATTTCCGGAGAATGAGTGCCTTGTATCATTGTTGTGATTCATAGTTGTAAGGTTTTCAAGGAATATTATTACTTGGTGGTTCTGAAGGGTTTATAGTTTTTCATCTATGTAATAAGCCGCTGTTTGCTGCCGCTTACTGTAAGACAGGCGCAGCTACCTGTTGGTCCGCGAGACGAATTTAATTTTTGTCTTACCACCCATATCTGGGAGGCATTTCCCTATCCGCCACCTGGAGACGTGACTCGCAAGGGTTACAGGTTCCCGTGAGGGACTTTGACATTTAACAAAACAAAATCTTTATATCATATTAACCCAATTACTTTCTCTGTTTGATTTTTTAGACAGCAACTTTAAATTTTTATACCCTATACCAATATGTGGTTTGGGTATAATGACTTTGTGCTGCTGTTTGTAACAACCAAAAATATTTGACATAGACCCATCTTTAATTATACCGATCGAATCAGAATCACTTTTTGAGTTGATTTAACAATGTCCGTCCGTCCGTCCGTCCGTCCGTCCGTCTGTGTGTCCATGTAAACCTTGTAATCAAACTGCAGGTCGCAAATATAAATATATTTTGATGAAATTCGGTATATAAGCTTTTATCGGCCATGGGATGAACGCTATTGAAATTGCTGAGAATCGGTCCATGTTCAGACCTAGCCCTCATACAAATTACCCCTA
Source organism: Cordilura impudica (assembly GCA_963682025.1). Classification (NCBI taxonomy): domain Eukaryota; kingdom Metazoa; phylum Arthropoda; class Insecta; order Diptera; family Scathophagidae; genus Cordilura; species Cordilura impudica. The sequence continues at coordinate 291,920,291 of OY821517.1, forward strand.
TGAAATCGACATAAATTGCCATAAGATCCAAATTGTCATATAGATCTTACTCAAATTGGGTTTGTATGCGTTCATTACATCCATTAATGAGTAGTCCAAAAATGATCCCTTTGGCCCCATATAGACTGCTTCCCGATCTTCACTTAAATCTATTAAAAACAAAAATATTGCACTGATTCATCTCAAATTTTGTTTGTATATATTTTTGCAAAATACAAGAGACTTTACCAAACGTGATCAGGATTGGTCCATTTTTGGACCTAGTCCCCATATAGACATAGCATCCGATATGAACTTTTTCATATCTGCAGCCAAAAAAAATTAATAAAAATCCCACTCAAATTTGGTTTTTGCTTATTTTCTATGTCCAGTTAGTTGGGCCTAAGAGATAGGGTTTCTAAATGCATGGTATAGGGTATCATATAGTCGGTCTAGACCGACTATAATTTTCTTACTTGTTTATAATGGGAAAGTTACAAATACTTTTTCAAATCTGGTCATATAGTTAGTTATAAATAGTATTTAAGAACAACTTTTTTTTCCCCATTTTTAAAAAAATTACAAAAATAAAAAAATTCAGGAATATGAAAATTTAATATTTTGAAAGCCAAAAACACAAAATTTTATGTATAAGTAGAGATTCAATAGTAATTTTTATATTTTTAAAATCAAGGTTAACAAGGTTAAATATAGGTTAACTATTTGAAATCCAATTTTGTCAATTTTTTAATATTTTTAAGTCTCCCATTCCACGAACTATAATGGCCAGGGGTCCAAATTTGTGAATATTTTTAGTTTGTTATGGTGCAACATTTGCAAATTTTTGTTTTTTTTTTATAAAGTTTGCTTCACTAAAAAGCGAATCCGCCATTTTTGTTTAGCATTTTCCCGTATATGGAATTAACATGTACATAACATTGACCTTTAATATGACAGTTGTAATGCTCGTTAATCTTCAGGGTTTTTAAACCACATGAAGGGGATTTCAGATTTTCTTTTTTTGTTTTGCGAAAAATTTTACATCAGCCAAAGATTTTTATAGGGTTTTTTTTTTATTGCATCACTTTGTTACCCATCGTTTTCGAGATATTACCTTATTTTTTTTTTTTTTATTGAAAACCATATGTTTGTGGCTGATTTTCCCGTAACTTTAAAGGACATTAAAATAATTTTGATTTTTTCCCCTTTTTTCGCTATAAGTTTTAAAATTTTTTTTATTATATCACTAAAGGGGTCTAAAATTTGAAAAGAAACAATTCGAAACTTCAGGATCTTTAAACTGACTCTCATATATCCTTAAATATTTGCAGGCAATATTACACTTAGATTAAAAGTTAATTTATTTATAACTAAAGTCCACTCTAACTTTGTGGTTTGTAGATCCAGTTTTGAGGAAATCGGTTAATATAAATGTATATTTGATAAAAAAAAAACAATATCTTGTAAATTTTTTATTGATATTTTTTTTTTATTATTAAAAAACTTGGTTTTCGACGTTAATTATTTTTTTTTTGTTCATATCAATTTGTTATATCGTAAATTGGACTACACATTTTTTTATAAATATTTTTAAATTTATGCAATTCATTACTTATTCAATTTTGTAATTATATTTATAATTATTATTATATTCATAATTATATTATAAAAGTTTAAACCACAAAGGAAATGCCCTGTATATCCACACTTACGAAACTTGGCATTTACAGTTAAACCCACAACCACACAACACGTAATTGCTACAATCAAACAAAAATGCGACATTTTAGTGAAACTACTCGATTTTCGTTAATGCTGTGAAACGTTTTTAAATAAACTAATATTTGAGAACAACTAAGCAAGACTTTTTATAGGAAATGATTTAAAATATACATACAATATACAATGTTATGATTAAAAAATAAAACGTTAACTATAAAAACTGGATTTACTAGAATTTTTAAAATTATCATAATTAACAGACAATTATTAAATTAATCTTCTTGCAGATCATCCTACGATAATAGTTATGCCCAATTATATATTTACATGTCATTTTACGAGTATTTAAAATGTATTATTTAATTTTTTTTTATTAAACTGGCAAGCAAAGTTTAAGATACTATAAATTGTTTTGCCAGCGTTTGTATTGTCCAAATGCAATTTGTTTTGCGATGTTAAAGGTAATGAAACTCAAAAATACCGTTTCCGTTTCAAAACTCTGTCTTATATTCTTTCGTTACTGTTAATAATGGGTTGGCGCCATTCCCAAGCCTTGACTCTTTTATTATTCAGTTACTCTTCTAATATCAAATGTCTTGTTGTATATCTGTTTGTCCGACTGTCTGTGTGTCCATGTAGACCTTGTAATTCAACTGCAGTTCACAGATATGACTATATTTTGATGAAATTTCGTACATCTACCATAGGACGAGTGATTAAGAATCACTTTTTGAGTTGTACGTCCGTCTGCCTGTTAGTCAAAAAGGCCTGATACCTTACTGTACACAATGACCGCAATGAAAATCATTATAATGTTCGCTGTAATCGCAAATTTTTTGTAGTTGCACGCATCCTTCGGTAATAAAATTCATTTGTGGTATAAGTTTTGTGGTGGTAAGACCTTTGCTGGTTCTATTTGGTGTCAGTCATATTTGATTACAAATTTTACATGGACACACAGACGCACAGAGGAGTATTTCATCATAAAAGTTGCTCAAAATTATTTTATTGCTTTTATCGATTTAAAATATAATAAAAAGCAGTTTAGGATCTTTATATTTTATTTAAAACACTAGAAATAGAAAAGAAGAATAATACAAAGGAACATACAGTTGAATTATTTAAATTAATTTTCGTTGCATTCATCCTCGTCTTCACTGTTAGTATTTCTAAAGTCAATTTCTTCCGATAACAAGAGTTTTAGTGTCTCGCTAGAGAAAGGCTTACTTTTTTTTTGGAACCTTTTTCTTATACTGCTCAACAAAGGATCAGAACTGAGCAGAAGTCTGTTCAAAACGTCTCTGTTACAGCTTTCTCGGGAAAACTTTCTTGCATAATTCTGGCGATAAGTGCGGAAGTGTTTATTTCGGGCCTCAGCTGCCTGTTCTGATAGTTGACCAATAGGTAGTATAGCATGGTCGATTATTGTGGCACCATGTCTCAAAACCTTGTGCATAGTGGGCGTCATTGGATACCATCCATACATTTCGATGTAAAGTGTTGCTGTTTCTTTTGCAAAGTTTTCAAAATTTCTTGTATCAATTTTGTGTCCACTAGACAAAGCCTCTAAAATGATATTACATTTTTCAATAAGATTGATGTCTACTCCTGTGATGGATGACGAAGTTTGAGTATTTGAGAAAAATCTTCTTGACGTATTCCCGTCATTAGTATTTCCAAAACCAGCTTTGGGAATATCTACCAACAGTCCCATTTCCTCTTTGAATGCGTTTTGTATTTTCTGCTTTGTTTCAGCCACAATTTTTTTTATCTTCTAGCGTCCTCGCCTGCCATTTCTTGATGGGTAATTTATAGGATAAATGAAGTAAGGATTCAAAAAATCTTATCCTTGCGTGCAATACTGATAGTCCAAATTTTAGAGCATCGGGGTTTTCTATAGTTTCTATATTTGGATTGTTGAAATCTTTAGACGTTTTCCCGCAAATGTAGCATCTCATAGTCGATGCCGTGTTTGTCGCCGCATTGCAAACCTTTGCATCGATCATTGTAAGCGCCAATGTGTGATTTATTTGAAGTATACCAACTGAAGCTTTCGGTATTTCAGTCATTCTTAAGTTCTTTATTTGATAGCGAATTTCTTCATTTGTGATGTCTTTAGTTTCGCGAATAAAGCGGATACGTATTGGCCGGCAATATCGTGTAGAAGATGTTACTGGATTTTGCCCAATAATCTTCTTTTGGTCATCAATATGGCATATGAGACGTAAGGGCACAAATGAACTCTGGAAAATGTTTGCGTCACTATCTGTACTGTTTTCGAATTTTTGTTTGAATGTTTGTTGTTGCGAGCCATCACATCCCCATTTTGATATGAGCTCTAAATTGTCTCTTTGGTTTTCATTTAAGGTTTCAAAGACTTATTTAAAGGTCTTGAAGGTTAATTTCAGAACACGTTTCTGTGACTTTGATCGACTCATTTCGTGGATAACACTCCAGTTTTGCTTTCTTAAAAGTGAATAACAACACACAGAAAAAATATTTGCCAACCGAATTGTTCTCAAGAGGAACAACTGAATATTCGATTGTATCAACAGAAATTGAATATCATCAGCAAATTTTTTATTATGATACAATATTTACTGTTAGAACAATATAACATAATGAACCCGAAAATCGGTTATTAGCATTATCCCAGTTCGGTTGGCAATAAATTCGGTAGCCACAATGAATCTGTTTTCTGTGTGAAGGATAAATATTCTTGTTCGCTTGTTGAATTACCTCGTATTGCTTTCTCGTCATATCAGCTTCCACAAAAATTGACAATGCTTCTGATGGAGTATGCTTTTTGATAATGTTCTTTTTTGGAGTATCACTTTTTCTATATGTTTCAGCTTTTTCTGGCATATCAAGAATATTTTTGACGACTTTAGATGCGTCACTATGTCCTTCAGCACGCAGACTCATTTGGGCAGCATATGTTAACTGATCGCAAGGTATTTGTTCTCTTAAAGCCTTTGTTTTACGCCTCTTCGTTGGCGAACTCGAGTCTTTAAAATTTTTTGGTGGCCGGCCGGGCCTTTTTACAGTCCAGGTCTGTATTTTCACGCTGGTATTGAGCCACTGTTCATTTTTCTTGAAAAACCGATCTTCCTTGTTATTTTCGGATATCCATTTTTGTTTAAATTGAAACTTGAAAGGTATTTAAGACAAGTTTTAGTGAACCTTGCTGGTTTTCAGGGCATTTGGTAATATTTTTAAGATGGTCTTCTAAGAACACAAATTTGTCATCAAGTTTCTTCTTCGAACATTGTTTCAAGACTTCGTAGAGTGATTTTCTGGTCATATATTTCACCGTTGTTTGAAATTCTGAAATAAAAATGCGAAAAACATTATTTTCTGGGAAAAAATGTTTTTGTCATATTGGATAAATAAAAAAAAGGCAATTACTTGCGGGAACTTTGTTTTCAAGAACATTAACAAAAATAGCTAAGTTTTACGTTACACACACAATCATAACTTAATTGGTCTTAAGTGATACACAAAAACGCTTTTGAATATAGAGTTTCAAAGAAAAAACATAACACTTTTAGTCTCGAATGTTTTCGATGAAAAATTATATTTTCTAAAGTGCAATACATAAAATTAATATTACTTAATAAATACATACCTTCCTCTTCAGATTCCATTTGAACTTTTATAAAATTTCACTAAAAGCAAACAAAAAAAACACAGTTTGAAATATACCATTTCACTTGGAGGGATAAACAAATACAAATGATGCACGTGGTAGCTAGGTTCTGGCTGTGGTTTTGATTGGATAAAAGCACATGACGACATGAAAGTCATGGTTTACTGATGTAACCTTTATTAAACTTTAACAACATACATATAAAATAAGACTTTGCAAAAATTTTATAAAACGACTTTTGATCGACTTTTTATTAGATTTACTCCTCTGTGAGACGGACGGACGGACGGACATCGTTAAATCGAATCAGATGGTGATTCTGATTCGATCGGTATAATAAAAGATGGGTCTAGGTCAAATATTTTTGGTTGTTACAAACAGCAGCACAAAGTCATTATACCCAAACCACATAGTGGTATAGGGTATAAAAACACACACATAGCATTGTATAATTTTATTTTATGTATGTGTTAGTAGCAATTTTAAATGCAATTTACTCAAAATAATGGAAAACATTTAAAAATCTGTAAATCTGCAAAACGGCAGAAAAGAAATATCTTTCAAATAATATAGGCTGGGTCAAAATCGGAATAAAACGGTAGAACAAAACATCGATCACGAGAAATCGCCTAGCCTATTAATTTTATAGATAGAAACAAATCGTTATACTGTCATTCGTAGTTGCATGAATAAAATACCAAAAATGTTCCTTGATGTGCTGATCCTTAAAAATTTCCATTTCTCAGATAATAATTCGGCTGAATTTTAAAAAATTGTGATCGCTAACGCAACAAATGTTAATTGATGAATCAATGTTTCCTTGGACCAGACGATTATCATTTCGGCAATACGTTCCTGGAAAAACTCAGAAATATGGAGTGAAAGTATTTAAATTATGTGATTATGCATGGAATTTCAAATTGTACTCTAGGGCATTTGAACATGATGGACGTGGAGGGGCAGACAAATAGCAATAAATCTTGTAGATGAAGTTCTCAAGGAGGGAAGAATTCTGTATGTTGACAACTATTACACAAAGTATACAACTAATATGTATGTTTTTATATAAAAGCAAAATGATTTTAATTTATTGAAGACAAAATTAAGACTGAATAAAATTAACAATTTTAGAAAATTTTCAAATACTCAATATTCAATGTTATCATGATTTCAAATTATAAATAGTAAGTACAGTAAAACACTTTGATAAAACATATCATTTCCTCCTTGCCAATTTTGTCGTAATTAATGGAGAACTTCCAGCTGGTTTACGTTTCAGTCGTATAGATCTTCTTAACTGAGGTGAAGTTGTAGGTAAGTCATTTCTAGTTGTACGAAGGGGTGGAGCTTGTTGTGAAGTTGAAGGCATTTCATCTAAGTTATCCAATATGTTGCGTGACGTAGTCGTCCATCCTTCTAATGATGACGGTAGGGTTGAGAGTGGTGAAGTAACTGGAAAAGATTTCACTGTGGAAAATAAATTAGACATTTCAGAATGTGAATTAGAACAATTTTCTAATAAATATCGTGCAGTTTGATGAATATCAACATATTCTGAATTCATTTTCGAAATTCGAAGTTGATTCTTATGCCTTCTTATAGTTTTGTCACCAATTTTAACAAGGTACATTACATTCCCAAGACGTTTCACAATAGTTCCACGTAAGCATTTTTCTCCCGTTCCAAAATTCTTGCATATGACAATATCGTTAATCTTAAAATATTTCTGAAGTGGCGAAGCATTAAAATCGTTACTTGACGGAGTAAATGAAGGATTTAACAGTGACAATAAATTACGAGGTTGGCGTCCATGAATAATTTCAGCCGGAGATTTACCATCTTTATTATGAGTCGATCTGTAAGTAGTGAGATACGCTAAAACTGAAGTTTCCAAATCATTGCCGCTAGCTAATTGTTTATTTAAACAGGTTTTAAATGAACGAACAAATATTTCAGCTTGCCCATTAGCTGCTGGATGAAATGGGGCAGTGGTTAAATGTTTAATTCCATTGATTTCACAGAATCGGTTAAATTCTTTTGACGTGAATGCTGTTCCGTTGTCCGTGACAATCGATTCAGGCAAACCTTCAATAGCAAATATGCTTTGTAAAGATTTATTTGTAGAAGCGGATGTGGCATTTCTGGTTTTTATTATGTACGGAAACTGCGAATATGAATCAACCACTATTAACCACATAAAGTCTTTAAAAAGACCTGCATAATCCAAATGTATTTGCTGCCAAGGGGATGTAGACACTGGCCAAAAAGAAAATTGTTTCGGTGGATCAGACCTGTATATATTGCAGGCATGACACGAATTAAGCTATTTTAACAATGTCATCGTCAATATTTGGCCACCAACAATAACGTCTACTTAATTGTTTCATACGAACAATTCCCCAATGACCTTGATGTACAAGTTGTAAAACCTTAACTTTAAGCGATTTTGGAATTACGATACGGTTATACTCTGTTTGTAGAATTAAGACTCCATTACTTTGTGTTAAATTTAAACGATGGCGGAATAAATAACCATTCATTACATAATAATATACTTTACGTAAAATTTCATCTCTCTTTGAAAATTCAGCAACTTGTCTTGAATTCAGTGGAAAATTATCTATATGTTCGTCCATATGAATATCATTTATCTCGATGTACTGATCAAAATCTGAATCTCCTTTGTGAGGAAGCCTAGATAAGGCGTCCGCATTACCATGTTGCTTGGTATTTTTATACTGAATTTCATATGTGTATCCTGACAGTGTTAAAGCCCACCTTTGTAGTCTATGTGCTGTTGTACTATGAATTCATTTAGCCGGATTAAATATCGATACGAGTGGCTTATGATCAGTGATCAAAATAAATTTACGACCATATAAATAGTCATGAAATTTTCGAACGCCAAATATAATAGAAAGTGCTTCCTTTTCGATCTGACTGTAATTTTTCTGATTATCTGATAAAGTCTTTGAGGCATATGCAATTGGTCGTTCTCAACCATCAGGAAATATGTGCGAAATTACGGCTCCAATACCATATGAAGATGCACCCGTAGCTAAGACTAATGGCAAATTCTCGTCAAAATGTACAAGCTGTGCTAACTCTATCAGTTGCCTTTTTAATTCAATGAAAGCACGTTCTTGTTCATCACCCCAAAAAAATTATTGATTTTTCTTACGAAGCAAATTAAGAGGACCAGAGACAGATGAATAATTTTTTATAAAAGAGCAATAATAGTTGACTTTTCCCAGAAAAGATTGAAGTTCCTCTATATTCTTTGGGCGTGGCAGATTTTTAATAGCTTCAATTCCTGACTCTGAAGGATATATACCAGAATTACTAATGACATGTCCCAAATATTCAATTATTCTTTGTAAAAAGGAACATTTTGAAAACTTACAACGAAGGCCACTAGCACTTAATCTTTGAAACAATAAACGTAGATTATATAGGCGTTCTTCTTCAGTTTCACCAGTACATATAATATCATCTAAGTAATTTACACATCCAGGAATTCCACTGATTGTTTGCTCAATTAATCGTTGAAAAATAGCTGGTGCGCTAGCTACACTAAATGGCAATCTTTCGTACTGAAAAAGTCCCAACGGGGTATTTACTACAAGAAAGGGTTTCGACTCATCATCCATTTCTATTTGTAGATACGCATCTGACAAATCTATCTTAGAAAACAATTTACCTTTTTTAAGTTTGTGAAAAAGGTCACGAATTCGTGGAATTGGATACTGCTCTATATCCATTTGTGGATTAATAGTCACTTTGAAATCTGCGCACACACGAATCTTGTTGTTAGGTTTGGGGACAATAACTAGTGGTGATGCCCATTGGCTATACTTTACAGGTTTCCATATACCTAACTCGATTAATCGTTCTGCTTCTTTCTTAAACGAGTCATGAATAGAATATGGTATGGGTTTGGGTTTAAAAAATTTTGGTCTAGCATCAGGTTTCATGTAAATATGGGCCTCTATAGTAGTACATAAACCTAGCTCATTTGAAAATAATTCCTTAAATTCGTTACAAATAGTCTTTAACCTAGAATTTTCTTCTACTCTGAAAATCTGAACTATCTTGAATTCATCATACCAATTTAAACCGAAAATATTACAACATTCGTTAGAATTTGCAACGATTAGATCTAAACGTCTATGTTCGTCTTGTATATCTACATCAACTTCCAATGAACCCAAAACAGAAATTTGAGCATTACCATAACCGAACAGTCTAACTGTTCTTGGTTTTAGAATTGGACTATTTAAGGATTTGTAGCTATCCAGACCAATAACTGAGCGCATAGCTCCAGTATCAAATTGAAATTTCATATCTTGATTATTTATTTTAATATCTATTATCATTTTGTTCCCAGATCTAGAAATAACATTGTCATTGGCATCACATGATAAAATTTCATTATCATCTTGTACTGAATTTACTTGACTTTTAGAAATAGATTTTGATTTACATACCGGAGCGATGTGTTCTATCTTCTTGCAAATGAAACATTGCGCTTTTAAATACTTGCATGAACTCTTATCATGTTTCTTGAAACAACCACTGCATGCTGGCCATTGAAGTTTTGGTTCTTGATAATTCTGCTGATGTTGGTGCTTTTGATGATTCTGTTGTTGGTGCTTTTTATGATTATGTTGCTGATTCTGTTGTCGGCTATGCTTTCTGGAATATTGCTTTACAACGAAAACTTCACTATCGTTGGATTGATTAGATTTGATACTGCTAGCTGTATTTTGTGTAGCTTCAAATGTTTCTGCAATCTGTAAAACTTCTTTCAATGTTGGTTCATCTTTATGTAAAGCTGCAGTTCTCACCCGCTCATCAGGTGTATACAAAATTAAAATATCACGAATTAGTTCATCGGCAAATTCATTACAACAATTTTCTTTTTTACATACAAAATTGCATTCCCTAGCCATACCTCTTAATTCTGTTACCCATTGTTTGTAGCTCTCACCTTGACGTTTCATTATTTTGTAAAATGCATACCTTGATTTGATAATGTGGATTTTGCCTTTATAATAAACATCCAAATTTGATACCAATTCAGAATACGCCAAAATTTGTATGTTATGCTTTCCTACCAGCTTCTGTAAGACACGAAATGTTTTGTCTCCAATCCAGGATAATAAAAATGACCGCTTTTTGCCATCATCTTCAACACCATATGCTTTAAAATGTTCTTCCAATTGTCTTTTGTACGTGTCGAAATCATTCGATTCGTCATCAAATTGTTGGGATTTCGGTACAGCAATATTACTGGATGTTACACTTGTAACAGGACCTGAAGTCCGCTGACTTAAAAGATTTGAAAAAAATCTTGTTGTTGGGCTAAAATTTGTTGTGTCCAGGTATGTTGACGTTCCAAAATAAGTTCCATTGTGGTTGCATTGTTTTCCATATTTTCTCGTCGCCAAATAATATGTGTGTTTTTATATAAAAGCAAAATGATTTTAATTTATTGAAGACAAAATTAAGACTGAATAAAATTAACAATTTTAGAAAATTTTCAAATACTCAATATTCAATGTTATAATGATTTTAAATTATAAATAGTAAGTACAGTAAAACACTTTGATAAAACATATCAACAGTTAAGTTATGTTAACGATATTAAGTTTTATTTTACATTATTTTATTATTTTTTTGAATGCTGCATCTGGTCGCAGCAGTTTTAATTCACACGAGAACTGTTTATGGTGCTCAGTTAGAATGTTGGGACTCAAAGTTGTTGGAAGACAAGTTGTTAGTTTACTAAAAAATTTGATTCTAAATTTATTTACAATTTTGGGTTGTATTTATATACATATAATAATTTATTACAATTTTTTAGTATGACTAATGTTATTTCTATGTTAGTTAATGGTCTGTTCAAATTTATTTCTCAGTTTACATTTTTGAGTTTTTATTACATGTTGAAATATTTTCATGTAATCTAAGCTTAAGTTAATAAATGTGACATGCTTTCTATTAATGATTTAAAATAACATTAATAAATAATAAATTGCAATAATTAATAATCTAACGTCATTTCTAGTATAGTGCATTGCATTCTGATAGATACACTACAATACTATTAGCAGTTGAACTACTTCAGAACGCTCAGAAAAAACAGAAAATATATTCCCAAAGAAATCGCCTCCAAAAAATCAAAAAAAAAAAAGTGAATGTATTTCCTTCATACATAATGATGGTGTTGTTATTCTAAAATGAAAGGACAAAAGAGATGTGTTGATATTGTGAACTATTCATATTCCTGAAATGAAAGAAGTTCTTAGTATATCGAATCCGAATAAAATCTTACTAAAACCTGTTATGGTTTTAGACTATACCAATGGCAAGATTGGTGTTGATAAATTAGATCAAATGTCATCATTCTGCAATCCTTGTCTCCGTGGCGTGAAATCTCTCCATGACTGTGCGTGACTGCGTGACTATTTTAAAATTAATCTTTGATCACAACAAGTCTATGGACAAAGTTTCAAATCGATCGGATGAGGGGAAATGGGGCTTAAATCACTCCGTGACTGTGCGTGACTATGCGTGACTGTGCATGACTATGCGTGTAATCTTAAAATTAATCTTTGGTCACAACAAGTCTATGGACAAATTTTCAGATCGATCGGATGAGGGGATATGGGGCTTAAATCACTCCGTGACTGTGCGTGACTATGCGTGACTGTGCATGACTATGTCAAAGTTAATCTTTCTTTACAATAAGTATATCGACCAAGTTTCAGATTGATTGGATGAGGGGAAATCCGTTTTAAATCTCGCCGTGACTGTCTGTGCGTGACCAGGCGTGACTAAGTCAAAGTTAATCTTTTTTCACAACAAGTGTATGGACCAAGTTTCATATCGATCGGATGAGGGGAAATACCAGTTAGATCATTCCGAAACTGTGCGTGACTATGCGTGATTGTGCGTGACTATCTCAAAATTAATCTGTAGTCACAACAGATATGTTCCGTTCTAGTTTTAATTTTTTTCTTGATTCGTCTATAATGACCGACAGGCTCTATTGGATTAAAATGGGTTCTAAGGGTGTTTGACAAGGCAGTTTTTGAATAGCTCTTTGTCAGGTCGAAGTGTCTGATTAAAAAATTAGGTACTTTATTTTTGCAAGATCTTTATAACTGACAACTGAATATTCGAAAAAGGATTAAAAATGTCGTGCCAACGAGAGTGTTAATAAAGAGTGATTTTTTAAAACCTTTCGGATTTGATTAAAAAAAACAAGTAAGAAAATTATAGTCGGTCTAGACCGACTATACGATACCCTATACCATGCGTTTAGAAACCCTATCTCTTAGGCCCAACTAACTGGACATAGAAAATAAGCAAAAACCAAATTTGAGTGGGATTTTTATTAATTTTTTTGGCTACAGATATGAAAAAGTTCATATCGGATGCTATATCTATATGGCGACTAGGTCCAAAAATGGACCGATCCTGATCATGTTTGGTAAAGTCTCTTGTATTTTGCAAAAATATATACAAACAAAATCTGAGAAGAATCAGTGCAATATTTTTGTTTTTTTTATAGATTTAAGTGAAGATCGGGAAGCAGCTCTATATGGGGCCAAAGGGATCATTTTTGGACTACTCATTAATGGACGTAATGAACGCATACAAAACACAATTTGAGTAAGATCTATATGACAATTTGGATCTTATGGCAATTTATGTCGATTTCATAGGGGTAATTTGTATGGGGGCTAGGTCTGAACATGGACCAATTCTCACCAATTTCAATAGCGTTCATCCCATGGCCGATAAAAGCTTATATACCAAATTTCATCAAAACATATTCATATTTGCGACCTGCAGTTTGATTACAAGGTTTACATGGACACACAGACGGACGGACGGACGGACATTGTTAAATCAACTCAGAAAGTGATTCTGATTCGATCGGTATAATTAAAGATGGGTCTAGGTCAAATATTTTTGGTTGTTACAAACAGCAGCACAAAGTCATTATAGCCAAACCACATAGTGGTATAGGGTATAAAAACACATACAATTTAGAGAAATGTATGAAATCTTTATTTGAGTCGATAGAACGATCTATATAATTCAATGTTTCAAGATGATTTCATGTAAATGTTGAACCCGGCTGTGCTTGAAATGGTTCATACGCTGGGTCCAATTTTGGCATAATCTCTGCAACATATCGGCCGGTATCTCACGAATAAATTCTTCAATGGTGAATTCCTGCGTGTTAACTGTTGCGGGCTTGTTGCTATAGACATGAGGCTTAAGGCCTTGTTAGCCGCACGTAACCGTAATCAACCGTGTCAGCTATATTTTTCTGTTACATGATAAGCATTTAGAGCAGTTACCGAACCAACTGTCACGTAACCGGAACGTCCCAATCTGTTGAAAATAGATTTTTGCTACGTTTGTACGTGACATTTCTGAACAGCTGATAAAGTTTGGTTAATTTTGTACAGCAACATGCTGGTTCGTTTTTTACGTCCTATAATTGCACTAAATGCGTTACATTTACGATACATTTCAACAACGTGTGGCTAACTGGGCCTTTAACATAGCCCAACAAAAAATAGTCTAAAGGCGTTAAATCGCACGATGTAGGCGGCCAGTTGACAGGCCCTAAACTTGAAATAAACTGTTCACCGAACTCGCCTCTTAATTGGGCCATTGTTGAGCGTGCTGTGTGGCATATGGTATCATCTTGTTGAAACCACATGTCAGCCAAATCCAGCCAAGTCAACCAGAAACGAACTTCGTCTCTGAACACAATTTTCCGATCTTCATCCAACTTTGCCATCACCAAAAGTTAGCCAATTGTGGCTTCAAATCTTGCTCCAGCTGTATTTTAAAAGGTTTTACGCCCAAATCCTTCCGCAAAATTTCCCACGTAGTGGAGTAACAGAGGCCCAATTGCTACGAACGGCGTCGAATCGATAATTCACGGTCATCAACCACACTGGCGGATACAGCTGCGATATTTTCCTCTGTCCACACACTACGTATGCGTGTTGGTGGTCTAATGTCCAATAATGTAAATTTGGTGCGAAATTTAGTCACAAGATTCCAAATATCAGACTCAGAAAGTCGCCCAAACTGACCATAAATGGACCATAGTTAAATAGAACTTTTAGGGAACACCCGTAACGATCCGCGGGTAGAACACTTTTTTCATTTTAATGAAATTACTCAAAAAATTTCAAATTACGGTAATTTAAACAGTCCTATAAATATACATTGGTGTGTTAAATTTGTGCTTTAGGTATTTTATACCTTATAATAGTCATTATTTGTTCTATTACCAGTAATGATATCTGCTTACAAAATACACCACCCGTTTGATATATTTGTAAGTAAGAATGTCAATACACAAAGGATGTAATTCATTTGTAACCTGGGTTTTTTTATTATCATACCTTTTATACCTTTTTATTTTAACTAACGATATAGTAGTAGTGAAGAAAAGAAACACAAGTAATTCTTTTGTATAGTGGGTTTTTTATATATCATTTTAGGTATTAATACCCTTTTATTTTACCTATAAACATAGTATGATGGCTTAGGAGAAGGCTTATAAGAAAGCGACATTTGAATACAAACTCAATTGCTCTAATATATTTCAGCAATAACAGTCGCAAATGAAAATATTCAGAAAAATATGGAGAGCTTCAGTTATAAAGAACTAGCCGAAGAGTATTTTAGAAACAAAAACCAGGAAGATGTTCTTAGTTACGTTAAAATAAAATTAAACTTAAATTCGTGTAGCACCGAAATACAAGAGCAATTATCTAATTTCGTCAAAGCACTAAGAAAACGCTACAAAGAAGTTAGCTACAGTAAACAAAATTTTTATCTAAAAAGTGCAAACTGATTAAAAGGCCAACTTACTGTCGCTGCAGAAACAGCAAAGCAAGATAAGGCTGGAAGACCACGCAAATCATTGGACAACTGCAGCGATAGATCTAAGAGGCGGAAACTTAAAGATGTTAACGATGAAATTGGTTGTACAAATATAAAAGAAACTTTCCTACATCAATTACGATCACAGAACCAATTAACAAAAGTGGATATCATTGAAAAAGTTCTTAAAGCTAGTCCAGTGAGAACAAACCGGATTCTTAAAAGTATACCAACTCAGAGCGATGCAAAACAGTTCACAAATGAGGAGGCATTTGCATTATTTCTGGATTTGAAATTAACAAAACAGCAATATATTCAGCTCAGATTGCGTACGATTGAAAAAGGTTCAAATATGTATCCAGCATATCATCACATAACCGCTGCTAAAATGGACTGTTTGCCATCAAAGGACACTATCACAATCACACTAATTTCGGCAGAGCTACTTCTTAATTCTTAATTCTTTTTTGTAAATGGGGATGTGGTGGTTCTTCGGGACAAAAACAATACAAACAGTAGAATGTGAAAATATTTTGGACTCCTGGTATCATTTGTACCATTGCGATTGAAAAAGATTTTAGAATATTCAGAGCCTGCTACTAGTACAACGCAAACAAAACATATTTGGAAAAATGAGACACCATCTTCTATGAAATACTGCAGGCCAATCAAATTTCAATTCAAAAAGAAACTCATGATGCCATTAACAAAGAAGTTACATATATCAAGGCCCAAATTGCAACATTACAGCCATTAAAATTGCAGTTAGATGGGGAGCAAAATGAAGTAAGCTACAAATTAATGCTGACAATGATAGATGGAAAAGTAGGCCAGGCTTTGACTAACACGAAGGCTGCAGCCAGCTGCATCATATGCCAAGCAACATCAGGCCAATTAAATCAAGTCCCGACAAAATCACTAGATAATACTGATGCATATGAATTTGGATTATCACCATTACATGCAAGAATACGACTTATGGAACACATACTAAAAATAAGTTATGATTTGGATTTCGGTTCTTCAGGATCAATAAGAAACAACGAAACCAACAAAGAGTTAAGAAGTTCAAAAAAGAAACATGTTCAATATGAATATCGCAAATTTGGATTGATTATAGATCAGCCAAAACAAGGGTCAGACAATACAAATAATGGCAATACCGCAAGAAGATTCTTTTCAAATCCAGAAACAGCTTCTGAAATAACAGGAATGGATTTAAACCTTATTTTCATATTTAAAATAATCCTAGAAGTACTTGCGTGCAATGAAGAAATTGACTCCAAAAAATTTGGAAATTATGATAAGGAAACTGCAACAGTTTACAAAATTCTTTATCATGCAGAAGATGTTATTAAATATCATTTTGTGCCACTTGGAGATCTATCAGAGGAGTCTCAGGAAAAAAGGTATAAAGATTACAGATTTTATAGAGAGCACAGTACTAGAAAAATTTCACGAAATTCCACAAATGAAGATCTATTTAATATATTATTGGCAACGTCAGATCCCTTCATCTTCAGTATTCGAAATCAATGGAAAGTGGAACATCGGTATTTAGATGAAGAAGTCAAAAAACTACTGAAACACAGAAATAACAGAGAATAGAATATGGAATATTTGCAATCAATATTTCAATAAAATGAATAATAATTATAAGTACGAAAACCATAGTACTAGTAAAAAAAAAATAATAAACAGAATCTCCCATTGTTACAAATGCTACGAGTATTAAAATCTATTGCAGTTTTTTAAAGGTTTTTTACCCACTCATGTTTTAATAAAATAGAAAGATTCAAAAAATAAAAACCTTTATTTTTATATCAAAATCATAATCATTGCGCTAATGTTCAGCAAATTTATTTTGCAAAAATTAACATATTTGACAGCAAAAAATGATAAATTTTTCTGTAGTAATAGTAAAATTATTAGATAATTATTAGATAATATTACTATTCCTTGAGTGTAAAGAAATTTGCAAATTTGACGGCAACAAATTTTTAAGTTTTCAGTAGTAATAGTAAAATTTCCAGTTGATTTTACTTATTTTTGTGTATAAACATTAAAAAAATATCCCATTATTACAAAAAATGCTTGTAATTATTATTAAAATCCAAATATGACATTTTAAACTAAATAAAAAAAAAAAAAAATAAAAACCCATATTTCACGCTAAAAGTTAAAAAAAAATGAAAAGTTCAACTTTGACCTAAAATTTCTTAAAAAGTACTTAATCAATTTTAATGAAATTGAAACAGACTCAAGCTCAACTAAATATCTACATACTAGAAGAAGAATTACTAATATATTTTGATCGGTTCAAAAGTTACAGAATTTTGGCCAATGAAAAACAATTTTCAGCCACTGTGGACTGGTCTTAAGCAAAAGAAAATTTGTGAGATATATGTTCTACAAGAATAAATCTTATAATTACAGTACAGGATTAATTATAATTTGATAATTATAATTTGACTTTACATAGTACATATATAATTAGTTACAAAAATACAGAAAAATATTTAAGATTACAAAAAACTAACCCATAAAAACGAAGTAATTAAATAATTGATTGACTGAAAATGAAACACATCTAGAAAAATATCTATGTATGTATGTCAAAAATCAAAAATTTTTTTTGCCAAAGAGTTATACTATTTTACCTTCTCCAATATAACAAACTAAAATATAAAACAACTTTGAAACAAATATGTTTGTATATGAGTACACATTGCATACTACAAGTTAACAACATATAAGTTAACAATCTCTAAAAGCTTAAAACTTCAACCCAGATAAAAAGCTGGATCAGCATCTGCAATTTAATGGTTTTCTTTATTATAAATATTTACAACATAATCAATTTAATGGTATGAATATCACGCCACCTTTGTAACTATGGAAATAAAGTGAAACATCAGCGTCTGCAATTTAACTTATTTAAAACATAGTTCCAATGTAGTCAATAATGAATATTACGCCACTCTTTAATCAGATCAATAAGTAAAATTTAAATTTCATTTTCTATAGAAATAAAACATAAATAGTATAACTCTGCTTGAATTCTCATTTGGTTGTTTTCAGCAAATGTATATGAATTTAACTTTTTACCAAACAAACTACTGCTTTTGGTTACTGATGAGGGTTGGTGACTTGGCCTGAAACAGCTGTATAACCTGTCATGCAGAATATAGATCAATTTTTGAAACAAATGTTATTTAAAATAAAAACCTTTTATCTTGAGCCCGATTAATTTCTGACTCAATCATTAAAAATGATAAAGATCGGAAATACGATTTTTTATTTTATATAGAATTTGGGAATTTTTTTCCCTATTCCCTGTTTCCTTATTATTAATAAAATCTCCCCGGGAATTTTTTCTCTTTTCCCTTTTCCCCTATTCTAAAAGAACTTCGAAAATGGGAAACTATTCCCCGGGAAAAAAGTAAGTATTACAAATGTAAATAAAAGGGAGAATGTGAGATGACATTTGTTATGAATTATTCCGCCAAAAATTTCAAGGGAGCTCTGTGCAAAAATGTAAGTATTTAATCTTTTCTATAAAAAAAAGAAATAATTATTATTATGGCATTATTCTTGCTTCCATGTCAAAAACAACAAATAAGAAGCAGATAGAGATTCTTTTGAATACAATGCAAACGTACCCAGACATTGCGTGTGGTTTTTATAAAGGATGCAAAGAGGAGCTCAACAGGATTTGGCGCAATTTGGAGAAGGAATTGAACGCAGAAGGGCCACCAAAAAAAAAATGTTTTCGAATGGAAGAAGGTTAGAAAGGTAAAGTTGTCCTGAAGAATATATGCAAGTGTAAAATATTTTACAGGTATGGGGTGATCAAAAAAAGTATGTGCGGCAAAAGGCGTCCCAAAATCTTAAAGCCAGCAAAGGAACTGGTGGCGGGTCAAATATTGAGCAGAAGCTTTCGGCCACTGAAGAGACAATCTACAATTTAATTGCTATGAAAGAGTCAGTTGAAGGTGTCTCAAATAGATTTGGACTGGGCTCTTTCATAACGTCGGCGCAAACTCCAGAAAACATTGAGAACGCGTTAGATGTGTTATTGGTAGACGACATGATAGAGAAGAATGGTGAGAAAATTGACGAAGAGACCTCTCGGCCACCGGCACAAAAAAAAAACGGAAAAGTGAACCGCCCACACAAAATGTTTCTTCTGCAGATGTCCTTGCAGAGGAGCTGATTATTCAAAAAGATATTTGCGAAGCTATGAAAGAACAGCAGCAAAATACCAAAAAGGTTTATAGATCTATTGACCGGTTGTACGATCTTCAATAGCATCATTTTAAAGCAATGGAGAAAGCGAAGAAAGACGATTTGGAAGAGCTTAACCGGCATAATTTAATGATGGAAAAGTTGAGACTTAGAGAAGTGGAGGACAAAATAGAGAAAAATCGCAGACTATTAGAAATAGAAGATTTTAAAAATCAACATATAACTGAGATGTGAATATGACTGAGTTTTTAGATGTGTAAAGTACAAATGAAATGTGACCTGAATTTACCTTTTTTTAAGTTTTAGAATATAAGTTTTGTTTTGCTTTTGAAGTTTTAGAATTTTAAGTTTTGTATTGCTTTAGTTTTCCTTTATTCATATGCATATGTTGTGTAATGCGCAGCAAACATTGGTAATTTTAGCTACCTTTTTTTGGAGCGTAATGCAGCTCTCTTACACCAAGAAGGCACCTCCATCGATTTTTCAATACGCCATTAGTACGTTCTATCACATTACGGCACTTTGAATGAACTTCGTTGAATTTCATTCCAACGGACCCTTCCTCCGGACCTCTATGAGGGGTCATAAGCCACGGCTCTAAGGGGTATCCTGCGTCTCCTAGTAACAAAACATTTCTTTATATAGTTAATAAATGAATACTCTTTAATGTTATTCAAAACTTAACCAAATAGCCAATAATTGTTACCACCTCGCAAATATTCCCGCTCAAGGTGAGTTCGTAATTCGCTGGCATTCCAAATAAAGGAATAATGGCATGCACCGGGATGGGAGGCATCGACGTATAGAATCCTTAGCTCGTGATCACACACCTGTAAATAGTTGTTTTTATTTTTTTAATTACAAGAATAAAACGTCAATGAAATCACTTACTAACATAACATTTAAGCTGTAGTTTCCATTCCTATTGTAATATAGGTGCTTATTACTTGAGGGGGCAATAATTCGAACATGCGTCCCATCAACGCATCCTATAGCGCTAGTAATACCATGTTTCAGATACATTTCTAATGCTATTTTTCGCTTTTCTTCTGCCGTTCTGCAAAAAGTACTCCACTTTGAGCACAGATTTTCCTCAGTACTTTGCTGAGACTACATTGGGCCAGAGACACGTCGCAATCTTTCTCTATCCCCGTCTGGTAGCCACCTTCGGCAAAAAAGCGAAGGGTTGCAGACAATTTCACAATCGGGGAAACTGCAAACGCCTTTTTTACTGGCCCAACGTGCGACGTCAACACATTCAACAGGTATTTGAGGGCAGGCTTGTTAACTCGATAATATTTATCAAACCTTTGAAAAGTAAAATACTCATTAAGGAAGTAAATAAATATGTTACTTATTGTACCTACAAAGTTTGCGGCAGCTCAAGTGGATTCGTCGCATCGCGTAACTGCCTCCTTACAACCCTTTGTTGTTGCTTCTCCTGCTCGCGCTCTTCGTCTACCATTCTAAATGCTATGCTGCACATTTTAATTTATTACTCGTATCATAAGTTTTTTAGTTTTTACTTGTTTAATTTAATTCAGTTTAATTTTCATTTGCTTAAAATTATTTTGCATTAAACAACCACAACTAAATGTCAATGTATTTTTAATTTATTTTATTAAAGATATGTTAAAGATTTTAAAAAAAGTTTAACTTTGAATTTCCACAATAATTTTTAATTTTGTAAACAAAACAAAACAGCTGACTTCGAATAATCGAAATTCTCTCTCCCATATTATTCTTCTCCCCGTCTATTTCGAATAGGAGGATTTTATTCTCGAGAAAAATGAATTCCCCGGGAAATCAATTCCCTGGGAATATTTAGAATTGGGCTGAATAAATTATTTAATGTATTTTGATGTATTTACCACACGACACAAAAAAAAAAGAAAAAAGATTTTATTGTAGTTTGTTTGTAAACAAATAAATTAAAGTACGTTTCTACTACGCATTTTTATAAACTAATTCACTTGGTCAAAAGTAATCGGCTTTGCCCTTTTTGCTACCACATTATGAAAAATATTAATATTATTTTATTGGAGTATTGTAATAACGAAAAACAATTAATGGTCACTTCATTGCTCACTTTATCAAATGTTACTTGTTACTAATATATACTTTAACGGCAAGTTATAGGTGCCTATTATGAGCAACTTCGATTGTGGTCGGATGCCTCGTCATGAGAGAGCTTCCAACATTTTGGAATAGATTCCACTATACATGAGTATCCGAGGTTTTAACAAGGGTATCATTTGTTTACAGATTTATAGCAAATTTTCGATTGCAAGGAGGCGTTTATGGAATTGCAGTCTACTACAAATCAACTACTGCGGCAATGCAAACAAGGCAGATCAATCTCATGAAATTAAAACAATTTACAACTTATATTTTTAATAAGTTTTACAAAATGCCATCCAACATCGAAAGCAAAATTGTGTTCGATTGAAAATTCGTTGTACAACGAAATTTTCGAACGTGCTGCCAGCTCATAATACGAATTTGACATTCGATAGTCGATGTTCGATAGCCAGCGATGATCGAAGATCGAATGCAACTCATAATAAGGGCCATAAAAATGGCCCTAAGTTTGCCTTTACTATGAGAATCACAATTTGCAAAAAGTTGACAACGACAAGATAAACGAAAGTGTCTCTCTTATGGACTTATGTATGAAAATTTCGTCATCGATTTGTTCGAACTGTCCTCAATTTGTTTTTAAAATGTCTTGAAGACATGGTCAACTAGGATGTTATGTAAGGAAAGTATATTAGATACGTTGAATGTAGAGTTTTTAATTTAATTTAATTTTACAATCGAAATAATTTCCGGAGACCCCATAAACTACTTATATTCCTGATATTTATAAAAGGAGAAGTCGATTTAGCGATGTCCGTCCATCTGTCTGTCTGTCTATTGAAAACATTCTCCTGTCCACAATAGGTTGATGGAGTAACACTACTTAGGCTTAAAATGTTGTTATAATCTGCCGGAGTTTGGTTTTGAATTTGGAGCCTCTATACCAAACAGATGATGGATGACGCATGAAAAACTGAACATGGTGAAAAATGTTTAGATATGTATCAGCGTTCCAGCAAACAAACAAAAAAAAAAATATGAATGTAATTGTATGCATATATTTACATTTATGCGGATTGCATTTAACAATTGATTTCAATTAAATAAGCAGGAACATACCAAAATTTATCTTAATTATCTTCTTAATTTTAAACGTCATTTTTAAAAATCTTAGTTAAAATATTGTGTTTAGAACACGGGTGGAGGATATCAAAGATTCGGCACAGTCGAATTTAACACTCTCTTACTGGTTTATTCCTCATTTCGTTGTTAACGTGCTGTCTGTCTACGATATATGGATGTAAATCATCACAGTGATCATAGTTAATGTGATTAACTGAAATTCTACGAGTTCTCACTTTCATATACACGTTTAATTACAATTAAATATAATAAAAACTTTGGCCATAAGTAATATTCATTTTACGTTTCTAAGTAATATTCATTTTACGATTAATTACGATAATAATTGGCATCATAAAAAAATGTTTAGTTGTTTATTTATTTATAATTTGTCATGGGCAAAAAAAAAATTCTGTTAAGAGGAGTCATTAAACTTTAATAAAATTAATTTTTTATTGAACTTGAACTTGTTTGAAATTTTAAGGCTTACATTGTAAAATACCATAATAATTGCGAACTACTTCACCTGGTATCAGACAACATATAGTTGTCATATGTTATGTTACTTTTGCGACTCATATACATATAATACCGTCTGTATGTTATAATTGGCGATTTACACACGATTCTTAGTTTCTACGTTCACGTTCAAAAATATATACAGTCATGTGAAAAATAATAGGGACACACTGCGCTTTATCATTATAATACAAAGAAAAAGAATATTTTCATTAAGTTTGGAGTAGTGTTTATACCAGAGTTCAGAAAAAAACACACACTGAATAAAAAACTCGTACATATATGTAAACAAACATAATTTAGACCAACACACACATATTTTTAGCTTCATATCAATTATGTGCATTTCTAAATTTTCTACGGTGCCCAACACAATCATGACTGTGTTCGTTTTATTTTATTAAAATAAAAACCAGTCAATAAAAACAATTGTAAGTAATTTGAACGTAAATCACAAAAAAATGGCCAATAAAATTTTAAAATATTTGACAATTGTAAACAATTTGTAAGTCATAAAAAAAGGTCAATAAAATTTTAATAAATTTGGTTGAAACAATTGTTGTCGTTATTATCGGGGTGTATCAGATCGCGAATTGATGTTTCAATTTTTCGTAGTACAAGAACCAGAACACGAATTTAAAATATAGCTGAACTCGAACCTGTTTATTGTACATGTTCTATTTTTTCGTAGTACACGAGCCAGAACACGACTTAAAAGATAACTGAACTCGAACCTGTTTATTGTACATGTTCTATTTTTTTTTCAGTACACGTACCAGAACACGAACTTCAAATAAAGCAACACTCCAATATGCGTGGTTTATGTGTGATCGAAACAAACGGTACGTGATACAAAAATGTTCGTGTAAATAACGAAATATTAAAACGAACACAGTCATGATTGTGTTGGGCACCGTAGAAAATTTAGAAACGCACATAATTGATATGAAAATAAGGATATGTGTTGTCTGCTTTTGAACACAACCTTGTGTGTTTCATGTGTGTATTTTCTGAACCTTGGTTTATACCCTATACCACTATGTGGTTTGGGCATAATGACTTTGTGCTGCTGTTTGTAACTAGCAAAAATATTTGTCCTAGACCCATCTTTTATTATACCGATCGAATCGGAATCACTATCTGATTCGATTTAACGATGTCCGTCCGTCCGTCCGTCCGTCTGTGTCCATGTAAACCTTGTAATCAAACTGCAGGTCGCAAATATTAATTTATTATGATGAAATTCGGCATATAAGCTTTTACCGGCCATAGGATGAACGCTATTGAAATTGGTGAGAATCGGTCCATGTTCAGACCTAGCCCCCATACAAATGACCCCTATGAAATCGACTTAAATTGCCATAAGATCCAAATTATCATATAAATCTTAGTCAAATTGGGTTTGTATGTGTTTATTACATTCATTAGTCAGTAGTCCAAAAATGATCCCTATGGGGCAACTCTAAGTCATAGGCCCCATATAGAGCTGCTTCCCGATCTCCACTTAAATCTATCAAAAAAAAAAAATATTGCACTGATTCTTCTCAAATTTTGTTTGTATATATTTTTGCAAAATACAAGAGACTTTACCAAACATGGTCAGGATCGGTCCAATTTTGGGCCTAGTCCTCATATAGATATATCATCCGATATGAACTTTTTCATATCTGCAGCCAAAAAAATTAATGAAAATCCCACTCAAATTTGGTTTATGCTTATTTTCTATGTCCAGTTAGTTTGGCCTAAGAGATAGGGTCTCTAAACACATGGTATAGGGTATCGTATAGTCGGTCTAGACCGACTATAATTTTCTTACTTGTTTTATTTTCTAATAGTCTTATATTCCTACAATAAAAACACAAGAGCAAAAAACTCGAAATCAATACAAAATAAGATAAAAAAATTATTCCAATAACTTAATCCAAATTATGTTGTAAAAAAAAGGAGGGACATTTGCAGAGTTTTTAAGAAAAAAAATATTAAATTCTTGTTTTTTTTTGAAAATATGTTCTTTTATTTTTAAAATATTGTTTTTTTTAATACTTCGTTGCAAATCCTTTACTTTGAATAACAGCTAGACATCGGCGAGGCATTGAGTCAATTAATTTTTGGCATCTGGCCTGGGGAGTAGCTTTCCACGCTTCCTGTACTAGTGACCAGAGTGTATCTTTGTTTGTTGCTTTTTTACCCCTCAAAGCTACTTTTACTTCTTGCTACAAGTTTTCGATCGGATTCAGGTCCGGTGATTGAGCAGTACGTTGATAACGTTATCTGAGAACCTTTTCTGTGCTAGCTTCAATGTGTGCTTCGGGTCGTTATCTTGCTGACAACCCATCGAATCTGCATGTTTTCCTCAGCATAAGACAACAAAACTTCGTTTAAAATATAGCAATATTTATATCGGACCGACACACAGTGGGTTGAAAAGCATGAAGAGTGAGGATTAATTCAGGGAAGACGTAATTTCAAAATATTGTTAATTTTTTTAATGGATATTCATAAATGCATAAAAAACCACCATTTAAAAAAAAAAAGTTGAAAAAAAATTTTGTTTTAACCCGTTAGGAGCTTTTTTGTGTTTTGGAAAAAATGATCTTTTCTTACAATTTTCGCTGTAACTTTGGAATAAAAAGCGATAAATTAGTAAATGAAATTGCAAGTTAGAACTTAGTTAATGTGCTTTTAGAAAAAATAATTTTTTTTTTAAAAATAAAAAAGGAATAAATATTTAATATGTATTTATACTATAAAAATTGAATTTTAAAATCCGATTTTATTTTCCAAATTCCACAATTCCACAAATTTAACTCAAAAAATTCACTTTATAAAATAATATTATGTTTTTATTGATGAATAATTATAAGCACAAAACAAACAACCATTTCAGAAAAATTAAAAAAAAAATTTAAAAATAATTAATTCAATTAATATTGAATATATTGCTACATTTATAATTGAAAATTTTGTATGCATTTATTGTTATTGTTTATTTTTTATTTTATATTCTTATTTAAGAGAAACTTAAATATATATATATATATATACAATTAAAATCAAAGATTCTCCGTATGATCATCACCTTCATAGATATAATCAGCATCTTCTTAATTATCATCATCAATATCTTCATTAATCTCTTCTTCATCAGAAATCTTGGGCAAAATTAATAAATCTAGTGCCATCTGTGGTATATTATATATTTTTTTTGGCATAATTTTTGCTTTTAGTGGTAATTAAAGGATCCGAACTAAGAAGTAACCTATTGAATATATCTTCATTTGACTTCTCCCGACTGCATTTACGAGAATAGTGTTCTCTGTAATTTTTAAAATCTTTATTTCTAGCTTCTTGAGCTTCCTCAGATAGTTGACCTATTGGCAACAAGGCGTATCTTACTATTTCTGGCCCGTGAATAAGGAATTTATGTAAAGTTGGAGGCATATAATACCACGGATAGAGCTTAACAAAATGTCTGGCTGTATTCTGAGTATATTTTCTAAATTTTTCTACGTGAATCTCGTGCCCGCAAGATACAGCAATAAGTATCACATGCATTCTTTCTATCAATTCTGCATCAACTTTTGTGATTTGAGCAGAAACATCTGCATTTTGAAAAAACCGTCTGGCAGTGTTGCCATCATTAGAGTTTCCAAAACCTGTCTTTGATTGGTCCACGATCAGTCCAGTTTTCTCTCTAAAGTCTTTTTGAATCCGAAATTTTGTTACTGAAACCATTTTTTTTATCATCATCAGACCTAGCCTGCCATTTTTTGATTGGAATTTTATATGATAATACTAGGTTACACATTTACAACAGCAACAATAACAATCACAGCTACGAAAATAAACACAAAAAAACTAAAAAAAGATTTTTTCTGTTGTTTTCAAGCATTTTTTTTTTTTTAATTTTATACTGGGGACTTTTAATAAAAACTTGAATATTACATTCGTTGGCAAGTATTGGCAAAATGTTTTTTTGGAATACACAAGTAGAAATCCCATATTTTACTACAATGTAAATAATTTTACCCGATCTCATCTAGAATTACGTTGAAACTCCATCTCTTTTTAAAAAATACCCTCTTTTTAGGACAATTTTCAAAAAATTATTAAAAATATATCTAAAACATTTATCTAAAATTTTTTTTTTTAATAATACAGTCAAATACCTGAAGTTGATGCATCCATTTGAAAAAATTTAGAATTTAAAAAAAAAAAAAAATGAAAAAAAATTAAACTTGAAATATCTCGTTTTTCACTTTTTACCACTTCGAGCAAAATTAAAAAAAATTGTTGAACTTTGAGAGAGTATAGGAAGAAAAGTAAACAACTTAGAACAATAATTTTGACAGTTAGTGATGACCCATTTTATGCTCTTTACCCCGAATAACAATTTATTACAAAATACTCATTTCAATTTTTGAATTAATCCTCACTGTTGACCCTTTTCAACCCAATGTGCGACACCTTGGTAAGAGAAGCATTCCCACACCATAATTGACCCTCCTCCATGTTTTATAGTTTTAACTGTATATTGCGGTTTGAAAGCTGTGTTCACTGGCCTGCGCACATTTGAGTACCGCAGTCAGGGTAAAAAAGGTTGGATTTGGTGTCATCTGACACTTTTCTGGGTATCTTTGCTTTTAAATTTTGATAAATTAGCCTTTTGTGAATTGTGGATGTGTCGACGTTCAAAAAAAATTCCTTTTTGATTTGACTAGAAAATGTAAATTAGCTCCTTTTCACAAATCTCACTATATTTTTCTCATGAGTTGGAGATATTTTTGATTTTCGTCCACGCGTTTTACTGGATCTTATATTTTACTGCATTGTCTACCATTCGCTTAGCCTTCATCTCACCCTTGTGTGGAAAACCACACAAAATGAAAATATTTTGTACATAAAAAGAATAATAATCATCAATTTTGTACAGAAAAAGCATTTATTGATTCAAAAATATATTTTTACAACGAGATGTTTAAAAAGTGACGTTGTTTACCCTGGTGTATGGTTTTCCACACATATGTAATTTATATATATTTTGCACTAGGAACATAATTTTTTGCCATCAAATGTCCGTTCCTATTGATGTACTGACAAACTGTATACCTACTATGTTATATAAACAATTGATAATGTTATTTTGAAATCGACTATAGCGAAATCGACTCAAACTTGTTACATGCATATATCGGTGTTCCTTATTTGGGTGGACTTTACAGTTCTATGTTTCGAACTTATCTAATGTTTTAGATATAATTGTAATAATTTAGATGAAAGAATGAAACAATGTTGGATTTATTTGATGGTGAATATGAACGTTCCATATTTAGAGCGATAATGTCGAAGAAGACATTTCAATACATGAACAGTGTTATTCGATAACATTATAAACAGACATCAAAGAAGCTTTACGGACAAATTTCTTGAAATATTCGACAAATTGTATGAACTATTAGCTGATTTTTGCAATCCATCTGAATGTGTTACTGTTGACGAGAAACTGCTAGGTTTTCGTAGAAGATGCAAGTTTCGACAATATATGCCTTCTAAGCCTGTGCGATATGGAATTAAATTTTGGCTTCTAGTTTGCACTGAAACTTATTATGTTTGGAAAGTTCAACCATATTTGAGTAAACTAGTTTAGCTGAAAAAAATCAAGGTGGACGTGCAGATTCGAATTTGGTTCGAAAAGTGAAGAGTCATAACATAACAATGGACAAATTTTTCTCATTTTACGAACTTGATCAAAAGTTGTTATCCCAAGGGCTAACAATGGTCGGCACAATGGGCAAAAATAAAAGAAACTTCCCAACAAAACTTTTAGAATGCAAAATAAATTTACGGATATCGACATTGTACTGCGTAGTACCATACATGCCTCGAATAATGTAGAATCTGATGGAAAAAAGCTGCCAATAATAATTCAATATTATAACAAAATCAAAAATTCGTTTCAGTGATTTTTATTTTAATTGTTATTTCATTGATCACCAGGTATTAAATATTTTATGTTATAGGTGGCGTGGATAGATTTGGTAAAATATTGCCTTGTTATAGTTCTAAAAAAAAAAACGAATCGATGGCCGTTGAGAGTTTTCACAAATATGATCTCTTGCAATAGCAACCATTTACAAAATGAATCAGTGGGGGAGCCCAGTGGCTCAATAGCCCAGTCCACATCTTCAATGTGTCGTTGACTTTCAGAATCTGGAGAGCGCTCATCAGTATCATTTGACATTCCTCCAAAAAGACAAAAATGTGTTCCACCGAATATCGAAGGAAAAGCTAGATGTCACATTTGTTACGAGAAGTCGAAAACTAAGAACAATGTATATAAAACGATGTGCTGTTTCTGCCCAAAAGGTGTATGTAAGCATACTAATAATGGTATTGTTTGTTTAAAATGGGTTAAAGAGATAACAAAATATAAAAATATATGTTATTGATGGTAAATCATAATCTATATAAAGGGTCCGCCAAATAACTTTTTTTTTTTTTTTTGAAAATGCTATCAAAAAAAACTACTGAATATTATCTCAAATTTCTTTTTTTTTTATTTGAAAGTACAATCCTTCCGGTTAATAATGGAAAATAATTTCATTCCAATGGCTGCCTTGGCTGGCCATGCAGTAGCCTACACGATCGGTCCAATTTTTAAGCACATTATCGACTGTGTGCAGCTGTATTTCACCAATGGCTTCACGAATATTGTCCTTTAAAGCATCAATTGTCTCTGGCTTGTTGGCGTAACACTTATCTTTGAGGGCACCCCACAAATAATAGTCCAACGGTGTCAAATCGCAGCTCCGAGGTGGCCAAATGCGGCTGCGGCTGATAATGCGATCTTCAAAAACAGGGCGCAAAACATCGAGTGTAGCTTCGGCTGTGTGGCACGTAGCGCCGTCCTGTTGAAACCAAATGCTGCCAATATCCTCCTCTTCAATTTTTGTGAACAAAAATTCGTTCAACATGGCCCGATAACGATCGCCATTGACTGTAACGGCCACTCCTTGCTCATTTTCGAAGAAAAATGGCCCAATTATGCCTCTGGACCAAAATCCGCACCAAACAATGACTCGTTTTGGGTGTATCGGCTTTTCAATATATGCGTTCGGGTTTTCTGTGCCCCAAATGCGACAATTTTGCTTGTTTACATACCCGCCAAGATCAAAATGAGCTTCATCTGAAAAGATGATTTTTTTTGGCAGAATCGGCATCTTCTGTAAGTCGATCGCAGGCCACTTAGCGAAGCGAAAACGCATTGGATGGTCAGTTGGCTTCAACTCCTGAACCAATTGGACTTTGTATGGCGTCATACCAAGGTCTTTATGCAAAATTCGTCTCAATGATGCCTCCGAAATGTTCAATTCTTGAGAACGACGGTGAATTGATGTTGATGGCGCTTCACGCACACTTTCTGCCACAGCAGCAATATTCTCGGTTGTACGCTCTGTTTTTGGCTTTTCACGCTTCGGTTTATCGATGAGGATGCCAGTTTCTTTCACTTTTTTTCACAAGATAATGAACTTACGGAGCTGAGGGTGCTTCTCTTCTTCCAAAATACATACGCAATTTTCGCACACATTCTGCAACATTACCATGATTTTCAAAGTAATGTCGCAATATTTCCCAGCGTTGTTCAAGCCTACACACAACCATATTCGTTCAGCGGAAGGATAAAACTAATTATCTGTCAAATCAGACATGAGCTAAGTGATACCATTCACGAAATAAGCACTAGTTGAAAAAAAAAAAACGTTAGATGGCGGACCCTTTATATAAAATGGAATGTGTGTTTGTTTATTTATTTCTTTGTTTGTTTGTACCTCTTAGGAGACCAAACCTCTGGACCGATCTTCCTGAAATTTTCACAGCATTTAACTGGGACTCGGGCATGATTAATAGGGTACTTTTTTTTTCGACAACGCCCACTTTTACGCCCACTTTTTTAAAATTATGTAATTGCTCCCATATAGTTTTTAACAGATTTACTTCAAATTGTATACACATTATACTCCAGGCGAGGTAGAAATAAACATTCCTTATGCCACGCCCCCTTTCACGCCTCTTTTCATGCCAAATTTTGTTTGAAAGTTTTAAGCTTTTTGTTCTCTGTACAAATTTGTTCCTTCCAACGGATTTTTTTTATTTGGTAGTATATTGCTCTTAATACTGTTAACGTCGCCATATAACTATGAACCACGCCCACTTCACCGCCCCCATTTTTTTAATTCAGATACTTATACCACTAACAATGTTTGCTATACCAAATACTTTTTTTGTAATATGTATTTAACTAAAGTTTTATACAATTTTTTCTACAGGTAAGGTAGCCATACATTTTTTTATTACCAAATCCCCCTTTTTCGCCCCATTTTACCGTAAATTATAATTAATCTGCTTTCAATCTATATATATAAAAATGAATGTGTGTTTGTTTGTGCTTTATAGGAGGCCAAACCCCTGAACCGATCTTCCTGAAATTTTCACAGCGTGTTACTGTGACTCCGGAAGGAATGATAGGCTATATAAATTTTTGATTGGACAAAGGGGCGGTGCCACGCCCATATAACCCAAAATTTGAAAAAGTCATATCGCGGGAATTTTTTGACCTACAGCGGTCATATTTGGTACATATGGTATTAACATGAATAGAAATACATACAGGAAGAAAGTGGGCGGGACCACGCCCCTTTTTAGAAAAATAAAAAATCGTAATATCTTCTAAACTACTGGAAGGATTGTCATGAAATTTTCACAAAAGGATATTTTTGCGAAATAATAAGTCCTTAACTATATAAAGTTGTTAGTGGGCAAAGGGGCGTGGCGTATACATAAAAACGTTGGTGCATTTGTTTGTAACGAATGATCTCCGGAACCATAAGAGCTGTCGAGGTAGGATTTCCACCATAGGTTCGGTTCGAGCTCTTCTGTGTTTTTTTTTAGTTTTAACCCTCTAGCTGGCGTTGGGGTCAAGTTAAAAACAAAATTCTTATATTTAGCGCAATTTGACTGCAATTCAGAATGAACGTATGTTTTGTCATAAGTGTCCAAACAAGTTTGGACACAAAAAAAATAATAAAACAAAAAAAAAGGATTCATAACTTTTATTATTTTTAATATTACTCATAATATTAGCTTAAGAAAATAGCTTAAAAATTTGAAATCACCTATAATTGAATTACTAGTTACCAACATTTAAAGTTAGTACTCGTTGCAAGAAATATCGAAACTAACATTCAGCCGTTTCAAATTTGTTAAACCGAGGCATTAAAAAATTGAACAGCAAATTCATAAGTTAATTACCATTTTGATTTTCAACGAAATACATTCATCGCTTGAATTATTAAATAAATTGTGAAAGAATTTAAAATATTAAACATCAGCCTTTTTTCTTTAGAAAGGCAATTCCAACAAGGTGAGCATCCCAAATTCCCCACACATTTAAAGTTAAATAAAAGAAACTAATTTTCCCTTTTTTTTTCTTTTATTTCCCATAACCCCAATTATAATTACTCATAATCGAGTAATTATAAAAAAAAATCTCTTTTAGATTGGCCCCCCATCTAATTGTTACATCTCCAATCCAAAGAGATTTTTAATATTGTTAACCCAGAACAATGTATGTATGAATGGACCCGATAGGTGGCGCTGGGGTAAAGTTATTTCGAATATTCTTATTTGTGGTGTGATTTTAATGAAACTCAGAATGTACATATATGTATGTTAGAAACATTTTTTTATTGCACCCGGTAGATGGCGCTGTCGTTCGAAAAATAATGAGTTGTCAAATTTATATAAATTTAAATAAATAAACTCACAAACGTTTTTATATATAAATATTCTAACCAAAAAGGAAGGAAAAGCCGCTACATTATTGCATGGTGGTCGCACAGCTCATTCAGCACTAAAATCACCGTTAAACGTTCAAAAAACATTCCGGTATGTCAAAAGTTCTGCAAAAATGCAGTATTGTTATTTGGGATGAATGTACCATTTCTCACAAACATTTCTTAGAAGCATTACATAGAACTTTAAAAGATTTGAAAGGCAATGAAAGACTTTTTGGTGGAGCTCTCATTTTATTATCTGGAGATCTTCGTCAAACATTTTATATAGGTATATACAGATTCTAACTAAAATAAAAAATTCATTGAGGGCAAAACAACGTTTTCCGGGTCCAGCTAGTTTCTAATAAAAAAACAATATGTTGCTAGTGCAA
Organism: Cordilura impudica; assembly: GCA_963682025.1. Classification (NCBI taxonomy): domain Eukaryota; kingdom Metazoa; phylum Arthropoda; class Insecta; order Diptera; family Scathophagidae; genus Cordilura; species Cordilura impudica. The sequence continues at coordinate 291,953,761 of OY821517.1, forward strand.
AATATGTAGACATCCTGCATGTGTGTATACGAGGGTTAACAACGTAAGTTTTTTTCAGGGAGAGATGAAGGTTAGATCAATTCAACGTTTCGGCTATTTTCCGGTGTGAAAATCCCTGATTGTGCAGGTTTTTTTTTGTTTACGAAGCTCAGCGCTGCAATGTTGTCCTCTGTCCATATTGAATGACTAAATTATATTATATGGTTATTTTTTCAATTTATATTTACATATGTGACCTTCTCCGAGAAAAGGAACCTAGCGTGTCAAAAAACGGGTTGTGTCAAAACGGTAGATTCTGGTACCTGAAAGGGTGTAGAAACTTTAAATGCGTTTTTTTTTTCTCAAAACTTAATTTTCACACACTAGGTCCCTTTTCTCGTAGAAGGTCACATATATAACATTTCATATACAATACCTTTATCGCCTGCAAATGTTTAAAAAACCCAATACTTCAAATATACAATTATGTACTTCAATATTCGCGTCCCTATTATTTAGTACACTCTAAAACAGTGGTGGCCATCGAGAGAATTGAGTTAGTAATAGTGTTTATGAGCATGTATTAGTTGTACTACACTGATCGAAATCCTCGTACGTAACACAATGCCGATTTTAAATGTGTTTGTGTAGATTTTGTATGAATGTTTATATGAATGACTCAAAGGGAAAATAGTTGAGTTCACGAAGAATGTGGTAAAATTTTCAATATTTGGTTGTTATAAAATTTTAATCTTACATTCTAAAAATGTAAAACAAAATGTGAAGAACATTTAATCTCTTTTATCCATAAGTTTTAAGTTTATTAAATCAAATAAGTAATAATAATAATAATTCATTTCTTTAAAAAACAAAAAACAAAAAAAAAAAAAAATAGCAAAATTTAAAAAGATAAGAAATTTCAAAGGTTAGTAAGTGGTATGTTACCATAAACTAAAAAACTTATCAGCCTGCAGTAACTGGATATTTTTAAAATTAAAAAAAAAAAATGGAGGCGATGTATGTAGTTAATTTATAGAAAATGTTTAATTTATAGTTTATCAAGTCTTCGAAATTTTCTCAACATTTTTGGTTTCTTTTAAACAAATATTCTCTGTGTACCTATTAAAAAAAAATATATATGAATTTCAAAAGGCAATGCGACATAGACCTGCTTTGTTCAAAAGCTTTCATAAGACTGAATGAAATTGTTGTTTACTTTTACTCTTTGGTGAGTATTTTTGTTTTCGTGCGGCTGTATACATATAAGAAGCCGAGCACCAGCGTGTTTGGCACGGCCTTTACTGCTCTAAAATGACCTCACTACACAAAATGATCTACAACTGTGAAACTGTACAAAATATTTTTGCTCTGATAGCGGCTCCTTTACCACATCGACATCCCAGCAGGCAATTTATATTATCTGTTTGATAAATTTTTGAAAATTAAAACAGAATTGGGATTTTAACTATTTTCATATAAGCGTCCCTATTATTTTTCACATGACTGTATATATATCACTTTTTACAAATAAATATTTGAAAGGCATCAAATTTTGCAATATTAAAAAGATAACAAAAACATCTCGTCTGATAGCAGTTTTAATTTTTTAAGTATTTCCCATTAACAGAACGGAATCTCATAAAAAGGTTATTAACTACAACTGCTTATGAAGGTAAACAACTTAGTACTCAGCAAAAAAAAAAATAAATAAAAAAGCGTGACCATTCAATATGCACGAAGTTTTTACTGAATACCATTTATATGTAACGATCAGTCGCTTCGAAAGGATATTTATTTAAAGAAAACTAAAATATTAAACAAAGGTTTGTTTAATTTCACTCGCGAACACGCAATAAAAAAGCTTTTTAAGTAAAATATAATTTTGTTTTATTTGAGATTGTCGATATTGAATTGCTTTAAATATAAACAAGTAAGAGTGTTAAATCTTTCATACCCTCCTTAACTCAATATTATAAACACTGGTGTGTAAGGTTACAATTTTAATATGGTTGACGGTAATTAATCTTTAAATTTTTATACCATTTAAATTTAAAGTTAATTGTTTTTTTTCGACCAGTATTAATTATAATTTCCTATTTATTTATTTTTTTTAAAATAAAAACAATAAAGGTTTTTTGATGTGTAAAATTATATACTCTTAAAAATATATTTAAATTGTATCCTTTTGTAATATTTGTAATATTTGTAACTTAAATCGTACTATCGTCTTACACTGTAACTTATAAGAATTTATTCTTGTTGTATTAGAATAACAAATTAAATAAAATAAAATAAAAAAATAAAAAAAACATCTATGTGCTTAGGGGGGTAAAAATCTATTTCACAATAGAATCACAAAAACAGCGTAAGATAAAATCGGTGTGAGGTATATGTAAGTGTATTGGCGCAAAGATTATGATTTAAATTTATTTAGCTAATTCAACAACCAACAGAAAGGGCCATCAATATATAGCAAACAACTGCAACCATCAAGTATAATAAACATAGCAGTTCTTGCTGTACATATATGGCACTTACTGTTTGATTTTAATTGATGTGTAAATAGATGTTTACACGTCTCCCCTGTGATCGGACTAACATAGTTTTTTTTTTTTTGTAGAAGGAATTAACTTCTGTGTGAAAAACTGAGGGCCAACCGCCGCATTCGATATCGAGTAAAGTCAATCGAAATTCCATATATTGCTTTGTTATTTAAAGAAGACGGATAAATGTCATACCTCGTTACACTTTTACTCTTAACTAAGGACTATAATTTGTTAACTGTGAGAGAGTAAAATTATTCTTGGTATTTTAATTTGAGAAAATAAAAAAATAATTTCGATGGAAAAATATCGGTAACGAATGCATTATTTTTCTATTATTGGAGCAGAAGAACTATTAAGATCCGTTTATAAGAGACCAAAAAAAAAATATTTTTTTAACCCAGCCGGCGCACTGTGGCAGAAAATTTGATTTCATTTTTTTTGTCACCGCTTTTTAAAATTTTAACGCTATTTTGTAACTAATATACCGAAATTATGGTAGCTAACAAAGTAGGTTAAACTATTGCTGTTATGGGCGTGGCATACTGTCAAACTCAAAAATTTTTTTTAATTTGAGAAAAATGTGATTTTTTTAAAATCAAAAATAAATTGTTACTACTCGCATGTTATCATCGATAACGACCTGCGGTCCTTTTTACAAAGTTTGTAGATGTTTTAAGTGACCACAGCCCTACCATTTAATATTAGGGGTGTTCTGAAATCTTAATATTAATAGGCTAGGCGATTTCTTGTGACCGATGTGTTGTTCTACCGTTTTATCCCGATTTTGACCAAACCTATATTATTTGAAAGGTATTTCTTTTTAGCTGTTTTGTAGATTTACAGATTTTTAAATTTTTTCCTTTATTTTGAGTAAATTGCATTTAAATTTGCTACTAACACATACATAAAATTATACAATATGCTATGTGTGTGTTTATTAAATTTGTTAATGTGTTTGTAATAAAAATGAGTTTTCTTGTGCTGATTTATGAATCGGCTATAATTGATTAGCATACCTTTAGGGTCATTATTTAATGAAAAAATAAAATTTCCTAGAATTTGCACTCGAATTTCGAGGGCTGGAATCTGCTAGTATTTATTAAACTACTATAATTTTGTCAAATTTAAATTTTAGTCGAATAGAACTTCTAGGGAACAAAACGGAACAAGAAACGTATACCACCCGGAGAAAGGTGAAAGTGTTCTCTTTAACACTATATATATTTTTGCACCCGCGCCGACCCACGGGTAGAACACTTTATTCATTTTAATGAAATTAGTCAAAAAAATTTCAAATTACGGTAACTTAAATTTGGAAAATGAGACACCACCTTTTACGAGATACTGCAGGTCAATCAAACTTAAATTCAAAAAAGAAACTCATAATGCCAATAACAAAGAAGTTACTGATATCAAGGCCTAAATTGCAAAACCACAGCCATTACAGTTACAGTTAGATGGGCAGCACCTTGAAGTAAGCTACCAATTAATTACAGATGGAAAAGTAGGTCAGGCTTTGACTAACACGAAGGCTGCAACAGCAAGCTAATTAAATCAAGTCCCTACAAAATCACTAGATAATACTGATGTATATGAATTTGGATTATCACCATTACATGCAAGAATACGACTTATGGAACGCATACTAAAAATCAGTTATGATTTTGATTTCGGTTCTTCAGGATCAATAAGAAACTACGAAACCAACAAGGAGTTAAGAAGTTCAAAAAAGAAACATGTTCAAGATGAATATCGCAAATTTGGATTGATTATAGATCAGCCAAAACAAGGATCAGGCAATACAAATGATGGCAATACCGCAAGAAGATTCTTTTCAAATCCAGAAACATCATCTGAAATAACAGGAGTGGATTTAAACCTTATTTTCAGATTTAAATAATCCTAGAAGTACTTGCGTGCAATGAAATTTGGACATTATGCTAAGGAAACTACAAAAATATATACAACCAAGTACCCATGGAGAAATATGTCTGCCAAAGTTCACAAAATTCTTTATCATGTAGAAGATGTCATTAAATATCATTTGCCAATTGGAGATCTATCAGAGGAGGCTCAGGAAAAAAGGAATAAGGATTACAGATTTGTTAGAGAGCACAATACTAGAAAAATTTCACGAAATTTCACAAATGAAGATCTATTTAATATATTATTGGCAACGTCAGATCCGGATCTCCAGTATTCGAAATCAATGGAAAATAGAACATTGGGATTTAGATGAAGAAGTCAAAAAACTACTCAATCAAATCCATATATCTAAAATTAATTTTCTGTTTGTTTGTTTGTTTGACCGCTATACAAATTTTCATTTTTCAACGGATTTCTCTGAAATTTGGTACACACGATCTCTCTACTCCAGGGATGCTCCTACCAGCCACGCCAACTATTACACCCACTTTTTGTATACAATTCATTTTCTGTTTTTTGGTATATTTGCTCGCTATACTAATTTTTATTTTTCAACGGCATTCTCCGAAATTTAGTACATACTCCAGGGAAGGTCGCCATATGATTTTTACCGGCCACGCCTTTTACGCACACTTCATATAAAATTCATTTTCTGTTATTTGGTATATTTGTTCGCTATACAAATTTGTATTTTTCAACGGATGTTTCTGAAATTTGGTACACACGATGAACAAATTCCCCAAATTTTAAAAAAGAGGTCCTCAGAAGAAATGAACAAATTCCCAATTTTTTTAAAAACTGAATAAAAAAAATGAACTTACTCCCCAAATTCATTCTTAAATTTTTACATATTTTTATTTAATGAATTTTGTTAAATATTTATTTAAGTGAAAATTTGCATACTGCTCTCAATATCTGTCCTGCAATAAACGCATTTAAAATCTGTATTCCACACAGCTTAGCTAGAATATTGGAATGATCTGAAAAATATATTTTGGTAATTAAAATAAGTTGACAACAAGTGCACGGCAGCACAGGTGTGGCTGCCAAACGCTCGGAAGCAGTGCGCGGACGCGACGCGCTCGTGGAACACAGTTCAGCTAAAATATCGCAATGATCTGAAAAATATATTTTGGCGATTAAAATAAGTTGACAACAACTGCGCGGTAGCGCAGGCAGTACCTGCCAAACGTGCGGACGCGGACGCGGTGCAGCTGTCAAACGCGTGGTCGCGGACCCGAAACGCTCGCGGATCACAGCTCGGTGAAAAGTCTTTTGATAAATTTTATCTACGTATGTGCAATAATTACATGTTTATCCAAATAGGTCACACATATACTATAAGCAGTTGCTTAAAGCAACCTTGCGACACAATTTTGAACGTCGCATCCATTTTCCGTTTTTGAAACTTCTATGAATTTGACGTCTCTGCTCAATGATGATTACTTATTGAAAGAATTAATTAAATTTTTAAAAGTTGTGATTCCTTTAATTTGCAAACGGTTCCGTTATATTTAATGTTTTCAAAATAATAAACTTAAAAAAAAACTTAAAGCGGTTTCGCAGCTTATTTTTGAAGCATTTTTGCTGTAGCGTCTTATAAAAAAACTTCTAAATTTAAAAATCAAAAAATTTTAAATTAATATAATAAATTAATTAACTCCACAAAAAATGTAAACATTGTGGAATTATTTCATCATGAACAAATTTCTCAATCTCATAAAATTGTTGGGGAGAAAGTTTATTCTTTTTTGGGGAATTTGTTCATTGTGTACTAAGTACTCAGCGCTTGGTAAGAATAGTGAACCATTTTCAAGTCAAAGGCCTTTGGATCCCGGGACCGGGTAAAACAGCAAGTTAAAAATAAAAAATGAAAAATAAAAAAAAAAATAAAAATCCAAAATGAAAAACGAAAAATGAAAAACGAAAAATGAAAAACGAAAAATTAAAAATTGAAATAATAAATAATAACAATTATTTTTATATTAACAGAGCCCCTTCAGTTGATTGCTATAAGTGATACATAGATGACGCTTTCTGTTTGATTTTGTGGCAACACAACACCGTTGATACGGAATAATACAGCACTGCCTTGTAAAATTCGTTTCAGAGCAAACCATGCTTTGTGTCACTTTTGAATTCAACGTCTCTCTCATTTTTTCATTCTTTTAGTTTGGTTAAGAAAAAAGGGCTTTGCTAGAACGCTATAGAAACAAAAGAATAATTAATCTACAAAAAAACGTTTCTTTTTATTTTAAACGTTATAGGCCATATCCTATAATTGGTGACCCCGAAAATAATAGAATAAAGGAAACTTTTTATTAAAGAACTTTTTAAAATAATACAGACATTCGACAATACTCGAGAAAATGAGTGTTGACCAAAGTCCACCCTGAAGCAAGGATAATTTGTTGGACCTACCAAATCCTCCCAACTAAAATGTTTGCAACAGACCAATGGAGGAGGTTAATAAAAACGAAATTGCAGTGGGGGCTATTGGTATACGCCAATTACCAAAGTTTTTACCATCAGACCAGAACTATGGTTTACACAGGTGGATGGGCTACTGCATGTGAATAGAATCACAGCAGATTTATCCAAATATTACACTGTGATAACCGCGTTGGATCCTGAAAACTTAGTGCAAATTGCTGATGTCGCCAAAAATCCTCCAGCAACAGGCAAGTTTGAAAAGTTTAAAAAAGAATTGATTACTCGTTTTGGTACTTCAAAGGAAAAGCAGCTGTTAAAACTTTTGACTGGTTTAGAACTTGATAAAAAAAACCCAGTAATTTATTACGGCAAATGAAAGAATTAGCTGGTACGAGCATCTCCAACGAAGCCCTCACAGCACTTTGGCTGCATCCTATGCCCAGTAATATTAGATGTATTTTATCTGCTTGCAAATCCGACGAAATTGAAAACTTGGCCGAAGTTGCTGATCGCATTTTTGATAATTCACCTCCACCGCCTTTTGTAATGTCTACAACATCAAGAGACGTTGTTGCTCATTGTGATGCACTTATCTCACATTCCAATACTTCTGCTCTTGAGGCTCGTGTTTTAGCACTCGAAACATCTTTAAACCAAATCATCAAAAAACTCAGCCAACTGTCTGTGGATGTTGCAACTAGTAATACACAGGTGCAACATAGCAGTACTAACAAAGAGAGCGACTACGGAAGAGGCAGATCACAATCTCGACGCCAGCAAAGAGTCTGCGATTATCATATTCAATTTGGTGCCGCCTCAAGAAAGTGCAAGCAGCCATGCGAGTTCAATGGCAACCATGCTACTCCTCAGGAAAACTAGAATCGCTGCCTGCAATAAGTGAGACACACGGCTGCATCATTGATACAAGTCGCACATTAGAGAAAAGATTACACATTCTTGATAAAAACCATAATTTAAAATTTCTTGTTGATTCTGGCTCCGTCGTATCTGTAATACCAAATTCGTGTTTAACTAAACCAGCTGTAGCATAGGATGACCTTAGGTTGTTTGCGGTCAACAACACCACTATATCAACCTATGGTACCAAATATCTTGATATAGAAATTGGACTTAGGCGACGTTTTATTTGGACGTTCATTATTGCCGATGTAAAATCTCCAATAATCGGAGCTGATTTTTTATCTCACTATGGGTTAATTTTAGATCTGAAACAGAAACAATTGGTTGATTCGCTAACATCACTAAAATCTTTATGTCTCGTAAATTATTCGGATCAACAGCGTGTATCAACAGTCAATTGTTCATCTAGGCTATACGACCTCGTAATTAAATACGTCGAAATTACAAACCCAAATTCTTATCGATTGCTAACATCAGCAAGGGTACAACACAGAATAATAACAAATTGTCAACCAATTCCTGAAAGTCAGAGGTGCTATTCAGGGGAGAAGCTAAACGTTATTAAAGAGGAGTTTGCCAGTCTGTTGGAATTTGGAGTTGTTCGACCATCTAGTAGCCCATGGTCTAGTCCCATCCATCTTGTAAGGAAAAAAACAGGTGGATGGAGAGCATGCGGTGACTACCGTAAGTTGAATGCAAATACACAACCTGATCGATACCCAATTCCTCGACTTGATGATTTAGCAGAAAAATTATATGGGAGAAAAGTATTTTCGAAAGTTGACATCAATAAAGCATATTATAATATACCAATGCACACAGTTGATATTCAAAAAACGGCTGTCAATACACCGATTGGGCTGTTTGAGTTTGTAGTTATGCCTTTTGGCCTTAGAAATGCAACTCAAACATTTCAAAGATACATGGACTCAATATTTCGTAATTTGGACTACGTTTATTGCTATTTAGATGATATCCTTATAATTTCTGAAAGTGAAGAACAGCATCACAAACACCTAGAGAACGTTTTACAAAAATTAAAAGATTCTGGCTTATCAATTAATGCATCAAAATGTGAGTTTGGTGTTGCAGATTTGGAATTTTTAGGATACCATTTGTCGGCACAAGGCCTTAAACCACCACCAGACATAGTAAACGCCATTAAAGATTACCCTAAGCCAGAAAATATTTTTGGGAATTTTGAATTTTTATAGGAAATTTATTCCTAATGCGGCCACGATTCAGGCACCGCTAAATAGTTTATTCAAGGAATCAAAGAAAAACGATAAACTAAAAAATTACTGGAATTCAGATCTGGATAAATCGTTCGAATTATGCAAAACAAGTTTGGCGAATGAGACATTGCTAAATTTTCTGAAACCTGGAGCACCACTGACTCTAGTTACAGACGCTTCAGATTCAGCAGTAGGAGCTCATTTAGAACAACAAGTGCATGATCAATGGAAGCCAATGGCATTCTTTTCTTGTAAACTCAAACCATCACAGCGAAACTACAGTACGTATGATCGGGAGCTACTAGCGGTATATTTGGCCATCAAACATTTTAGACATCTCCTTGATGGTCGTAATTTTGTTGTCCGTACAGACCACAAGCCATTGATATACGCCTTTCAACAAAAATTGGATAAAGCATCACCTCGTCAGGTACGCCACTTAAATTTGATTGGTCAGTACACGACGGATATAATACATGTTTCCGGTTCTGAAAATACAGTGGCTGATGCTCTCTCAAGAGTCAATGAAATTAGTATGCCTGAAACGGTTTCCTTACATGAAATTCAACTCCATCAGGCAAGTGACACAGAATTACAAGATATTTTAGATGAGCATACATCTTTACGCCTACAAAAAATTCTGTTAGAGCCGAACATCGAAATATATTGTGATACGTCAACAAATTCAAAAATATGTCCATACATACCCCATCCTTTGAGACGAAAAACTTTCAACTTAATTCATGGCTTGTCTCATCCTGGTAAAAGATCAACATTAAAGCAAATGCGACAAAAGTACATTTGGCCATCAATGAATCGAGACGTAAGCAATTGGGTACGGGAATGTTTAGACTGTCAAAGATCAAAAGTTGGTAAACATACACATTTGGAGCCAAAACAGTTCCAAGAAGTTGACAACCGCTTCGAGCATGTCCATATAGACATTATAGTTCTGCCGGAGTATATGGGTTACAGATACTGTCTAACAATGATAGACCGCTTCTCTCGTTGGCCGGAAATCGTTCCATTGAAAGAGATGTCAGCGGGAACAGTAGCAGAAAAGTTTTACAGTTTTGGATTTCTCGATTTGGTTCTCCTAAGACCATAACTACCGACCAAGGGTCTCAATTCGAGTCCGCACTTTTTTCATCCCTTACACGTTTAATTGGGGCTCAAAGAATTCGGACAACGCCTTACCATCCAGCATCAAATGGCATGAACATTAAAGGCTGCTCTTATGTGCAACCATGAAACAGCATTGTTGGAAATTTTACCTACAGTATTACTTGGTCTTAGAACGTGTTTTAAAGAGGATATAGGATGTTCTGCGGCTGAAATGTTATATGGAACCACACTTCGTGTTCCAGGTGAATATTTTTCCAATGTTGACGAAATATCAAATCAACCTTTTTTCTTGGACAAATTCCATGAATACATGCGTCAGATTCGTGCAGCACCGGTTAAGCACCATATTAGCAACAACAGACTTTTCGTTCATAAAGATCTTATGACATGTACGCATGTTTTTGTAAGATCAGATCATGTTAAGAAACCATTGGAAAGAATTTCCGATCGTGTGTTTTCGATAAAAATAAAGAACAAACCGCATAACATTTCTCTTGACCGATTGAAACCAGCTTTTATGCCAAAGGATCCGGACACTCCCCCAAGACTTCTAAAAACATACAGCAGAAAGAAAACAGTTTCATTTGCCGAAAGTTAACTTCAACCATCTAGCGTTTTTTGGGGGAGGAGTAGCTGTGGCAACACAACACCGTTGATACGGAATAATACAGCACTGCCTTGTAAAATTCGTTTCACAGCAAACCATGCTTTGTGTCACTTTTGAATTCAACGTCTCTCTCATTTTTTCATTCTTTTAGTTTGGTTAAGAAAAAAAGGGCTTTGCTAGAACGCTATAGAAACACAAGAATAATTAATCTACAAAAAAACTTTTCTTTTTATTTCAAACGTTATAGGCCATATCCTATAATTTTAAATAGGTGCCATAAAAAAATTTTTATTTACTAAATGTTTACACTCGGACATACATGATTTTTTTTCTTTAATATTGGCCTATTTATAAAATACTACTATAGTATAGTATACTAGTATATGCATTTTTCTTTCGAGAGATTTGGCAATGTTGTCATTTGTTTTGATTTCATGTTTTACAGTAGTCAATCTTTGAATGGTCAATAGGGCTATAACTTTTAAAATTTTTTTTTAAATATCAAAAATGTCATACTATAGTCGAATAGGCCATTGAAAACTATGAAAGAATACTCCTTTACTTTTTCGATGGCGTCAAAAAACTTCACGCACTATCAGCGATGAAGTTTCAAATTTGTATTTGTATTCAATTAAACTGAACTGGTTGTGTCAACATCTTATTTTAGATTTAATATTAAGGCACGTAATGGATGAGTTGCTCGGAGGAAAAACTTCATCCCCCGAAATATGTTACAATTTTTTACCAGAATTAATCAATAATTACAACGAACTCAAGCAAAGCGTTACTCAAGATAAAGAAAAAATCGACACAAAAAACATAAAGTGGCGTGGAATTGTGAAATGCATTCGGATATTTTCAAAAATCAAAAGCTTCCATTTATAAAATTTAAAGCTATTCCGCCGATCAGCAATGCAGGATGGAATTAGCATTTATACTAACTTGCAGGTTCCAGCGCTCGAAATTCGAGTGCAATTTCTAGACAACTTTATTTTTCAACTTATCCAATTCACAAACCAACACTATTTTGGTTTATTATTATTGTGAATAAAGAAAACAAACTCATTACCAAACACATTAACAAATTTATGTGTTTGTAGCAATTTGAAATGCAATTTACTCAAAATAAAGAAAAAAAATTAAAAATATGTAAATCTGTAGTTATGTTCTATAACGCTCATATCGGAAAGTTTTCACATGGACTGGTTTTGTAACTTTATTTTGTGAGAACTATCTGTCACGTAACGTTTTTTCTCACATACTTATATTGGAAAAATGAGAAAAAAGTGTTTCTGTAAAATGTGAGAAGTTTTGAAATTGAACTGTCAAATTATCTCACAATTGAAATCGATGAGAAATAAGTATTTAAATTCAGTTGCTTAAAAAAATAAATACATATAGGTATACAATATATAAATATTGGAGAAAAGGTAAGGAATATGTTAATTTTTTATTTATCATTTACTTTTAACTATTTACTTTACATAAAAATTTTTTACAATAATTCAGAAGATATAACGAATTTCCCAAATTATAAACAAAAAACTTAGGGTCTACATGTCTTTAAATTTGGAATTCGCCAAAGAAAGGAGGCATTAGCTTCAATTGCAAGAAGAAGTAGGAAGCGCTCAGAATATCGTTAAATTCCATGGGAGGCAGCGATAAATCCGTGGAGCAGTGGGGAAAGGTAGGTTAAAGTTTATTTCGTATTGATTGAGAAGACTATACAATTTTTTTTCTCATAGTGTTGACTAGACTTAAAATCTGGAGTTAAGAAGCAGGTTAATTCGAGAAGCTTCCTGAACAAAATCGATGGTGGTTCTTTCAAGGACTACCCTCGAGTTAAGCAATTTTGAAGAGCAAATTCTGACCATTGTCACGATGGATGCAGTTGATGGTGATTCGGTTGCACCACAATCAGGAGTAATAGTTTAATGTAACATAACACTGTGGAACAAATTCAGGTTAGCAAAAGTTAGGTCGATTCTGAGAGTGAGGGGTGAAAATAGAGGCTAAATTAGAAGATCCGTATCCCGGCGTTTGTTTATGTTAGTTCGAATTTTAATCGACCTTCGAACTTTGCAGTCAAATGCCGATTTTCAGCATATTGTTTATATGTTTTTTTTTTGGCTATAACTCGTCGACTAATTGATATTATTGCTAGAGATCTGTGCAACAATTAAAATTTAAAAAAAAAATGATTTAGAAAATTTTTGTGGTGCTTATGAAGCAAAATGTTGGAAAAATTATTTTTTTTTTCATGCTTTTTGAAAATATTTTCCACAAAACTAAGTCTTTTTTGCTTTCTGTTTGATCTATAATATGCTTCTCAGTTTCTTCAATAAATTTGATTTGAAAAGAAAATGGTCTTAGTCGATAATTTGCGTTAAAAATCCCAAAACCTTTAAATAAATAGCGATTTAGGTAGAAGTAATTAAAAAGGGAAGTTCCAAGAATTAAATGTATGTTTACATTTAATTGCTTCGTCTGTTTTTATTTTTTGACAGCTAACTTGAAATATTCCAAGAAGAACGTAACCATTGCACAGCGATTAAAAATCTATAACTTTTTTATTTCTTCACCGAAACTTTTGAAACAGGGTACTCGGGGGTTTTTAGGGCCGCTGAACACGAATCTTATATCAGATTTAAAAAATTCAAAATGGCGGATCCAATATGGCGGCCAAATTTTTTACTAATGCTCGGATTGGCTTAAAATTTGGTACTCGGGGGTTTTTGGGGTCGCTGAACACGAATCTGATATCACTTTTTTTAAAATTCAAAAGGGCAGATCCAATATGGCGGAAAAATTTTTTCTTTATGCTCGGATTGGCTTGAAACTTGGTACTCGGGGGGTTTTTGGGGTCGCTGAACACGAACCTGATATCAGATTTTAAAAATTAAAAATGGGTGAATCCTAAAACACTTATGAGATTTTTTTAAAAATAACTAACACATTAAACAACATATTTGAAATAAATTTATTTCATATTTGTGTAGATAACAGCTTTTTTTTAACTAAACAAAACTAAACTAATATAAACACAACAACTAATTCTAAGGCCTCTGGAAGCAACTCGGTGTTATTTTTCTCTTTCCTAATTCTAATACTACTTATTAACGGATCTGAGGATATAAAAGGTAGTGAAATACGTCTTCATTATTTAATTTTCTTGATACATTTCTTCTATTATTTAGCCTTGCGGATCTAAAAATTTTGTTGGATGCCTCTTGAGCTTCTTCAGATAATGAACCAATTGCGACTCCCAAATGGTTAATAATATCAGCTCCATGTATCAACACCTTATGAACTGAGGGGGGCATATAATACCAACCATATAGGCTGACAAAACGTTCTGCTGTTTGGATGCAATATGTTTTAAAATTTTTCGTAATAATTTCCCTTCCTGATGAAATTACTTGCATAATGCAATTAAAATTTTTAACGAGTTGTTGATTAATATTCAAAATATCAGCCGTAACCTCATAATTATGTAACAAGGTTCATCCTACATTACCAGTATTTGAGTTAGTTGAGTCAGTTCGAACCATATCAACGCATATTCCTAATCTCTTTCGCATTTCTTTTTGAATTCTCTCTTTTTGATTTTTTTTCAGACTTCTGAGAAATGAAAATGATACCTCTTAAAATTAACCTAATTTTTTCACCAAAATTTAAAATTTGTTATTTACATGCAGGCACTAAAACGGATCGATATCCCTTTCAGATACCTTTCATTTGATATATAGTATGCTCTTATTCATTTAAAAGTTGTGTGCAAAAAGTTAAAAAACGAAAAACATCCATTTTCGTATGCCTTATATCTCCCAAAAATTGGGGGTTCCGCCCAAAGAACCAAAGTAATGGTCCGTTTTTTTTCATGCTCTATCACAATTGTGAAGTGCATGAAGAACTTTTTAAACCGTTTGAAAAACTTCCCTATTGAGATCGTATGAATTTTTTTAAAATACACTTATAAATATGGTACCTTAAAAATGCTCTACATTAAAAGTTGCATAATATTGCACTTAGGTAGAAACATATTTTGTTTAGGACCCATAGATGTATTAAATACCGTTTATAGCTAAGCGCTTGAGAGCCGCTATTTTTTTGACAGCTTATGCAAATAGGTCAATTTAATTTTTTTAAACCTATTTTTTTTTTTGCCACTTAAAAATTATATGAAATAGTCACTCAAATGCCCAAGAAATTACATGATGTGATTAAAAGTAAAATATATTTTTTATAACTGTAAAATTATAAAACAAAATCTTCGAAAAAAGTAGGGTTTGCCTACTTATTTTCCGACTATAAAAAAATCCGATTTCTTTAGTTTGAAATTTTTTTTAAAAAAACTTCAACTTTGGTCCATTATAGCATAAAAAATAGATATTCTACAACCCAGAAAATGCTCAAAATGTCTTATTTAATGTATTATCTGTCGATAACTGCAAAAAAATTAAAAGAATTATAACAAAAAAAAAAATTTTTAATTTTGAGCGCTTTTGACGACTGTGAATTGCTATAACTTTTCACATTAAAATACAGAGACAATTTTAACCACAAATCGAGAAACAGTGGACTTTTTTGTTTCATACTTTTTCGATGTGAGAACTTTTCACATAAAATACAGAACACAGGTACTGGTGAACAGCTAAAAAAATACCTTTCAAATAATATACGTTTGGTCAAAATCGGGATAAAACGGTAGAACAAAACATCGGTAACAAGAAATCGCCTAGTCTATAAATATTATAGATACCAAAATATCAGTTTGAGTTATACCCAATTTGTGAGTTTATTTGCGGTCAATGGTACGATATATGGTTCTCAGATCACCGATTTCACGAAAATGAGTTTCAATTTTAAACCCAGTCATTAGCAAGATTCAAAAACGTTAAGATACATTGGATACAAGATGATTCATTAATCAAAAATCAGCAAAGGAGTAATATTTGTGCAGAACGTGCAATAAAAACTGTGCAGGATATATATTTATTTTGCAAAAAAAAAATTTTTTTTTATTGCTTTAGAAAATGAATTTGGTGCGTAAATTTTTTTTTTTGTAAAATAACCCAAGATAATGTTTTTCGTTGATAAAACATCATTGCCCACCTCGTGGTACTATGCGAAAAATTAGGTTATTAGAGCTATAGTCTATCTTTAATTATTTTAATCAGTTTTTGATATTTTGTTTGCGAGAACTTGGTTGGAATTCATATGAGCTACCGCCGTACATATGTTACTAGACTTGGTCTTATTAAGTTACCTACTTTAAAAAGTCATCGAGTTATGCTGAGCATCTGCTTTATACTTGGATTAATTCGTGGTTATGTTGATTCTGAGTTCCTGCTTGGTAGAATTAACTTTTGCGTTCCTACTAGACCAAGTTGTAATTTCCAGCTATTAAATCTAAAATACTATAGATCTGTTTATGTCAACAAAGACTCCTTTTGTTAAAAGTAAAATTATTTTACATTTGAATATTTAATTTAGTTTAATTTCTTTGTGTTTCATATTAAGTCTGTAGTGATGTATAATCTACAGACTTAAAAATAAATAAATAAATAAATAAATAAAAAAAAAGCAAAAAATCACTTTCGTTAATTTTTTATTTTTAATTTAATTTAAAATATACGTATACTTTTTCTACGATTACCTATGATCCTTTTTAGTTTTAATTTCTTACAAGACCCAATTAATATGTTACAAATATATAATATTTAAAATATTAATAATTATATCTCAAAATCAATCTGTGATATTAAAAATTTCAGTATATGGCGTTTTGCTAAATACTTTCTTAGCAGTTTTGAATGCGATTTTCTCTACCAGCTCAATTATCGGTTTATTGAATTCTTTGTGCACCACTTCCCATTCTTGATTAATGAATGAATTAAGTTGATCGCCCAAAACTTTATCGCCATTAAATAAATTGGTGAAATGGTAAAATACACGTTTTTGGGACCAATCTAGATGTAATGATGTGACATCGAGGTATAGTTGACCATCTTTGGTAAGCGATTTACCCTCAAATTTACATTTCATAACAAACTCAACTAATAAAAGAGAAAATAGAAAATTTTGTTATAATATAATTTTTTATTATAGACTTAATACGATAAGCAATACAAAGAAATTTAGAGCATATTTTTTTCACATAATGCTCCAAAGTAATTTCTGGCAAATTGGGTATCATTCGAACTGTGTTCCCAAGGCCTATGATAAGCTACATTCTAAGTAATTGGATAAGACATACAAATTTTGGGTGGTTTTTTATGGGGATATACTAGATTTAATGTCAAATTCAGTTTTCTTAATGTCTATTATATATAAGCTTTTTTCAAAGCATTTTTTTTTGCATCAGAGATGCAACTTGGAGTGCATAACATGAACAATATGTATATAAAAATTTGTTATTTTTACTTTATTTCACAACACTTAGGCTGCTAAAATAAAATACGAGTCCGTTAGATTTGTATCGTCTGTCATATATTGAAGCAACAGGGCATTCCGAGTGGACCACCCAGGAGACTTTCCTGTATAGATTTTAATTCTGTCATACATTAGGGTGGAGTGACGTTGCATGAGGCTTAGAATTTAACTTCGGCTCTCAGTGGGATATATTAAAATATATTTAGAAAGCCGATCGAACTTCATCTTCACTGAATAATTTAAAAAAAATGAATTAACCCATTTTCGGCCGCTGGTCGATGTAACTCAAACGTTAGATATGTTTTGTTTAAACCGTTGATGGATAAGACAATTTTGATCTTTTGTTAACGCATTGATTTTAGCTTTTTGTAAAAAAATAAAAGTTTGCAGATTTTCGTGAAAGGAAGAAGAAAGGACTTTTTTTGGACCAATTTTCAAAATTCAGTAAAAAGTCTTAAAACTAAAATTACTTATTTTATTTGTGCATGTTGAGGAAGCGGAAAGACCAAATAACAATAATCAATTGATATCCGCAACAATAATGAAAGTTTTCTACTTCCCAGAAGAGCGTTATTTTTGGTGGTCGAAAAATCGACCACTGGCCAGAAGTCGTCAAGTAGATATTTAATTGAATTTGACATTATGCTAGTAGGCTGTGAAAAATTCTGCGACTTTTTTTTTATTTTCGCTGTTGCTTGGTGATATTTGTTATTCTTTTCTGCAGAATTTGAATTTGAAATTTTGCTAGGAGGCTGTGAAAAATTCTCCGAATTTTTTTTTATTTTCGCTGTTTCTTTGTCATAATTGTTATTCTTTTCTGCAGATCAGACGTGTGTGTGGCAAATAAAAGTGAGATAATTGCATTTTGGTGTGGTTTTATATAAAGAAAATGTCTTTTCGAAAATTGTTAACCATGGTAGAAATCATGGCTGCTTTGAACGAGCCGTGTTCGGATGACGAGGAAGATCAAGCCATTATGAGTTCAAAAGATGTTGATGTCGCGTATATTCCACCTAAAGTAGACTATGTGACTGATGAAGAAGATATCGACGATAATCAAATTGCTCTAAATGATGGCAATGATGATTGTGCGAATGAAATTACCGGGGAAGTGGAGTTACAGTACGTTCGAGACAGTGACTTAATACCTAATGATACTGAAGAGCCGCAACCATCAACATCGAAAGCCGCAAAAAGACGTGGAAGACCTAAAAAAGCTGTTAATCCATCCTTATTCAAAGGAAAGGCAGATTTTGAAGTTCGTGATTGGCAGAAACCTGGGGATTTTACTTACACCAGAGCACCAATCAACGTGGAAGGTTTGAAAAAGGAAGAAATTTGCGCAAAAATTGGTAAGTGAACAATTTTTTTTTAATATCATTTAGGCGCGGTTGTTCAATAGACAAACAAACCTCAGATTTCTAGCGAATAAATTTGTAAAATTTGTATTGAATTTGACAGAATTTAAAAAATTTATTCGATATATAGCTTATTCATGAGTTGTTTGACTATTGAACAACCGGGCCTTAGTCGTTTTAGAGTCTTAATTTTTAGTTTTTGACTTTGTGTAGGTGGTATGTCACCGTATGACATATTTTCATTGTATTTTCATGGAACATTGATCGAGGATATTACTCACTTCACGAATTTATATGCCACTCAAAATAATGCAACCATTGATGTGACACCAAATGAAATGCGGCGCTTCATTGGTATATTGTACCTATCAGGGTATCACACGCTGCCACACATCGATAATTATTGGTCAGTTCAGCAGGACATGAGAGTACCTATGGTGAAGCAATCGATGAGCCGAAATCGATTCAAAGTCATAAAAAGATTTCTCCACCTCTCGGATAACAACAATCTGAACGTAGCAGATCGCTTTGCGAAAGTCCGACCGATTATTGATGCTCTCAATGAAAAATTTATGCAGTTTGGAGTTTTCAGCCACATCTTATCTATAGATGAACAGATGATACCCTATTTTGGAAGACACTCGTGCAAGATGTTTATTCACGGAAAACCGATTCGGTTCGGATTCAAATCATGGTGCTTGTGTTCAAAGCAAGGATATCTATTCTTTTCCATACCATACGGTGGCTCGGCAACTCCCCATGATAAAAATATCAGTCTTGGCGCTCAAACGGTTTTTAATTTGCTTGAAAATGTATCTGATCCCGATTGTCATATTATTTTCTTTGACAATTTTTTTTCCTCTTATCATCTTATGTGTCTACTGAATGAACGCCGTGGCGAATTTGACCAATTTTTCGATGCTAAGCAAGAAATATTGGTCATCCGTTGGAATGACAATGCAGTTGTGAATGTCATTACTAATAATTCTACAGTCGAGCCATTGTTCAATGCTCGAAGATATTGTCTTACGCAAAGGAAAACAGTTGCGATTCCCCAACCTAAAGTGATTCGTGAATATAACCAAGGTATGGGAGGCGTTGACCTTCACGACAACGCAGTGGCCAACTATCGAATATGCATACGAGGAAAGAAGTGGTGGTGGCCACTATGGACCAACGGTCTCGGCAATGCAATGGTCAATGCTTGGAAGATGCATTGCATGTTGGCAAAGCATGAAACACAAAGCCACTTACTCAATTAGAGTTTCGTTCTGCTGTTACTACCAAGCTACTGACTTCCAATATGATGAACGAAGACATGGAAGATAACGCTGCTGATGTTGATAAAAAAGAATGCCCTCCTGGTTTCCCACGGATGGACGAAAAAAACCATATTGTGGTAAAAAGCCCTCAAAACAAATATTGTCGCTGCAAAGTATGCAAAAAACATACAATTTTTACATGCAAAAAATGTAATGTTTACTTGCACACCAAATGTTTTGATGAATACCACCAAGCTATCTAACCTTTTTTGCGTTAATTATTCATACCTTATCAATAAATAAAATTTTTGCTATAACTAAAAGCGAATAAATTGAATTAAAGCTAAATATTTGTAAAAAAACGCATTTCTTTATTTATATATGTAGATGTTGACTTTTGGCCAATGGTCGATTTTTCGACCACTTCATATCTGGAGAACAACAATTAAAAAAAATTTTTTTTTTTTAAATTTTTCTAAATTGAGCTCCTAAAAGTAAGTATTTAAAAGGAATTCAAAAAATTCCTGCGATTTCTGGTAGCGGCCGATACCCATTAAATTTTATAAAATCAATTATTTTTTAACTGTTTGCATTCTACTTGATCGTAGTTATTGAGATATGAATTATTTATTTGTTATAATTATTTAAGTTTATAATTATTTAAAATAAAATAATGTAAATATTATCAAAGAAAATTGCAAAATGTAATATTTTTTTGGAGAAATAGATCAAATATAGTTAATAGATTAATGCCCGTTTTCTCAATAGGCGATTATCTTTTATCCCAACGAGAAACTGCCGATTAAAGAAAATTGCTTTTCTCAATGTCTGGTTTGCTTCTATTTTGTCGCAAGGCTAACCGGCACTCATCTACCAGTTATTTATTTATCGTACAGATAAATTATTCTCCCAACTTTCATATCAATTTTCAGAGGCATTGCCAACTGATAATAATGTTTTTGTCGATACATTGAGAAAACCAAAATTGTTAACCGACAGTTTATCGGTCCAATAAATTTGTGTCCTGGTTAAGTAACAGGCATTTTGACGATACATTGAGAAAACCGGCATAAATCAAGTAAAACAAAAAACAAATAAAAAAATCAAAATTTAAGAATTTAATTTAAACGTAATAAACAATATTTCACAAAGAATCTTTGAGCTCATCCCCAATAATGGAGGCTCTATTCATTATTAGTTTAAAAATAGTCTTAAGTTTTATTGCATAATCGTTTTTTATTTTAATTTTAATGTTAAATTTTAGAATTGCGGGTAAAATTTTGCGCTATAAAAAAAAAAAAAACATTTTCATTTAAATTCATTTTAATAAAAGCTCTTCGAAACTTGTAACCATAATATTGCTTTAAATGTGTGATTAATAGATTTTTTTATAAAGGGTCCGCCAAATAACTTTTTTTTTTTGAAAATGCTATAAAAAAAACTACTGAATATTATCTCAAATTTCTTTTTTTATTTGAAAGTACAATCCTCCACGTAGCGCCGTCCTGTTGCCTATATCCTCCTCTTCAATTTTTGTGAACAAAAATTCGTTCAACATGGCCCGATAACGATCGCCATTGACTGTAACGGCCACTACTTGCTTATTTTCGAAGAAAAATGGCCCAATTATGCCTCTGGACCAAAATCCGCACCAAACAGTGACTCGTTTTGTGTGTATCGACTTTTCAATGTATGTGTGCGGGTTTTCGGTGCCCCAAATGCGACAATTTTGCTTGTTTACATACCCGCCAAGATCAAAATGAGCTTCATCTGAAGAGATGATTTTTTTGGCAAAATCGGCATCTTCTGTAAGTCGATCGCAGGCCACTTAGCGAAGCGAAAACGCATTGGATGGTCAGTTGGCTTCAACTCCTGAACCAATTGGACTTTTTATGGCGTCATACCAAGGTCTTTATGCAAAATTCATCTCAATGATGCCTCCGAAATGTTCAATTCTTGAGAACGACGGCGAATTGATGTTGATGGCGCTTCACGCACACTTTCTGCCACAGCAGCAATATTCTCGGGTGTACGCACTGTTTTTTGGCTTTTCACGCTTTGGTTTATCGATGAGGATGCCAGTTTCTTTCACTTTTTTCACAAGATAACGAACATACGCAGCTGACTGTGCTGCTCTTCTTCCAAAATCCGTACGCAATTTTCGCACACATTCTGCAACATTACCATGATTTTCAAAGTAATGTCGCAATATTTCCCAGCGTTGTTCAAGCGTATACACAACCATATTCGTTGAGCTAAGTGTTACCATTCACGAAATAAGCACTAGTTGAAAAAAAACGTTAGATGGCGGACCCTTTACATACACCTCTAAAGATGAAAAACTGCTGAAAAATTGGTTACGGCTACAATATTGCCCCAGAGTGTATATATGTTTCAACAGTTTTTTATTAGGTACGTATTCCTGTTGTTTAATGACAATATACAGTCAACAACATAGGACACTTTGTTGCATATATTTTTAACTATTTCACTACAGTAAAAATATATTTCAACTTGTTTTTTTAATAATAATTAATACTGATCTACTAGTCTCAGATTATAAAAAAGGTCCACAGTTATTACAACAGTACTCCGGATTACTCAACATGGATCAAAATTAGGCATTTTATATACCAGCTTAGTGAGCAAAAAATATCCGCGATAATCCGTCTAAAATATTCGCATATCCAAATAAAGAATGAGAGTCTAGGAGCCGTAAAAGAAAAAGCAAGCTCGATCCTCTGGCGCCAGATAAATTATGAAAGAATTTAATGCAGAATTGTCAAATATAGTTATCTAAGAAGACGACGGAATGTAGTAAGCTTACTTGGTTACATTAGCCGAAAGCAATGGCTCCTTAAAGTAATCTAACCCATAAAAACAAAGTTTTTATTAAAACTCTTTCTTTCCTTAAGGCCAGTATACACGGTCAAAATGCTTGACGTCAAATTCATGTATGTGTACATGCAGCTTTGAACATACACGGTACTGCATAGCACTTCAATCATTCATTTGGTTTTTGATTTTGTGCTTAAAACATCATGTCGGTAGCGGACGATACACTTGTCGCCATTTTGGCAGTGTGCTTAAAAGCAAAAGAAAATGAAAAAAGAAGAAGAAACGTATCTGGATGAAGGAGTGGTTAAAAAAAGGAATTCATTTACCCTTGAAAACTTAATGGCAAGCTTCCAGCAATTCTAAAATATTTTTCCTTTCATCCGACATCTCCTCACAACCATTTGCTTCAAAGTCACATTAAAAATGAGAACATGCTTGATCAATAAACGATATACACACATCAAATTCGTACGTCATGCAAGCAGAAAATCTAAAATTTTTGATTTTGCTTCAATCAACGTCGGTGTGACACATACAAACACATTTTCACTAATACCACCAAAATGCAGTTCAATCATTTTGACCGTGTATATCCCGCTTTATGCATATGAGTTTTTAATATCTCCGTGACTGTGCGTGACTGTGTGTGACTATCTTAAAATTAATCTTTGGCCATAACAAGTCTATGGACAAAGGTTTAGATCCATCGGAGAGATAGGGAAAGTGGGGTTTTAATCTCTCCGTGACTGTGTGTGACTATGTCAAAGTAAATCTTTTTTCATAGCAAGTCTATCGACCAAGTTTTAGATCGATTGGATAAGGGAAAATGGGTTTTAAATCACGCCGTGACTGTGCGTGACTAGGCGTAACTGCGCGTGACTATGTCGAAGTTGATCTTTCTTTACAGCAAGTATATCGACCAAGTTTCAGATCGGTCGGACGAGGGTAAATGACATTTAGATCACTCCGCGACTGTGCGTGACCATGCGTGACTGCGTATGACTAAGTCAAAGTTAATCTTTTTTTCACAGCAAGTGTATGGACCAAGTTTGAGATTGATCGGATGAGCGGAAATGGGTTTTAAATCACTCCATGACTGTGCGTGACTATGCGTGACTGCGCGTGACTATGTCGAAGTTAATCTTTCTTTACAGCAAGTGTATGGACCAAGTTTCAGATCGGTCGGATGAGGGTAAATGATATTTACATCACTCCGTGACTATGCGTGACAACGCGTGACTACCCCAAAATTAATCTGTAGTCACGACAAGACTATGGGCCAAGTTTCAAATCAATTGGATAAGGGGGAATGGAGTCTACCCGTGGCAGACAGACAGACAGAGAGTATGAGGTAAAAGAAAGCGTTTAAAAAAAATAATATTAACAAGTAAGAAATTATAGTCGGTCTAGAGCGACTATACGATACCCTATACCATGGTTTAGAGACCCTATCTCTTTGGTCCAACTAAAGGGTGATTTTTTAGCTATTATCTTTTTGGCAACACTGGTTTAAACATCAAACATCTTCAGTTTGGTCTATAATTTAACCATGAATCGTCTTACAAACGAACAACGCTTGCAAGTTATTGAATTTATTATCAAAATGCGTGCTCTGTTAAGAAAGTTCATCGTGCGTTTCTTCCATTTTATGGTCAGTTTCATCGACCCACTGAAGCGGCTATTCGGGCTATTGTGACTAAATTTCGCACCAAATTTACATTGTTGGACATTAAACCACCAACACGCTTACGTAGAGTGCGAACTGAAGAAAATATCGCAGCTGTATCGGCCAGTGTTAATGATGACCATCAATTATCGATTCGTCGCCGTTCGCAGCAATTGGGCCTCTGTTACTCAACAACGTGGAAAATTTTGCGGAAGGATTTAGGTGTGAAGCCTTTCAAAATACAGCTGGTGCAAGAATTGAAGCCGAACGACCTACCGCAACGTAGAATTTTTGGTGAATGGGCTCTTGGAAAGTTGGCCGAAGATCCACTTTTTTACCGAAAAATTGTGTTCAGCGACGAAGCTCATTTTTGGCTCAATGGGTACGTAAATAAGCAGAATTGTTGATTTTGGAGTGAATATCAGCCAGAAGCATTGGAAGAGCTACCAATGCATCCAGAAAAAGTCACAGTTTGGTGCGGTTATGGGCTGGTGGCATCATTGGACCGTACTTCTTCAAAGATGTTGCGAATCGTAACGTAACTGTGAATGGTGAGCGCTACCGAGAGATGATATCCAACTTTTTTTTGCCCAAAATGCAAGAGCTTGACTTGCATGACATGTGGATTTAACAAGACGGTGCCACATGCCACACAGCACGCGCAATAATGGACTTATTGAGAGGCGAGTTCGGTGAACATTTTATTTCACGTTCGGGACCGGTCAATTGGCCGCCTAGATCGTGCGATTTAACGCCATTAAACTATTTTTTGTGGGTCTATGTTAAAGCTCATGTCTATACAGACAATCCCGCTTCAATTGACGCATTGGAGGACAACATTGAAGCATTTATTCGTGAGATACCGGCCGAAATGTTGGAAAGAGTATGCCAAAATTGGACTAAGCGGATGGACCATTTGAGGCGCAGTCACGGTCAACATTTGCATGAAATAATCTTCAAACATTAAATTATATGGACCGTACTATCGATTCAAATAAAGATTTCATGCATTTTTCTGAATTTTATGTGTTTTTTTTTGGAAAACTTTCCTATAGCTCTTAAAAAATCACCCTTTTATTGGATATAGAAAATAAGCATAAACAAAATTTGAGTGCCATTGTTATTAATTTTTTTGGCTGCAGATATGAAAAAGTTCATATCGGGTGCTATATTTATATGGGGACTGGGTCGGCAAATGGACCGATCCTGACCATACTTAGTAAAGTCACTTATATTTTGAAAAAATATACACATACCAAATTTGAGAAAAATCTGTGCATTATTTTTGTTTTTTGATAGATTTAAGTGAAGATCGGGGGAAGCAGCTCTATATGGGGCCTATGACTAAGAATTTTCCTATAGGGATTTTTTTTGGACTACTGATTAATGGATATAATAAACACATACAAACCCGATTTGGCTAAGATCTATATGATAATTTGGATCTTATGGCAATTTATGTTGATTTCATAGGGGTCATTTGTATGGGGGCTAGGTCTGAACATGGACCAATTCTCACCAATTTCAATAGCGTTCATCTCATGGCCTATAAAAGCTTATATACCAAATTTCATCAAAATATATTCATATTTGCGACCTGCAGTTTGATTACAAGCTTTACATGGACACACAGACGGACGGACGGACGGACAGACATCGTTAAATCGAATCAGAAAGTGATTCAGAAAGGGATTCTGATTCGATCGGTATAATAAAAGATGGGTCTAAGTCAAATATTTTTGGTAGTTACAAACAGCAGCACAAAGTCATTATACCCAAACCACATAGTGGTATAGGGTATAAAAAGCGATTTGGCTTTGGGTTCGTCGCCCAAAGATCCAAGCTTAACAAGTAAGAAAATTATAGTCGGTCTAGACCGACTATACGATACCCTATACCATGCGTTTGAGACCCTATCTCTCAGGCCCAACAAACTGGATATAGAAAATAGGCATAAACCAAATTTGAGTTGGATTTTTATTAATTTTTTCGGCTGCAGATATGAAAAAGTTCATATCGGATGCTATATCTATATGGGGACTAGGCCCAAAAATGCACCTATCCTGACCATGTTTGGTAAAGTCTCTTGTATCTTGCAAAAATATATACAAACAAAATTTGAGAAAAATCTGTGCAATATTTTTGTGTTTTGATAGATTTAAGTGAAGATCGGGAAGCAGCTCTATATGGGGCTATGATTAAGAGTTGTCCCATAGGTATCATTTTTGGACTACTGATTAATGAATGTAAAAAATACATATAAACCCAATTTGACTACCATTTATATGATAATTTGGATCTTATGGCAATTTATGTTGATTTCATAGGGGTCATTTGTATGGGGGCTAGGTCTGAACATGGACCAATTCTCACCAATTTCAATAGCGTTCATCTCATGGCCTATAAAAGCTTATATACCAAATTTCATCAAAATATATTCATATTTGCGACCTGCAGTTTGATTACAAGCTTTACATGGACACACAGACGGACGGACGGACGGACAGACATCGTTAAATCGAATCAGAAAGTGATTCAGAAAGGGTTTCTGATTCGATCGGTATAATAAAAGATGGGTCTAGGTCAAATATTTTTGGTAGTTACAAACAGCAGCACAAAGTCATTATACCCAAACCACATAGTGGTATAGGGTATAAAAAGCGATTTGGCTTTGGGTTCGTCGCCCAAAGATCCAAGCTTAACAAGTAAGAAAATTATAGTCGGTCTAGACCGACTATACGATACCCTATACCATGCGTTTGAGACCCTATCTCTCAGGCCCAACAAACTGGATATAGAAAATAGGCATAAACCAAATTTGAGTGGGATTTTTATTAATTTTTTCGGCTGCAGATATGAAAAAGTTCATATCGGATGCTATATCTATATGGGGACTAGGCCCAAAAATGCACCTATCCTGACCATGTTTGGTAAAGTCTCTTGTATCTTGCAAAAATATATACAAACAAAATTTGAGAAAAATCTGTGCAATATTTTTGTGTTTTGATAGATTTAAGTGAAGATCGGGAAGCAGCTCTATATGGGGCTATCACTAAGAGTTGTCCCATAGGTATCATTTTTGGACTACTGATTAATGAATGTAAAAAATACATACAAACCCAATTTGACTACGATTTATATGATAATTTGGATCTTATGGCAATTTATGTTGATTTCATAGGGGTCATTTGTATGGGGGCTAGGTCTGAACATGGACCAATTCTCACCAATTTCAATAGCGTTCATCTCATGGCCGATAAAAGCTTATATACCAAATTTCATCAAAATATATTCATATTTGCGACCTGCAGTTTGATTACATGGACACACAGACGGACGGACGGACGGACAGACATCGTTAAATCGAATCAGAAAGTGATTCTGATTCGATCGGTATAATAAAAGATGGGTCTAGGTCAAATATTTTTGGTAGTTACAAACAGCAGCACAGAGTCATTATACCCAAACCACATAGTGGTATAGGGTATAAAAAGCGATTTGGCTTTGGGTACGTCGCCCAAAGATCCAAGCTTAAAAATTAAGTACACATAAAAGCTTAACGGTTTGGGTTGCATTTTAATGGTATTGATTTTTTCCTATCGTAAAAATAGAGGTAAAAATGGACATATTTAAATATTTAAACATTATATGGAATTCTTTGCATTTGAAAATGAAATCATACGCATGATACCAACCCAAAATACTCATCAAAAATTGTTAAGAAGTAGTTTGGAGGGGATTTCATGAAACCTGGTATTCTATTCGCATATGCAAAGCTGAACTTGATAATAAAGGTTTCAGTACAAAATGTTAATGCAAATGTTAATCGCAATTAAAAAAAAAAAACAACAACAAAAAATTTAGGTATTGTTTGTTAGATTTATAATATGTAGTATCTCATTTATTTGTCTGGCCTTTTATGTTACTTCTTTAGTTACTTCTTTAGTTTCCTGTTTTTTCTTTAAATAAATGTAAAATTTCTTTTAAAATAAATGTTGAAATATGAACCACTTGCGATGTATGAAATGCAAATTTTAACTCTTTTTTTTTTTTTTTTTTGAAAAATACAGAGCGTTGTACTATATTTTAAATATGTGTGCTATTTACATGTCCATGGCTGTGTATATTAAATGCTAATTTAATAAAATTTTATGTATGTACTGTCAATTTTTGCTTACCCAATGTTGCATTTATTTGTCCTTCGCCCCTCACTGGCAATACAAGAATTTTGCCGTTTAATTTATAATCAGCCAGCATAGTGACTACTGGTGTTTTCATTAGAATTTCATATTCGCCATCTGGTTGAGGACCAAAACCCCTGTAAAAGTGAAATACGCATATTATTCTGTAACTGTTATGCGGACGGATCCTATGAACGAAATTTTTCTTACTTTATTTTTAAAGCCCTCGAATTTTCCAGACCATATAATTTAATATTTTTTAATGTAGTCTCAACGCTAACGGGACTATTTGGATCTTGCTTAAGAACCAAATCGCCCAAATCAGTTGGATTAAAGTTCATCAGACCAAACTCTGGATCGCCATTTAGTTTCGTTTGGAAAATATGATTAATATTTTCTAAAATGCAATTTTTATCAGTTGGTGTACATTTCTTAATATCAGCCGCTGTAAAAGAGATGAGAGATTATTATTGTCTGCTACACCTAAAAGTATGCAATGTGTTGTTATTTCTCTTCAGCAAGTTACTTCAATTTATTTATTTCAAATATGTCAATTTGCGCAAATTTCAAAGCATTTTCTAAACTTTTGCTCTGGTCTGAGCAAATATCAAAAACGATTTTAAAATTTTGTGCAAGCCGCCTGATAAATTTCAAAGAAGAAGAAGAAGATACTCAAAGTTCCGTCTCAGAAAGAACATTCTAGTAGAATTTAAGAAGGGAAAAAATATATTCTGACAAATAACATAAATTTATGGAAAAATTAATAACTAATATTAAATAATTATATTATTTAATTTACTTAAAGAGCGAGTGAGTGTTTATAATTAAAGAAAATCAAAAATACAAATAAAATAAAAAGCAAGCAAAAGTCTCACAAAGGTAAGGGCAAATTTGAAAATATAAAATAATAGATTTTATTATTAAATGTTTATCAGTTTGTTCTGGCGTATGCTTATATTTATTACTTATTTTCAAAAACAGCTGTTTATATCTGTATTTGTTTATAAACATATTGCCCCTTGATTTCTTATCATTATAAACCTAGATATATGTATATGGGATAAAACAGAACTCTGAGTTGGTGGCATCTTTTTATTTATATGTGCTATTTAATTTCAGTTTACCTTATAATATGATAACAAATTCATGCATATTAAAGAAAATGCTCTTTAAATCGAGTATAAAAGAAATTCTTTTATTAACATTTTAAAAACATTATTTCATAAACAAATTTAATTTATAATATTTGTTGAATCAAAAAGTTTTGTATATTTTTTTTTTTTTTAATATGTAATTTGAAATCTTAAATTAGAATTTTATTATTTTTAGTTAGTATTTTATTTTTAGAAACAAAATTGAATTCACTAAATATTTGTAATGATGTTCCGTAAAATATTCGCTCATATATTTTTCGAAAGATAAATTTATAATAGCTTAAAAAGTTTGTTTAAATTATGACAAGATTCTACAAAAAAAAAAAAAAAAATCATGTGAGTCCGATCACAGGGGAGATGTGTAAACATCTAGTAATTAAAGATTTTTTATTTCACTTTTTTAAAATCAAACAGAAAGCGTCGCCTATGTATCACTTATAGCAATCAACTGCAGGGGCTCTGCTAATAAAGGATCCGCCAAATAACTTTTTTTTTTTTGAAAATGCTATAAAAAAAAACTACTGAATATTATCTCAAATTTCTTTTTTTATTTGAAAGTACAATCCTTCCGGTTAATAATGGAAAATAATTTCATTCAAATGGCTGCCTCGGCTGGCCATGCAGTAGCCTGCGCGATCGGTCCAATTTTTAAGCACATTATCGATTGTGTGCAGCTGTATTTCATCAATGGCTTCGCGAATATTGTCCTTTAAAGCGTCAGTTGTCTCTGGCTTGTTGGCGTAACACTTATCTTTGAGGGCACCCCACAAATAATAGTCTAACCGTGTCAAATCGCAGGCCAAACGACATCAGCTCTGCGGATGATAATGCGATCTTCAAAAACAGGACACAAAATATCGCTGTGTGGCACGCAGCGCCGTCCTGTTGAAACCAAATGTTGCCAATATAATTCTCTTCAATTTTTGTGAACAAAAATTTGTTCAACGTGGCCCGATAACGATCGCCATTGACTGTAACGGCCACTCCTTGCTCATTTTCGAAGAAAAATGGCCCAATTATGCCTCTGGACCAAAATCCGCACCAAACAGTGACTCGTTTTGGGTGTATCGGCTTTTCAATGTATGCGTGCGGGTTTTCTGTGCCCCAAATGCGACAATTTTGCTTGTTTACATACCCGCCAAGATCAAAAGGAGCTTCATCTGAAAAGATGATTTTTTTTTTTTTTTGGCAAAACCGGCATCTTCTGTAAGTCGGTCTCAGGCCCACTTAGCGAAGCGAACACGCATTGGATGGTCAGTTGGCTTCAACTCCTGAACCAATTAGACTTTGTATGGCGTCATACCAAGGTCTTTATCCAAAATTCGTCTCAATGATGCCTCCGAAATGTTCAATTCTTGAGAACGACGGTGAATTGATGTTGATGGCGCTTCACGCACACTTTATGCCACAGCAGCAATATTCTCGGGTGTACGCACTGTTTTTGGCTTTTCACGCTTTGGTTTATCGATGAGGATGCCAGTTTCTTTCACTTTTTTCACATGATAATGAACATATGGAGCTGACGGTGCTTTTCTTCCAAAATCCGTACGCAATTTTCGCACACATTCTGCAACATTACCATGATTTTCAAAGTAATGTCGCAATATTTCCCAGCGTTATTCAAGCGTATACACAACCATATTCGTTCAGCGGAAGGATAAAACTAATTATCTGTCAAATCAGACATGAGCTAAGTGTTACCATTCACGAAATAAGCATTAGTTGAAAAAAAAAAAACGTTAGATGGCGGACCCTTTACAAAAATATTTATCGGTTAATATTCAATTTTTCGTTTTTTATTTTTCATTTTTCGTTTTTAATTTTTTAAATTTCATTTTTTTATTTTTCATTTTTCATTTTCCGTTTTTCGTTTTCATTTTTTATTTTTCATTTTTTATTTTACATTTTTCATTTTTTATTTTTCTTTTTTATACCCTATACCACTATGTGGTTTGGGTATAATGACTTTGTGCTGCTGTTTGTAACTACCAAAAATATTTGACATAGACCGATCTTTAATTATACCCATCGAATCAGAATCACTATCTGATTCGATTTAACGATGTCCGTCCGTCCGTCCGTCCGTCTCTGTGTCCATGTAAAGCTTGTAATCAAACTGCAGGTCACAAATATGAATATAGTTTGATGAAATTTTTCGGCTTTTATCGGCCATGGGATGAACGCTATTGAAATTGGTGAGAATCGGTCCATGTTCAGACCTAGCCCCCATACAAATGACTCCTATGAAATTACTTAAATTGCCATAAGATCCAAATTATCATATAAATCTTAGTCAAATTGGGTTTGTATGTGTTTATTATATCCATTAATCAGTAGTTCCAAAATACTCCCTATAGGAAAATTCTTAGTCATAGGCCTCATATAGAGCTGCTTCCCGATCTTCACTTAATCTATCAAAAAACAAAAATATTGCAAAGATTTTTCTCAAATTTGGTTTGCATATATTTTTTCAAAGTATAAATGACTACCAAATATGGTCAGGATCGGTCCATTTTCCGACCTAGTCCCCATTTAAATATAGTATCCGATATGAACTTTTTCATATCTGCAGCGAAAAAAATTAATAAAAATGCCACTCAAATTTGGTTTATGCATATTTGCTATATCCAATTAGTTGGACCGAAGAGATAGGGTCTCTTAACCATGGTATAGGGTATCGTATAGTCGGGCTAGACCGACTATAATTTTCTTACTTGTTTATTTTTCATTTTTTACTTTTCATTTTTTATTTTTATTTTTTATTTTTAATTTTTTATTTTTCATTTTTCATTTTTAATTTTTCATTTTTAATTTTTGGTTTTGTATTTTTAGTTTTTTATTTTTAATTTTTAATTTTTAATTTTTAATTTTTAATTTTTAATTTTTAATTTTTAATTTTTAATTTTTAATTTTTAATTTTTAATTTTTAATTTTTAATTTTTAATTTTTAATTTTTAATTTTTAATTTTTAATTTTTAATTTTTAATTTTTAATTTTTAATTTTTAGTTTTTAATTTTTAATTTTTAATTTTTAATTTTTAATTTTTAATTTTTAATTTTTAATTTTTAATTTTTAATTTTTAATTTTTAATTTTTAATTTTTAATTTTTAATTTTTAATTTTTAATTTTTAATTTTTAATTTTTAATTTTTAATTTTTAATTTTTAATTTTTAATTTTTAATTTTTAATTTTTAATTTTTAATTTTTAATTTTTAATTTTTAATTTTTAATTTTTAATTTTTAATTTTTAATTTTTAATTTTTAATTTTTAATTTTTAATTTTTAATTTTTAATTTTTAATTTTTAATTTTTAATTTTTAATTTTTAATTTTTAATTTTTAATTTTTAATTTTTAATTTTTAATTTTTAATTTTTAATTTTTAATTTTTAATTTTTAATTTTTAATTTTTAATTTTTAATTTTTAATTTTTAATTTTTAATTTTTAATTTCTAATTTTTAATTTTTAATTTTTAATTTTTAATTTTTTATTTTAAGTTTTTATTTTTAATTTTTTATTTTTCATTTTTCATTTTTCATTTTTCGTTTTTCATATTTTGTTTTTAATTTTAAAATTTTAAAATTTTTAATTTTCATTTTTAATTTTTATTTTTAATTTTTTAATTTTCATTTTTAATTTTTCATTTTCAAACAAACAATCGGCTCTCAAAATTGAAGTTACAATTGGGCAATTCACAATGGGTATTGTATCGTTGCATCTGTTGTATCGTGTATTACTATACAATAGTGTAAATTTTTTGTTGTTGGTAATTTTCATTAAAAAATCTGATACAACGATGCAACTTCATTTGCTATGTTTAGTAAATGTTGTATATTGTATCATAACATATCAGTCCCAAGTGAATGCCAGTTTTTATGAAAACAAATACATACAATCTTAGAGCATAAATAATTATGAAATAAAAAATGGCAAATAACGCAAATACATCGGCAAGTTTATTTATATAAAAATTAATGCTTATATTTTTAGTACTCGTATGTATTTTCTCTTTCAGTCTCAACCAAAACATTTTACATTAAAATGTAAGAGGTACGTAACTAAAACTCCAGGGTATCTTATCTTATGACCAAAAAGCAAACACTGACACGTGTTGTCTCTTATACGAAATAACAGAAGCTACGAAGCGACCTTTCCTCGATGGATCGAAAATCACTAAAGAAACCGTTTTACACTATGAAAATACAACTAACTGACCGTTCACAACAAATGATTGTATTTTGTATTTTAATACAAGATGTATCATCTGTTGTGAATTACCCAAATATTTACAATTTGCACGTCATCACGAATATATTTCACAAAATTAATGGAATAATAACAAACTATTGCAAGTGCAATTTTGTAAAATTCAACAGCAAGTGCCATCTATAGCAAACAACTGCATGTTATACTTGTGGGGTTGTTGAATTATGCATATGTTATATGTTTATATTGTGAAATTTTTAACGTTTTACAGCAAAGGGTTGTTGAATTAGCTGAAACAATTTTCTATCACAATTTTTTTAACAATACAACCATAAATCGCACCGATTTTGTTTTACGGCTCACATGTTACGCTATTTTTGTGATTGTATTGTGAAATAGAAATTTAACCCCCTGCGCGTATAGATGTTTACACATCAATTAAATTAAAAAGACATAACATAACTTCATTGATAATAGCAAAAAAACTTAAAATATAAGGAAATCTACTCCAGAAAGTATTCACCCATATAAAGAACAATTAAAAATAAAATATTTTGTGTACATTACTACTTTATTGATCCTCAATTCCGTTGCGGCTATTCATTCAAACGTAATAGCACTAAAGCCACTGGTTTTTATTTAATTTCTACTGATAGTTTCTCCCACTTTGGGATAAAGGCTGCCTTCAGATCCTATTTGCTGGTAATATTACATGTTATTATAGTTTTCTCAAGTATCTGGTGATTTTGGATGTACAATTGGAAGCAATTGGAAACCGGTTTCTTGCTTCCGCTTTTAATATGACTTCTTCATTTGTGGAAAACCTCTTTCCCTGGAGTCATCTTTTCAAGTTTAGGAACAATAAATGTTCGCTGCGGGCCAGATCTAGAGAGAGCAATTCGTAATGCAAATAGTTAAATTTTTCTGAAGCCAAAGCCGATGATGCGCCGGTGCATTGTCATGATGGTACCAGATTTTTTTAAGTTTGTTCGTTTTTTCTTAATTTCTTCATCCAATCTGCCCAATAACTCAACATAGTACTTGGCCGTAATTTGTTTCACGTCCATCCCAAAAAACACTGCCCATAACCTTTCCAGCCGATTGTTGAGCCGCTTTGGTCAGCTTTCGCACACTTCTAACCACTCCGCAGTCTATTGGACTCCAGTATATAATAATGAATCCACGTCTCATCCTTTGTTATAAATCGAGGTAAAAATGCAGTTGAATTTACTTCAAACATCTCTAAAGCATACTTTGAATCATGAATACGTTTCACTTTTTGTTCAGCTGTTAAGAATCGCGGCTCCCATCGAGCAGAAAGCTTTTTCATATTTAAATGATCATGTAATATATGCCGAACTCACTTTGTTCATATCTTTATGATGCCAGCAATCTAACACACTTGAATTTTTCCATCATCCAGTACAACCTGATGCACTTTTCCTAAGCTTTCTTCGTTAACTGTATCATTTGGACGACCAGAACGATCTGCATTATTTGTGCTCGTACGACCACGTTTTAATACGGAATACCACGTCCTAGCCATTGAATATGACGGCGAAAATTCACCATAATGTTTATCATTCATTCTTTGGCTTCGACAGTATTTTTTTCCCACCAAAAAACACCGTTTAATCAAAACACGAAACTCTTTGCTTTTTTTTTTTTTTAATAAATGAAATGTCATGAAATTTTGACACAATTTTTGTAACAGTTGGCTCTACTGAATAAACAGCAAAAATTGGCACTTGATACGCCATCTCTATGTTAGGCCACATACTTTTCACTCCATGTAGTTTTTGACCCTCTTTGAACCATTACGAAGTAGCCACATTTTAATATTCCACGCAGTTTGCTTGGGATTATTAACTTGGGTTAAACACAATCGTTATGCAACCCCATTTTTTCCACTACTTTGTATATGTCCTTTTGAAGCCTTAATTTTTTCCCATACCAGAACAGAATTTTCCCATCGTTTTTGTTCCAACTCTGTATTCTTCTGATGCTAGACCATTTAGCGTCCATCTGATCCAAAGATATTAAATATACTCTCATTAGAGAGTTTTTATACCCTCCGCACGTCAGTGGCAGAGGGTATATATAGGTTTGTCACTCCGTTTGTAACGCATCGAAAAACTAATTTCCGACCCCATCAAATATATATATTCTTGATCCTTATCACAGCTCGAGTCGATATAGCTATGTCCGTCTGTCCGTCTGTCTGTTGAAATCACGCTCATTCACAAAAAAAGCCATCTAACTGGATAAGGTTAGAAAAATATCATTTGCCATAATTCCCAGCAGGATGGTATCGAAAATGGGCTACATCGGTCGTCATTGTGATTAGATACGAGCAAAATATGTAGATATCTCTAAAAAACATAAAACCCAGTGTGTTTGTTGTAACAGTTTAGTGGTTGAACATAATAATTGTACAACAACATAAAAAATGCCACAAAAATAATATGCATATATATTAACAATACCAAGAACGCAATAACATAGCTCATGTTAAGGCCAGTTTACACTATCACACTTTGTAATACGATCTGTCAGAAATTCGAGTATTATGAAAAAGTCGTATAATGTAAAAAGCTTTTGTTATGAAATTGACAGTCTGTAGGATTTCATTTTCGAAGTCCGATGGTTTTTGAAACATTTCTAAAAACTTGCCATTTTCATCGGACCAGAGTTGTTTTTTTTTTTTGGTAATATTAAAAAAATGGTAAACAAAAACAAAGAAAGTGAAAATAAAATATAAATTTCAAAATAAATTTGCTTATTATTCTAAACAGCTGTTTTCATAAGACTTGAGTGTTATGGTGTAAATGGCCTAAGTATGCAGAAATAATGTCGGTACGACTTTATGACAGTCCGATGAATTTCATCGGATTTTTATTTCGAAAAATCATACGACTGAGTGGTATCATGTAAATGGGCCTTTAGTAGTATTGCCACATATTTTTTTTATCGTTATCATGTTATAATTAAAAAAATCGCCAGTATGAAAGAAACAAGTAAGAAAATTATAGTCGGTCTAGACCGACTATACGATACCCTATACCATGCGTTTAGAAACCCTATCTTTTAGGCCCAACTAACTGGACATAGAAAATAAGCAAAAACCAAATTTGAGTGGGATTTTTATTAATTTTTTTGGCTGCAGATATGAAAAAATTCATATCGGATGCTATATCTATATAGGGACTAAGTCCAAAAATGAACCGATCCTGATCATGTTTGGTAAAGTCTCTTGTATTTTGCAAAAATATATACAAACAAAATTTGAGAAGAATCAGTGCAATATTTTTGTTTTTTAATAGATTTAAGTGAAGATCGGGAAGCAGCTCTATATGGGGTCAAAGGGATAATTTTTGGACTACTCATTAATGGATGTAATGAACGCATATAAACCCAATTTGAGTAAGATCTATATGACAATTTGGATCTTACGGCAATTTATGTCGATTTCATATGGGTAATTTGTATGGGGGCTAGGTCTGAACATGGACCGATTCCCACCAATTTCAAAAACGTTCATCCCATGGCCAATAAAAGCTTATATACCAAATTTCACCAAAATATATTCATATTTACGACCTGCAGTTTGATTACAAGGTTTACATGGACACACGGACGGACGGACGGACGGACGGACGGACGGACGGACATTGTTAAATCAACTCTGAAAGTGGTTCTGATTCGATCGGTATAATTAAAGATGGGTCTAGGTCAAATATGTTTGGTTGTTACAAACAGCAGCAAAAGTCATTATACCCAAACCACATAGTGGTATAGGGTATAAAAATGAAAACGAAAAATGGAAAATAAAAAACGGAAAATGGAAAATGTAAAATAGAAAATGAAAAATAGAGAATAGAAAATGGAAAATGCAAAATGAAAAATGGAAAATGAAAAATGGAAAATGAAAATTTAAAAATGAAAAATGGAAAGTGGAAAATGGAAAACGAAAACTGAAATATGAAAAATGGAAAATGAAAATTGAAAAATGGAAAATGAAAATTGAAGAATGAAAAATGACTAATGGAAAATGGAAATTGAAAATTGAAAAATTAAAAATGAAAAATGGAAAATTAAAAATGGAAAATGAAAATTGAAAAATGAATATTAAAAATTGAAAAATGGAAATGGAAAAATGGTAAATGGAAAATGAAATTGAAAAATGGAAAATGAAAATTGAAAAATGAAAAATGGAAAATGGAAATTGAAAAATGAAAAATGGAAAGTGGAAAATGGAAAACGAAAACTAAAATATGATAAATGGAAAATGGAAAATGGAAAATGAAAATTGAAAAAGGGAAAATAGAAATGGGAAATGAAAAATAAAATTGAAAAATGGAAAATGAAAATTGAAAAATGAAAAATGGAAAATGAAAATTGAAAATTGAAAAATAAAAATGAAAAATGGAAAATGAAAATGAAAAATGGAAAATGAAAATTGAAAAATGAAAAATGAAAAATGAAAAATGAAAAATGAAAAATGAAAAATGAAAAATGGAAAATGGAAAACGCAAAATGGAAAATGGAAATTGAAAAATGAAAAATGGAAAATGAAAATTGAAAAATGGAAAATGAAAAATGGAAAATGAAAATTAAAAATTGAAAAATTAAAAATGGAAAATCGAAAATGAAAAATGGAAATTAAAAAATGGGAAATGCAAAATGGAAAATGAAAAATGAAAATTGAAAAATGGAGAATGAAAAATGAAAATTAAAAATGGAAAATGAAAAATTAAAAATGGAAAATGGAAATTGAAAAATGAAAAATTGAAAATGAAAAATGAAAATTGAAATATGAAAAATGTTAAATGGAAAATGAAAAATGGAAAAATGAAAATGAGAATTGAAAAATAGAAAATGGAAAATGCAAATATAAAAATGAAAAATGGAAAATGAAAATTGAAAAATGAAAAATGGAAAATGAAAAATGAAAATGGAAAAATGAAAAATGGAAAATGAACAATGAAAATTGAAAAATAAAAAACGGATAATGAAAAATGAAAAATGAAATTGAAAAATGGAAAATGAAAATTGAAAAATTAAAAATGGAAAACGAAAACTGAAAAATTAAAAATGGAAAATGAAAAATGAAAAATGGGTGTAATATAGAGTTTAAGACTCAGGTGGAGGGTATCAAAAAATTCGGCACTGCCGAGTTTAACACTCTTACTTGTTTTTATATAAGTTTTGGCAAACAGTATTCGCGTTTTTTTGTTGATTTTTTGAACGAATGTTTTTTGTGTTACTCTACCAGTAGCAAAAAGAAAATGCGGCCAGTATTAACAGCTAAATCCTTTCCAAACTCACTGATGACCTCATTGGTTAATTTATCCGGACTTTTAGTATGATATTTACTGATTCTGTTTGAAAAAATGCATCTTTCTTTAACGATAACTTATTATACCCTTCACACCAGTGCGCAGAGGGTATATATCGTCACCTAAAAGGCAAAACAATGTAACATCGCTTTTTGATACTTTACAGGAGAAGCATAAAACGTTTTAAAATTTAAAGTATTTAAGATTTTTAAGCCATTTTTGGTAGTATAGCAAAATGTATGCTAAGGAATTTTTGAAGTTATGTATGTTACGTTATTTAGAATGTTTTATCGTATGTTACAACAAACATAATCTACAATATTATTAGGCGAGGCTATTTCTTGTGACCGATGTAAGTCAGTCAGTTTTACCCAGAGTTCAGAAAAAAACACACACTGAATAAAAACTCGTACATATATGTAAACAAACATAACTTAGACCAACACACACATATTTTTATTTTCATACCAATTATGTTTGTTTTTAAATTTTCTTCGGTGCCCAACACAACCATGACTGTGTTCGCTTTAATATTTCGTTATTTACACGAACTTTTTGTATCACACAATTTTTGTTTCAATCACACATAAAGCACACATTTTTGAGTGTTGCTTTATTTGAAGTTCATGTTCTGGTACGTGTACTGAAAAAAAAACACAGAACATGTACAATAAACAGGTTCGAGTTCAGTTATATTTTAAGTTATATTTTAAGTCGACTTAAAATATAACTGAACTCGAACCTGTTTATTGTACATGTTCTGTTTTTTCTTACTACACGAGCCACAACACGACTTAAAATATAACTGAACTCGAACCTGTTTATTGTACATGTTCTGTGTTTTTTTTCAGTACACGTACCAGAACATGAACTTCAAATAAAGCAACACTCAAAAATGTGTGCTTTATGTGTGATTAAAACAAAAAGTATGTGATATAAAAATGTTCGTGTAAATAACGAAATATTAAAACCAACACAGTCATGGTTGTGTTGGGCACCGTAGAAAATTTAGAAACGCACATAATTGATATGAAAATAAAGATATGTGTTGGCTGCTTTTGAACAGAACATTGTGTGTTTCATGTGTGTATTTTCTGAACGTTGGTTTTACCCCGACTTTGACCAAACATAGCTTATATGAAAGGTATTTCTTTTTAGCTGTCCACAAGATTTACAGATTTTAAAATTTTTTTTGAGTAAAATGCAATTAAAGTTGCTACTAACACATACAGTGGCTGTCATAAATAAGTAAACAGAGTAATGTTTTTAAATCAAATACATTTATTTCAGTTTTTTTTTCTTAGAATCTAAAAAGTAACAAATATTTTTAAATATACAATGTTTCATGAATAAAAAAACAGAACCAAAGATTCAATTCAAAATGTTACCACTTTTTAAATGTATTTATTTTAAAATATGAATATTTTCAAAGTGTCATAAATAAGTAAACACTGTGTTGAGCCAGCCGTTTTGGCATAGAAAGTACATATTTTCTGCACATTTCTAGAGGAAAAGTAGCCCAAGTATCAGTAATTAAATCCTTCAGTTCGGTCAAATTTCGAGGACCCTTCTCACTAATTTTAGTTTTTAACCATGCCCAGGCATTTTCGATTGGTGATAGATCTGGACTTTGAGGGGGCCATTCCAAAATATTAATTTTTTCATCAGCTATATATTTCGAAACAATTTTGGCCTTGTGAATATGTGCATTATCCTGCTGTAGTATAAAATCCTCGCCAATTAGGCGCTTACCTTCAGGAACTATTACGTCTTTCATTAGATTGAGGTAAACTTGGGAATTGGTTTTGCCTTCTAGTACCACTACTTTTCCTACTCCATAAGCAGAAATACATCCCCATACCATTAAGCCCTTATCGCCGGACTTAAGTGTTGGCTTT
Organism: Cordilura impudica; assembly: GCA_963682025.1. Classification (NCBI taxonomy): domain Eukaryota; kingdom Metazoa; phylum Arthropoda; class Insecta; order Diptera; family Scathophagidae; genus Cordilura; species Cordilura impudica. Next base: position 291,994,870 of record OY821517.1, read on the forward strand.
GTGCACTTGAAAGACAAAGTCTCATTATTTTTGCGCCAAACATATATTTGCCCACCATTATATTTCATCCGAATCATAGATTCATCAGTCCATAGTATTTTTTCCCAAAAGCTTTCGGGTTTTAAGACGTGTTCTGCATAGAACTTCATTCTCTTTTGCAGATTAACTTTATTTATGAATGGAATTTTTCGTACAACTCGACCATGTTTTCCCTCTTCATAAAGTCTTCTGCGTATAGTGGATAAAGATGGTGTTGTTTGGCCTTCTGATACCATCTTAGATCGAATTTTTGGGGCAGAAAGCATTGGATTTGAAGCTGATATGTTTTTTATTCCTATATCTATCCTCTTTGTTGTGTTTTTTGGTCGACCTGGAGAGTAACTGCGATCAACGCGTCCATCGTCTTTGAAGGTTTTTACCACCTTGAATATAGCAGCTGGTGTTTTGTTAAAAATGTTGGCTATATGTCTATATGTTTCACCATCATCGTGTAGTCTAATAATCGCATTTCGTTCTCCTGTACTTAACCTTGCACAATTTGCCATCTTTTAAGTTTAAATTATGGCTTAATTAAAAAAAAAATTTTTTTAAGAGTTTTAAAATTTAGTTGAAAAAATAATGTTTCTGTTTTACTTACGAAGTAAGAAATATGCACTGCTAACATTATTTACTAATTTTCAATTAACAACTTTACTTTTTTTTTTAACAAATAATTAAAGAAATTAAGTCAATTATTGCTTGTTTACTTATTTTTGACTCGCTTGAAAATTAGTTTTTTTTTATACTTCACTTATGAACACTGAAAAATTAACTGAATGACTAAATTGTTTAATTAATATTAGAGAAAATAGTTCAACTATTGTAAAAACGTGGAAATTTAGAAATACTGACCGTTACATTTACCGTTACACAAAGCAAAACATAAATGATTAGTTTGTTTACTTATATATGACAGCCGCTGTACATATACATTATACAGTGCTATGTGTGTGTTTATTAAATTTGATAATATGTTTGCAATAGAAAATTAATTTGTTTTCTTCATTCACAATAATAATTGCGTTGACTTGAAAAATAATTTTGGACATACATAAACGATTCACAATAATAATTGCGTTGAATTCATAAATAATTTTGGACATAAACCAATTTAAAAGTGTTTAATTGTGAATTATCTTATAAAATAATTTATGAAACGAAAAATAAAATTTCCTAGAATTTTCTCTCGAATTTCGAGGGCTGGAATCTGCTAGTGTTCGTTAGGCTTGTTGGCATTTCATTGTAGATCTTTGGCAATAGTACTTTCAAGGTTCGGTCACCTTATCTGTTCCTTATAGTCTCAATTTTAAGTCGACCTTTTGAGCGGAGTAGGGTGTTGTATTGGTGAACAATTGGTTCCAGAAGCTGGAAGTTGTTTAATCGATATATATTTTTAATGTTAAATACATTAAGTTGGCATGATAGGTTTTTATAATGTCTATTCCAAGTGTTTTTAAGCACACTGTTCTTTGTTTTTGGTAAAATGCAGTTTGTTGTGTTATTAATTCTACTATTTGCAGTTTGGAGATTATTGAGTGTATATGTGACGTTAATTCGGTTCCAGCTGTTAATTCGTGTTTTGTTATCAGAAAACTGCAGACTATTGTGATTGTCTCCGATGTTGTTATCAACGATGTAGCTGGAATTGGATACTGAGTTTTCTTGATTTTTCAAAAGTATTTTGAGAAGACGATTTTGTGTATTTTGATGACTCTTACAATGTGAAGAGCTACCCCATGTAGATATACCGTGCCGTATATAGGATTTTGCCAACGAAAAGTATACCTGACGGAGTACTGTGTTTGTTGCAACATAGCTGAGTTGGTACAATGCATATGCAGTTTTGCGTAGCTTCCTTTGCAACTCTTTGATGTGCGTCTTCTATTTAAAGGACCTCTCCTAGATATTTTTATGTGTTAACTAATTCAATAGTGGTATTACACCAAAGATATATAACAATGGAGATCCCAGGAGCACTGAAGGGTTAAATAAATAAAAATAACCGAATTATTTTTCTTAAATTCTAAATAGTGGTTTCATTGAGTTTAATAGAAAAACTCGTTTTCCGTAATTTTTATTTAAATATATTTTAAAATCCAAAGCTGGCTTTGGCAAATAATGGGTTAACGTTCTCCGATTTATCCCAAATTTTAGGAACGGAAGTTCTGTACATTTGGTTATTATATTTTAAGCATCGCATCTAAAAATTAAACAGCACTTACAAAATATTTGATTTTTTTGAATAAATTGTCTTTTATTAGCTTGGGGTCATAAGTGACCCCAATTAAAAAAGGGTTAATGAGGTCATATTGTTTTTGTCGAAACCCTAGGCTATTTAGATAAGATATAACATTTAAAAGAAGACAAGTGATGAATTTTTGATACAAAGTATTTAGAAATAGTACATTTACAGAATATTTTACAAAAATCCCATTTTTCTCGAAATCCGCAAAAATAAAATACTTGTCAAAAAAATTCTTTCATAGGGATTTACCTAAAAATTGACACAGTTAATCTCTAAGATGCATTTACCAAGACCCTAAAGGGCCAGATCAGTTGTTTTAAATTTTGTTTGAGAAAATTGTTCAAAACTTGAAAAAGGAGTTTTCAAAATTCTATCAAAAAAAATTTCCATTTTCGGTCTCAGTGCTTAATAGGTTAACAAGGTGGTAATAAAACAATACTTTATATCTGAGTACTTACAGGTATAGAGACTAAAACAAAATATTGGCTTTAATTAATTTCTTAAAGTTGAAAAAAATGCCTTCATATTTCATGACCTAGTTTTTTTTTTGGCACAAAAGTGGCCTGGGGCATTTGCTATTTCTTGGCGAGTTTATATTCCATTTTCTAGTTTTATAGCTTTTTGGAAAGATATTTTAATACTGATCCTGAATTATATAACAATTTGTCGGAAAGGTTGAACTATAGAACGAAATTTGCGTAAAATCTGAAAGAAAGTCATATTTTCCCCAAATAAAACACACTTATAATTTTCAATCGCGTTGAGCCACCTCTAAATGTTTTTTGATTGGCCCAAAACTTTGTTTTTCTCATTTTTTTTGCTATTCGCATATTTATAGGGGTGAGACTGAGAGTTTGAACACTTTTTTTTTTCTCCATATAATGAAACTTTGTACTGATGTTTGTAACTACCAAAAATATTGACCTAGACTTTTTTTTATACCGATCGACTCAGAATCACTTTCTGAGAATCACTTTCTGACTCGATTTACCGATGTCCGTCTGTCTGCCTGTCCATTTCGGCTTCAGAAATGAAAACAAATAGGAAATTATAGTCGGTCTAGACCCTATCTCTCAGGTCCAACTAAATAGATATAGAAAATAAGCATAAACCAAATTTGAGTGGCATTGTTATTAATATTTTTGCATTTCGGATATAAAAAAGTTCATATCGGATACTATATCTATATGGGGACCAGCCCCAAAAATGGACCGACCCTGACCATATATTGTAAGGTCACTTATTTTATTTTTTGCAAAACAAATTTCAGAAAAATCTGTGCAATATTTTTGATTTTTTTGACAGATTTAAGTGAAGATCGGGAGTCAGCTCGATATGGGGACAATGACTATGAATTGTCCTATACGGTTTATTTTTGGACTACTGCTAAATCGATGTAATACACAAACACAATTTGACCGAGATCTATATGATAATTTGGATATTATGGCAATTTAAGTCAATCTCATAGAGATCATTTGTATCGGAACTAGGTTTGAACATGAACCGATTTTTACCAATTTCAATAGCGTTCATCCCATGGCCGAGGAAGCTTATATACTAAATTTCATTCAAATATATTAATATTTGCGACCTGCAGTTTGATTACAAGCTTTACATGGACACACAGACGGACGGACGGACGGACGGACGGACATCGTTAAATCGAATCAGATAGTGATTCTGATTCGATCGGTATAATCAAAGATGGGTGTAAGTCAAATATTATTGGTAGTTACAAACAGCAGCACAAAATCATTATACCCTGACCGCGTATTGGTATAGAGTATAAAAATGGATGGACCGATTTCAATGAAATTTTCAGGGAATCTTCCGATTAGCCTGGCGGGTGATACTGTGAAGTCTGGTATTTGATTTTTGGTCTGTGGGCGGATGGGCGTGGTAAAATCAAATTTTAATATTGTACCTAGATATCTGCTAAAACTTTCGGGGGAGGTCGTGCTTTACTTTTGTCCGACACTGTGTATTAAAATTTAGATGCAATATAAAAACCAGATGTTTTCTTAATGCCAGCAACGCGGACCGGGCCCAGCTATTAAAAATTTCTTCTTCGCTTGTTAGTGCAATATACATCGAGTTTTGTAGAGTCGTTTCTGGGTGCACAATTGTTTTCACATTACAAGTGTGAATAATTTTCAGGACGTTGGCAATATGGGAATTTTTAAAATTCTTTAAGATTATACTCGTATCATCTATGTTATTGGAAGTCTTACCGTTGATCTCGTTTATTAATTGCCAAAATACCCGCGGATTATTACGGTTTTCAACAATTTTTTTTTCATTTAAATTCTTTTTATTAAATTTTTTTTATTTATTATGTTTCTGCATTTTTTGTATTCACTTTCATAAGTTACATTTCTTTTCTTATTAAACCATTTTTTATAAAGTTTATCCCTTTGTTCACAGCACTTCAATAGTTTGTCAATGACCACGGATTAGTAGACCTTTTTGGGTGTTTGTTTGTTTTTGTATACTTTTGATTTTATAAATAAATGTTATCATTTACATTGTTTTGAGCAATAAAATTATTCCATTTAGTTTAATTTATGATTTTATTAACTTTGTATGTGCTTATATGGGCTATTTCAAATTTTTTAATGGATCTGACGTGCAAAGTTTTACGTTGAAAAGTCTTCACCTTAAGAATTGGTGGTCATCTAAAATTCGAAAAATTAAAAAAACGACTTGAAACTTGCAAGAGTTTTTTCTTTCATTCCCTTTTCTTTGTAACAGTTTTTAGCTTTCAGATCCAAACCTATACAAAATATAGTCACTAGACTTGGAGGATATATCCACGATAAAAAATTTTGATATCGCTGCTGGGTGAAAAGTTGCATGGTGGTTTACAAGTGAAACCAAAATTTTTCGAATTTTGAACTTTTTGAAGATTTTACATAGGGTTTTTGCGCCGTTTAATAGAAATGAGTTTTGAGTGCAGAATTAAAAAAACGGCGTAATTTGATAAAGTTTGAGGTATATAAAGTTGGTGTCAGCAAACCAATAACGTATCACGGACATCACAAACTTAAAAGAAATTAGCGTAAATTTTTTGAAGATGTATCTTTTTTTGCGTCTGACAATCTGAATTGTCTTTTAAAATGGCTAGTGTATTGCGTGATGTGAGTAACTTCGTAAATTGCACCTCCGAGGCGAAAACGCACTTTAAAATTTTTAAACGCAAAAATTTTATGAACTTCTGAAAATTTTTGCAAAAAAACAATTTTTTTGTAAGCTTTTTTTATATCGAAACATGGCATGGGAACATATTTAGGTATCTAAATAGATTCTTCGCGATGGACTAAACTAATAAAATGCAAAAAAAATAATTTTTTTCAATCCTGGCGCGTGCAGCGGCAGTTTTTTCCAAACACATTTCGCTTTGTGACAACTAAAGCGCTGTATCAAGTCCGCTCAAACGTACATCGAATAGAAGACTTTACTGAGCTTGATACTAAAATCGAAAACGCACCAAAAAATTTTAAGGATTTTTATGGAGGAAACAAAATGTTTCTAACCTCAAAAATCATCCTTGTATGAAATATTTGATTTTGAACATTTAAAGGAATTATTTTTAAATTCGGGTTAATAAGTATCCCAGAATCTCAACAAGTATTTTATAATCGGTCCAATATTAATATTTGCAAAAAAAAACCGTTTTTTTTAACCCCTAGAAAGTGAGACTATATTTTTAAACAATATTCACGAGGGCCACCTTAACAAATTTCAACAAAACAATTGAAATATACTACCGCGAAAACCGCCAAATTACCGCCGATGCAATGATATCTTAAAGAACTTGCTTTATTATAAAAACTCTATGATCACAGTAGCCTTTGCTCTATGAAACAAGGACACAGTGCTGTGAAAAAGCGACTAATGTTTTGTGAGGTTTTAGAAAAACAATTGGTTAAAAATAAACAAAATATAATAACTCATAAAGAAAAATCTATGTACTCCAAAATCGTTTCTGGAAAAGTGTTAAAGAAATATAACAGCCGTAAAATTTTATATCACATAGTTAATCGTTATCAACAAAATAAAAATAAAAATTTTAAATCTCCCCAAGAAAATAGAGGTTGTAAGGAGAACACAATAAAACATTTAATTGAACAGTTTTTACAAAAAGATCAAATCTCTAGTATATGTCCAGGAAAAAGGGATATTATAAGGAAAAATGGTAAAGTATTGCGAAAACGATTTCTTCAAGATACTCTTACTAATCTGCACCAAGAGTTTTGCAAAGAAACTAAACTCAAAATATACTTTATTACTTTTGCTAAATACAAGAAATTATGTATAATTAAAAGTAAAATGTCTGCTCGAAATACATGTTTGTGTAAAACACACATTAACTTTGATTTAATGCTGCAAAAGTTGTACCGATTAAAGGTTTATCTTCATCTAGCTCACATAACTTTATTTCAATGGTAGCATGTAACTTAGATTCGAAATCGTGTATGTATAGAGAATGCAAAGTTTGCAATAAAAAAAGAAATTCCGGAGGCTGAAAATGGTTTAGAAAAGATTTTTTCTCATAAGTGGTACCAGAAAACAATTGACCGAAAGGGTGCTAAAGGCTTAACATACCACGTAAAAGTCACGTCCAAAGAAGCCATAAAATGCAACGTTAACGAGTCAGTTGTTCTATTAAATACCCAAACACCTTTTAATTTAAAGCATGTTAATACTATACTAAACTCAGAGAAAACTAACCATTTTAAAGGTATTACTGATCTTAATATATAATTTGGTAAAAAAAAAATCATGAGTGATGAAGTGTAAATGGTTATATCTCTTAAACCATTAGCGATAGGCAAATAGTTTTTTCCCAAAATATTGCAAATTATGTCTTATACTAGCCGTAATTTTGTAAAATGTTTAACAAATTTAAATAAATTTTTATATGCATACACGATCAAAAAAAATTTTTTTATTTTTTTTTCAGTGTATTTTAAAAAGTATTGAAGATTTTACAAATATTTTAGTGTGCTAAGAAAGCCCTTAAGGGGTATTATACACACGCATTATCCTTTTTCAGTTTTAACAAAAACTGTAATTTTAATATTTTTTCAAAATTTTTAACTTTAAACTGCCGTAAAATTTGCGCCGTTTACTAAAAAATGATTAACGCGAACGGATTTCACATGCTCAAATATCGGCTTATACACACGCAAATCGACATTGATGTCAGACAAAAAAAAAACTAAAAAAAATTGTCTATGTGCCGTAAATTTTTGCAGTTGCCCATATATGTGTCCCCCATGATTATTGATTCGTTGTTAAAGTTTTATCAAGTTCTGTTAATAAACAAGCTTGTATTATACTTTGGTGGTCGGTAAATTGCAAGAACGTAAAATTGTTTATTATTTATTTCAAATTCCATTGATATCAACTCAAACAACGTTGGGTCTGTTTTTAATTCTTTGCACTTAAAATTTTCTTTTGCCTTTGCTTTTTTTTCTGTTTAAAAAAATGTTGCTTCCACTTGAGTTATAGTTAAGAAGATTGTTATAACATAAAGCCAGTTCTATCAATACTTCAATTGATGCATTTTTAAAAAATTCAAAGGGTACTTTATCTTCTTTACCTGGAGATTTGTTTACTTTTGCCTTTTTTAAAACTTGTATTATCTCTGGCGTTGTTATTTCAGAGTCCAGAAAAGAATCTGCATGATATAAAGGTGTATAGCTGATTTCGTTGCACATTTCTGCACGATTTAGTAAGTCCATAAAAAACATCTTAAATTCAGATGATGAGACATTAACTAATTACGAATTTCTAAGGCTATTTTCCAAACTTCAATTGATTTTTTTCTAGCATTATGACATTTCCAATCCAACCATGGACTTTTAAGTACATATAGTTCTTTTAAATCATTGCTTTTTTATAGGGACTTTTATTTACTTCAATTAAAGCCAATTAATCTATATCATTGGTATTTTCTCTCAATTGGCGTATTTGTGCTTTAACGTTTTCAGTAACAGTTTCTCTGACTCATTTACTGATTTTTTAAATTTTATATTCAATGTTACTCTAATAGGTAAATGATCGGACCAAGTTTTATCTTCTATAGAATATTTAACGAAATATCTCTTGCGATACGGCACATACTATCATTACCTGACTCCCATACTCCACTAATGAAAATGAAGTCTCCATTTTTATCCTTGATAAAGGCTCTGATAAGAATTTAAATCCATGATTAGGATATAAGTCTTTATATATCATTTTATATCCACGATTATAATATAAAAACACCATTAAAAAACAATTTTGTGAAACCACGATCAGGATATAAGGCTTAAAAAAGAAAACTTTATAAAATCATGATTGGGATACTTTAAATAACCACGATTATAACATAAGACTATAATAACTCGATTAGGATATATGAAACCAAGATTAAGATATTCGATTTTATAAAACCACGATTAGGATATACGACATTATAAAACCACAATTAAAAATTTTTTTTTAATAAATTTTACACCTTATCATTACACTTTAAATTAGGAACCTGTTTCATTAATAAACACAGATAAATAAGCTAGATTAGATTTAGAGCTAAGGCCAGAAAATTAGATTTGAGTTAAACTTAAGTTAATATTGTTTAAACTCTCGAAAAGTCCAAAATAAAAATAAAAAATTGTATGAAAGATATATGTTTGTATGGTAAAAAAGTTTGTAATTATTTTTTTTAATTTTTGTTGTTGCAGAAATCACTTTGAGTCACTTATGTTTTTCTTACGCAATTTTGCCCACACCAAGGATAACGACAGGAAGGTAAGCAATAAAATTTGAAAAAATATCTTCATTATGTCCGTAGTTTTGTTCACAACACGAGTATTTGCGATTTAATATAAAATTGATTACTCTTGTTTATATGTGGCTATAACTTATATAGAAATTTACTATTGGGAAAGTATCCTATTTGAAATATGCAGATCTAAATGAAAATCAGATTTATTATAGAGGAGGCAAATATAAGGTAACTGCATTTATTTATTTTATAAATCCTTTTAAAGTCATAATAACAATATTAGTAACTAGTTAGTTGTAACGCGCCAAAGGCGCGCATCGAAAAGGCACTAGAAAACACACTTTTTTAAGAGAAGGCATTTTAGTTTTCCAAATATGTTCTCATCCAATAATTTTAGTTTTCGGATCTGGCAACCATAAATATAGTTATCACCCAATTCATATGGAATATTTTAGCTAGGCGGCAAAGTGCCAGCCATTTTGCTTTTGTTTTAGAGATATAAAGTATTTTATGTTACCCTCCAATTTTTTCGAACTGACAATCCTTAAAAGAGTTATTCCACAATTCGGATGTGGCCTTCCAAAGAGCGGGAAAAGTTTCAATCGTTTGGATCTACGAGGCTTAGTTTTTGATAGTAAAATCTCTAAATTAATACGTGATTAGACATGATTAGACTAATTATATATACTATATATGTAGATATCCTAAGTTGATTTTAGCATTTATTATTACCTTCAATTATTGACTAACGTAATAAAAAAAGTGTTTAAAATAATAATTTTAATTGGTCATACATCGAAATAAAAAATGATAATAAAAATAGAATTAAACAAGTAAGAAATTATAGTCGGTCTAGACCGGCTATACGATGCCCTATACCATGGTTTAGGAACCCTATCTCTCAGGCCCAACTAACTGGATATAAAAAATAAGCATAAACCAAATTTGAGTGACATTGTTATTAATTTTTTTTGGCTGCAGATATGAAAAAGTTCATATCGGGTGCTATATTTATATGGGGACTAGATCGAAAAATGAACCGATCCTGACCATATTTGGTAAAGTCAGTTATATTTTGAAAAAATATACACAAACCAAATTTGAGAAAAATCTGTTAAATATTTTTGTTTTTTGATAGATTTAAGTGAAGATCGGGAAGCAGCTCTATATGGGGTCTTTGACTAAGAATTGTCCTATTGGGATTTTTTTTGGGCTACTGATTAATGGATACAATAAACACATACAAACCCACTTTGACTAAGATCTATGGGATAGTTTGGATCTTATGGCAATTTATGTCGATTTCATAGGGGTCATTTGTATCGGGACTAAGTCTGAACATGGACCGATTTTCAGCAATTTCAATAGCGTTCATCCTATGGCCGATAAAAGCTTATATACCAAATTTTATCAAAATATATTCATATTTCCGACCTGTAGTTTGATTACAAGGTTTACATGGACACACAGACGGACGGACGGACGGACGGACATCGCTAAATCGACTCAAAAAGTGATTCTGAGTCGATCGGTATAATAAAAGATGGGTCTAGGTCAAATATTTTTGGTAGTTACAAACAGCAGCACAAAGTCATTATACCCAAACCACATAGTGCTATAGGGTATAAAAATTACTCTTCGTTTTAAAATAGTAACGAAAGTTTTTCGGTTTGTAGAATTTCCACATAGTTCTAGACTTCTTGCATGCCTCAAGATTGCTCTTTCACGTGGCAGTTGAACCTACCGCCTTCGTTACCCTCGATGCCTACGTCGTCTTACCTAATATTGGTACTTAGACCATAAATAGAATATGATTTCTTGATTTCTGCTTAACTGTCTAAAGACAATAAACGATAATTGTCGAAGCCCTTATACTTCAGAGTGTAGCGGATTCTAAACAAAAGCTGGCAAGTAAATAGTTTGGTCGTAAATCAGCTACAGAATCAGCTATGTCATCAGCTGAATATAATTAAGAGACAAATTTACATATAAGCAACAACATATAGTTAATTAGTTAATTAAATAATAATTATATAAATAATTGCTGAAATTGTATTAAATGTTTATTGAGCCTTTTAATTCTACGAGATAGATTTTGCAAACGTCTTAAATATTGTTAAGAGATTTTCCAATAATTGTGTAAAATAAAGTAAAATTTTTGGAAAAATTTTAGAGATTTTCGTGCATTAATTTAAATACATACAATTACATTTTTGTTTGTTTAAAGAGAGTAAGAGTATATCCATCTTGGTTACTCCCTTACTCTCATCGATAAACTACTACATGGAGTGAAAACTCCGTGGCCTAAAAATGAAAAACCAGTTTTTTTGGATTTGAAATCAATTTTATTCTTAAATGTAATCTCCGTTAAGTGAAATGCACTTCTTCGGACGATCCTCTAAAATCGTGATACCCTTGAAAAAATACAATTTATCAAACTCTTCAAAAAAGGCTTCCGTCTCTGATATGACTTCTTCATTTATGGAAAATCTCTTTCCTTGGAATAATCTTCTAAAGTTTGTGAACAAATAATAACCGCTAAGGGCCAGATCTGGAGAATATGGCAGATGAATACCTCGGTGCATTCTCATGAAGGGGTCGTTTTTTCTTAATTTCTTCATCCAATCTGCCCAATAACTCAACATAGTACTTGGTAGTTGTTGGTTTTCCTTTTTCCAAGTAATCAATAGATATGATATCACGTCCATCCCAAAAAACACTGACCATAACCTTTCCAGCCGATTGTTGAGGTTTTGGCCGCTTTGGACGGCTTTTGCACGCTTCTAACCACTCCGCGGACCATCTATTGGACTTCGGTGTATAATAATGAATTCACGTCTCATCCGCTGTTATAAACCGAGGTAAAAATTCAGTTGAATTTACTTCAAACATCTCCAAAGCATACTTTGAATCATGAATACGTTTCAGTTTTTGTTCAGCTGTTGAAAATTGCTGCACCCATCGAGCAGAAAGCTTTCTCATATAAATATGATCATGTAATATATGGCGATTTTGCTCTGTTGATATTTTTATGATGCCAGCAACCTCACTCACTTTAATCGTTCGATCATCCAATACAACCTGATGCACGTTTCTTACGTTTTCTTCGGTAACTGCCTCATTGGGACGATCTGGACGATCTGCATCATTTTTGTTCCTACGACTACGTTTATATTCGGAATTCAACCTTTTAATCATTGCATATAAGGGCGAAGATTCACCATTATGTTTATCAATTCATTCTTTGGCTTGGACAGTATTTTTTCCCATCAAAAAACAATGTTTAATCAGAACACGAAACTCTTTGCAATCCATTTTTTCTCAAACTTTAAAAGCAGCATAATTTTTATAACTAACTCTTTTTCTAATTAATTAAATGTCATGGAATTTTGAGAAAATTTTTCTAACAATTGTGGCATTTGTTACGCCATCTCTAAGTTAGGCCACGGAGTTTTCACTCCATGTAGTATTCGTTCACATGTCCAAAATAAAAAACAAAACAAAAACAATAATCAAACAAAAATATGTGTGTATGCTTCGTATAAACACATAACAGGTTACCATACAAATTGTCTCTAATTCCATTAATAGATAATATTTTTTTTACCAGAGCAATTAATAAAAAAAGCAGTGAGTTTGGAGTGCGTTTTGAATATGAAAGTGTTTTAGCGCCGGAATTTATAACAAAGATCACTGTGCTACTTCAGCAATTGAAAACAATTTTAACAATGCAACAACAAACACAAAACAGTTGATCTAGATTTTACAAATTTTTAGATCATAACTTGGACGGGACCTACATGGATCATTTAGATCAACGGCAAATCACAGTCATTCTCAAATAATTTTAACACCATAGAAAATAAAACATGTACATTACGTAAAACAGAGGAAGATGAAACTTTACAAGATTTGATGGCAAGGCAAATTAGAAACAGACATTTTGGCAAAACACATCTAAATAAAAATGAACTAATTAATATTTTAAATGACCAAAGAAACTATGGTTGGCATAAGCTTTATAACAATGTTTGTAATGAATTAAAGTATAGAAAATTTATAATTGATGAATTTGTATAATTTATTGAGCTGCTATTTTTAATTACATATTGCTCAAATATGTTAATGCCTTTATAATTAATATTAACTGGCAGAGCCCAGCCCTCGAAATTCGAGTGCAAATTCTAGGAAATTTTTAATCTAATTCATTAATTTTATTTCATTATAAATATTTATTGAACACACAGAAATAAAGTCCACCTTTTATGCCATATAAAGGTATTCAAATTTATGGCAATTCACAATTCAACACAGGGTATGTGTTATGCAATTATTGTAATGAAATCTGTACGTTAACTTTCGTGTTGCATAATGAAAGTTGATTGTGCACGCACAACTTTCCTCAAACTCAACGAATTTAAACAGTTAATAGCTCAAAAGAAAGTGATTGATCCACTTAGTGTTCTGAGAATGAAACGATCAACATCCACCCATTAGAAGAGGAGCTATGATAATACGAATTGCTTGAGTAAATGTGTCCCATAAGAAATGTACAGGGAAGAATCGCGTTTGAATACTACTTGAGTAAGGTGGGAGTTTAGTAAATTTCAATGATCGATGACATATCGGTGTCTTAATACGTTTCATTAAAAAAATTAAGGAAATCGGCCGAATAGAACGGCCATCTTTTTCTATTTTATTTGTATTTTGTGTGATGATCCGATTGTTGTTGTTGTTGATTGTGTGTTTTGTTAGAATTTACGTCGTTAGTACGATTTACTTCACTGTAGGATTGTGAGAAGTTGATTTTGGGTCTGTTGTGGGCCGTTGCAATGAGGTGAATTTCCGCACGCAGTAATCTCATGTCTAATATGAGATTAAACTATTGAAAAATAGGCTTGGTATTTTTAAGGTTAAATTAAAAATGATCAAAAAACTTCTTAACGTAAACTACAAAAATAATCAATAAACGCTTACAGAAAAATCTAACAAATATCGATCCAAAGATTCAAAACTTATGTTTGGTCAAGTTAAAAAAATTTTTTTTTTTAATTAAAACCTTTAGATCTTCATCAAATAAATATCCCAGAACATTCTAAATATTTGTTAAACAACGCGGAAATAAATACGATGAATTTAAGAAAAGGTGATTAAAATAATTATATTGTAGAAGAACAACATCAAGTGGTGGATACTATCGGATTTTTTTTAGAGTCAGCTTATGCTCAGAAGGAAATAAGCCAAGAAAATGTTATACACGCTCAAGTTACTGGCATATTCAATAGGTTTCTTCAAACAATATCATTATTTGTGAGTAACCAAACCACTTTCATTAATTTTAGCGATTCCTTTTTATCAGATAATAGAGATGAATTACACACCCATGGTAACTTCATGACGAAGAACAACCCAGGAATAAAACATTACCAAATAATGGGTTTTAGAAGGTTGAAGTTTGCCTGATATGCTCATTATTTTAACACGGGGATGTCATTGGAGGTAACTAGTTGCCTATGAACTCATTATTTTCACTTTGAAAGTAATGCAGAATGCAAGGAGTTGGCATGAAATATAAGTAGCTGTATAACAGATTATTAGTAATGCCTTATTTTCACTTTAGAAGTAATGCAGTGGGCAGGAGTAGGTTATTATTGGTCATTATTGGCAAAAATCAATGAGCTGCTATTACGAAATTTTTCCTATAATATAGAATGTATCTTCTATAAATTAAGAAATGAACTATTTTCTGGGATCGATAATATACCAAATATATTACTAAAGAATATTCCTCAAAATGTGATAAACGATTACAGTAAACTATTTAATAATAGCAGCAGAATCCAGCGCTCGAAATTCGAGCACAATTTCTAGGCAGCTTTATTTTCCAATTCACAAACCAACACTTTTATGGTTTATTATTATTGTGAATGACAACAAATTTTATAAATCACACGTAGCATATGTATAATTTTATGTATGTGTTAGTACCAACTTTAAATGCAATTTACTCAAAATAAAGGCAAAAATTTAAAAATCTCTAAATCTGCAAAACGGCTAAAAATAAATACCTCTCCAATAATATACGTTTGGTCAAAATCGGGATAAAACGGTAGAACAAAACATCAGTCACAAAAAATCGCCTAGCCTATTAATATTATAGATGATTAATAATTCACATTTCCCAAATAAATGGAAAACAGCAAACGTCATTCTCCTGCCAAGATAAGATAAAGTACCAAATAATCCCAAAAATCTTCGTCCTATAAGCAAGCTTCTTAATACCAGTAAAATATTTGAAATTTATATTAAAAATATTATAATGAAGTTTTTTAATGATAAAAATATTAAAAGTGAAATCAATTTGGTTTAAAATATAGACACTCGCCTATTAATGTTAAATATAAAATTACTTCTAATATTAATTGGAATTGGAATAAAAAGCTTTGTACAGTTGCTTGCCTCAATGACATGGTAAAAGTATTTGATAGTGTATGGATTCCTGGCCTAAAATATAAATTATTTCAATTCCAATTTCCATTAAATCAAATTATATTAATATATAACTAGCAGATTCCGGCACTCGAAATTCGAGTGCAAATTCTAGGAAATTTTATTTTTTCATTTAATAAAGACCCTAAAGGTATGCTTCATAATTCAACTCATTTGAAATGAAGGAAACGAACTCAACACAACACAAACACATTAACAAATTTAAGAAACACACACATAACAATGTATAGTGTTATGTATGTGTGAGTAACAACTTTAAACGATCATAACTCCAAAAAAATATTCCGGACTATGAAAATCTGTGAATCTGTAAACAGCTAAAAAGAAATACCTTTCAAATGATAATTTTTTTGTCAAAATCGGGGTAAAACTGTGAAACTTACATCGGTAACAAAAAATCGCCTAGCTTATTAATATTATAGAATAGATATGATAAATAATAAAAACTTTATGGTTTATCACCAAAACATAAAAAGCAAGAAAATGTTCCAGATATTTAACGGTTTACAACAAGGAACCCTAAACTCTCCCATTCTCATGCATACTTGATCTACTTAACGAGGCTGAAAATATATTTTCATTTGCTGATGATATATATCATGCAGATAACAAAATCGAAAATTTTAATTTAAATCTTCAAAAACTATATAATTTATTTGAACAATACACTATAAAGTGTAATATGAAGATAAACGCACAAAAGTGTGAAACAATCCTTTTTAGACCACCAGTTGACAAATGTTATTATAACATAAGGAAATATTGGAAACAGTTTGGAATTAAATCAAATGCATCTAACTGTAAAATTCCAAATAAGGATATTGTAAAATATTTAGCTATTTACTTATGGCGTTTTCTCTTCTGACAAAAAAATTTCGCATTTTATTTGTACTTTTTCGAAAAGTGTATTTTTTTTTATATATTCTGAATTAAGAGCAACCTTATCTTATACATTAATCGAAAGGTCTCAAAGTGCTGTATTCATAAAATGCAAAAAACAAATGATTACACGGTGTTACAAAAAAAAATCCCTGGGATATCATATCATTTTTCTGGTAGGTATTGTCGAGTAGAACAAGAATCTGTATTTGAAATTTTCCAGGCACGTCAGAATTTTGAGATACGGGTAAAAAACCGGTTTTTCGGACCTCTATGCACTTAATAACGGGTAACTCAGTTGTTTCTCCACCGATTTTAATTTTATAAACGGATTTGGATAGAAGAGACTTATACCTTTAAAATGATGTATATGATTATATGGTTTGATCCAAAAATATGTGTGTATTTCTGCACCAATGTCATTTTTTTTACCACTTTTTTCGACATTTTTTAACTTTGGCGATATTTTTACGCACTTTTTTATAAAGGAACCGTAAAGCTTTATAATTTATATTAGTAGCATATTTAGTTGGGAGTAAAATGCAATTTACGGTTTTAAAATCCGTTAAAAAATGAATAAGTTATTAAATATTGTATCAAACCAAAATTCTTGCAAAATACAAATTTCTTAATATGATATTCCTACGCATTATTTTATACAGAAATTTTACTGATAAAATTCAAATTTGTTTAAAAAAATCCGTTAGAAATTAAGAGAGTTATTAATTTTGTTTTTAAACCTAAATTTTTGCATAATTGCTTGCACATTATTTTTCTAGTTTTTTTGCTCTCTGTCTAGTGATGTTTTGCTAGAAGTTAGCAGGTAAAATTTTGTAAATGCAATGTGGAGCAAATTGGGACAACAGAGTTTGCCAAACTTTTTTTGCTTGGAGTCAGATTGTTATTTGTACAAAACTTTACATTCCGAAAACTGAAAATGTTTCTTAAAAAAGATTTTGGAGGGGTTTTCTTATTTAATATAAAATAATAATTTTAAACATAAGTGGTATTTTATTTGCATTGTATATTTTTTTATATATACTGATTATAATAAATGTGATTGATATACTCTGAGGACTATAAATTGTAAATCACTGTTATATTAAACTCAAATTAGAATTACAACAACAATTAGCAATGAGAGCTTAAATCATGTAAAAGTATTGTTTTTTTAATTTGTTTTGTTTATCACTTTTGTTTACTTAAATAAATAAAAAAGTTAGCCATTTGATAATATTATAATAGTGAAGGGCAATTAAAATTAAATTTGAATTTATCCCGATAAATAAATTTTATTAAAAATAGAAAATGTGCGACAGACGTAATAAATTTTGCTATATTTGTGGTTTATTGGTAAATATCGATCATAGACGTGATTTTAGAAACAATGGTGGAGTGGTGGAAATATATAACAAACTCTTCAATCGCTCTTATAAATTTAGTCGCTGGTATGAACCTGAATTTATTTGTGATTATTGCTGTAGAACATTAAAAACAAAATTAATAACTCTCTTAATTTCTAACGGATTTTTTAAAACAAAGTTGAATTTTATCAGTAAAATTTCTGTATAAAATAATGCGTAGGAATATCATATTAAGAAATTTGTATTTTGCAAGAATTTTGGTTTGATACAATATTTAATAACTTAGTCATTTTTTAACGGATTTTAAAACCGTAAATTGCATTTTACTCCCAACTAAATATGCTACTAATATAAATTATAAAGCTTTACGGTTCCTTTATAAAAAAGTGCGTAAAAATATCGCCAAAGTTAAAAAATGTCGAAAAAAGTGGTAAAAAAATGACATTGGTGCAGAAATACACACATATTTTTGGATCAAACCATATAATCATATATATCATTTTAAAGGTATTAGTCTCTTCTATCCAAATCCGTTTATAAAATTAAAACAACTGAGTTACCCGTTATTAAGTGCATAGAGGTCCGAAAAACTGGTTTTTTACCCGTATCTCAAAATTCTGACGTGCCTGGAAAATTTCAAATACAGATTCTTGTTCTACTCGACAATACCTACCAGAAAAATAATATGATATCCCAGGGATTTCGACTTCATTCTTTTTTGTAACACCGTGTTATTATCCTCTTTGAAGTCATAAGGTGAAAATATTCCAAAAAAAGGAGCAATAGGGAGATATTCTCACACCTTGACCTGAAAGAAGTCAATTGCTACAATATTTTGCGATTTACGAGGGATAGACTTTGAGAGCTTTCGATTGATGTATAAGATAAGGTTGCTCTTAATACAGAATATATAAAATATACACTTTTTTAAAAAAAGTGAAAATAAAATGCGACATTTTTTGTCAGAAAAGAAAACGGCATTAGATAAATTTTTATACTTTAATCAACATATTAACGAAATATTTGCAAAAGCAAGTAAAGCCTTCTTCTTATTTAGGCCATTATTTCATTCTAAATATTTAAAACCTAGAGTTAAAACAATAATGTACTACTAGCAGATTCCAGCGCTTGAAATTCGAGTGTAATTTCTAGGCAACTTTCAACTTAACCAATTCACAAACCAACATTTTTTTGTATTATTATTGTTGTGAATGAAGATGACAAACTCATTAACAAATACATTAACTAATTTAATAAACACACACATAGCATATGTGACCTTCTCCGAGAAAAGGGACCTAGTGTGTAAAAATTAAATTTTGAGAAAAAAACGCATTTAAAGTTTTTACACCCTATTAGGTACCAGAATCCACTGTTTTTGATACAATCCGTTTTTTGACACACTAGGTCCCTTTTCTCGTAGAAGATCACATATGTATAATTTTATGCATGTGTTAGTAGCAACTTTAAATGCAATTTACTCAAAACAAAGGAAAAAATTTAAAAGTACATACAATCTGGTGAACAGCTAAAAAGAAATACCTTTCAAATAACATACGTGTGGTCAAAATCGGGATAAAACGGTATCCCGCCTGCCTATTAACATTATAGATACCCTTGTTAGACCTGTAATAACATACGGTTTTCCAATTTGGTTCAATATATCGCCTTCATACAGATTAGAGTTTTTGAGAGAAAATATTTGAGAGATCTTTGTATAGATCTCCAGAAAGCAACTATTTAAAATATGTGTTCAATAATAAACTGTACAATAATGCTAATATAATAATAATTGACTTTATGATAAGCCTGATTAGAAATAATTAGCAGATCCCAGCCCTCGAAATTTGAGTGCAAATCGTTGGAAATTAAATTTTCTCATTCAATTTATATCTTTCAAAGTTTTTTTAAACTATATACATAATTCATTAAATTTATTTAATTATAAATATTTGTTGAACACACAGAAATAAGAGCCTAACGGTATTTGAACCACCCACCTAAAGGTATGCTAATTTTAGGCAATTCACAATTCATCACAGCATGTGTATGCAATTATTACAATGAAATTCTATTGCGTTATTATCGTTGTTGGTTTATGTCCATACACAAATTATGCAAATGCATTAACAAATTTAACAAACACACACACACAGCATTGTATAATTTTATGTATGTGTTAGTAGACACTTTAAATGAATTTTGCTAAAAAAAAAAAATGTTCCAGTCGGTAAATCTGTAAATCTGGTGGACATAGTTTTCAAATGAAGTACGTTTGGTAAAAATCTGTTTAAAAAATCGCCTTGCCTATTAATATTAAAAATGTTCTAAATAGTTTTATAATGGCCCCTTATTGTACAAATGATGAATATGTAATTTTTTTTCCTAGAAAAGGGTTTTGTACCACCAAAAGCTTTTGTATACTTTGATAAAACATATTTTATACAAGATTCAGAAAATACACACATCAACCACACAATGTTCTGTTCTAAAGCAGCCAACACATATTTTTAATTAATGTCAATTATGTGTGTTTCTAAATTTTGTACGGTGCCGAACACAATCATGACTGTGTTTCATTTTAATATTTCGTTATGTACACGAACATGTTTCTATACGTATTTTTTTTTCGAACACACATTTTTTTTTTTTTTTTATTAAAAGTATGTGCTTAACCTAATGTTATCATACAATTTACAGAGTTTAATTGTTTATTAACTTTTCATCAATAATATTTATTAGCTATTGAAAAGAACATATATATTTAAGAATAAAAATTTATTTCAGAGGAAAAATTCGTTATGAAAAACCTCTGAGTTAGTATACGACAGACCAACTCCCCATTCAAAAGACTACTAAAAAAAGACATACAGCAGGTCTAGAAAACACAATTTTACGATACTGCAATATGCCTTCTGGGAGCCTGAAAGCAGTGAAATTAGCATACTTATAGGTTTAAAAGTAAACAAAAAACATAAATATTATTAGAATTATATTCCAAAAATTTTATAGAAAAATGTATTAGAATAATTATTATTTACAAAAACATAATTGATTTTAACGATTATATGAAATAGAACATCAAATTACAGCCCAAATACTATAACTTAGTTAATGTATCTGAGCCGCACATAGATGTTCAATCAAACAAACTGGAAATAAGTGGATTATCTGATAATGTGCAGAAAAATTTAAAGCGCTCTGCGGTAGAGTATATTCTATCACCTATTAAACTAATATTGTTATTCTTGTGAAGATCTTTGGTGGACAAGTGCCATGGCAGATTTAACATCATTTTGAGCAGTTTATTTTGACAAATTTGCAGTTTCTTGACATGCGACATAGCGCAATCACCCCAGACTGGCCTTGCATATAGGATAATAGACTGAAATATGACCTTTGCTAAAATGATTTTGTTAGCAATACTTAATGGAGATCCACGTTTTATAAGAGGGTATAACATGTTTCTTGCAATGTTAAATTTTTCTATCTTTATATGGAAATCAAAAATTAGTTTTCTATCCAAGTATACCCCCAAATATTTAACATTATCGGCCCACGGTATACGAGTCCCATTAATTTCCAATTGGCTAGTAGGATAAAAACAAGATTTGCGTTTTCGGGTAAAAAATACAGCTTGAGTCTTATCCTCATTAATTCTTATCTTCCACTTATGGAAATAAGCTACCAATAAGTCCAATGCGCACTGCAATTCAGTCACTATATATGGGCCAAACTGGTGCGAAAAAAATATGCAGGTGTCGTCAGCATATGCTGCACACTCACATCTATTCAGCTCTGGCATGTCTGAACAAAATAATGTATATAATAATGTATATAATAGTGTGGGACTCCAGCTGGGATCTCGAAGAGATCAGAATAACTATCATTTAGACATACAGAATACAATCTATTTTTTAAAAAGTACTCGATTGTCTTAACAAGATAAAGTGGAAAATTGAATTGGATCATTTTATACAATAATCCATTAACACACATAAACCACACAGATTCGAGTGTAGCTTTATTTTAAGTTCGTGTTCTTGCACGTTTACTGCTAAAAAAAAAGAGAACATGCTTGAACGCGTACATCGATCGGAAAAATCTGTTACACCCCTATAATAACGACAACAATTGTTTCAACCAAATTTATTAAAAAAATCGTGAATAATTCATTAAGGCCAGTTTACACTATCACACTTTGTAATAGGACCTGTCAAAAAGTTGACTATTATGAAAAAGTCATGTCATGTAAAAAACTTATGTTATGAAATTGACAGTCTGTAGGATTTTATTTTCGAACTCCGATGGTTTTAGAAACATTTCTAAAAACTTGCATTTTTCATCGGACCAGAGTCGTTTTTTTGGTAATATTAAAAAAAAAAGGTAAACAAAAACAAAGAAAGTGTAAATAAAATATAAATTTCAAAATAAATTTGCTTGTTATTCTAAACAGTTGTTTTCATAAGACTTGAGTGTGATGCTGTAAATGGCCTAAGTATGCAGAAATAATGTCGGTACGACTTTATGACACTCCGATGAGTTTCATCGGATTTTTATTTCGAAAAATCATATGACTGAATGGTGTCGTGTAAATAGGCCTTTAGCAGTTATAAAAAATAATTTGTTTTATTTTTACTATTATCTGTATTATTATTTTTTTTCTGAACTCTGATTTCATACAGAACGAAAACGGCATCTCTATTTTATATCATAATTATGGACGCGCCAATATGAAAGCAGTGAACTGCAATTTGAAAACTTTGAAAAATTTTAATTTTAAATTTGATTTAAGTATATCTAGAAAAGACATAATTTTTATACAAAAATCAAAAACTAAAAAATTTTGTTGGCTGTGGGAATAAATATTGTAAACTTCATTTACCTCATGATTTTAAATATAAAAATTAATTATATATTTTTCATTTGAACCAAGAATATCCTTTAATTATTTATTAATAATACTAGAGTTCTTGATCACGAAACATTGTATTTTTTTACATTATTATTGTTATCTTCTTATATATATTTACGCTGATCCCTGACTCACTGACTGACTGACTGATTCTGTAACGCTGAAATAATATACATAGCTCTCCCTACAAAGCTATGCAAAATACACAAACAAAATTTAATCTTTCTCATTTTATACAAACCCACACACAATTTTCTCTCTTCTTTGTTACTGACCACTGCTGCTAATAAAATCTTCTGAAAATCTACAATTTTGGAAACTAAATCGCCAAAATTGTCATTTTTAAAACAAGAAATTGTCAAGAAAATAAAAATAAAACAAAATATTACAAAAGGAAACAATCAAATTTATTGATATCATTCATATTACGAATATTATTACAGCATTGGTTATTTCTAATGTATTAGTGGTGAAATTTCAACGAAAAAAATTTAACACACCAATCAACTAAATAATTTTATTGACATGTATCTGTAGCTGAAACACATAATATATATTTAAAGTATCGCCGTAATTGAAACTTAAATTTTAAATAGAGATGCTATTCAAGGTATTTCCGTTTTGAAACGACTTAACCCAGAATTAAATCTATACATACTTTGTAATTTCCATTTACACTGAACAAAAACTATCAATTTTCGATAAACCACCCATTAATTGGTAACCCTTGAAATCGTAATTTTTATACTACTGATAATTTTAAATCTTCAATCATCATTTTTACAAATTTAACAAATCATTTTAACAAATTGCAAAATCGTCGAAATTACAATAAGTTGTCAAAATTGGCAAAATTGCAAAATCGTAGAAATTACAATAAGTTGTCAAAATTGGCAACACTTACTAAACTTCTTCGTTTGTCTGTTTTGTTTTTCATCTCAAAATTGTTTTGTATTGTTAAGAGTACTTTCGCTCAGTTCATTGATGGCAAGCACTTACCAAAGAGCATGCTTTTTTTGATAAATATTTGAGAAAAAAGAGATCTTCAATGTAGAATTTGTTGTTGTCCAACGTATGATTTCGTTTATAGCTCTGTATTGAAAAGCCTTTGAAAAAATAGTGCAATATTAAGTTTAAAATTTAAATTATTGTAACTTTGCATAATTAAATTACATTGTAATTTTAGAAGAGAGGTGGGAAAATAATTTTTTTTTTCACTCATAATATTAATTTTTGCATAATATGCTTTTAAAAAAATTTGGACAAACATAAATTACGTAAAAAGGTATATTTAAGATTTTAATTTGAATATTAGTTTTACTTCAAAAAAAAAATCGCTTTTAATTCTTCCATTATGAATTAAAAGCGATTTTTTTTTAAGTAAAACTAATACGCGCGCATTTTTTTTTTTTCTCTTTTAGATTTATAGATAACTTTGCAAAAAATGTAATTCCCTTTTTTTTCAGTTTACATGTATGATGAAATATGAAATATTTTTTTCTTTTTTGTGTACGTTGGTGTATTGGTGTTTGCATTTCCTTAAGGGGTGGTAGGTTTTAAAACCTTTTTTTGCATTTCTCTTCCTGAATGCACAACATGTCGAGAGTGTTGTGTCAAAATTTTAAGTAAATCAGAGCAAAACTTAAGAAGATACGGCGTTTCCAGCGACCGGCCTCATACGGTATATAGTATACAAATCAGTTTTTAAAAAACTTTAAACCGATTTTCTCGCAAATAAATGTTCGAAGTCCGTGAACATCTTCTTGACCGATTCTTTTGAAATTTTAGACACTATATCTACACAAAAATCATCAGGTAACCACGAAGTTTTTTTTTTAAATTCCATTTTCTTCCCCATTTTTTAATTCCCGAAATTGTATAGCAAAAATCATTTTTCACTTCAAAATGCTGCAAAAAAAATTGAAAAACTCTTCGTCACTACTTCAGGAAACATGTCACCTTTTAAACGCATTTCAATTTTTTTTTCACATGGTCCGGTAACGAGTTATGATGTTCACCGCAAAACAACAACGCCTCCGGATATTGGCTGTCATGGACTTATTTAATAAAATTTTTAGTTGAAAATTTTTTCAAAGATTTTTTAAATGTTATGCTATAACGTGTATTCATGTCTTCAAAAAAGAATTATGCAATTAATTATTATTATTAACTTTTAAAACCTTTAAAACCTCCCCCTTAAGAAACTTTAAGGAACCTTGCTCTAAAACGTTTTTTTTTTCTATGCTATTCTATTTTTTCTACAATAAAATGGAGTTCGGTTATAACGAACTCGGCGGGACCGGCTAAATTAGTTCGTTATAGCCTTAGTTCGTTATAACCGTAGTATTTTTTGTTTGTTTTGTCCGAAAGGTTTAAAAACTTTTTTCAAAAATTAAATTATTAAATTATTAAGACTAAAATTACCGAGTTTCTATCAAAATAAAATATTTTTTTAAAATCATATAATATTAAAAACTTCTTATGTATAGAAGCAGAAAATATAAAGCAAAGGTTGGCTACTAGCAAACTTATGCGAAAATATACATAAAAGGACCTTTTACAAAACTTCATTTGAAAATCGAAGTTTTTGGTTTGTATTTTTTACAACTGTTTTCCGATTTTTTTTTTTTTTTTTTTTTAATTTTAAAAACATTAAAATTAATTTTTTTTTAAATATATAAAATATAGGAAAATTTTGAAATGGAAAAAAAAAATTTGTTTGTTAAAGTCAAAATAAACGGGCGCCTAGGCGCCACACAATCCACTAGTTGTAATAAGCATCAAAAAAAAAATGTTGTTGGAACACTTACTAAAGTGGATTAACATATGTCCAGCTTTTCTTATGCCGTTTTCTTTTCTGACAAAAAATGTCGCCCTTTTTTTGCCCTTTTTTCGAATAGTGCATTTTTTTATATATTCTGAATTAAGAGCAAGCTTATCTTATACATCAATCGAAAGGTCTCAAAGTCGAGCCCTCGTAAATCAGAAAAAAATCCAGCCATTGACTTCTTTCTTTTTTTTTTTTTGAATATTTTCACCCTATGACCTCCAAGAGGATAATAATACAATTGTTTTTGCATTTATGAACACAACACTTTGAGACCTTTCGATTGATATATAATATTAGGTTGCTCTTAATTCAGAATATATAAAAAATTATCAGAAAGAAAACGGCATTAGTTTCTTTCCTAATTCGTCTGTATGAAATTTCCATTTGAAATTCTGGTCAACGTATATTCCGAGGTATTTATACATATGTGTTAACTGGAACATTCATCTGATATTTTATTTGAATATTAGTATAGCTTAAGTGCGGAGGCTTTATGTGAATGTGTTAGGTTTTAGAAGAATTTACAACTAAACCGTGCTCATGACACCTTTTTGTTGCAATGTCTAGCTAGTGCTGCATGGTTGGAGTATATTATGTATAAAATGGGACCTAATTTTGCGTTTCATCACTAAGGTTATTTGAAATTTTCACATAATAACAACGAAATAATAGATAATTTCTAAACCATTTAAACCATTTGCCTCGTATTCCATTTATTTCTAATATATTTAGTAAGTTTACTTGAAAAGAGGGTATAAAGCGCTTTGCTGAAGTTTATAAAAAGAGTGATTTTTACTTAGTTGTTCGTGTATAACATTAGCGAAGTTTCTAAGAAGCTTGTTTATATTTTTATCCTTCTGGAAACCGAATTGGTTGGCATGGATTACATTATATTTCACTATAAATTCTGTGATTCTTCTGCATAATATTTCTTCTATGAAATCTGACGTTCCCCAAGGCAGTAATTGTTTTTACTACTCGTAATTGATCTTCCAACTGTAATTTCGAATTGCAACGTCCTTATGTGCAGATGATGTTAAGTTATTTCACAGTTTCAATGGCATAAATGGTCATATTACTCTTCAGCGTGAGCTTGATTTACTAGTTAAGTGGCGTAATGTGATCATGATGGAACTGAATCTTAAGAAATGTAAACATACGGTATTTCACAGAAAGGGGATAATTTCTAACAAGTATTGCATTAAAGGAATGGCATTGGATACCGCTCAAACATTTCTGGATCTTGGTGTACTTATGGATAGGAAACTTGACGTCTTTGGTCATGTTATTTGACCACTCTTGGTTTCGTTAAATGATCCATGTTTCTAAACAGCTTTATACAACACTTGTAAGACCAATTTTGGAATATGCGTCAATAATATGGAATCCACATTACGCCAATGCAATTGAGTCTGTGCGGAGAAAGTTTTTGCTATTCTGTCCACGTGGTTTAGGTTGGAGTTAGGATGACTTGCCATCACATACTAATAGACTAAAGCTTATCAGACTTCCAACTATGTTTTCAACCTTGCGAAATTTTATCGTACCTTGTAGATTCACAAGACATTTTAATCCGCTTCGCTTGGACTATTTTACGACTAATTATGCTAACTAGCAGATTCCAGCCCTCGAAATTCGAGTGCAAATTTTAGGAAGTTTTATTTTTTCATTAAATAAAGACCCTAAAGGTTTGCTAATCAATTATACCCAATTCACAAATCAACACAAAAAACAAACTCATTTTTATACAAATACATTAACAAATTTAATAAACACACACATAGCATTGTATAATTTTATGTATGTGTTAGTAGCAACTTTAAATGCAATTTACTTAAAATAAAGGAAAAAATTTAAAAATCTGTAAATCTGCAGAACGGCTACAAGGAAATACCTTTCAAATAATATACGTTTGGTCAAAATCGGGATAAAACGGTAGAACAAAACATCGGTCACAAGATATCGCCTAGCCTATTAATATTATAGATTATTATCCTTTTATGTATTGAAAGTAAAGCGCGATAATATTGAGTACATCCATGTTTATACCACTATGTGGTTTGGGTATAATGACTTTGTGCTGCTGTTTGTAACTACCAAAAGTATTTGACCTAGACCCATCTTTTATTATACCGATCGAATCAGACTCACTATTTGATTCGATTTAACGATGTCCGTCCGTCCGTCTGTGTGTCCATGAAGAGATTGTAATCAAACTGCAGGTCGAAAATATGAATATGTTTTGATGAAATTTGGTATATAAGCTTTTATCGGCGATAGGATGAACGCTATTGAAATTGGTGAGAATCGGTCCATGTTCAGATCTAGCCCCCATACAAATGACCCCTATGAAATCGACTTAAATTGCCATAAGATCCAAATTATCATATAAATCTTAGTCAAATTGGGTTTGTATGTGTTTATTACATCCATTAATCGGTAGTCCAAAAATGATCCCTATGGGACAACTCTTAGTCATAGGCCCCATATAGAGCTGCTTTCCGATCTTCACTTAAATCTATCAAAAAACAAAAATATTGCACTGATTCTTCCCAAATTTTGTTTGTATATATTTTTGCAAAATACAAGAGACCTTACCAAACATGGTCAGGATCGGTACATTTTTGGGCCTATTCCCCATATAGATATAACATCCGATATGAACTTTTTCATATCTGCAGCCAAAACAATTAATAAAAATCCCACTCAAATTTGGTTTATGCTTATTTTTTATATACAGTTAGTTGGGTCTGAGAGATAGGTTCTCTAAACGCATGGTATAGGGTATCGTATAGTCGGTCTAGACCGACTATAAATTTCTTACTTGTTTGTTCTTTATGTTGTTTAAGTTTGCTATTACTAATATCAGCTGATGACATAGTCTGAAGCTGATTTACGACCACACAATTTACTTGCCAGCTCTTGGAATCCGCCAGGGTACGGACCGTGGTGTGTACGAGGTCCCCACATTAAGGGGCGTGCCCCCTCGGTCGGGTGGGGTGGGTAAGTGTGAAGCGGGTTTCGGTCGTATAAAAAAAAAAAAATTAAAAAAACAAGTAAGAAAATTGTAAACGGCCTGGACCGACTATACGATATCCTATACTATGCGTTTAGACAGCCTGTCTCTCAGGTCCAACTAATTAGATATAGAAAACAAGCATAAACCAAATTTGAGTGGCATCGTTATTAATTTTGTTGCCTTTGAATACAAAAAAGTTCATGTCGGATGCTATATTTATATGGGGACTAGGTCGAAAAATGAACCGATCCTGACCATATTTGTTAAGGTCACTTATTTTTTGTAAAAACTTATACAAACCAAATTTCAGAAAAATCCGTGCAATATTTTTATTTTTTGATAGATTTAAGTGAAGATAGGGAAGCATCTTTATATGGGGGCTATGACTATGAATTGTCCTATAGGGCTTAGTTTTGGACTACCGCTTAATGGTAGTAATAAACAAACACAAACCCAATTTAACCTAAATCTACAAGACAATTTGGATTTTATGACAATTTAAGTTGATTTCATAGGGGTCATTTGTATGGGGACTAGGTCTGAACGTCCACCGATTTTCACCAATTTCTATAGCGTTCATACTATGGCCGACAGAAGCTTACGTACCAAATTTGATCAAAATATATTAATATTTGCGACCTGTTGTTTTATTACACACAGACGGACGGACGGACGGACATCGCTAAATCGACTCATGAGTCGATCGGTACAATAAAAGATGGGTATAATAAAAGATGTATCTAGGTAAAATATGTTTGGGTAGTTATTGATTGGTCGATAGCTGTTAAAATCTTATTTTTTCTATTTTTGTAATTTGAGCGGGTGTCTAGTATGATAGAGTTAGGTAAAGTAAGGTATATTAATTTTGCAATTAGCGGTGTTAAAATCAGTGTAATATACCTTATATCCTTAAGTCTGATTCCATTAAATCCAGGACCTTTATTAGTGTTGAGGGTATTTAGTATGTTAAATATTTATTCTTCGTTTGTGTTATTAAGACATAATGAATTCTTGAAAATTTTTTAGTGAATTTTATTTGTTTTTATCTTGCAATCTTGTAGAATTTGATTGACATATTCCTTAAAAATTATATAAAAATTGTTACGAATTTTAAGTTCTTGAAATTTATTTGTATTGTTTCATCAGTGTTGCAAGTTTTAGCTTATTCGCCATTTTTAGTAAAGTTTATCCCTAATTTCACATCATTTAATTAAATATTCGTTCATACATGGGTTTGGAATTCTGTTTTTCTTCTTGCAACTAGTTATTACCGATTTTTTGTATATATAATTAATTTTGCCATAAATTTCTCAAATAGCGGAGAAACTTTCAGCATTTAATAACCAGACATTATTTAACCAACTTCTATGTAAGCATGTCTTTAGAAGGATTTTAAATGCTTTTCTTTAAATATTCATAAAAAATTTTATTATTTAAAACAAATATTAAATTATTAAAAATTTCGATTAATAGAATAGAACGAAGATTATAGTGTAGCAAATACGGAAACCAAAAACCAAAAAATCCACTATTTTTTTTATCCGCAAAATATAAGATTGGTAGTCTTCAAGATGGGATACTTTCCGCGAAGGAAACTTTTAATAATTGTCATTAAACATTGCAAAACAAGATTCGGTTCAAACTTATCGAATTAAACGTTGAACTAAATGGTTATTTAATGCAGTAGATTTAAATAAATGCAATTAAAACTAATAACACTTACTAACAGCTATTTGGTATTTATAATGTGTTATATCAATTAGAATTTAATATAATGTATTGAATACGAATCTATCTTTGAAAATGTTCCATAAAGTTAGGATTTCAACCCAAAGGTGAAAAAATTACCTTTTCGTAATTTAAAGCTGATGATTTTTTAGTCGTATCGTTTTCTCTACGCTAATGCTTGTAGATGATTACAGAAATATTCAAATATTTTATATAAAGAAATTTAATTAAATAATTCTGAAACTTTATAAGGGGTGTTTTTTAAGCCCGATGGACCTCGAAATTGTAAAAATTAACAAAAAAAAATAAAATTTTAACCAAAAAAATTTTCTTTATTCGAACGATCATTACCTGGCATTAATACTTGAAAACGATTTCGGACATATGGCCACCGCAGCTGCTCTTGACGAAGCGCATTCTGGACGTCCAATTTTGGGCCACTTTTTCAAGCATTGCTGGCTGTATGCCCAGAATATCACGAACAATGGTGGCCTCCAAGGCATCAATTCTTGCTGGTTTATCATCATAAAATATTGACTTCACGTAGCCCCACACGAATTAATCGAGATGTGACCTTGGAGGCCGATTGACAGGTCCATTTCTCGAAATCGCCATCTTGTTGAAACCACATCTCATCCGGATCATCCATATATTAAAACAAACAATCATTGGCCATGGTGCGGTAACGATCTCGATTGAGCATAATGCGAGCACCGGCTTAATTTTTGAAGAAATAAGGTTCGATGATGCCAACAGCGTATAAACCACGCATTTTTTGTATGTAGTGGAGTCTGTAGGGTCAGTTGTGGTTTGGCCTCACTCCATATGCGGCAATTTTGTTGACTAACAATCCCATTAAGCCAGAAATGAGCTTCATCGCTGAACACAATTTTGCGATAAAATATCGGGTCCGTATCCAACTGCTCTAGAGCCCAATCGGCGAAAGAACGGTGCTAATTATGATCTCATGGCTTCAATTCCTGCACCAGCTGGATCTTATATATGGGTGTAGGCCAAAATTTTGCATATAGTGGACGAATAGACCGTAATTCCTGTGACCGATGGCGAATCAATGAATTTGGATCTTCTTTCACACTTTCGTTTACAGCGGCGACACAATTTTCAGCATGCATTTTTCTCCGACGTGTTGGTGTTATTGCATCATTTAGAGAATACGTGGTATGAAATCTATCCACATTTCGACGAATGGGTTGCTAAGATGCGCAATTATGTGCGCCATAAAAATCAAGAAGTTATCTATAAGTTGTGCAAATCGATGACTGATTTCAAAGTAAATTTGGATACTTTTTTTTGCGTTGTTCAAGTATGAATCTATTCATTAGGATTTGCCAGAGTATACTGATCATAAATATTAAAAACTGAGCGCAGTATGACAGTTCTTTTGACAGCTAACCCATTCGTAAGTTATATCTAAGCAAAACAACATCCTTTACATATTTCATATTATTCAACCAGACGTGAGAGAGAAAAACTGACGTTTCAAGTAAATAAAAAATTCAGATACGGAACAAAAGCTTCAATTTATTAACTTGTGTAATAAAATGCTGACGAACAGTCAGAGGTTTTGCAATAAAAAAAAAAAAAAAATGGCTCAAGTGTCTTATAATCCAAATGTAGAACACCTACAGACTTGGCCAAAAGTTTGAGACATCCCATAAAATTTAATTTTTTCACTGGCCACTGTGTCCGACAATTTACCTACTTTTCATACATAAAATTTTTTTCCTAGACCGCGGTCTGAGTGATATTCTTTTCCCCTCTGCTCCTTACAGAAGTAATACCGGCGTATTACTAAAACATACTATTACAAGTAAGAACATTATAGTCGGTCGGTCTTGACCGAATTTGAGTGACATTTTTATTAATTTTTTTTTTATCTTCGGATATAAAAAAGTTCATATTGGGTGCTATATTTATAGGGGACTAGGTAAAAAATTGGGCCGATCCTGGCAAGTTCAGTTATTTTTTCTTACAAAAACATATACAAACCAAATTTAAGTAAAATCTGTGAATTATTTTTGTTTTGATGTGTAAACATCTATACGCGCAGGGGGGTAAATTTCAAAAACAGCGCAACATGTAAGCGTAACATGTGAGCATAAGATGTGAGCGTAAGATGTGAACGTAACATGTGAGTCGTAAGACAAAATGTGATTGTATTGATGAAAATATTATGATATTATGATAACCTGTTTGAAAATTAAAAATGAAAAATAAAAAATGAAATTTAAAAAATGATAGATGAAAAATGAAAAAAAAAATGAAAAATTAAAAATGAAAAACGAAAAATTGAAAATGAAAAATAAAAAAATGAAAAATAAAAAATAAAAAATTAAAAATGAAAAACGAAAAATGAAAAATGAAAAACGAAAAATGAGAAAAAAACATTAAAAATTAAAAGTAAAAAATTAAGGTTAAAAATGAAAAATAAAAAATGAAAAATGAAAAATAAAAAATAAAAAACTAAAAAAAAATAAAAAGGAAAAATAAAAAATAAAAAATGAATAATAAAAAGTGAAAAATAAAAAATGAAAAATAAAAAATTAAAAATAAAAAATGAAAAATAAAAAATTAAAATTAAAAAATGAAAAATAAAAAATGAAAGATGACAGATGAAAAATGAAAAAAAAAAAACGAAAAATTAAAAATGAAAAACGAAAAATGAAAAATGAGAAATGAAAAATGAAAAATGAAAAAAAAAACATTAAAATGAATAGTAAAAAATTAAGAATCAAAATGAAAAATAACAAGTGAAAAATGAAAAGTGGCAAATAAAAAATGAAAAATAAAAAATAAAAAACTAAAAAAAAAAAAAAATGAAAAATAAAAAATAAAAAATGAGTAAAAAAAATTAAAACTGAAAAATTCAAAATAAAAAATGAAAAACGAAAATTAAAAAATTAAAAATAAAAAATTAAATTTAAAAAATGAATAATAAAAAATAAAATTGAAAAATAAAAAACTAAAAATGAAAAAAGAAAAATAAAAATTGGAAAATAAAAAATGGAAAATGAAGAAAAAAATTAAAAATGGAAAATAAAAAATTAAAAATGAAAAATAAGCAAGTAAGAAAAGTATAGTCGGTCTAGACCGACTACACGATACCCTATACCATGCGTTTAGAGACCCTATTTCTCAGGCCCAACTAACTGGATATAGAAAATAAGCATAAACTAAATTTGAGTGGGATTTTTATTAATTTTTTCGGCTGCAGATATGAAAAAGTTCATATCGGATGCTATATCTATATGGGGACTAGGCCCAAAAATGGACCGATCCTGATCATACTTGGTCTCTTGTATTTTGCAAAAATATATACAAACAAAATTTGAGAAGAATCAGTACAATATTTTTGTTTTTTGATAGATTTAACTGAAGATCTATATGGGGCCTATGACTAAGAGTTGTCCCATAGAGATCATTTTTGGACTACTGATTAATGGATGTAATAAACACATACAAACCCAATTTGACTAAGATTTATATGATAATTTGGATCTTATAGCAATTTAAGTCGATTTCACCAATTTCAATAGCGTTCATCCCATGGCCGATAAAAGATCAAATACCAAATTTCGTCAAAATATATTCATATTTGCGACCTGCAGTTTGATTACAAGCTTTACATGGACACACAGACGGACGGACATCGTTAAATCGAATCAGATAGTGATTCTGATTCGATCGGTATAATTAAAGATGGGTGTAGGTCAAATATTTTTGGTTGCTACAAACAGCAGCACAAAGTCGTTATACCCAAACCACATAGTGGTATAGGGTATAAAAATGAATAATAAAAAATTAAAACTAAAAAATTAAAAATAAAAAAAAAAATTAAACATGAAAAATAAAATAAAATATGAGTAATGAAAAACTAAAATTAAATATGAGTAATGAAAAATAAAAAATAAAAAATGAAAAATGAAAAATGAAAAATGAAAAATAAAAAATGAAAAATAAAAAATTAAATATAAAAAATGAAATATGAAAAAATGAAAAAAAAAATGAAAAATTAAAATTAAAAATAAAAAAATAAAAATAAACAGTGAAAAATGAAGAAAAAAATTTAAAATGAAAAATAAAAAATTAAAAATGAAAAATAAAAAATGAAAAATTAAAATTAAAAAATGAAAAATTAAAAATAAAAAATTTAAAAAAAAATTAAAAATTAAAAATGAAAAACGAAAAATTAAAAATAAAAAACGAAAAATTAAAAACTAACCGGTTAAATTAATAAATAATAATAAATATTTTTATATTAACAGAGCCCCTGCAGGTTGATTGCTATAAGCGATACGCTTTCTGTTTGATTTTAAGAAAGCGCTATAAAAAAATCTGCGATCGGACTCACATGATTTTTTTTGATATATTTAAGTGAAGATCGGGAATTAGCTTTATTTGGGGCCTATGAATAAGAATTGTTCTATAGGGGGTTTATTTTTGGACCACTGATAAACAGATGTAATACACATACACAAACCAAATTTGATCGAAATCTATATGATAATTTGCATATTATAGCAACTTAAGTCGATCTGATAGGGGTCTTTTACACCAATTTCAATAGTGTTCATCCTATGACCGATAGCAACTTAATTACTAAATTTCATCAAAATGTATTCATATTTGCGATCTGTAGTTTGATTACGGACGGACCGACAGACGGACATAGCTAAATCAACTCAGAGAGTGATTCGGTATAATAAAAGATGGGTTAAAGATCATTATACCCTGACCACATAGTGATATAGGGTATAACTAATTGAGTACCAGAAGAGATAAGCATTTTTGACGAACATACCTCGAAATTATATTTGTCCGATCACAGCATATTTAATACATTTTCTGCTGTTAAATATTAGTATTTTTGCCCATTAGTTCATCAGTTCATAATCTTGAAGAAATCTACTCACGGTTCTGAAAGAAATGTTTTTCCGCTGTCTTCGGACATGACTGTAGCGAGCTTCAAATAACTCAACTTTCTGTCAAAGCATCTCGAATTAAATGTCGTTCTTCATGTGGAACGCGCATTTTTTGCCACATTTATTTCTGTAAATTTGCGTACCTATCTTAACAAAATGATTTTTGGTACTTTGAACACTAAATCGGGAACAGTTGACCATGGTTGAAATATCTTTCTGATTTGTTCTATCTTCATAATAGATTTGTATTTGTAAGTCCTTTTGCAAAAATAGTTGCATTTTCAGTAGCCATATTTGTAAATTTCGAGGCCAGTTTGACAACTCCGTGACTTTTTGAACATCCCTCGTAGTAAATGAAAATACTAATCAATCACTGCTTCACTCAACTACCATCTGTTAAGAGCCTACTGTAGTTTTTTGCAAATTGCTTCATTTAGTTTGTGTTTTACAGCCATTGAAAACAACCTCGAAAATTTTTACAAAATGTAAACAAGTGTATTTAGACTGGTCATTATTTTTTTTCGGAAAGAAACCATCATCGAAACCAAGGAATGGCTTGATAAATACTATGTGACTCTCAACATCAACATCAATGTTTAAAAAGTCGTTTACCGAATTCAATTCTGGTCCTTCCAGCTCAAGTGACGGCGAACCATAAAAGCCATGGAGATCGGAGAATGAAAGTGGCTGAGGCTACAGGCATTTCAACTGAACGGGTATATCACATTTTACATGTATATGTGGACCTGAAAAAGCTATCCGCATGTGTGACTTCTTAAAATCTCTATTTGGCGATGTTCAACTGCAATCTGAAGGAATTTTTTACGCCCATCCATAATCGTGGACGGAACATGAATCCATTATAACACACCAGAGTCCAAGGAACAGTCAAAGCAGTGGACTTCTCTGGGTGAACATGCACCTAAGAAGGCCAAGCTGGGCCTGTTATTCACAACGATTACCTTGAAATGAGTAAAACGATCACAGCCAAATTGAGTTAAAGCAAAAACGACTGCAATTTGTGAAGAAAATAGTGTTCTACGAATTGCTACCCCATTCAGCATGTTCTCCAGATTTGGCCCCGTGCGAATTGTTCCTGTTTGCCAACCTGAAGAAATGAAGTGGTCGTATGAAGACCTCATCTCTGAAACAAAGGCCTACTTTGAGGATTTTGAGAAAAACTTGGAATGAATGATAAAATTGGAAAAACGGTAGACTAAATGTATCGAGATAAATGGAGACTATGTTGAGAAATAAAGCGTTTTTATACCCTATACCACTATGTGGTTTGGGTATAATGACTTTGTGCTGCTGTTTGTAACCGATTGTTTATACCGATCGAATCAGAACCACTATCTGATTCGATTTAACGATATCCGTCCGTCCGTCTGTGTGTCCATGTAAACCTTATAATCAAACTGCAGGTCGCAAATATGAATATATTTTGACGAAATTTGGTACATAAGCTGTCATCGGCCATAGTATGAACGCTATTGAAATTGGTGAGAATCGGTCCATGTTCAGACCTAGCCCCCATACAAATGACCCCTATGAAATCGACATAAATTGCGATAAGATCCAAATTTTCATATAGCTCTTACTCAAATTGGATTTGTATGCGTTATTACATCCATTAATGAGTAGTCCAAAAATGATGGGGCCTATGAGTAAGAGTTGTCCCATTGAACTCTTACTCATAGGCCCCATACAGAGCTGCTTCCGATCACTTAAATCGATCAAAAAACAAAAATGTTGCACTGATTCTTCTCAAATTTTGTTTGTATATATTTTTGCAAAATACAAGAGACTTAACCAAACATGGTCAGGATTGGTCCAATTTTGGGCCTAGTCCCCATATAGATATAGCATCCAATATGAACTTTTTCATATCTGCAGCCAAAAAAATTAATAAAAATCCCATTCAAATTTGGTTTATGCCTAAGAGATAGGCCTAAGAGATAGGGTCTCTAAACGCATGGTATAGGGTATCGTATAGTCGGTCTAAATCGACTATAATTTTCTTACTTGTTTTTGTTAAAAAAGTAATTGAGTCATCAAACCGCCCTCGTATCATTCACGGTGGTTATTAGAAAAAAAAATGATATGAATTACTTTACAATTTCAAAAGGAACAAAATTTCAGAAGGTTACTCAATTGAAAAAAAAGAAGAACTTGTGTCATTTTAATAGTGCATTCACCGACTCATTGATATGCTGACTGTGTAACGCTGTACGTATACGTATGATTAATTATCACTCATAACTCTATCTGTTAATTTTGACGGAGAATATAAAATTTTTAATTAAGAATCGTAGGGAAATACGGTTTAAATTTTATCCCCGTTTAAAATTTTTATTTGCGTTGCCAGACTGAAAACTGTAAAATTTTAACCGGGGAACATATGATGGCTTATATCTCGAAAACTAAGCATCATTGTTGCTCTACATTTTGGTAAACATATTGTCCCTAGCAAAATATCAAATGGCACAATAAAGTGACTTCTTAAAAAAGTTCCTTATCTTAAAAAATATTTTCATAATTTTTCAACGGGCGTCTTAGGCGCGTTACAACTAACTTGTTTCTTATATTTATTGAGCAAATTCCAAATAAGAGGTTATATTAAGATAGCTAAATAAATTGATTATGTTCCAAATAATGCCTAGTGGAACAATACAGAAACATAGAATGGCGATAGGGATACTAAATTAGGGGGCCTCAAACTTTATGCCAAGACTATATCTGTGGTCACAAGCGATAAGCGCCTAAGTCGAGTTAAGAACTTTTCAAGTTATGTATGCTTTCATATTCTACCAAAAACGCTTTATATTTAGGTGAAATCCCCATTTCTCTAACGCTATTTAATAAAAAGTTATTAATGAAAACATACTGACCTAAGTCGTAATGACGACCCATTACATTTATATAAAAAGTCATTTTTCTCGAAACCATGGTATTCGACGATCTTGGTTATCTTTGCTATCATGTTGTACTAAAAACGTTTTATATTTTCGTGAAATCCTCATTTCTCTATCACTGTTTAGTAAAAAGTTATTAATGAAAAAATACTGACCTAAGTCGTAATGAAGACACATTACATTTATATAAAAAGCTATTTTTCTCGAAAGCATGATTTTCGAGTTAGGCGGTTATTGCTTGTGACCACAGATATATAAACAATTCCTGTACGCAGAATAAAGACTGAACAGCCTTGAATAACAAACAAATTCTAAACATCTATAAAATTTTTTCGAAACTATATTTTTACAAATACCAACGATCATAGACGTACCCGTACATACAAAATTCCAATAATATTTATGAGTTCATCTAAATTCCTTAACAAATTAGCAAATAAACTCGAGTATACAAAGCAAAACTAGAAGTCAACGCGCCATCAATGCCAAAACTGCAGACATGTGTGTTTCACATCCACATAAGACTACAGAGAAGACTGTTCATTATTGATCAATGATGACGTAAATATTGAAATGATTGATTGTTAGAATCACATGTGTGAATCACTGACAACAATTCATAACACAAAAAAATACTCTGTTAGACACAGAACTAGAAATTACATATTGTGAATTTTTGTTCAACGAATTAATTACGAAACACTGGGAATTTATTCAAAATGTAGTTCAGTAGCTCTAAGTCTGATTTAAAAAATATTTTTTTTAACAACACAGAGACAGAACACTCCAGACCCTGGGACTAGAGCATACCATTCTAAAGGCCTTTGGTGCGTTGAATGTAAATCTAAACTTCATTAGTCAATATCTTAGTCGACTCAATAATGACTCTCTTTACCGTAAACAACTAATAATGAATTTGGCGATTATAGCAATTTATGATTTTGTTGAACAAAAAAGTTCCATTGATTTTTTTGCGAAACGAAATTTCTATATCTCAAACGTTAAGAATGTTGCATAAGGTCTTCGGTGACCAGGCAATGTTGAAAGAAATGGTACAAACAGTTCCAAAAAGACAGAAAATATTGTAGACTAAGAGCATCCCTAATGAGAAAAAAAAAACATGTGAGTCCGATCACAAGGGAGGTGTGTAAACATCTAATAATTAAAGAAAACATCAACATCATATTTTCCAGTGCATAAAAAATAAGTCGATTATGCTGTTTTCTGAAATTCAATTCATGTTTTCTGAAATGCAATTGATGTTTTCTGAAATTCTATTGATGTTTTCTGAAATACAATTAATGTTCTCAGCAATTCAAATAATGCTTTTTGAAATCCAATTGATGTTTTCTGAAATTCTATTTATGTTTTCTGAAATTCAAATGATGTTTTCTGAAATACAATTGATGTTTTCTGAAATACAATTGATGTTTTCTGAAATTCTAATGATGTTTTCTGAAACTCAATTGATGTTTTCTGAAACTCGAATGATGTTTTCTGAAACTCGAATGATGTTTTCTGAAATACAATTGATGTTTTCTGAAATACAATTGATGTTTTCTGAAATTCTAATGATGTTTTCTGAAATTCTATTTATGTTTTCTGAAATTCAAATGATGTTTTCTGAAATACAATTAATGTTCTCAGCAATTCAAATAATGCTTTTTGAAATCCAATTGATGTTTTCTGAAATTCTATTTATGTTTTCTGAAATTCAAATGATGTTTTCTGAAATACAATTGATGTTTTCTGAAATACAATTGATGTTTTCTGAAATTCTAATGATGTTTTCTGAAACTCAATTGATGTTTTCTGAAACTCGAATGATGTTTTCTGAAACTCGAATGATGTTTTCTGAAATACAATTGATGTTTTCTGAAATACAATTGATGTTTTCTGAAATTCTAATGATGTTTTCTGAAATTCTATTTATGTTTTCTGAAATTCAAATGATGTTTTCTGAAACTCGAATGATGTTTTCTGAAATTATATTGATGTTTTCTGAAATTCTATTTATGTTTTCTGAAATTCAAATGATGTTTTCTGAAACTCGAATGATGTTTTCTGAAATTCTAATGATGTTTTCTGAAATTCTATTTATGTTTTCTGAAATTCAAATGATGTTTTCTGAAACTCGAATGATGTTTTCTGAAATACAATTGATGTTTTCTGAAATACAATTGATGTTTTCTGAAATTCTAATGATGTTTTCTGAAATTCTATTTATGTTTTCTGAAATTCAAATGATGTTTTCTGAAATACAATTAATGTTCTCAGCAATTCAAATAATGCTTTTTGAAATCCAATTGATGTTTTCTGAAATTCTATTTATGTTTTCTGAAATTCAAATGATGTTTTCTGAAATACAATTGATGTTTTCTGAAATACAATTGATGTTTTCTGAAATTCTAATGATGTTTTCTGAAACTCAATTGATGTTTTCTGAAACTCGAATGATGTTTTCTGAAACTCGAATGATGTTTTCTGAAATACAATTGATGTTTTCTGAAATACAATTGATGTTTTCTGAAATTCTAATGATGTTTTCTGAAATGCAATTGATGTTTTCTGAAATTCTATTGATGTTTTCTGAAATACAATTAATGTTCTCAGCAATTCAAATAATGCTTTTTGAAATCCAATTGATGTTTTCTGAAATTCTATTTATGTTTTCTGAAATTCAAATGATGTTTTCTGAAATACAATTGATGTTTTCTGAAATACAATTGATGTTTTCTGAAATTCTAATGATGTTTTCTGAAATTCTATTTATGTTTTCTGAAATTCAAATGATGTTTTCTGAAATACAATTGATGTTTTCTGAAATACAATTGATGTTTTCTGAAATTCTAATGATGTTTTCTGAAATTCTATTTATGTTCTCAGCAATTCAAATGATGTTTTCTGAAATACAATTGATGTTTTCTGAAATACAATTGATGTTTTCTGAAATTCTAATGATGTTTTCTGAAACTCAATTGATGTTTTCTGAAACTCGAATGATGTTTTCTGAAACTCGAATGATGTTTTCTGAAATACAATTGATGTTTTCTGAAATACAATTGATGTTTTCTGAAATTCTAATGATGTTTTCTGAAATTCTATTTATGTTTTCTGAAATTCAAATGATGTTTTCTGAAACTCGAATGATGTTTTCTGAAATTATATTGATGTTTTCTGAAATTCTATTTATGTTTTCTGAAATTCAAATGATGTTTTCTGAAACTCGAATGATGTTTTCTGAAATTCTAATGATGTTTTCTGAAATTCTATTTATGTTTTCTGAAATTCAAATGATGTTTTCTGAAATACAATTGATGTTTTCTGAAATACAATTGATGTTTTCTGAAATTCTAATGATGTTTTCTGAAACTCAATTGATGTTTTCTGAAACTCGAATGATGTTTTCTGAAACTCGAATGATGTTTTCTGAAATACAATTGATGTTTTCTGAAATACAATTGATGTTTTCTGAAATTCTAATGATGTTTTCTGAAATGCAATTGATGTTTTCTGAAATTCTATTGATGTTTTCTGAAATACAATTAATGTTCTCAGCAATTCAAATAATGCTTTTTGAAATCCAATTGATGTTTTCTGAAATTCTATTTATGTTTTCTGAAAATCAAATGATGTTTTCTGAAATACAATTGATGTTTTCTGAAATACAATTGATGTTTTCTGAAATTCTAATGATGTTTTCTGAAATTCTATTTATGTTTTCTGAAATTCAAATGATGTTTTCTGAAATACAATTAATGTTCTCAGCAATTCAAATGATGTTTTCTGAAATACAATTGATGTTTTCTGAAATACAATTGATGTTTTCTGAAATTCTAATGATGTTTTCTGAAACTCAATTGATGTTTTCTGAAACTCGAATGATGTTTTCTGAAACTCGAATGATGTTTTCTGAAATACAATTGATGTTTTCTGAAATACAATTGATGTTTTCTGAAATTCTAATGATGTTTTCTGAAATTCTATTTATGTTTTCTGAAATTCAAATGATGTTTTCTGAAACTCGAATGATGTTTTCTGAAATTATATTGATGTTTTCTGAAATTCTATTTATGTTTTCTGAAATTCAAATGATGTTTTCTGAAACTCGAATGATGTTTTCTGAAATTCTAATGATGTTTTCTGAAATTCTATTTATGTTTTCTGAAATTCAAATGATGTTTTCTGAAACTCGAATGATGTTTTCTGAAATACAATTGATGTTTTCTGAAATACAATTGATGTTTTCTGAAATTCTAATGATGTTTTCTGAAATTCTATTTATGTTTTCTGAAATTCAAATGATGTTTTCTGAAATACAATTAATGTTCTCAGCAATTCAAATAATGCTTTTTGAAATCCAATTGATGTTTTCTGAAATTCTATTTATGTTTTCTGAAATTCAAATGATGTTTTCTGAAATACAATTGATGTTTTCTGAAATACAATTGATGTTTTCTGAAATTCTAATGATGTTTTCTGAAACTCAATTGATGTTTTCTGAAACTCGAATGATGTTTTCTGAAACTCGAATGATGTTTTCTGAAATACAATTGATGTTTTCTGAAATACAATTGATGTTTTCTGAAATTCTAATGATGTTTTCTGAAATGCAATTGATGTTTTCTGAAATTCTATTGATGTTTTCTGAAATACAATTAATGTTCTCAGCAATTCAAATAATGCTTTTTGAAATCCAATTGATGTTTTCTGAAATTCTATTTATGTTTTCTGAAATTCAAATGATGTTTTCTGAAATACAATTGATGTTTTCTGAAATACAATTGATGTTTTCTGAAATTCTAATGATGTTTTCTGAAACTCAATTGATGTTTTCTGAAACTCGAATGATGTTTTCTGAAACTCGAATGATGTTTTCTGAAATACAATTGATGTTTTCTGAAATACAATTGATGTTTTCTGAAATTCTAATGATGTTTTCTGAAATTCTATTTATGTTTTCTGAAATTCAAATGATGTTTTCTGAAACTCGAATGATGTTTTCTGAAATTATATTGATGTTTTCTGAAATTCTATTTATGTTTTCTGAAATTCAAATGATGTTTTCTGAAATTATATTGATTGTTTCTGAAATACAATTGATGTTTTCTGAAATTCTATTTATGTTTTCTGAAATTCAAATGATGTTTTCTGAAATACAATTGATGTTTTCTGAAATACAATTGATGTTTTCTGAAATTATATTGATGTTTTCTGAAATTAAATTGACGTTTTCTGAAATTTTATTGATGTTTTCTGAAATACAGTTTATGTTTTCTGAAATTCTATTGATGTTTTCTGAAATACAATTGATGTTTTCTGAAATTATATGATGGTTTCTGAAATACAATTGATGTTTTCTGGAATTATATTGATGTTTTCTGAAATTCAAATGATGTTTTCTGAAATTATATTGATTGTTTCTGAAATACAATTGATGTTTTCCGAAATTCTATTTATGTTTTCTGAAATTCAAATGATGTTTTCTGAAATACAATTGACGTTTTCTGAAATACAATTGATGTTTTCTGAAATTATATTGATGTTTTCTGAAATTAAATTGATGTTTTCTGAAATTTTATTGATGTTTTCTGAAATACAGTTTATGTTTTCTGAAATTCTATTTATGTTTTCTGAAATTCAAATGATGTTTTCTGAAATTATATTGATGGTTTCTGAAATACAATTGATGTTTTCTGAAATTATATTGATGTTTTCTGAAATTCTATTTATGTTTTCTGAAACTCGAATGATGTTTTCTGAAATTCTATTGAAGTTTTCTGAAATACAATTGATGTTTTCTGAAATTATATTGATGTTTTCTGAAATTATATTTATGTTTTCTGAAACTCGAATGATGTTTTCTGAAATTATATTGATGTTTTCTGAAATTCAAATGATGTTTTCTGAAATTATATTGATGGTTTCTGAAATACAATTGATGTTTTCTGAAATACAATTGATGTTTTTTGAAAGACTATTGGAAAATATTTAGAAAAGAACGTATCATAATTTTTTCACAAATGCAATCAGATAAAGTCACAACGATTTACACTTCAGCTCACACCGATGTGTTACGCTGTTTTTGCGATTGTATTGTGAAATAGAAATTTACTCCCCTGTGCGTATAGATGTTTACACATCGAAAACCATCCATTGAATCGTAGATTGATCCTGCTGACATTTCAAAGGCTCAGGTCACATCAATAGCATCAAATCTCTATTGGAAAAAGAACGTCACATTAATATATCTGAACCGATACTTTCAGACTAACAGAGCAAAATAAAATGCATTATTACGGTTGATGAAATTTGGATCAAGCCTTCAAAATTTTAACTCTTGTTAACAGTTTTCTTCGATTATCGTTGTGTTTAAGAATTCTATTCGCAAAAAGACGCCAGGAATATGGGCAGACAACTCTTGGTTTTTGCATTACGATAAGGCAACCTGTTGCACTGCATTGATTCTTTGAGACTATTTCGCTCAAAATTCGACTCATCCTGTTCCACAATCATTAATAAACTTGAAAAACCCCTTCATAAGCTTAAAAGAGTTCCGGGTTGATGGATGTCCTTTCCGGAAATCGACTTTAGCAACTGTTTCTATGATTGAAAGAAGGAGATTACTTAGAAGGGGGAGTAGTATTTAACTTAAGAAGGCTGAAAGTACTACTCATTACCTGCAATACACTTCTTCAATTACCT
The DNA here is from genome assembly GCA_963682025.1 of Cordilura impudica. NCBI lineage: Eukaryota > Metazoa > Arthropoda > Insecta > Diptera > Scathophagidae > Cordilura > Cordilura impudica. The sequence goes on from OY821517.1 coordinate 292,039,743, forward strand.
TATTTTTCTCGGCCAAATCATCAGCTAAAATGGTTTATTTGGCATTTACGTTTCAATATTTTCCAAACAAAATAATAATTATTCTCTGAGACCAGATGAAATATCCAGATCTGGCCTAAACATTGCACCATCACTAGGGTGGCCCTTCGTTATATGGAGGGAAAAAAAGTGTTCAAACTGTCGGTCTCACTCCCTAGAAATTTGCGAATAGCAAAAAAAAAATGAGAAATACAAAGTTTTGGGCCAATCAAAAAACGTTTAGTCGTGGCGCAAAGCGATTGAAAATTTCAAGTGTGTTTATATGGTGAAAATATGATTTTTTTTTCATATTTTACGAAAATTTCGTTCTATCGTTTATTTTTTCCGACAAGCTGTTATATAATTTGGGATCAGTATTAAATTATCCTTTCAAAAGGCTATAAAACTTCAAAATCGAATAAAACCTCGCCAAGAAATAGCAAATGCCCCAGACCACTTTTGTGACAAAAAAAACTAGGTCATGAAATTTGATGGCATTTTTTTCAACTTTGAGAAATTGATTAAAGCCGTCATTCTTTTTTGGTCTCTATACTTATAAGTACTCAGATATGAAGTATTGTTTTATTACCACGTTGTTAACCTATTGCGCATTGAGACCGAAAATTGGAAATTTTTTTGATAAAATTTTTAAAACTCCTTTTTCAAGTTTGAACAAATTTTCTTAAACAAAATTTAAAAACATGAATCTATCACTTTAAGATTTTATTAAATACATATTGCAGATTAACTGTGTGAATTTTTAAGTATATCCCTCTGCCAGAATTTTTTTGACAAGGATTTTATTTTTGCGGATTTCGAGAAAAATTGGATTTTTGTGAAATATTCTGTAAATGTACTCTTTCTAAATACTTTGTATCAAAAATTCATCACTTTTCTACTTGTAAATGTTATATTTTATCTTAATAGCCTAGGGTTTCGGAAAAAAATAATATGACTCCATTAACCCTTTTGGAATTGGGGTCACATATGACCCCAAGCTAATAAAAGACAATTTATTCAAAAAATTCTAATATTTTATAACTGCTGTCCAATTTTTAGATGCGACGCTTAAAATATAATAACCAAATGTGTAGAAGTTTCGTTCCAAAAATTTTGGATAAATCCGAAAACGTTAACCCATTATTTGCCAAGGCCAGCTTTGGATTTTAAGATATTTTTAAATAAAAATTACCGAAAACGAGTTTTTCTATTAAGCTCGATGAAACCACTATTTAGAATTGAAGAAAAATAATTCGGTTAATTTTTTTTTATTTAACCCTTCAGTGCTCCTGAGATCAAAAATATCCATTGTGATATATCTCTGGTGCAATTGTCTGCTTATTGCTCGCGAATATAAATTAAAACAACTTTTAACCAATTTTGTTAAAAATATCTAATAAAATACGAAAATTTCAAAATTATTATAAAATGTTTATTTGTTTGAATTACATTTATTAAATTTTGGTAAATGGTATTTTTATTTACAGATTTTAAATTATTATATAATTAATTTGTCTTTTATGCAGCCTGAATACTTACGTCTATAATCGTACACAACTTGTAAAACAAATTGTTTTTGCTCTTCATCTTTTGTGAAAAGTGAATTATATTCCTCCATCAGCTTCTGCAGTTTTATCGTTTTTATACCCCGTACACTCTGTGGTCAGGTTATAATAAGTTTGTGGTGATGTTGCTCTACTTATAGTACCAAAAATATCTGACGTATACTCAGATTTTATTAGCACTGATCGATTCAGAATAATTTTTTTGTCGATTTAGCGATGTCCGTTCGTCCGTCCGTCATCTGTTTGTCTATCTGTATATCTGTCTATCTGATGTCTGTCTACCTGATTGTCTGTCTTTCTGTATGTCTGTCTTTTTTTGCCTTTGCGTTGGAGGTGTGGAATCTTCGAAAGATACTTTCAGCACGTGCTGAGCGTATACACGATTCACCAAACGTACTTACGTTTTTAACCACCGACCGCTATCAACGCGGTATGGCTTTCAGGTATTACTTTGTAGGGCAGGTCAGCTATCATATCAACTCTCCATCTCCTCCTACCCCTTTTTCTTTAGGATTGTGCCATCTCTACTGTTCGCAGCGCCTCGTATACTGTTCTAATGAATTTATTTACTGCAACCCAGTTCTTATCCGACCACAGCATCACGTTAACCATGATCTTGTCTGGTCGTCAAACCATGGGCACATGAAGACTACGTGCTCCACATTTTCGTCTCAATCGGGACATTGTGAGCACTTAAGTGGGCTATCATTTGTGAAGCGATATAAGCAGCTGTGTCCGTCTGTGTGTCCGTGTAAACCTTGTAATTGTATATATCGATGAAATTTGCAATAGAGCCATCGCTATTCGTGAAAATCGTTCAGACGTAATTGCCATACAAGCGAGCTCCACGAGATCTACTTTAATTGCTAAGATCCTAATTATGATATTGATTTAGGACAAATTTGGTTTCTTTGTGTTTATTACCCCCATTAAAAGCGCTTCCCGAACTTCACTGTTTTGAAGGGAAAGACTCTTAACAGGTTCTGTAAATAATGTTGTCTGATGTAATGGAGTAATTCTGAGGGCGATTAAGACCTTACAAATTTTGGCCTGTATAATCGAAAAAAAGGAAAATAATGCATTTAGGGAAAGCATTTTTTATATCATGATATTTTTGTAAATTAACGAAAGCTATGTTTTAGTACGTGTGATCGTGAAAGAATCTATAATATTAATAGGCTAGGCGATTTCTTGTGACTGCTGTTTTATTCTACCGTTTTATCCCGATTTTGACCAAACTTATATTATTTGAAAGGTATTTCTTTTTAGCCGATTTGCAGATTTACAGATTTTTAAGTTTTTTCCTTTATTTTGAGTAAATTGCATTTAAAGTTGCTACTAACACATACATAAAATTATACAATGCTATGTGTGTGCTAATTAAATTTGTTAATGTGTTTGTAATAAAAATGATGAGTAGGTTTTTGGTATTGATTTGCCAATTGGCTATAATTGATTAGCATACTTTTAGGGTCTTTATTTAATGAAAAAATAAAATTTCCTAGAATTTGCGCTCGAATTTCGAGGTCTGGAATCTGCTAGTTTTAATTAAATGCCGTTGTTCTGCGGAGAACCTGAGCAGATAAAATAATGTTAGTGATTGATTGTGAGTGATAGGAATATCTATTTCATGAGCGTGAGTCAAACTTCACTCACGTCGTCACCTCTACCTATAACTTTAAAGACTGAAATACGATTTTATTTCTTTACTTCCAGCTAATAGAGTCATGAAACTTATTTAAGATAAATTGCTTAATGTTAAATTCATTAAAATTATTAAACCATTTTCGAGAATTCATTCTTTGAAAATCCGAAAAAAATATTTTTATAAATTCGTGTTTGAAATAGTTTTGTATTGTACTGTGTTAGTAGTATGAACACAAATCGACAATTAAAATAAATGAAATTGATTCGTTTAGAGTTTTTTTTATTATTGATTGTTATTTATTATTCAACAAATGTTTTAGATATTAAAAATATAATTGTATGATAATTATGAATTATTTATAAATGAGTATAAAATGACATATCCGTATTATTAAAAAACGTGACGGAATACGGAAAGTTTTTTATTTTGTTCTTAAAATCTAAGCTTAAGTGTTAAAGGTATAAAAAGAACTATTATGCACACAGGTGCGTTTAAAATATGTTAATTTTTTAAAATAATTTTTTTTTTTTTAAATAAAAACAAAGTGGAAAAATGTTAATTGTATTTTAAGACTAAAATTATTCACAAAAACCATTCGTATTTTTGTTACTGTATTAATTTCGATAAAATTTTTATGCATATCATCTTAATAAATTTTTTAAAATAATATTGCCAAATTACTTTTCTTAAATATTAATTTTTAACAGTTTTTAAAAATAAAAATAAAATTATACTTCAAACAAATCTTCATAGGGAAATTTTTTAAACAATGTTGTCAATATACTTCTCATTACATCTGCAATGGCCGAGTGTATCGAAGGTTGTAATTCCAACCAAACATCTGACCAATTTTCATTCAAAAACTGATTCATATGGGCTCCTAAGGCTTGATCGCCATTGAAGAGATTAGTAAATTTCATGGTCATTCTGTAATTTTTAAAATGTTATTATTTTATTATTTTAATATATTTAAAGCAAGGTTCAGAAAATACAATTACAATTATGTGCGTTTCAAAATTTTCTACGGTGCCCAACACCATCATGACTGTGTTCGTTTTAATATTTCGTTATTTACACGAACATTTTTCTATCACGTACTTTTTGTTTCGATCACACATAAACCACACAGATTCGAGTGTTGCTTTATTTGAAGTTCGTGTTCTGGTACGTGTACTGAAAAAAAACAGAACATGTACAATAAACAGGTTCGAGTTCAGTTATATTTTAAGTCATGTTCTGGCTCGTGTACTAAGAAGAAATAGAACATGTACAATAAACAGGTTCGAGTTCAGTTATATTTTAAATTCGTGTTCTGGCTTCTGTACTGCGAAAAATTGAAACATCAATTCGCGATCTGATACACCCCGATTAAAACGACGACAATTGTTTCAACAAAATTTATTAAAATTTTATTGACCCTTTTTTATGACTTACGTTGCAAATTGTTTACAATTGTCAAATATTTTAAAATTTTATTGGCCATTTTTTTGTGATTTACGTTGAAATTATTTACAATTGTTTTTATTGACTTGTTTTTATTTTAATAAAAGATGGCAATAAAATACTTAAAACACAAAAACTGCACAATGCACTTAAATCTTTCTTGCAGGTTTCAATCAGACATGTAAATTTTTTCGTTTCGCTATGAAAAGTTGCGTATTTTTTATAGCAAAACTTATTTCTGTTATTGCTTTCCAATTTTTTTAATTTTCACAAAATATTTGCAATTTACACAATAACACAGTACACTTATAGATCACGATCTAATGAAAACTGAACCACTTTTAATGAATAAATGACGCACGCACTCGCTATTTATTGCAAAATAAATTGCGTGAAATTGTAACACTTGCTAGCAATTGTAACGTAAGTCATAAAAAAAGGACAATAAAATATGAAAATATTTTTTTGAGTTTTTTTTATTGTTTTTATGAAAAAAATCCAAAAAAATCATTGAGAAAAGGATTGTGCATTGACACTAATTGGTTCGCAAACTAAGGGTGGGTGATTGTGTTTTTTATGATGCAAAATTTGTTTGTGTCTAAAGTTATTTGTTACCAAAAAAAAAAGATCCTAACAACCAACAAGTGTGTCTTTTATGCCGCAAAATTGGGTTTTTCGTCTATGACACTAATTGGTTGCGAAAATAGGGTGTGGGTAATGCGAAAAAACATAACAACCAACAAATGGAACTTTTATGATGCTAAATAGTTTTTGTGTCTTAAGTATTTTATTAAAATAAAAACCAGTCAATAAAAACAATTGTAAATAATTTCAACGTAAATCACAAAAATTGGTCAATAAAATTTTAAAATATTTGACAATTGTAAACAATTTGCAACGTAAGTCATAAAAAAGGGTTAATAAAATTTGAATAAATTTGGTTGAAACAATTGTCGGCGTTTTTATCGGGGTGTATCAGATCGCGAATTGATGTTTCAATTTTTCGCAGTACACGAGCCAGAACACGAATTTAAAATATAACTGAACTCGAACCTGTTTATTGTACATGTTCTATTTTTTCTTAGTACACGAGCCAGAACGTGACTTAAAATATAACTGAACTCGAACCTGTTTATTGTACATGTTCTATTTTTTTCTTAGTACACGAGCCAGAACACGACTTAAAATATAACTGAACTCGAACCTGTTTATTGTACATGTTCTGTTTTTTTTGTTCAGTACACGTACCAGAACACGAACTTCAAATAAAGAAACACTCGAATCTGTGTGGTTTATGTGTGATCGAAACAAAAAGTACGTGATAGAAAAATGTTCGTGTAAATAACGAAATATTAAAACGAACACAAGTCATGATTGTGTGTGGCACCGAAGAAAATTTAAAAACAAACATAATTGATATGAAAATAAAAATATGTGTGTGTTGGTCTAAGTTATGTTTGTTTACATATATGTACTAGTTTTTTATTCAGTGTGTGTTTTTTTCTGAACTCTGATTTAAAGTATGTATATCTAACCTTTCTGGTTCCAATAAAACCTTCAATTTGTCTACCATCAAATATGATTTGCCATTTTTGGGATGTACGGATGGTTTAAATTTAACGGAAAATTTGGGTTTTTCTATAACGATTTCAGCATCACCATCTCCTAGAATGGGTAAAATAAGAATACGACCATCGGCTGTATATTTGCCACGTATTGTTATTTTCGGAAAACTGCCATACATTTCAAATTTGGTTGTTGCCGGATCGGCTCCGAAGCCACTGAAGTTAAGAAAAAAAAGAAAAATATTTTATTCAATTATTCATTTTAAGTCAAAAAATTTATTTTTATACTCGTTATCTAAAGTTCTCGAAATATCTCAACAAGTATTTCACAAAATTGCGTACAGATACACTATACCACAAAAGTTTGAGGACGGTCTCAAATTTTCATATAATTTGCATATGCATTTTGTTGAAATTTTACATTTATATTTATCATTTAATTAGAAATATAAAACTGTTTTATAGTCCACATCTGTTGAATATCAGATTAGTTATTTAAGAAAAACTAAAATTAGTTTAATGGGGCCTGCAAGGAGCTTAAAAAGATACTTTTTGAACACAAAAATGTGAAAACTTCAGAATTTCTGGAGAAAATAAATAATTCAAAGTATGAAGAACACCTTTTATGGAAAGCCATTAAATATCTCAAAAGGCCAACTAAGAGGAATAAATTTATACAAATATATCGATGGTTCTGGGTGTAGAACTGATAAAGATATTTCGGAAATATTTGCTAATCACCTTAAACATACGTTCGTACCATTTTCATTTAACTCCGAAGCTCAAAAAGAAGTAATATCTGATATTCTTAATTCATTATTAAGGCATTTACAGTAAATGAAATAAGAAATGAAATAAAATTGTTGAATAAAAATAAATCCCCAGATTGAGGCGAATGTCGTAAGCAATCTCTCACGAAAATATATCGTATTTCTTACATAAACCTATCATTCAGTTCTCAGGCTTGATCACTTCCCATCGCAGTGGAAATGTTCGGAAATAATTATGATCCAAAAACCAAATAAACCAGAAAATACAGTTTTATCATACTTTTATCAAAAATATTTGAAAAAGTATTCTTACGAAGATTGTCGCCTATATTGGAAAATAAGAACATTATTCCAGACTATCAATTTGGATTTAGACAGGATCACGGTACACCTGACCAAGTTAAGCGATTAATGAATGTTATTACAGAAGCTCTAGCGAATAATATGTATTGCTCAGCTGTTTTTGTAGACATACAACAAGCCTTTGATCGAGTTTGGCTTCAAGGGTTGCTCTACAAGATTTAAACGTATCTTCCTGCACCGTACTATATAAAATAAAAAAATTGAAAAAATATTTAAATGAAAGACATTTTTATTTAGAAGTCAATGATAAGAGTTCAGAACTGTATGGGATAAAAGCTGGAATACCACCAGATAGCTATTAGGACCCATTTTGTACACCATGTACACAGCAGATATGCAACGTATGCAGATGACATTGCAATTATTGCTGCACATGTTTCTCCTTATTTGTCCAAACTGAGCTAGATTTGTTGGACCAATGGCTACAAAAATGGAACATAAAGGCTAACACTCAGAAATTGAATCATGCAACGTTTATACCTAGTAGAAGTGACTGTGCTCCAGTTACCATACCATTCATATGTGTGATTCAGTGCGGTATCTCGGTATGGTCTCGGATAGACGCCTTACCTGGAAAGCGCATATTAAAAAAAACAGTAACAGCTTATTGTAAAAAGCAAAAAGCTTAACTGGCTTCTAGGATCAAAGTCTCAATTGAATCTTCGCAACAAACTAAAAATATACGAAGTCAAACTGAAACCAACGTGAACTTACGGTGTCCAATTATGGGGTAATGCAAGCAATTCAAATATTGATATTCTCGAAAGATATCCATCCAAAACACTTACATTGATTACTAATACACCGTGGTACCTCACTAACAAATCCATTCAAAGAGATCTTTCGATGCTTCCAGTTTTAGCAGAAGTCAGAAAAACTAGTGAGAGATACCTAGAAAGGCTCAGCAACCATGTTAACCCTGTGGCTATTGCATAGCTAAACAGCACTAGTGAAACTAGACGATTAAAACGCAAGCATGTACTGGATCTACCATTCATAAACTTACTCCCCCCCGCCCCCCTCCCTATTTCGACAGGCGATAAAAAAAATTAAAACATAAAATCAAATTGTTAGATTTGTAGTCATTTTTCAGACATATCTATAATATTAATAGGCTATGCGATTTCTTGTTATCGATGTTTTGTTCTACCGTTTTATCCCGATTTTGACCAAACGTATATTATTTGAAAGGTATTTCTTTTTAGCTGTTCACCAGATTTACAGATTTAAAAATTTTTCCCTTTGTTTTGAGTAAATTGCATTAAAGTTACTACTAACACATACATATAATTACACATATGCTATGTGTGTGTTTATTAAATTTGTTAATGTGTTTGTTAAAGCTTCGTTCACACTACGTTTTTTGCTTGTGTTTTTCTTAGTTTTTTAGCAAGTGTAATTTGTACACATAGTGTGAACCCTTTCAAACATTGTTTATGTACAACACATTTTGCAAGACATATGTAAATTTTTCAATTAGAGCAGGTTCTATTTTGGCAAGACAAACTTATGAAAATACAACACTGCTTGTGGTGAAAGAAAAACGGAGTAAATTGTAAAGAAAAATAAATTATTTAATATTAATTAACAACTAAAAAATATATAAAATCTATAACTTTATTTTTAACAATAAATTTTTGTAAATTCACAAATTAAATCAGCTGTTGTTTACATTTAAAGGTTATGTCATAGGGAAATACATATGAACGGTTTAACGCAAAAATTATGAATCGTATGTAAAACGCCAATTTTGACACACAAACGGAATTACGTATGGATCGTAAAACTGAATTTACATATGAAAAATACACATAGTGTAAACACACCTTAACGAGATTGTCATCTTCATTCACAATAATAATAATAAACCAAAAAGTGTTGGTTTGTGCATTGGCTAAGTTGAAAGTTGCCTAGAAATTGCACTCGAATTTCGAGCGCTGTAATCTGCTAGTTGCAATTAATACTGTAATTAATATGCAAATTTTAATTTTGTTTCAATGGTGCGCGGTAGAGAAGAAGAATTGCAATATGTCTGAAAAATGACTACAAATCTAACAAACAAAAATTTTCGCTTCAAAGCATCATCTCAAATATATGTAAAAAGTGCAATATGTAGTATGTACATACCGTACATCACATATGGCAACTCTTACAAAACTAAGAATAGTGGAAATTAGAAATATAAATGCAAAAATATTAAAAAAATTCAAAAATAACGATTGTTTGTTTGGACAGAGTTGTATCTTCTGAAATTAATACGAAGTAAAAGCTGTATAGTATGAAGACTGATCCTAACCACACTGCTCGTAGGCCTAACTTTAGGTGAGTGTGTTAAAGCGCTGACCAAAAAGTGCAAGTATGAGTGTATGTGATGGTTCAGGGTTCAAACCCCACGGCCGACCTAAATTGAAAAATTTCATATAGAAAAACAATCTATTCAATTATAACATAACAATTATCACAATGTTCAATAAATCGCTGATGAGGGCTAAAATGCCAGAAACCGGTCTGATTAAGAATACAGTGTAGTTATGAATTTTTGAAATATGTATATGCTTTCTTAGTCTCTACCACGCACCATTGAAATAAAATCAAATTGTAAATAAAAAAGTTTAAACATTCATTTTGAAAACCCAAAACTGCAACTACTATTGTTTTGGAAGTAACTAACGGGTGATTTTTTTGAGGTTAGGATTTTCATGCATTAGTATTTGACAGATCACGTGGGATTTCAGACATGGTGTCAAAGAGAAAGATGCTCAGTATGCTTTGACATTTCATCATGAATAGACTTACTAACGAGCAACGCTTGCAAATCATTGAATTTTATTACAAAAATCAGTGTTCGGTTCGAAATGTGTTTCGCGCTTTACGTCCGATTTATGGTCTACATAATCGACCAAGTGAGCAAACAATTAATGCGATTGTGACCAAGTTTCGCACTCAGTTTACTTTATTGGACATTAAACCAACCACACGAATGCGTACAGTGCGTACAGAAGAGAATATTGCGTCTGTTTCTGAGAGTGTTACTGAAGACCGTGAAATGTCGATTCGTCGCCGTTCGCAGCAATTGGGTTTGTGTTATTCGACCACATGGAAGATTTTACGCAAAGATCTTGGTGTAAAACCGTATAAAATACAGCTCGTGCAAGAACTGAAGCCGAACGATCTGCCACAACGTCTAATTTTCAGTGAATGGGCCCTAGAAAAGTTGGCAGAAAATCCGCTTTTTTATCGACAAATTTTGTTCAGCGATGAGGCTCATTTCTGGTTGAATGGCTTCGTAAATAAGCAAAATTGCCGTATTTGGAGTGAAGAGCAACCAGAAGCCGTTCAAGAACTGCCCATGCATCCCGAAAAATGCACTGTTTGGTGTGGTTTGTACGCTGGTGGAATCATTGGACCGTATTTTTTCAAAGATGCTGTTGGACGCAACGTTACGGTGAATGGCGATCGCTATCGTTCGATGCTAACAAACTTTTTGTTGCCAAAAATGGAAGAACTGAACTTGGTTGACATGTGGTTTCAACAAGATGGCGCTACATGCCACACAGCTCGCGATTCTATGGCCATTTTGAGGGAAAACTTCGGAGAACAATTCATCTCAAGAAATGGACCGGTAAGTTGGCCACCAAGATCATGCGATTTGACGCCTTTAGACTATTTTTTGTGGGGCTACGTCAAGTCTAAAGTCTACAGAAATAAGCCAGCAACTATTCCAGCTTTGGAAGACAACATTTCCGAAGAAATTCGGGCTATTCCGGCCGAAATGCTCGAAAAAGTTGCCCAAAATTGGACTTTCCGAATGGACCACCTAAGACGCAGCCGCGGTCAACATTTAAATGAAATTATCTTCAAAAAGTAAATGTCATGGACCAATCTAACGTTTCAAATAAAGAACCGATGAGATTTTGCAAATTTTATGCGTTTTTTTTTAAAAAAAAGTTATCAAGCTCTTAAAAAATCACCCGTTACATTAAATATTTTTCATTTATAAATACTAGCAGATTCCAGCACTCGAAATTCGAGTGCAAATTCTCGGATTTTATTTTTTCATTTAATAAAGACTCTAAAGGTATGCTCCACAATTCAACTCATTTTAAATGAAGAAAACGAACTCAACACATTAACAAATTTAGTAAACACACACATAGCATTGTATAATTTTATGTATGTGTTAGTAGCAACTTTAAACGATCATAACTCCAAAAAAATAATCTAGACGATGAAAATCTGTAAATCTGGGTAACAGCTTAAAAGAAATGCCTTTCAAATTTTAACTTTTTTGTCAAAATCGGGGTAGAACTTTGAAACTTACATCGGTCACAAGAAATCGCCTAGCCTATTAATATTATAGATTAATCTTGTAAATAGTAACCAACATTTATTCTATATTCTTATGGTATGTAACTCATTGGAGCTACATATCCTCTGTGATTTAAAATTAAGTTTCACAAATTTGCTTATTATCTTCGGATAGAAAAAAAAATATAATGAAGGGCCACCCTAGTGTGTACCCATTCATTACCCTTAATAAAAAAGACTGTCTTGTGCGATATTTGTGGACGATTTTCCTGCAACGTGTTCATAAAATCATCCAATAACGTGAAGTGTTCTCTATTAATGTTTTTTGTTTGTTTAATTTTTCAAAGTAATCAACATCGATAACTCCGTGAACAATCGTAAAAACCTGTGGCTATGGCTTTGTTGGGGCATAAAATCGCCTTCACTTTCTGGCGCTGAAAAGTTCGCAAAAAGTCTACTGCTTTTATTCTGGTGTTGTGTAAGGAATCATCTTTTCGTTCACAATTCTGCTAAATTGCCACATGAGTGTACTTATTTCCAATTGCCAGCAATCTATCCTATTATTATATTATTAGATTTTTTTAACCCTCCACTCTGTTTGTAAGGCATCGAAAAATTTAGTTGCGACCTCATAAAGTATATATATTATAACAACTCGAGTTGATATATCGATATCTGTCTGTCTGTCTGTCCATCCACCTGTTTGTTTGTTGAAATCACGCTCATTCACAAAATAAACCATTTACCTGGGTAATATTGGTTATCATTATTTCGAGAAGGTTGGTGTATAAATTGGAGTAAATCGGGCAGCATTGTGCCAAGATATGTTCTAAAATATGGAGACATCTCTAAAAAATGGTAAAAAACGCTGAATTTTTACCATTTTTTATTGTAATAAAGCAGTATTTAATTGTTTACTTTTTAGAATTTTTTGTTTACATTTGTTATAAATTGTGCAATAAGTTCAGCCATTAATGTAAATGTTAAACATTCTTACTTGTTTTTTTTTTTTTTTTTGGCAAGGTGGCCTATATTTTATTGTTGAAGTTCGAAATCCCCGATAGACTTCGGTAATATCGGCTTTAATTTCATCTTTCGTTACTTTTTTCAAAAACAAATTTTATTCATTTTTTATAACTATAAAAAATTTGTTCACTTTAATTAGCTGCTAATCACGAATTGTATGATATTTTGACAGCTGTCATGTGCAGAATTGTATTTAAAATAAATTAAATTTAATTCTAATAACGCCATTTCTTGTCAAGGCTTTGTACTTATCATACATGCCCTCGTGTGTTATAAAAACTTAATTATGTAAAAATGATTCTTTATTTGGTAAAAAATTAATGAATATTCAAACCTCGATTAATATCTATTAAAAGTATTTCCCTTTCAACGTGCATTTTATGACTCATATCGGATTATATTTTGATTCATTGAAAATGTTCATAAAGCTAGAGTTAAAAAAAAATATTTTAAATACAGAATAAATTATATGTAATTTACAAGCGATTTAATTAATTAAGTATTAACATACTTTTATATACTTACAGCACATAATGCCTAAATTTTGAAACAATTTTTTCCTCTGTTTCTTAAACTTCTTTTTTATATGGCAATTTAACCATTTGAATTCTTTCAAACACGTTTAACAAATTCCTTAACATAAAAATGAACATCATATAAAAAAAAATCGCAAACTCATACTTACACAGCACGATCGAAATTCACACCAGACAGACCCACAACATCAACATCGCGGAAATTTAACTTTAAACTTAACGAACCACCACGACCATCTGAAATATCCAACTTCTTTAAATGGAATGGCTCAACGATGGGGAAAGCAGCTGCGGGGTAGCCGGTGCGTGCATGTTGTCGAATTAAATTTATTGAGGTACGAATCACACAATCTGTATCACCATGATGGCAACGGGGTATCTCAGCGGCTAAGATAAAAAGTGAAAAAATTACAACCAAAAAATTATTTAAATGTAAAAAGAATATTTTGAAGAAATGAAAAAAAAAACAAATCTTTGAAGAATTTGTTTTGGTCGCCGATAGATATGATATGATGATATGCTACACTAGCTTTTATGATACGCTACACTGATACAAACGTTTTAGGCTCTGCCACCAACTTTGTTAATAGGGAAAGGAGTAGTTTTTGAATTTCAATAAATTATAATGAGAATTTCCCACTAGAACGACTTGAGTCCAACTCGGCAGTAGTGGAAAAAAAAATTTATAAAACCATTGTAACTGTCACAACTTTATAAGCAAATCATAGTACGTACGCGGACAGAAACCGGTATAAAATATGCAAAGCTATCGAGTAAAATCAATCGATATGCCAAGAATACGGTCAATCTTCAGACTTCGTTCCACTTTTATTCTCAATCAGGGATCATAATTATTTATCAAAAGATGAAATGAAATTTTTCTTTGTATTTTATTTCGGGAAAATAAAATATTCTATTAAATTTCTACACTGGCGAATAGTACTAAAACTAAAGCCATACCAAAATAGTATTTTAGAACGCTTGTAAAAGGTCTATGCAGTACCCACTATGTAAAATGTACAATTGTTGAAAAAAAAAATAAGAAAAAATTATGTAAGCTGCGTTTTTTATATTTTTAATAAATTATTAAGGTATTTATTAATTTTTTTAGAAATTTATTTAACTGTTCGTGGATTTGAAATCATAATCCAAACTAAATTTACATTAAATATTGCTTAAGTTAGTAACTTGTGCTTTAGGGACTTAGTTTACCCCTCTCATCCAAAGTGACACTTTTTAGATCTCCTTTGAGGTTATTTATGCTAATGAATTCTGCGCTCTAGTAAATCCCACAAATGCTCTATACGATTAAGATCGGGTGATTGGGGTAGTGATTTCAATTCCGTCTGTTTGTCTGTCCGTCCGTCTGTCGGTCCGCCTGTCTGTCTATGTGTCCATGTAAACTTTGTAATCAAACTAACTACAAGTCGTAAATATGCATTTATTGTGATGAAATTTTATATGTAAGCTTCTGTCACCTATAGCATGATCGGTAGTGAAATTGATGAAAATCGGGGCGTGTTCGGACCTAGTCGAAGTACAAATTAGACCTATGAGAACGACTTAAACATACCTAAGATGCAAATTATCGTACAGATCTCGGTCAAATTTGGTTTGTGTGTGTTTATTACATCCATTAATTAGAACTAGCAGATTCCAGCACCCGAAATTCGAGTGCAATTTCTAGGCAGCTTTATTTTTCAACTTAGTCAATTCACAAACCAACACTTTTATGGTTTATTATTATTGTGAATGAAGATAACAAACTCATTAATAAACACATTAACAAATTTAATAAAACATACAGTGTATATGTAGAATTTTATGTATGTGTTAGTAGCAACTTTAAATGCAATTTACTCAAAATAGAGGAAAAAATTTAAAAATCTGTAAATCTGCAAATCGGCTAAAAAGAAATACCTTTCAAAATCTGGATAAAATGGTAGAACAAAACATCGGTCACAAGAAATCGCCAAGCCTATTAATATTGTAGATGCCCCCATATTAAGCTATGTCCTGATCTTCACTTAAATGTGTATAAACACACTAAAATATTGCACAGATTTTTCTCAAATTCGGTTTGTATATGTTTTTTCCAAAAAAAGAACTTACATTACAGAATGTGGTTATGATCGGTCTATTTTTCGGCCAAGTCCCCATACAAAACAGGTAAGCAAATTATAGTTGGTCTAGACCGATACCCCATACCATGCGTTTAGAGACCCTACTTCTTAGGTCCAACTAATTTGACTAGCAGATTCCAGCGCTCGAAATTCGAGTGCAATTCCTAGGCATCTTTATTTCTCAACTTAGCCAATTCACAAACCAACACTTTTTTGGTTTATTACTATTGTGAATGAAGATAACAAACTCATGAACAAACACATCAACAAATTTAATAAACATACACATAGCATATGTAATATTATATATAATTTTTTAGTAGTAACTTTAAAAAAAAAGAAATAGTTGCATGATATCAAAATTAATAAAAAAAAAAAAAAAATGCAATTTACTGAAAACAAAGAAAAAAATTTAAAAAATCTGTAAATCTGGTGAACAGCTAAAAAGAAATACCTTTCAAATAATTTACGTTTGGTCAAAATCGGGATAAAACGGTAGAACAAAACATCGGTAAGAAGAAATCACCTAGCCTATTAATCCAACTAATTTGATATAGAAAATAAGCATAAACTTATTATTAGTTTGTTATATGGGGACTAGGTCGAAAATGGACCGATCATGACCATATTTGGCAAATACGTTTATTTTTTGCAAAAACATATGCAATATTTTTCTTTTTTGTTTATAGATTTAGGTGAAGATCGTTAAGCAGCTTCATATGGGGGCTCTGTCTAAGAATTGTCCTATAAGGTATGTTTTTGGACTACTGGTAAATGGATGTAACAA
The DNA here is from genome assembly GCA_963682025.1 of Cordilura impudica. Classification (NCBI taxonomy): domain Eukaryota; kingdom Metazoa; phylum Arthropoda; class Insecta; order Diptera; family Scathophagidae; genus Cordilura; species Cordilura impudica. The sequence continues at coordinate 292,055,895 of OY821517.1, forward strand.
ACATATACAAACCCAATTTGACGGATATGTATATGCTAATATGATTCTTATGGCAATTTAGGTCTGAACATGAATTGATTTTCAACAATTTCAATAGCTTTCATCCCAGCTTATATATTAAATATATTAAATTTCTTCAAAATAAAGGGTCCGCCAAATAACTTTTTTTTTTTAAATGCTATAAAAAAAAAAAAAAAAAAACTACTGAATATTATCTCAAATTTCTTTTTTTTATTTGAAAGTACAATCCTTCCGGTGAATAACGGAAAATAATTTCATTCAAATAGCTGCCTCGGCTGGCCATGCAGTAGCCTACACGATCGGTCCAATTATCGATTGTGTGCAGCTGTATTTCACCAATGGCTTCACGAATATTGTCCTTTAAACCGTCAATTGTCTCTGGCTTGTTGGCGTAACACTTATCTTTGAGGGCACCCCACAAATAATAGTCCAACGGTGTCAAATCGCAGCTCCGAGGTGGCCAAACGACATCAGCTCTGCGGCTGATAATGCGATCTTCAAAAACAGGGCGCAAAACATCGAGTGTAGCTTCGGCTGTGTGGCACGTAGCGCCGTCCTGTTGAAACTAAATGTTGCCAATATCCTCCTCTTCAATTTTTGTGAACAAAAATTCGTTCAACAAGGCCCGATAACGATCGCCATTGACTGTAACGGCCACTCCTTGCTCATTTTCGAAGAAAAATGGCCAGTTATGCCTCTGGACCAAAATCCGCACCAAACAGTGACTCGTTTTGGGTGTATCGGCTTTTCAATGTATGCGTGCGGGTTTTCTGTGCCCCAAATGCGACAATTTTGCTTGTTTACATACCCGCCAAGATCAAAATGAGCTTCTTCTGAAAAGATGATTTTTTTTTGGCAAAATCGGCATCTTTTGTAAGTCGATCGCAGGCCCACTTAGCGAAGCGAAAACGCATTGGATGGTCAGTTGGCTTCAACTCCTGAACCAATTGGACTTTGTATGGCGTCATACCAAGGTCTTTATGCAAAATTCGTCTCAATGATGCCTCCGAAATGTTCAATTCTTGAGAACGACGGTGAATTGATGTTGATGGCGCTTCACGCACACTTTCTGCCACAGCAGCAATATTCTCGGGTGTACGCACTGTTTTTGGCTTTTCGCGCTTTGGTTTATCGATGAGGATGCCAGTTTCTTTCACTTTTTTCACAAGATATCGAACATGCGGAGCTGACGGCGCTTCTCTTTTACCAAAATCCGTACGCAATTTTCGCACACATTCTGCAACATTACCATGATTTTCAAAGTAATGTCGCAATATTTCCCAACGTTGTTCAAGCGTATACAGAACCATATTCGTTCAGCGGAAGGATAAACCTAATTATCTGTCAAATCAGACATGAGCTAAGTGTTACCATTCACGAAATAAGCACTAGTTGAAACAAAAAACGTTGGATGGCGGACCCTTTATATATGTATATAAAAATGAATGTGTTTGTTTGTGCTTTATAGGAGGCCAAACCCCTGAACCGATCTTCCTGAAATTTTCACTGCGTGTTACTGTGACTCTGGAAGAAATAATAGGCTAAATAAATTGATTGGACAAAGGGGCGGTACCACGCCCATATAACCCAAAACTTTAAATCGTCATATCTCGGGAATTTTTTGACCTACAGCGGTCATATTTGGTACATATGGTATTGGCATGAATAGAAATACATACCAGAAAAAGGATATTTTTGCGAAATACTAAGTCCTTAACTATATAAGGTTGTTTGTGCACAAAGGGGCGAGGCCCCGCCCATATAACTCATTATTTGGCATGGATTGATTTGCTTAATTAGGTGTTTTCTTAAATAGGTATACATTCCATGCGAAAGTCAGCGGGCCACGTCCCTTTGTTTCCAATTTGTAGGAAGCCAGACCTGTAAACCATTCTTCCTTAAACTTTCACAGTGTGAAACTTTCACTCACTACACCCAATTTTTTATATTCGATTATTGATGTGCCAGGCTTTCCACCACATGTGCTACAACTCAAAATTGGAGTGCCCATTATTTTACTGCGCAATATCGATCCACCACGGCTTTGCAATGGCACTCGACTTGCAGTAAAAAAATGCTAAATAATTTAATAGAAGCGACCAATATAACAGGAAAATATAAAGGAACAGATGTACTTTTGCCACACATTCCAATGATCCCAACTGATTTACCATTCGACTTGAAACGATTACAGTTTCCTGTTCGATTAGCGTTTGCGATGACTGTTAACAAAGCTCAAGGTCAATCTCTTCAAGTTTGCGGCTTAAATTTAGCAAATCCATGTTTCTCGCATGGACAGCATTATGTTGCATGCTCACGTGTAGGGAAACCCACCGACTTATATGTTTATGCTCCAGATGGACAAACTAAAAATATCGTACATCCTAAAGCATTGCAATAATTAATTCTAAATTAAATAAATAATATTCTGTGAATGTATAAATATTTTTTTTTTTATTTTGTTCTATTTTATAACGATGAGGGGTAGCGAAGTACACCGGGTTCAGGTAGTAGATGTATAAAATATTGTATCCTTATTCCTCATATTCTTATTAAATATTGATAATATATGGAAAATATTTATTTATTTATTTAAGCTTTAGATCTATAATATTACTAGCCAAGGCGATTTCTTGTGACCGATGTAAGTATGACAGTTTTTATCCTATTTTGACCAAACATCCCTCATTTGAAAGATATTTCTTTATAGCTGTCCACCTGGTTTACAGATTGTTACATTTTTTTGGAGTAAAATGCATTTAAAGTTGCTACTAACACATACATAAAATTATACAATGCTGTGAATTTATTAATCTTGTTAATGTGTTTGCAAAAAGCTCTGTGTTGAAATGAAAAATAATTTCGGACATAAGCCAATAACGACAATAACGACAAACATAATTTTGGATATTAACCAATAACGACAACAAATAATCTTGAATATTGAATTGTCTAAAATTAGTATACTTTTAGGGTCTTATAAAATAATTTATTATATGAAAAAATAAAATTTCCTAGAATTTACACTCGAATTTCGAGGGTTGGGATCTGCTAGCAATACATAAATGTACAAGGCCTTAAGTCTTAAGATATATTTTGTCATATTTTGCAAGGCTAACATGATTAACCCTTTCACGACCGAACCTAAACTGCTGGAAGTTTTTTTTTTGTGAATTCGTACTTAACGGCCCAACATTTCTAAAAAAAAGTCTCGTCAAAAATATTTTTTTTCAATTCCTTCAAGGAAAAAATCCATGGGACATATATATCCCATTGGTCGTCAAAGGTCAAAATTAGTGAACAACTAATTTACACCGCTCAAAGCAAGTCAGTGATTTTTGGTTTTATTTTTTACATAAATAATTGCAGATTTGGTTTTGTATTTGTTGTAAATTTTTATATATAGGTCACAGAGAATCGATTACTACTTTTTTAGTCTGTACTAAAAATGGAAAGGAAAATCGGACAAACGCAATATATTCCTTTTGTAAAAAAACCTTTTTGTATCACAAAAACCCTTAATTGCTTCGAAGATTATAATAATTGTTTTTGTATTTTTGAGATATTTAGAGTTAACCTTTTTCTAAGTCTTTTTATTTATAGTTTAATTAATTGTTGATTTAATTTTATGATTTTTTTAATTTAATAAAAATATAAAACATCTTTTTTTCTATTGATGACCACATGGACATATATGTATGTCCCGTACTGAATTTTGCAGAATAATAAACCGATTCGAAATATTTTGTTGTTTCTGAAAACCATAAATACTGGTCCATGTTATAGCAAAATTTTAATGTTTTTGGTTCAATAACGTCCGAATTAATGACTTCCAAATATGATAAAAAAAAATAATTTTTAGACTTTGGGGTCACCGTCTTAGGTACTGAGAATACACGTGCCAACTTTTTTGGTATGGTCTGAAAGCTAACACTATCCTCTGTCGACTCAAGTCAGCTTAAAACAAAGCGGTTGGAAACTGTGGAAAATATATGAAAAAATAAAAATGGGACATACATATCCCATTGGTAGTGAAAGGGTTAAACAAACTTAATAACATTAATTGAGAAAACTTTTACAAATAAAAATGTACTTTATAGTTTTTTTGTATGCAAACCTTAAATATCTGGATTCCTCAACAACATCAGTTAAATGAGTGCTTGTTATATTTTATATTATATTCAAGGAATTCGAAACTCGGTTTTCCAAAGTCGTATAAATAATTTTTTTTTGGCCAGATTTGAGGTATTTTTTGTGGTGTTACCAGAATGCAAATCTGCAGAGGCAATCTTCGAATTGTTCTGTTACAAATTATTTTTGTGTTTTAAATTTGAGAAATTTTTAACAAGTCTTCATTTTCATTCAAATTTTCAATAAAATTTTTTCAAACTTAATATAAGAGCTAATTTTCATACAGGAAGTGTCTGATCTTTTTTGAGTAGTAATTTGCCAACATCACAACTATTGTCGGCATGTTGTAAAATTCTTACGATATAATGTCCTCGTATTTGCAACTTAAAACATATACATTTTTAGGATATAATGTCCTCGTATTTGCAACTTAAAACAGTTAAAAATTTGTAAGTCAATGTCTCACTTGTATTGAGTGAATTTTTTCACGGGTAGTAAGTAATTCGCCAATAGCTTAATTTTGGTCGGAGTTTTCTATGAATAAAGTCAGTTGCAGTTGTTGAAAAAAGCATATAATTATTTTTTTTTTTTGCAATTTTCTTAATTCTGATCTTTTTCGATATAGGGGTCTATTGATATAGGGGTCTAAAATTGTATTAATTTTTACCATGTAACTTTGGACAATTTGTTGTAAAATGATGCTAAACTTCTATGAACTGCATGCTTTCATACATTCGTTGAGCATTTTCCAGTAGTAGTTCGCCCGAGCCACAATTATTGTCGGAATCGTTTTAAATTTAAAAAATAAATATTGTCCTTACATATGCAACGCTAAATAAGTAAGAAAATTATAGTCGGTCTAGACCGACTATACGATACCCTATACCATGCGTTTAGAGACCCTATCTCTCAGGCCCAACTAACTGGATATAGAAAATAAGCATAAATCAAATTTGAGTGGGATTTTTATTATTTTTTTTTTGGCTGCAGATATGAAAAAGTTCTTATCGAATGATATATCTATATGGGGACTAGGCCCAAAAATGGACCGATCCTGACCATGTTTGGTAAAGTCTCTTGTATTTTGCAAAAATATATACAAACAAAATTTTAGAAGAATCAGTGCAATATTTTTGTTTTTTGATAGATTTAGGTGAAGATCGGGAAGTAGCTCAATATGGGGCCTATGACTAAGATTTGTCCCATAGGGATCATTTTTGGACTACTGATTAATGGATGTAATAAACACATACAAACCCAGTTTAACTAAGATTTATATGATAATTTAGATCTTATGGCAATCTATGTTGATATCAGAGGGGTCATTTGTATGGGGGCTAGGTCTGAACTTGAACCGATTCCCACCAATTTCAATAGCGTTCATCCTATGGCCGAAAAATGCTTATATACCAAATTTCGTCAATATATCTTCATATTTGCGACCTGCAGTTTGATTACAAGCTTTACATGGACACACAGACGGACGGACGGACATCGTTAAATCGAATCAGAGAGTTATTCTGATTCGATCGGTATAATAAAAGATGGGTCTAGGTCAAATATTTTTGGTAGTTACAAACAGCAGCACAAAGTCATTATACCCAAACCACATAGTGGTATAGGGTATACAAATATAACTTTTGGCTGTCATTATGGAAAATTTTCTCTAAAACTATGTCAAACCTGAAATAAAAGTAAAATTTTCATACTTTTGTGTAGTTGTTAGTTCATACTTTTTCGAGTAGGCATAATTTTGGCTGAATTATTTTGATATTCTAACGACTTAATGCCCTCATATTTTCAACTTTAACAAGTAAGAAATTATAGTCGGCCTAAACCGACTGTACGCTACACTATACCATGGTTTAGAGACCCTATCTCTTCGGTCCAACTAATTCGATATAGAATATAAGCATAAACCAAAGTTGAATGGCATTGTTATTAGTTTTTTTTTTGACTGCAGATATGAAAAAGTTCATATCGGATGCTATATTTATATGGGGACTAGGTTGAAATATGGATCTAGGTCGAAAGTTTATATAATAAACATATACAAACGCAATTTGACTAAGATCTATCTGATAATTTGGATCTTATGGCAATTTATGTCGATTTCATAGGTGTCATTTGTATGGGAACTAGGTCTGAAGATGGACCGAATTTCACCATTTTCAATAGCGTTTATCCTATGGCCGGCAAAAGCTTATATACCAAATTTCATCAATATATATTCATATTTGCGACCGGTAGTTTGATTATATGGTTTACAAGGACACACAGACGGACGGACGGACGGACGAACATCGCTAAATCGACTCAGAAAGGGATTTCTGAGTCGATCGGTATAATAAAAGATGGGTCTAGGTCAAATATTTTTGGTAGTTACAAACAGCAGCACAAAGTTATTATACCCCAATCACATGGTGGTATAGGGTATATGAAGTATAAATTTGTATTGTGTTCCTTTAATATTTTTTTTTTAATCGATGCCAAATTACAATGGAGTGCATATTTTCATACACGTGTATGGAATGTGGTCCATCTCTTTCCAGCTATAGTTCAACAGCACAATTATTGTCGGAATGGTTTGAAATTTACGAAGATTATGTCCATATATTTGTAGCAACAAACAGTGAAAATTGTTAACAAGTCGTCATGGATTTTTTGTTGTAAAACTGTTCGCCCATTTATGAATACTAGCAGATTCCAGCCCTCGAAATTCGAGTGCAATTTCTAGGCAGTTTTATTTTATGGTTTATTATTATTGTGAATGAAGATAACAAACTCATTAACAAACACATTAACAAATTTAATAAAACACACATAGCATATGTATAATTTTATATATGTGTTAGTAGCAACTTTAAATGCAAATAAAGGAAAAAATTTAAAAATCTGTAAATCTGCAAAACGGCTAAAAAGAACTACTTTTAAAATAATATACGTTGGGTCAAAATCGGGATAAAACGGTAGAACAAAACATCGGTCACAAGAAATTGCCTAGCCTATTAATATTATAGATGGTCAATTACGGGCAGTGAATATATCTATTAAATTAATAGGCAAGGCGATTTCTTGTGACCGATGTAAGTTTCACAGTTTTATCCCAATTTTGACAAAAAATTTATCATTTGAAATGTATTTCCTTTAAGCTGTTACACAGATTTACAGATTTTCATCGTCTGGAATATTTGATTGGAGTTATGATCGTTTAAAGTTACTAAAGCTACTAACACATGCATAAAATTAGTCATTGTCATTGGCTTCGTTGCGTGAAATAGGAAAAAAATGTCTGCGTGAAACTGCGGAGAAAAGTTTTTCATAATGTTTCAAAACTTTTCGCGGAGAAGCGATTTACTGGAAAATTATGCACTTTTGGAAGAAAATTTATTGAATACAAATTGTTCAGAATTATTCATATAATCCTCACAAATTTTTTCGGAATTGTTGAACACATTTTTTACATATCATTTTTGCGAAATTCTGAAAAAAAAAAAAATTAAAAATTAAAAGTTTTTCTCCGCAGTTTCGCGCAGACAGTTTTTTAATATTTATTGCAACGAAGATTCTCAGCTAAAAATTTTTGAAAAAAACCATTCTTGCGGTCCGATTTTGACAAAAAAAAATTATCATTTGAAAGGCATTTCTTTTAAGCTGTTACACAGATTTACAGATTTTCATCATTTGGAATATTTTTTTGGAGTTATGATCGCTTAAAGTTGCTACTAACACATGCATAAAATTATACAATGCTATGTGTGTGTTTATTAAATTTATTAGTGTGTTTGTGTTAATATGTTGAGTTAGTTTTTTTCATTTAAAATGAATTGAATTACGAAGCATACCTTTACGGTCTTTACTAAATGAAAAAATTAAATTTTCTAGGATTTGTACTCGAATTTCGAGTGCTGGAAGCTGCTAGTATATATATATTATACCCTATACCACAATGTGGTATGAGTATAATGACTTTCTGCTGATGTTTGTAAATTATTTGTCCTAGACCCACTTATATTATATCGATCGACTCTACTTAGTTTAACATAAGGGATGGGTTCCTAAGTGCATGGTATAGGGTATCGTATATTTATTTATTTATTTATTTATTTGGTTTCCTGCACAACAAGACTAGGAGTCTTATAATTAAAGTACAGGATCGGTATAATGTGATACAGTATTTAATGAAAATATAACATAGTTTATAATTTGTATAAAAATAAGATAACAAAAATTATTTTACATACATATATTCAAAACAAAGCAAAGTTTAAACAATATTTAAATGGTATTGAAAAATTGGAAAACTTGTTTCCTAAAATGTCCTGCGTTGCTTAAATATTGTAATGTTGGCGGTAGTAAGTTCCAAAGACGTATGCAGTGTATATAGAACTGCCATTCAGAGACCAAACTTTTATGTCTTATTTGAATTATAGAATTATTTCTTCTTGAATTAGAAAAGGATATTCGATTAAAAAGATATGTAGGCTCACGTGTAAATATAATCTTATGCATCAGTATCAATGATCGTATCTTCAAAGGGATCGCAAAAATTCACACCGTAAAGTTTTCGTGCATACGGTGTTATGTGGGATGATCTTTTCAAATTGTAGACGTATCTTAATATAGAATAAAACGTAGCTGTTAATTTCCTAGAGCTAATAGAATCACAGCTAGCAAATAGTTCGCATCCGTACAACAAAGTTGGAATTAGATAGGTTTTTGCAAGTAGAACTCGTACATGGACTGTTGTAAGATGTTGAGTTTTCCACAGTGATCGAAGCATTGAATACGTTTTTCCCGAAGCGACATTTATATGATCAGACCAGGTGAGAGTTTTATTGAAAATAATTCCAAGATTTTTTGTTTTTTGTGCAATTTCAATAATTTGACGGTTAAGCATAATATCTGGTATAGCAAGGGAAGGCACTGATCTTCGAGTAATAACGATGCATTTAAACTTTGAAGGATTGAGACATAGCCCATTTGCCAGAGCCCATAAGTGAATTCGATTAAGATCCACATTTAGGTTCGCAACACAGTTATTTAGTTCATCGAAACGACTACAAACATAAAGTTGCACATCATCAGCATACATATGAACTTTACAATACGAAAGTTGCCTAGGCAAATCATTTATATATATAGTGAAAAGAAGTGGTCCTAGAATCGAACCTTGCGGAACGCCCTTTTTTACTGGAAGCACATTTGATAATTTATTATTGGCGTTAACGTATTGTTGTCGATTTTCTAAATAAGACGATATAAGACGAGTTGCGGAAGGAGAGAAACCAAAAAAAGTTCTTAGCTTCATGCAGAGTATTTCATGATTCACAGTATCAAATGCCTTCGAATGATCTAAGAGCACTAGAAATGCAATGTTACCACTATCAATATACCCACGAATATCTTCAGACACATCAATGAGTGCAGTTATGCAGCTATGTTTAGGACGAAAGCCTGATTGTCTGTCTGAGAGTAGGCCCATATTCTTGACATGTTTTCCAATTTGCTGATTCAATAACCTTTCAAGCACTTTAGACAAGTATGGTAGGATAGCAATGGGACGATATTCTTTATTTGATTTAGGAATAGGTAAAATTTTAGCATTTTTCCAACTTTGAGGAAATACACCTTTTGTGATAATAGTGTTAAAAATATGGGTAATTTGAGGTAGCAGTTGAGGGATAATTTCCTTTAAGAATCTGGGATGTATGTTATCAGAACCAACAGCATTAGATTTCACAGCTTGGCATGTGGAAAGTACTTCCAGTTGGTTTACGCATTAAAAACAAAAAGCATTTTCCGATAAAGTTGAACTAATATCAGTATTGCGGGTATAATATCCATCGTTTATGGGGATGTCAGGGATATTTGTAAAAGATTCGTTAAGCGAATCAACATTTATGTCAGAATTGACAATTTCCTTAGATTTGCCGACACCAATTTCTCGTATGAGTTTCCACGTTTTTTTTAGAGTGTGCAGCAGAAATAAATAGGCTAGAGTAGTATGCAGATTTAGCAGTTTTTATCATTTTATTTACTTGTTTTCTAGCTTTGGAATATTCGTCATATAATTTATCTGTTTTAAACAATTTCCAACTTTTAAAAGCTTTATCCCTTTCACAGATTTGGTCTAGACCGACTATAATTTTCTTTGTTTTGTAAAATTATATCAAAGTTGTATAAGAGCAAATTTTCGAGTAGTTGTGCGCCAATAGTTAAATTTTAATCGCAATTAATATTTTAAATTTGTCATCTATATATATATATATATTTTTTTTTTATTTTCTGTTCTTTGGCGAGTAAGTGGTTGCTCCAAGCTTCAATTTTTGCGAAATGTTTTGAAACTTGAAGGAAGCGTTTTTCTTTTTTTATATATTGTAGCTCTAAGAAATATAATTTTTTGTTAAGTCATTGTCATTGTCTTCGGTGCGATAAATATGAACTAAAAAACTGTCTGCGTGAAACTGCGAAGAAAAGTATTTAATTTTGAATTTTTTCCAAAAACGGCCATAATGTTCCAAAACTTTTCGCGGAGAAGCGATTTACTGGAAAATTATGCACTTTTGGAAGAAAATTTATTGAATAAAAATTGTTCAGAATCATTCATAGAATCCTCACAAATTTTTTCGGAATTTTTGGACACATTTTTTTACATTTCATTTTTTTTTAAATTCTGAAAAAAAAATTAAAAATTAAAAATTTTTCTCCGCAGTTTCGCGCAGTCAGTTTTTTAATATTTATTGCAACGAAGATTGTCAGCTAAAAATAAAAAAAAAACCCATTCTTGCGCTCCTTAGGGTTACATTTGCGCCAAAAATCATTTTATTTTCCGTAAAAATCAAATTTTGAAGACAATTTACAGAAAAATATGAGGCGAAATCAGAAATAGATTTCCAATAGAGGGATCGATGGGCAAGTTCAAGGCGAACATTAAGAAAAATCCCCCCAGCTCAAACGGTTGAACTATGTGAGATGTAGAGTAATTTGAATGGAACAGTAGCGATTCGTCCCATTCTGCGCCAGTAGGATAGTCCGATTCCAGTGAAGTTTAAAGATGATATTCCTGGTACTTTTACGATTTCAAAAAGTATAAATTTGTTAGATCGATATTATATTTATCTTTTAACATACTTTCAAATATCTATATTCGAACATGACCGTATTCTCTAGTTATAATAGCATAATTTATATGATTGTTTCTATATGACATTTTAGTTTCCTTAAAAAAAGTGTTCAAATTCATAATGCGACTGAAGATGCCATATTCGTTTTTATCTTCTAAATGAGAAATACAGTTTTTGTAAAAATTCATTTTTGAATGCATTTGTTTTTGGGCAGTTATGATCGTACTATATATGAACGTGGGAATTTAGTATATTATATATTATAAAATCGCAATTATTATAATTTTTATTAATCTACAACAAATATATTAATTTTTATTAAAAAGCCGTAGAGTTGCTAAAAGAATTGCAAACACTATTTTTAAAATATTTTTCGCCATAAAAAAATTATGTGATCTACAGTAGTTTAAATAGTCAATCAGAAAAAAATTCATAAAAAACACGTTTTTTCATGTTTTTGCGGTAAGTTTTTTAAAATTTGAATAAATATGCTAAAATAATAAGGAAATTTTGCAGATTTATGAAATCGATTTAGCAATGTCTGTCTCTCGAATATTCATTAAATATTAAAACACTTCATTTATAATGAACAGTCAGGGGATCAAACTTTATTTATATTTTCGGATCAAAATAACGTAAAATATGCACATTTTATTTTATTTAAATTCAACCAATTGTTAGCTTATTACTCTCTGAACAATCTGCATAATTCTGCTATCTTTTAATCTTGGCAAACGTTAAAAAAAACATAAACTTAAAACTTAAACATAACTGATATGCTGTAGAGTATTCCAAAATGTATGTTTGTTTAAAAAATAATAAAGAATAAAGAAAAAACTTACGAAATGTTGAATCAGCATTGGTATATGAAAAAAAGAGAATGCTGCAGCATACAGCCAGAAGGCATGATTTAAGTATCATTGTGGTAGACATTAAGCTTGGAACATCAATTTTTAGAATTTTTTTTTATTTAAAAATTTTTAAAATTTTTCACTCCCTAAAGCCTTAAAATTTTTTGCTTCACCACAATCACAATGTTCTTTTTTTTTTTTTTTTTGTTTTTATTTAGTGTACAATTATTTTAAAAATCCTTCGAATATCTTTTATTTCAAATTTGTATGTCTTTGCAATGTCTGAACCAATGTCAATGTTTAACTGAAAATAAATTCTAGATCTACACCGTCATTTATAATAGTTATTTTTAAGCACTCCCAACGTTTTACTAATTGACTAGAAGTTCAAAAATACAAAAACTTCTTTTTATTTTGGACAACAACTCATCATTAATATTGACAACACATACATGTCAGAGTTTCTCACGGTTACCAGGCAGTGCCCGTTTTGGAGTTCAGTGATAGCTACGAATTTTACTATTTTCAATAAAAATTATTATGTTATGATTTCTGAGGAAATACTTTTGGAAAAAAATTTATATTATCGTGGAGTTTTCTAAAGATGAGGAACAGCCAAATTTAAATCCTTATCTACAGTTTCAACCCAGAAAATATATTTTCACATTCACCAGACATGTGCATTTTTTCATTAAACTTTTATTTTTTCTAAAAAAAGAAAAAAGTTTTACTAAAAGAGTGGCCTCTTTTGATGAAATTTTAATTTCTTGAATATATTTAAGAAATTGAAATTATAAAATTAAATTTTAAACATATTTTTATCTTTTAACGAAGTACTAGTAATCCCCGCCATGCTTTCCAATAGCAATAATAACTCATTGACTTGCATTAATTTTCATCGTAGTAATCTAGTTATATGATGATAATAAATTAACTTTGTACGGGAGATGCCCCTCCACATTTCCGATTCCTTCTTACTATCCACATAAGTTTCAAAACTCTTGCTGTCAGGGACCTCCACTTTGTAATGGAGGTACCACGCCCACTTGATATATAAAAAAAAACTATCCCATAAAGACCAAGTTTTTATTATAGTCCCATTCTTTGTAAATTAAATTTACCGTATCGTTGCAGTCTTACTCAACAATTGTAAGTTCTGCAGTTAAAAAATTTGTTTTGCAATATTTTTTTTTTGTTTTTCGGCAAAAAAAAAGTTCTTAGTTCACTATTTTAACAGTAACTTTGGAATGAAAAGAGATAAATTAGTAAATAAACGTGGAAAATAGAGCGTACTTAATGTGCTATTAAAAAAAACTAGCAGATTCCAGCCCTCGAAATTGGAGCGCAAATACTAGGAAATTTTATTTTTTCAATAAATAAAGACCCTAAAAGTATGCTAGTCAATTATAGTCAATTCACAAATCAACACAAAAAACAAACTCATTTTTATTACGAACACATTAACATATTTAATAAACACACACATAGCATTGTATAAAGTTATGTATGTGTTAGTAGCAACTCTAAATGTAATTTAGTCAAAATAAAGGAAAAAATTTTAAAATCTGTAAATCTGCAAATCGGCTAAAAAGAAATACCTTTCAAATAATATAAGTTTGGTCAAAATCGGTATAAAACGGTAGAACAAAACATCAGTCACAAGAAATCGCCTAGCCTATTAATATTATAGGTTTAAGAATGAACTTATAATATGTATTCATATTAGTATAAATTGAATTTAAAGTCCAAATTTTGTTTTTAACTAAATCCCATAAATATACAAATTTATATCAAAAACTTCACGAAAGAGAATATTATAATTTTTTTATTGATTAAAAAAAAATTTTTTTTTGTTTTTCGGCAAAAAAGTTCACTATTTTAACTGTAACTTTGAAATGAAAAGCGATAAATGAATAAATCAAATTGGAAATTGGAGCGTACTTAATGTGCTATTAAAAAATAATATATATATCGCTGGCTTAACATGTAAAGGCTTTAAGTCCACTTTTTTTTTCGAAATTGAGATTTTGATGCAGTTATGTTCATTAAGTAAAAATACATCGATTAAAAAAAAAAATACAGTTATCTCATTTGTAGTTGTTGTTTTGTAGTTATGAGTAAAGGCGCTAAGTCCAATTTATCACATCTTTGTGTAACTTCTTCCAATGTTGCTATATCAACTTTATCGCGAGGAATGGTCTGAGAATGGTCCAACCAATTGATATAATATTATTTCTCACTGGCAACACTCAGCCATGACATTATTCGTCGACTGCTTATCTCTCTTTCTTTTTCTCAGCTTTTCTCCACACGTATGGAAATCGAGCAGTCTAGTGAACGAACACGTTAATAGTTCAATCACATGTGTTAAAAAAATTTACTAAATGTTTAATAATAATAAATGTACACTATTTCTTTTAAACATCAACGTGTCAGTGTAATTTATAGTGCTTGTAGGCGTATTTACTTTATTCAAATGTACTTTGCGCAAGGAAAAACTTTTTAATCAGAACAACCTTTTCTTGATGTCAGTTTTCTTTGCAATGTATTGTTTTAGGTTTTTCAGTTGATTTCGAATTTTGTACAATTAAACAATAATATTCAAAAGAGCAGAAATAAATACTTATAGATTTTTGTGACCGTTTGTTTTTAATTATCTACAATCGGATTACATGCATAAGGTATAGTATTACAATCCATTTAAATTTTTAAAATATATTGTTAAATCATTATTTTATTAGACGCCTACCATGTCATTTAATGGTAACTACAACTTTAGAACTCAACCCTTTGAAATTGGTGGCGATTATGGAATTGAGTCAGCCGACGGAGTCATAGGTCTGGTTCCATATGGTTTTCATAGTGACTCCGATGATTCATAGGAGTTACCAACGAAAACTAAAACTCGCCAAAAAAGAGTCCAAGTTGAAAATGCAGCTTGGTTTTCAGCCAAAAATAGAAGGAATAGAGAAAATGGAAAAAGTTATTTTGGAAGAGTAAAGGACAAAAATGTTTGGAATTATGAAAAGACAAAAGAATCAAGAAATATGAAGGGTAGATGCAGAGTTGAAAATGATGGTGCCATGAAATGTGCGGAGATAAATGACGATGATAGGAATTATATTTTTAAAGAATTTTGGAAAATGAATTGGGAAGAAAAAAAAGTATATGTAAACACTTTATTTGAATCAGCTCCAATTAATAGACCGCGAAATAGAAAATTATTAAGTGAATCAAAAAGAAGTCTAACTTTAAGATATTATCTCAAGGTACAAGGCAAAAATATGCGAGTGTGCAGAAAGTATTTCTTGAACACGTTGGACGTAGGTGCGAAGGCTGTGCATAATTGGTTGAAGAAGCCTTCAATTTCAAAAACAAGTTTAAAGAAAAATAATCCCAAGAAGGGGTATTTAACAAATGAAAGACAGTGCCTTAATTCATTTTTTGATGCCCTTCCCTCAATGGAGTCGCATTACTGTCGTGCTGATACGCAAAAAAAATATCTGTTGCCAGAATGGGGAACAAAAAAGGGGCTCTACGATTTTTATGTCAATGATTGGTGCAAAGAGAAGAACATGCAGTCACTTTCAGTTGCCACATTTTATAAAGCATTTGATTTGAAAAATTTGACATTGTTTCTACCTAAAAAAGATCAATGTGAATTATGTGCGCGCTATTCTGTCGGCAATCTCCCTTATGAAGAATACGCCCTTCACCAAATGAAAAAAACAGAAGCTAGAAATGAAAAGAGGAAAGACAAAAACGAGGAAACATATGTTTTTACAGTAGACCTGCAAGCGGTACTAATGGCTCCAAAATCCCATGTTAGCAGCCTATATTACCGGACAAAATTACAGGTTCGCAACTTAGTTTTTTACAATCATAGAAACCAAAAAGGTTACTGCTTTTTGTGGGATGAAGTAGAAGGTGGACTACATGCAAAAGAATTTGCTAGTATATGGACTTACTTTGTGGAAAAAAAAATTCTTAGTGAAAATAATAATCCGGTGAAAATAATATTTTATAGTGACGGTTGCACATACCAGAACCGCAATTGTGTGATGAGCAATGCCTTGCTGAATACAGCAGTCAAAAATAAAGTAACAATTGAACAAAAAATATTGGAAATTGGTCATACACAAATGGAAGCGGATAGTGTACACTCTATGATAGAACGAGCCATGAGAAATAAAAATATTGATGTACCTGCTGAATACATTGCGATATGTAAAGCAGCAAGGAAAAAACCTGAACCTTATGATGTTACATATTTAGATCACACATTTTTTAAAAAATTTGACAATGTAAAATTTTGTAAAAATATTCGCCCTGGCCGTGGAAAAGGCGATTCCAAAGTGACGGACATCCGAGGAATACAATACACACCAAATGGTGAAATTAATTTCAAACTTAGATTTCCTGATGAATGGAAAAATCTCCCCCAAAAAATAAATGAAAATGTTGTCGCACTGGAATGGTCGGAATTACACCAACTTCATCAAGAAAGAAGAAAAATAAAGACTAGAAAATTCGAAGACTTACAATATCTAAAATCCACTTTGCCTACAAAACACCATAAATTTTATGACGATTTGCCATACAAATAAAAATAGTCGCCGCCAGTTATCTTACTTTTAAATCCATTATTAATTTAATTTTTTTTTATAACAGCAAAGAAAAGCGTTCAGGCGCATTAAAATCAACTTGAAACAGTTTCAAGAAAAAGATTTAAGTCCATTAATAAAATACAAACTAAATAACAGAAAAAGCTCTAAGTCCAAATAAGCTTTTATCTCGGCAAATAATTATTTTTTCATTTTGCTTTTACGCAAATAAAAACCAAAGAAAAATACAAAAACAAATTGCATTTACAGATTTCAAAAAAGTTTATTCCAAAAAAAGTTTGATTGTTTTTTGTCTCTCCTGTAAAATTGTAAAATATGGACTTAGAGCCTTTACATGTTAAGCCAGCGATATAATGTATATTAATATTAGCATGAAATTAATTTAAAATTAAAATTTTGTTTTTCACTAAATCTCATAAATATACAAAATTATCTCAAAAAGGTCAAGAAAAAATATTAAAACTTTTTGGTGAAATCTTTGTTTTTATTTTAAAATTTTAGTAAACAGTATTAAAATAATTGTGTTACTCTGCACTATCAAATTCATAATCGCCATCACTATCTTCATTGCTATTATCATCACCTTCTTCATCACCATCTTATCTTCATTATCTACATCTTTATTATAATTTTCATCAGAAATATTTGGCAAAACTAATAACTCTATTTCCGAAGTTGGTAAATTAGTTTTTTTTTCTGCTCATATGTCTTGCTCATGCCAGATACAAATGGGTCAGAACTTAGAAGACACTTATTGAAAATATCAGCATTGGACTTTTCTCGGCTGCATTTACGGGCAAAGTGCTTTCTATAATTTTTAAGATCTTTATTTCTGGCTTCTTGAGCTTCTTCCGATAATTTTCCAATTGGTAATAGTGCGTGCTGTATAATCTCCGGCCCGTGAATAAAAAATTTCTGCAAAGAGGGAGGCATACAATATTTTTCAACGAAGTATCTTGCTGTGTTGTGAGCAAATCTACGAAAATTTTCCAAATGAAACAAGAAACAACAATTAGTATTGTATGCATTTTTTTTTACCAGAGTTAAGTCCACTTTTGTAATATCAGCAGAAATTACCGCGTTCTGAAAAAAAACGTCTAGCGGCATTCCCTTCATTAGAATTACCAAAGCCGGGTTTTGGCTGATCAACAATCAAACCAGTTTTTTTTTTCTCGAAACTCTTTTTGGATACGTAACTTTGTGTCAGCAACGATTTGTTTGCCTTCATTTGATCTTTTTTGCCATATTTTAATAGGAATTTTATATTATAAGTGAAGAAGGCATTCAAAAAATCGAATCCAGCCATGAAGTATAGACAACCGAAACTCCAAAGAATCTGTATTTACTTCTCTCGCAATCATGCTGTCAATTGAACATATACTTCAAAGACCACTATACAATTTTGATGTTTTGTGGTTCCAGTAGTACAAATATTGTCCAAATTTTAAATTCTATAGAGAAGTTTTTAAAAAAAAAAAATTTTAAGTAAAATTAATTTTTTTTTTAGACGTTTCTCCACATAACTAATGATAACTTCAAAAGGATTAGTCCGATAATATTAAATTAAATTTAGAAAAATTCAGACTTACATAGCCTTTAATCCGTCTATATACTTAGTTTCAATCGGCTCAGTAGTTTCGGAGTTATAATATATAATTGGAGCATAAAATATATATTTTACGTGAAAATATCAAATTTTTTTGTTTTAAAAAAATTATAAAAAATCGAAAACTGCAAAAATTGTTCTGAGTTATTGCTTTTTGGCAAAGCCACATGTAATAGGAACAAAATGAGATATCGATCGTGAAAATCGATTAGTTCTTTTCGAATTTATTCACAATTAAGTGAATTCGCTCGTTTTCACAAAATTTTTGTTTTTTGTTTGATATGCATAAAAATGACTTGTTAATATTCTTATTTCGGTTGATTGAATTTTAAAAACATTTTATCTATAATATTAATAGTCTAGGCGATTTCTTGTGACCGATGTTTTATTTTACCATTTTATCCCGATTTTGATCAAACGTTTATTATTTGAAAACTATTTCTTTTTAGCCGTTTTACAGATTTACGGATTTTTAAATTTTTTCTTTATTTTGAGTAAATTGCATTTAAAGTTGCTACTAACACATACATAAAATTATGCAATGCTATGTGTGTGTTTATTAAATTTGTTAGTGTGTTTGTAATAAAAATGGGTTTGTTTTTTGTGTTGATTTGTGAATTGGTGACAATTGATTAGCAAACCCTTCGGGTCTTTATTTAATGAAAAAATAAAATTTCCTAGAATTAGCACTCGAATTTCGAGGGCTGGAATGTGCTAATATTTTATTAAAATTCATATTTTATTATTTAAATTTATTATAATTAATATAAAGTGCACAGTGTGGAATTTTCTTTTATACCATTTTCTATTATTGTTGAATGACGAAGTGTTACTCTGAATACTCCAGCAAAAATCAGCCATCATGTGTGCACCGCAGCGACCCTGGTATGGTCCCTCCATTGTTCGGATATCTTGGTGAAATCGTTCGCCCTGTTCCTCGCTCGATTTTCAGGAAAACGATGTAAGTGACTGTGTAGGTAGTGTATTTTGATGCTGATGTTGCATCCAAGGCGATGGAAGTCAGATAACATCTCTTCAACGTGCGCCACTTAATCATCACCCTTGTTATTTTCTAAGAAATTTTTTAATAACCCATACAGACAAATCCCATACATTCTTCTCAATTTCTGATATTGAACTGCCAAAATCAGTATCATTCGCCAATTTGCGAATTTGTGGGCCATCAAATATGCCTGCTTTTAGCTTTTCCATACTCAGATTGGGAAACTTCCATAAAATATACTGAAAATATTCACTATCTTATTTAAGTGCTTCAAAATATTGTTTCATCAGACCAAGTTTAATGTGAAGAGGGGGTAATATGATGCGATCTCGGGGCACTAGAGCCACATTTATAACATTTGGCATACCTGTAACCAGTGTTTCCCTAGAAGGCCATTGTTTTCTCTTCTTTATGTGTGTCTAATTTCGTTACAGGTAGCCAACGGAAAACCACACATCAATAAAAAAGTGCACTTTACTTTTTACGTTTAATTGACTTTAAACGGACTAGGTATCATAAATGAACAGAAACAGCAATTCAGCGTCCACGAAAAATTATGAGCGTTTATTTCTTTGCTACCGCAATCATAAAAATCAAATAATCTCTTGTTTATTACTTATTTTTTTTAGTTCAGAGAATCATAAAAAATGTCATAAACGTTTTTTCAAAATAATTTTCTACATGTAAAGGGGGTTTGCCAAAATCCGTGTCGTAAAATGCACCTACTTTCTATGTTCTGCATATTTATTATACCATTTTCTATAGAATATCGACGAAGAGTTTTTAAATCCATTCATAACAAAATATTATTTAGTCATTATTATGTAAACCAAAGAAATAATGACAGTGCTTGTAAAATGCGACACCTTCAATTAACTGTGAATAAAAATTTTTTTGAGAAAATGAGCGAATTCACTTAATTGTGTATAAATTCGAAAAGAACCAATCGATTTTCACGATCGATATCTCATTTTGTTCCTATTACATGTGGCTTTGCGAAAGCGCAATAAATCAGAACAATTTTTACAGTTTTCGATTTTTTATGATTTTTTAAAACAAAAAAAATTTGATATTTTCACGTAAAAAATATATTTTTTGCTTCAATTATTTATTATAACTCCGAAACTACGAAGCCGATTGAAACTAAATATATAAGCAGATTAAAGGCTATGTAAGTTTGAATTTTTCTAAATTTATTTAAATATTATCGGACTAACACTTTTGAAGTTATCATTAGTTATGTGGAGAAACGTCTAAAAAAATTTTAATTTTACTTAAAAATTTTTAAAAAAAAACTTCTCCATAGAATTTAAAATTTTCACCATTTTTGTACTTAGGTAGCCATGGTCCATCAAATCTATACAGTGGTTTTTGTTCGGCATTTTTGCTGTTGACCTGTGTTATCACTAATAATAACTCGTGATGCACTTTTACTGATTTTTCTCCAACCAAAACTATCGAATCTATTAGATGTTTTTTTCAGCGTCTACTCTATCTTTCTCTAATTTTCTAACAGAAAATACATGATTACATTATATGGCTATAACTATAACTTTTCCTTACGATAATGTTAGTACGTCACCAAAAGTTCGTGAGCGTGCGTAAATCTTTTGTGATCGTGATTGAACTGCATTTTAATCACTTGAATTTTGCTAAATCTATTAAAAAATTTTTACATACTGTAAATTGTTGGTGATAAAATTTTGTGTTCGGAGGCTAAAGTGATCGAAATCACTCATGCAGTCATCTCTAAAAAAAAACACACAAAATGCATCAACATAAACAATAACAAATATACCAAAAGTATAGAAAAAGACAATGTGTAAAAACAAACAACACACTTACTGGACTTGACAACCAGACTTTTTACACAAAAACGACAATAAACAAGTAAGAAAATTATAGTCGGTCTAGACCGACTATACGATACCCTATACCATGCGTTTAGAGACTCTATCTTTTAGACCCAACTAACTGGATATAGAAGATTAGCATAAACCAAATTTGAGTGGGATTTTTATTAATTTTTTTGGCTGCAGATATAAAAAAGTTCATATCGGATACTATATTTATATGGGGACTAGGTCGAAAAATGGACCGATCCTGACCATATTTGGTAAAGTCACTTATACTTTGAAAAAAAAATATACAAACCAAATTTGAGAAAAATCTGTGCAATATTTTTGTTTTTTGATAGATTTAAGTGAAGATCGGGAAGCAGCTCTATATGGGGCCTATGACTAAGAGTTGTCCCATAGGGATCATATTTGGACTACTAATTAATGAATGGATACAAACTCAATTTGACTAAAGTTTATATGATAATTTGGATCTTATGGCAATTTAAGTCGATTTCATAGGGGTAATTTGTATGGGGGCTAGGTCTGAACATGGACCGATTCTCACCAATTTCAACAGCGTTCATACTATGACCGATAAAAGCATATATACCAAACTTCATCAAAATACACTCATATTTGCGACCTGCAGTTTGATTACAAGGTTTACATGGACACACAGACGGACGGACGGACGGACGGACGGACCGACGGACGGACGGACACACGGACGGACATCGTTAAATCGAATCAGATAGTGATTCTGAATCCGGATAGTGATTCTGATTCGATCGGTATAATTAAAGATGGGTGTAGGTGAAATATTTTTGGTAGTTACAAACAGCAGCACAAAGTCATTATACCCAAACCACATAGTGGTATAGAGTATAAAAACGGCTGTGCATTGTCTCAGGGGTTTTTTTTTTAATTAAAGCTGAAATCCTATATAATCCTAACTATAACTAACTTAATAAAGGCGGTCCATAAAATGTGGAAAATGTGCCAATTTTGGACCTTTTTAAAAAAAAATTACTAAAAATAGTTACACATAATTTTTATAAACAAAAAAAATTTTTTTCTATATTTTAAAATACTAGAAGTTGAAGGTTCCATTATAAAAGTTTTACTTTTTTTTTAATTTTTCTACTTTTTACAAAAACAGCATTTATTTGCTGACTTTGATACCTTACCACGGGGTAGGAATACAACATAGATAGCTGAAATTTCCCTATTATTATATTTTATATATGTTAATATTTTTTCGATCTCACTCCTTAGTTGATAAAAGAACTGAGGGCTAATCGCCGCATTCGATATCGTGTAAAATCAATCGAAATCTCATACTTTGGTTTATTATTTAAAGAAGACCGAATTTCATTCTTAGCCAGGGGCCATAATTCGTTACCTCTGAAAGAGTAAAATTATTCTTGGTATTATATTTTCGAAAATTAAAAAAATAATTTCGATCGAAAAATTTCGATAACAAATGCGACAATTAGAACCGTGATGTTATTTTACTTTCTTGGAGTTTAAAGTCGCATTAGGGCCTAAAGTACCTAAAACTGCTTCTGAATAACATGCTTCAAAACGCGTGCCATTAAACCGATTTTGATGGAATATCGTGTATTCTCATATTAGAAATAATTTGGACATGTTAAGATTTTTATCTAGGATAGATTTCGACACAAAATTATTCTGGAATTATCCTCAAAAAAGTGTTATGCCAAAAGTAAACTAATGGTTTGAATTTTGCGATTATAGTCGAAACATAACCGATAATTTGACGAAAGCTTACATCTTCAGATTACATAAATCTTTACGTTGCAAAAGTATCCAGTGGCACTTTGGAATAATTTGGAGTTATCTATGTATTTAGGCACGTAATTGGAATGGTAGTCCTGTGTGTGTTTTATCCCACGTTGCAATCATGCTACAGCGATATCGCCTACTTTCCTGAGACGTCTTTTTGATCATTCTCAATACATGGTTTTAATGCCTTTCAACTCTAGCTACCTTTGATGCTATTGCCCGGGGAATACTTGGCCTCAAGTGAGGGCCTTTCAATTCATTACAAAATCTACGTGAAATTTATGTACAGTACAAGCCCTGTTATCCCGAATGCTTGGAGATGAAAGCAGAAATTCGGAAAATTTAATATTTTATTAAAACTAAAAATTTTACGAAAATTTCGCTTGATTCCGGTTTACTGAGTGTTCCGGTTATTTCGCTGCTTTAAAATTGGGCTTTTACTGTATGTCTACTTCATCTAATTTTTATTCCAAAAATTCTATTTGTATCTAACACTATTAACTTTAGTCGAATAATTAGAAAATGTTGATTTTAAACGATTAATTCTTAAATTGCAATCGCCTAATCAAGCCAGTTCAAATGTGTTTTCGTTTTAATCAGACAAAAGAATAACGAATAATTTGGACATCTTAGATCAGTACTTCTTCTTATTTGATTCTCTACCTGTTAACATAATAATAATAATGGTTTATTTCTGCACTTTATAAACCTGTAGTTTTATTTCCGCAAAGTCATTTGAGAAGCCCCTGCTACTTGTTTACACTTTTTCTTTTATCATCATATTTTTAAATATTTTTTGCTATGTTGATTAATTTTTTTTTTTTTGTATATTTTTTTATTTAACTTAATGTTAATAACATTATAAGTATTGAGTAGATTTTATTGTACCTATAGACTAGAATTTTCAAAAAAAAAAAAAAAAAATAAAAAAAAAAACAAACAAAACATTAAATCAAGTAAGAAAGTTACAATTGGTTTGAACCGACTGTACAACACCCGATACCATGTTCGAGATTGAACATAAAAAATATAAATAAACTCAATTTGAGTGACTTCGTTGTAAATTTGTTGATGAAAAGTTAATGTCAGATGACAATTAGATTGAAAAATGGACCGATTATGACCATTTTAAATAAGGTTATTTATAGATAGATAAACGTTAATAACGGGAAACAAACTGTGGATAAAAATGGTCCTACATTGTTATATTTTGGTCTAAAGATTTAATGGAGTAATGATAAAATATAAACTAAATTTCGCCAAGATATCGGGAGTGTTTCAAAAAACTATGTCAATTACTAGTGCTTCAGATATCCTTAAATGTATTGTATATATTGATTCTTATTCTTGTTAGAAAGAGGACGGACCTCCTCTACATTATCATCTTGTCGATGGTTTTATAGACAAAAGACATAATTCGGCTTATAGGAAAAAACTGAGATTAATGATAAAAATGCGATTTCGATTATTGATGAGAATTTGCTAACCAGATGAATTCGACGGAGAGTTGCAATAGAATGCGCTATTCATTCCCTAGACCTATCGCCACTTTTTTTTTCTTTTGAAGATACCTTAAAAACAAAGTTTAGATCAGAAAACCTTAACATTGGAAGAGTTTAAAGCCGAGATTAAGCACGAATGTGCTCAGAACACAAAATCAAACTTTTTCTGTATTTTGCAACTCAAATCGTCAACCCGTAATGATTAGAATGGCAATTATTTCGAATATATATCCACTCAAATTGTGTATATCCTTATTTTATTCGAAACCCTATATATGATATTGTCAATATTTGTATGGGGACTAGCTCTGAACATGCAAAACAAAATTTTCCCTCGATCCAAAGATCAGAGACCATGTACCAAATATCAACCAATATTATTTATATTTGCGACCTATAGTTTGACAACAAGATTTAGGTAATACTGTGTCCAAAAGAAAAGGTGGTTTTTCAATTTAGACTTTATGGATTTGTGTAAATATTTTTTTAGGTTGGTAGTATTGTTGGTTCAAAAATTACGTACGTTGTTGTAAACGACTAAATGTGATTTTTGCGATTTTAGCAATGTTTTATATCGTTGAACAAAGAAGTTCTTTTAAATTTTTTTCGTGAAAAGAAATTTGTGTCATATAAACGATAATGATATTGCAGAAATTCTTCGGGGGCCAGGCTATGACAACAAAAAAATATTTTCAAGTGGTACAACTAGTCGATTGATAACACTGCACAGCAAAATTGCAATTTTTCTTTGATGCAGGGCTGTGGAGTCGGGGTTGCGGAGTCGGACTCGCTAGTAGTTTTTGTTTATTGGCAGTCGGAGTCGGAGTCGACAGGAAAAAAGCGACTCGGACTCCGTCTGGGTTAATGGCTTCAATGGGATTACAAAATTACGTTTCTAGTGAGTGGCGTTTATTCATAGACTCATCAAAATGGAGTCGAAAATTTGTTCTCTTACACAATGGGAATATATTAGGGTCGTTGACTATTGCACATTCTATAAAAGTAAGAAATGGCTACACAACTATTGCTATGGTTTTGGGCAAAATTAAATATGTGGAATAGAACTTGCTTGATTTAAAAATGGTCAACTTTCCTTTAAGCCAACAAGTATCCACACAGAGTATCCCTATTTTCTATGTTAGTGGGACAGTAGAGCTAAAAATCAACGCTAGATTAAAAAAGATTGGCCTACTCGGGAAACGCTAGTTCCAGGACAACAGAACGTGATGAACCCACCTTTAGTATCAAGGGATCGTACAATTTTGCCTCTGTTACATATAAAATTAGGGCTTATAAAACAATTTGTAAAAGGTCTTGACAAAAATGGAAATTATTTCAATTTTCTATTAAAAAAGTTTCCAAAACTGAGTGCAGAAAAGATAAAAGCAGACAGAGAGATAAGATCATTAATAAAAGACTCGAATTTAACGGACATTATGACAGAGAATAAGAAAAGGGCGTGGAATGAGTTTGTTTGGCTTGTCCATAATTTTTTTTGGAAATAAGAGTCACTAATTAGTCACTTTCAAAGGCTTGGATGTAACATGACTATCAAGCTACACTTTTTTCAAAACCACCTGGACTATTTTCCAGCTGATCTTGGGGATCTACGAGAGGAACAGGGCGAGGGTTTCCACCAGCACCTTCGTACTACTGAAAAGTACACATGATGGCTGACTATTGCTGTAGCATTCAGAGCAGCTCTCTGCTTTCAGCTTAAAAAAGGAAATCAATTAAAAAAATTTTTTTTTCAACTAAAGAACTAATTGGAATAGGATTATCTTTAAATATATAGTATAGTGTTTTGTTATAAAATGACCCATATATCATACCCTTTTAACTAGAGCTGACACAGAAATTTCGGACACAACTTTATAATCATCATTAACACCATTTTAAAAGAGCTAGCAAAGCCCAGCCTTCGAAATTCGAGTGCAAATTCTAGGAAAAATTTTTTTTACAATTAATTTATTTCTTTCAATGTTTTTTAATCTATTTATACATTAAGTTTATTTCATTATAAATATTTGTTGAACACACAGAAATAAAGGTCACCTTGTATGCCACCTAAAGGTATTCAAATTTGTGGCAATTCACAATTCACCACAGGGTATGTGTTATGCAATTATTGTAATGAAATCTGTACGTTAACTTTCGTGTTGCATAATGTAAAGTTGATTGTGCATGCATAACTTTCCTCAAACTCAAATTTAAACAGTTAATAGATCAAAAGAAAGAGCTTGACCCACTGATTGTTCTTAGACTTGTGTCAACAGCCTACGTTAATAAGAACTCTAGTTATAGAGGTTTGAGTGAAGGAAAATATTGAAATAAGCTTGAAAAAATTTAATGTAAAGTTGATTGTGCACGCAGTTAATAGCTCAAAAGAAAGAGCTTGATCAAGTGTTCTGAAAAGGAGCTATGAGAATTCGAATTGCTTAAGTGAATGTGTCCCATAAGAAATGTACAGGGAAAAATCGCGTTTGAGTATAACTTGAGTAAGGTGGGAGTTGAGTAAATTTGAATGATCGATGACATATCCGTGTCTAAATACCTTTCATTAAAAAAAATGAAGGACATCGGCCAGATAGAGCGGCCAGACGGACTGACTTTAGTTTTCATAAATTTTTTTAATGTATAAGAATTGGGCTTCAAACTCATTAAACACTGCTTGGTTCCAAAAACTCCAAAATTGTTGGGAAAAGAGCACCACATTAATATCTCTAATATTACGAACAAAATGATAAGCATCGTTACGAATAACGTGCAAAAAGAGAAGCAACAACGAAAATATCACAATGAAATCGTTTAAAATCAAGGTTATGTTAACTGTTTTCCTTGATTGTCGTGGTGTGCACGGTCGCTTAAAGGTCGAATAGGTTCGCCAAAACCTTCGACCATTTCTGAAAACGGGTATTGGTTGGGAATCATTTATGTATTTAAACTTCGAAAACCGCAAAATCCTAGCAGATCGGCTTTTGAAGATACAGGCACTTTAATTTTTCAAATATAAAATTTTTCGTTTTAATACATTTGTTTTCTTACTTTTTCTTTGTTTACATATTTTCTGTTGTTGCTTTTAATTTTCTCAATTTCTAGATTTTAGTAGAGTTTCCGTGTTGTAGTTTTTATTGTACAATTTACAAGTATTAGGGTTTTTTTTTTTAGAATTTAACGATTTTTTTCTGCGGTTTTAGCGTTTTTTCTTCAAATTATTGCTCTGGTAGCATTTTCGTTTGACAATAGTCAAACCATTTGACCACTTGTCACTCACAAAATTAGCAGAAATTACAGTCTTTCTTGGAACATTGTTAATGAAGCATATAATCAACGTCGGGCTGTAACTTAGTGCGACGCGTAACTTTGTGATACTTGAACAAGAACACAAGAATGGTAATATTCCAATCTAAATTTTTTTCCTATAAACTACCGTTGACGAAAACTTGTGCCTCTTTATAGTGCAATAATGAGACCAAAAAGTACCCATCAAAGCAATAGAGCCAAAATCTGTGCACCTTGTGGCAGGAAAATAAGGTTCGGTGTAAAAACGGAGTCACACTTTCGGATAAATGAAAATGTGGAGATATTAATAAAACAACATCTTACCGCCATTTTCAACTTAGCTGATGAGAGATTTCTAACTAGTATTTGTGGGACTTGTAGGGTTACTCTTCAGGAGAGAGAAAAAAATATTCAGTTGAGACCTTTGGATATGCCAAATTATGAGGACATTGAACTACGGAAGAATACACGTGCCCATAATGGTGAATGTCAATGTTTCATTTGCTTGACTGCAGCTTTTAAAGGTCATGTGCACAATAAAACAGAGCGGGGGCATTTCCGAAGTACCCCCAAAATGATACAGACGTCCAGAATGCATCCCAGCCCCCGAAATTGGAAAAGATTTGTAAGAAGTGTTATCAAGAAGTGGGTAAGGGAAAAAGACATCCAAGTAATTGCAACAACCAAGTCGAGGAGAACATTCTACACATTGTCGCTGAAATACCAGAAAAAAAGCAAGACCATCTTATCACGGCCGTTTTGAAGCGCAAGCTGGATAGCCAAAGCACTGAAAACCTCTGATCGGCAAGAAGTAAAAATAGTCAAGTGATATTGAGATGAAAAAGTTCTCCAATTTCCTGAGAGCACATGTAGGAAGAAAATCCGTTCCCAGCAATTATCTTCAACATCTTGGTAACAAATCACGAATCTTCGAAGATGTATATCAAACAAAAAAATTTTATTTTGATTGCGAGTGTGGAGATAAAAAGTCTGAAAGGCCCGTCATCTATGGAAATGCTGAACAATTGTTAGAAATAGTATTAGAGAAAAGGCAGCAAGTGGGCAATGTTAACATTAAAGTGATGGCTGATGGCTGGCAGGGTATTTTTAAAATTTGTATGAGCATAATGGGTGAAGGCGACCAAGAGAACGAAGAGGAACGGGTGGTAAAAAAAAACGACAGCTCTATTCTGAAGGCGGTAGTACTTCAGCGCAAGCGCAGCTTTCTTCAGTGCATAGGGTGATACTTTTATGCATCGTTCCTCAAATAAAGGAAACGTATGCGAATATCAAATTATTGTTCGAGATAACTGAGTTGAACAGCATTCCGTTCAAATTTGTCTCCGATTTCAAAATTATTCTCCTCGCTAACGACCAACAAACAGCCACCTCAAGTTACCCTTGCCCCTATTGCTCTATTTCTCTCCAAGAGTTGAGGAGTGGAAAAGAGTTATTTCAAACCAAAAATGCCGATAATGAAACTGATAATTCTAATTTAATTTCAAGTTTAAAGACCTATGGACATTTGAAAAACGATAACATGAATTTCGCTCAGATTGGAGGAGGGAAAAAGCAAAATGCCAAAAACCATAACAGTACCACTTTTCAGCGTGAGTTCCTTTCATTTTGGAATAGGTACAAGATAAACACCATGGAAAATGAGCCATATATGAATAATTTGGCTCAATTCTCCTCAACCCATTTATAGTAAATAATAAGATTCAATAATTCTTTTCAAATGTGCCTTTCTATATTTTGTGATAAACTAATGAATTTATTTAATTATGAAATTGAAATGTACAAATAAATTTTCATTTCTAAATCCAAGAATGGTATTATATCTTCAACT
The DNA here is from genome assembly GCA_963682025.1 of Cordilura impudica. Lineage (NCBI taxonomy): Eukaryota > Metazoa > Arthropoda > Insecta > Diptera > Scathophagidae > Cordilura > Cordilura impudica. The sequence continues at coordinate 292,085,539 of OY821517.1, forward strand.
TCCAAATACTCCAATTCCAAGGAAGCACAAAAAAAAAATACAACATAAAAGTTTGCACCGGGATTTTAACCCGTTTTCCGGACTTCTAGTAAGTAAGTAGTATGAAAACTTGGTCCAATGAGTATTCTCCTCTATGTCCAGAGGTAACTCATCCATTGAACATGTTTAAATAGTCAAAACATTCCCGGGGAAGAGCATTCGAACAGTGACGGATGCTTCAAATGGCCATGTGTGCTATCGTCAAAACACGGCAGCTTACTTTGATGGTAACTTGAATAGCCGATCTGCTAGGATTTTGCGGTTTTCGACGTTCAAATACATAAATGATTCCCAACCAATCCCCGTTTTCAGAAATGGTCGAAGGTTTTGGTGAACCTATTCGACCTTTAAGCGAACCGTGTGTGGTAGATTATAAATTGCTTCCACCGGGCCAAAATGTTAACAAGGACTATTACTTGAGTGTTATGTGTCATCTGAGTCAAGCTACGATTACCACAACCTCGGTTTTTGCACATTGATAATGCACCATCTCATACCCATTTCGCACCAAATTCGACTCATTCTCTCTAAAACAAAAAGATTACCTGATTCAGCACTGTGTTACTTCTGGTAATGCAATAACCATAAAGACCATTACGGTGACATCGTTTTGTATTGATTGACACAGTCATTCTGGAAATCGACTTTAACGACTATTTCGAGGATTGGAGATGGATTATTTTGAAGGCGATCAAATAATAAATACTTTTTATTTTATAACAAAATGTACTTTTTGATTTCAACACTGTGAACACTTGATCTGGTTTCATCTTATGATATTACCTTCTTAAGCATTAGTGGACACGGTTGTTCGTAGTTTACGTACTAGAAGATTCGGGTGAGACTCTAGCTTTTCTAAGTACTTAGTTTGTACTATGTCTAATGATTTCATATTTTGCGAAAGGAGCATATAAGTCTGTGTGCAAATGTGAATTTCTTTCGTACGTATTATGTGATATTCCCATAATTGAATATCATAGGACCAAATGGGATTAAAAATCGAGTTAACGAATTAAAAGCTTTATTAATTTGTAGTCCAAGATATTTAACAAAGGAATGTTGCGGTATAGTCTGGTTTGGTTTTTAATTCGAATTTGATGACAAGTTTCTCTTCTAAGTTATGTGGATACACTTTCGTTCAGTTACCTTAATATTCCACTTCTCTAATCCATCCTCAAGCTGTTCAACGTGGCTCCGTAAATGAGGAGATGCTGTGTCAACCTTCAAAGTCGTATTTTCATTTATTTGCATTTAATACGTGTAAAGAATGTACCGAAGTGGGCTCAAAATCAGAGCTCCCCGTTACTTGAGCATCGTGCTAATCGAGATACTCGTTTGGCTCGAGTATCGTGAGTAGTAAAAACTCAAATTTCTCATGTTTGAAATAATGTAAAAAGATAAATAGTTATAAGTATTTAGTATAACAAATCTATACTTCTTGGAATCTATCAAGCACCAGGAATATCATCCTTAAAATTCACTTTAATCCGAGTGTCCTACTGGCATGTGCAAACTACTACTCGAAAATTTTCCATAGTTTTCACTCAAGTGTATGAAATTATGCACTTCATAGATCTGTGGTTTTCTGGAATAACCACGTATGTCCATTTTTGTCAGTTTTGAGTTAATCATGCCAAATATATTAATTTTTAACGCTCTTTAATTGTGTTCAATTTTTTTTTTTTAATGTTGACCATTTCTGAGTTTTTTCTTTAAATAACGACGTAACTTAAATGTTTATTAAATTAATTTGCAGCACTAACGACTTATGTCAACCTACGTTTGATCGCTGACAAATTATTTTCTCAGAAAACGACACATAGCGACATACGTTGTTATTAATGAAAACAAGTAAGAGCGTTAAATTCGGCTGTGCCGAATCTTTGATACCCTACACCTCGGTTTGAGTATTGATAATAAATGTAAACAAAATATTGGAAAAAGTAAACAATTTGTTAAACTTAATAAAATTATTTCAGCAAATTCTTTGGGTTGGTTTTCGTCTTTTCTATTATTTCGGATTTATTTCGGTGTTTGCTTTTTGGTCATTATGGTTGCTATATGCATGCGTTTCCGGTTATATGACATAACTTCTCGTTTAATTTAGTTTTTGCTAATTAAATAGCTCGCCCTAACCTCCATTGCAAAGGTAATGGTTGTGTAGGGTGGCTACATGCATTAAATCGTGCTAATTGGAGATGGCTGTATAGTTTCTTTTAACTGGCCAAATATTTCTTCATTGCGGCCATATAGGTTGGATGGAGTAACAAAATAATAAAAAAAAAGGTCTCAACTTTTTTATTAAAATATTGAGATATTTGGAAAACAGAGAATAAATTTATAATAATAATATATAATCAAATTAGGGATGCCAAACGCAAAAAACCAAATGTCCCAAACATTATAAATAAAATACTTTGTTATCTTTATTTTCTGAAAAACTTCAAATTTTCATCCAAAAAAAAAAAAACAAAAAAAAAATTGCGTCTATTTATGTAACAATTTTTGTGTTCGCAATTCTTAAATATTATTTGAGGTTTTCTAAAATTCATTGAATTTAAATCAATGTTTTCTGTAGTCCGTAGTTCTGTAAATTTCAACGATCCGACAATCGCAAAATATATCGACAGCTATTGTTGTTTGCACTGAGGATTAAGTGATTCACTAAGTACACACATCTTAACGACAGTCGACAAATCTATTTTTCTATTTATTTCAATTGTAAACGAGTGGCATCTCTGTCAAAATAAACGAAAAACACAAAGAAGAATAGAAAAAAAACAAATTACTTCGTGTTTGACAGAATGATTTTATGTTTATATTTAATATCTTTATTTTTTACTAATATTTCTGTTTATTTATTTGAAAATGAAATAATGAATTGAATATGCTATTTAATTTTTTTTTTTATATAAAAAAGTTTTTTAATAAAAGCAAAATATTTTCACTATTTTATGATTTTTATTTATGTATGACGACATTTCAACCTAAAAATTTAAGTTTTTATCGATTGAATAAACAACACAAAAATGGTTGTCGTTTAGATAACAACAACAGCTGACTTTAACAATAGCGAATATTATTTAAAAATTTTACTGATAATTTTGCTATTTTCTTTTTTTAACGATTCGACTATCGTTAAAAGAAGTTACTGAAAAGCTATTAATTTCTCCTGAATGCCAATATTTTTTTTTAATGTAAACATTTTATAAATGTAAACATATTTGGTGTTTTTTTTGGAATTTCAATTTGTGTTTAACGAATAAAATTTATATATTAAAGATGCAATTGATGTCTTCTAAATTCAAAATTATTATTTCCGACGTTTAGATACGATTTTCTGAAATTCAATTAATATTTTCTAATTTATAATTGGAAATTTTAATTCCAGTTTTTAGAATTGATATTTTCTTAAATTTGAATGGAAAATTTAAAAAGTGCAATTTTGTATTTATGTGAATAATAATGCTTTAGTAATTATAAACAATTTTTAAAAATTAGATGTAATCGCAATCATATATTTTGTGGGTAAAGCAGAATAATAATTCTATATAACTATGTAGAACTGTTTTGAAAGCAAAAAACTCATTGATGAACTCGATAACTCTATTTTGTAAAGACAACAAAAAGTTAGTATGCCAAACTTATGTTCATATTTGTAAAAGAATAATGAAAAAACGTATGAAACAAAAGACTCTTAACATTGTTCTGTATGATATCTATTTGAAAATACTAACATTCATGTTAAAATAGAAATAACTATTGCAAAGCTAATAAGAACAAAAATTGTGGCGCCATCTACTGTGGCATAGTCACGCTGAGCGAAATGAAGTGGCACTTGTTAATGCAAAAGAAATGTATTTTCCCCACAACAAAATATTGCAGAATTTTATGTAAATAAAATAATATACCGATTAATTTCTAACATGCAGTTATTATGGATATACATATATAGAATATATGTATATTATTTGTATTATTTAATATGTGTATGTATGTATATGTAAATATTACACACGAAAAATACAACATCAAACGTTATTTTTGAGTTTTTCTCTTTAAATAAATTAATACATAAAAATTTTTTTTGTTAAATTTACATTGTTTTTTTTTTATTGACAACTAGGCATTTTAGCATTATTTGCTTTAGATGCTGGTGAATTTTTACTCCTTTTATATTAACTCGTAGTGTCTGCTTGTCGAAAAAATTTTGGACCGATTTTAACCCCTTTCCCGTGACCCAGTCGATCTGATAGTTTGCAGGCAGGCTCGTGGCAATGACAGAAATGATCTAATAAATTTTTTAGTGATGCCAAAACAATGGAAACTGTTAGATTTTTCAACCAGAGTTTATAAAAAAAATGTACAAAGGGTTAGTTTTTATTATATTATTACCACAAAGACCACAAAAACAACAAGTCCAGCTATGACAACAATACAACATTTAGAATAACAACAAGAACTATATAGAAACATCATATTTTTCATTTTTTTTTTAATTTTTCAGAGATTTCCCTGGACCTGTTCCACCGATTTTAATGATTTTGAAATAGAAATCTTCCCATGAATTTGGTGAATCATTCTCACTGAAAATGATCACCTTAGCTATCCTATTGCGTGATCGTGACAAGAACATAGAAAATTTTATTTTTTTCAAGACTTTTTTAGTTCTTCATGCAAATCTCGGGCCCTCATCGTCCGATTTGGACGATTTTAAATAGCAAACTTCTCAGGATGTTAATGAATCATTTTTTATGTCAACGAGCACTCTAGCTGCCCGATTGATGCCGTCATCGTGATTTCCACAGACGGACAGACGGACATCACTATATCAACTCCGGTTGTTATAAGGATCACAAATATATATATATTTTATGGGGTCCAAAAATTTTTTTCTAATTATTACAAACGGAATGACAAACTTATATATACCCTCTGCACACTAGAGTGGAGGGTATAAAAATGCAAAATAATTTTGCATTAGTTTTCATGTTATAACCACTTGTAAAAACTTGTGTGTTTTTTTCTCTTATTTTTTGTCACTATTATTGTTGATACGTTGTTATATTCTCATCCTAAGTCCCGTTAACTTTTTTTTGACGAACAAAAAAATCCATTTTTTATGGGTGGTTGCATTGGTAGTTTTCTTTTTCAAAGAAAACGACGTTTGTCGACATAAGTTGTTTTATCTGCACACACTTTAAGTGTAATTTACATATTTTTTTTTCCTTCTCTAGGATCTATTCCTCTGAAGATTTTTGACTCATTTTATATCTGCAGGACTGCTAAATAAAATGTTCTAAAAACTTTATATCGAGCCCATAATTTCAAATATAACGTTTTTTGGCTCCCCTGAACATTTTGATTTTATGACATACGCGGTTATTCTAGAAAACCACAGAGATGTTTGACATATTTTAAAAAAAAAAAAATATTTCCTAAATTACATGGTATGATAAGTGCGCTAACTAATACTCCAAAAAGGTCAGCCATTTGTTTTTCTAAAAAATATAACTTCTGACTAAGTCATTATTAAAAATTTTCGGTAAAATTATCTCAAACATGTAATAATAGCAAATTTTCACATTTTTACTTTTCGAGCAGTAGTTCGTCCAAGTACGTCGAGTACTCGAGTATTCGAGTTGGAGCGCAGGCTCTTCTCAAAGTACTACCCTGTGCCATACCAACCTTAATTTCTTGTGGGGTCTCACAAAGTTTTTCTCCTGAATAGAGAATTTTCTTTTAATTATATAGTTTTTCATTAGTTTCCATTAGATTTAGTCTTAGATTAGAGTTAGCTTTAGTGGCACTTCACTGATTGTGAAACAAAAAGTAGAGTCAAGTGGGATAATTTTGAAAAACCGCATCTCTCGGAAGGAATATGGAAAAAGTACTACATTCAAATAAAGATAATGAATAAAATCAGTCAGATCTAAGTTCGATATCCCAAATAGATCGTCCAGAATGTGTCTGCCTAGTGTTCTGAACCTGACACTGCCCATGATATACTGCGTGTTTACCGTTTGGCCAATGACCCGTAAAAAGAATTTATAGTAGAGTCCCTCGGGCCATACCTGGTCGAAAGCTTGCAAAACGTCGTAGCACTTACAATCCCATGAACTTGCTCTGTGGTGCTGTGTTTTCGTCTCAACCCAAGTTACTGCACTGGAATTACATACATAATTTTGATCTACGGATACAAAAAGATTATTTAATAAAAATTCTCTCAAACAATTTTTACCAGTTGGACAATAAACTGTTTGGTCTATGAGGTATAATAATATTGTTTTTCTTTCTTTTTGGTTATTTTTTGATAGTTACAAAAATCAGCACAAACTTAGTATACCCTGACCACAGACAGAGTGGTGGTATAGGGTATAAATACTCGTTCGCCGGCGCGTTCATTATTAATAACACCGGTAAAATTTATTCTTAGTCAATTTTGTCTTCGTCATGTTCATTATCATAAGTTTGCTGTCGTACATATAAATTAGCTTTGCGAGTATTAACTGGTCTAAGATTCAGAGCTGTTTTTGCTTTCAATTATAATATAAAACTTTTATTATTCTCCTTTATTAATAAATTCTCAAGTTTAGCGTTTTTTTTTTTTTCTAAATACTTCATAAAATTTTGATGAATTTTCTGTAAAGTTTTAATGATTTATTAGCATTTTTTATTTGTGTTTTTTTTTTTTCAACAATTTAACATAATGAAAACGAAAGTATAAAACGGTTTTTTCACTGATGTTTGATAATTAATTCCGTCAATGGAATATTATTTGTATTGCGAATATTTGTTAAGTTCAAAAGTTATTTCGATTTATTCGTATGCTAATAGTTATTTTTTTTTTTATTTAATATTCATTTGTTTGTTTTTAAACCAGTTTGATTTGTATATTTTTGTTTTGTTTGTAGTGAAAAATAAACAATTATAAATCTTAAATGCAGAATAGTTTCATTTTTTGTTTTTGCAATTTTATTAATTAATTAATAGTATTTTTGATTTTTGTTTCTTAGTTTCAGAAATGCAAATAGAGGAAGAATAAAATTTTAGCTGCCGGCAATCTGCTTAGCATTAGGTGCCAGTTCTTTGTGAAGTGTTTTTTTTATTTTTGTTGGAGTACTTCTTAAAAACTTCATGTTTGTTTAAGTTGAAATTTTGTTGATTTATCTATAGATCAATTTCCAGTTTATTAATTTTATAATTTTTTTTATATTCACATGAATATTTTACAAATTTATGTGGCGCCGTTTTTAGTGGTCCTGTAAATAATTCATTTCATATATTAAATTTTGTATGAATATTAAAGTAATTTATTTTACGTGCCACACAATTGTTATGTCTTTGAAACTCCAAGTAGGTAGGTAATAAGAATTTAAGACATTGACCACTGTCGTCTGTTGGAAATTTAATTGGTATTCATTTATACATATTTAAACATGTGTTTGCTAACGTTTTACAAGTTTTGATTGTTAGTAATTAAATTCATCTATTAAAGTTTTTCTGTACCTTAAAGCAGTGATTATATATTGGACAAGATTCGTCCAACACATATATCTACCATTTAAAATATTAACAATTATAAAGGGTCCGCCAAATAACTTTTTTTTTTTTTGAAAATGCTATAAAAAAAACTACTGAATATTATCTCAAATTTCTTTTTTTATTTGAAAGTACAATCCTTCCGGTTAATAATGGAAAATAATTTCATTCAAATGGCTGCCTCGGCTGGCCATGCAGTAGCCTACACGATCGGTCCAATTTTTAAGCACATTATCGATTGTGTGCAGCTGTATTTCACCAATGGCTTCACGAATATTGTCCTTTAAAGCGTCAATTGTCTCTGGCTTGTTGGCGTAACACTTATCTTTCAGGGCACCCCACAAATAATAGTCCAACGGTGTCAAATCGCAGCTCCAAAGTGGCCAAACGACATCAGCTCTGCGGCTGATAATGCGATCTTCAAAAACAGGGCGCAAAACATCGAGTGTAGCTTCGGATGGGTGGCACGTAGCGCCGTTCTGTTGAAACCAAATGTTGCCAATATCCTCCTCTTCAATTTTTGTGAACAAAAATTCGTTCAACATGGCCCGATAACGATCGCCATTGACTGTAACGGCCACTCCTTGCTCATTTTCGAAGAAAAATGGCCCAATTATGCCTCTGTGCCCCAAATGCGACAATTTTGCTCGTGTACATACCCGCCAAGATCAAAATGAGCTTCATCTGAAAAGATGATTTTTTTTTTGGCAAAATCGGCATCTTCTGTAAGTCGATCGCAGGCCCACTTGGCGGAGCGAAAACGCATTGGATGGTCAGTTGGCTTCAACTCCTGAACCAATTGGACTTTGTGTGGCGTCATACCAAGGTCTTTATGCAAAATTCGTCTCAATGATGCCTCCGAAATGTTCAATTCTTGAGAACGACGGTGAATTGATGTTGATGGCGCTTCACGCACACTTTCTGCCACAGCAGCAATATTCTCGGGTGTACGCACTGTTTTTGGCTTTTCACGCTTTGGTTTATCGATGAGGATGCCAGTTTCTTTCACTTTTTTTCACAAGATAACGAACATACGGAGCTGACGATGCTTCTCTTCTTCCAAAATCCGTACGCAATTTTCGCACACATTCTGCAACATTACCATGATTTTCATAGTAATGTCGCAATATTTCCGAGCGTTCTTCAAGCGTATACACAACCATATTCGTTCAGCGGAAGGATAAAACTAATTATCTGTCAAATCAGACATGAGCTAAGTGTTACCATTCACGAAACAAGCACTAGTTGAAAAAAAATTATGTGAGTCCGATCACAAGGGAGATGTGTAAACATCTAATAATTAAAGAAAACATCAACATCATATTTTCCAGTGCATAAAAAATAAGTCGATTATGCTGTTTGCTGAAATTCAATTGATGTTTTCTGAAATGAAATTGATGGTTTCTGAAATTCAATTGATGTTTTCTGAAATACAATTAATGTTTTCAGCAATTCAAATGATGCGTTTTGAAATTCAATTGATGTTTTCTGAAAGTCTATTTATGTTTTCTGAAATTCAAATGATGTTTTCTGAAATACAATTGATGTTTTCTGAAATTCAATTGATGTTTTCTGAAATTCTATTTATGTTTTCTGAAATTCAAATGATGTTTTCTGAAATACAATTGATGTTTTCTGAAATTCAATTGATGTTTTCTGAAATTCTATTTATGTTTTCTGAAATTCAAATGATGTTTTCTGAAATACAATGGATGTTTTCTGAAATACTATTGATGTTTTCTGAAGTTCAATTGATGTTTTCTGAAACTCGAATGATGTTTTCTGAAATTATATTGATGTTTTCTGAAATTCTATTTATGTATTCTGAAATTCAAATGATGTTTTCTGAAATTATATTGATGGTTTCTGAAATACAATTGATGTTTTCTGAAATACAATTGATGTTTTCTGAAATTCTATTTATGTTTTCTGAAATTCAAATGATGTTTTCTGAAATTATATTGATGGTTTCTGAAATACAATTGATGTTTTCTGAAATTATATTGATGTTTTCTGAAATTCTATTTATGTTTTCTGAAATTCAAATGATGTTTTCTGAAATCATATTGATGGTTTCTGAAATACAATTGATGTTTTGTGAAATACAATTGATGTTTTCTGAAATTCTATTTATGTTTTCTGAAATTCAAATGATGTTTTCTGAAATTATATTGATGGTTTCTGAAATACAATTGATGTTTTCTGAAATACAATTGATGTTTTCTGAAATTCTATTTATGTTTTCTGAAATTCAAATGATGTTTTCTGAAATTATATTGATGGTTTCTGAAATACAATTGATGTTTTCTGAAATCCTATATATATTTTCTGAAATTCAAATGATGTTTTCAGAAATTATATTGATGGTTTCTGAAATGCAATTGATGTTTTCTGAAATTATATTGATGGTTTCTGAAATACAATTGATATTTTCTGAAATTCAAATGATGTTTTCTGAAATTATATTGATGGTTTCTGAAATACAATTGATGTTTTCTGAAATACAATTGATGTTTTCTGAAATTCTATTTATGTTTTCTGAAATTCAAATGATGTTTTCTGAAATTATATTGATGGTTTCTGAAATACAATTGATGTTTTCTGAAATTCAGGTGATGTTGTCTGAAATTCTATTGATGTTTTCTGAAATACAATTGATGTTTTCTGAAATTATATTGATGGTTTCTGAAATACAACTGATGTTTTCTGAAATTATATTGATGTTTTCTGAAATCCTATTTTTGTTTTCTGAAATTCAAATGATGTTTTCTGAAATCATATTGATGGTTTCTGAAATACAATTGATGTTTTGTGAAATACAATTGATGTTTTCTGAAATTCTATTTATGTTTTCTGAAATTCAAATGATGTTTTCTGAAATTATATGGATGGTTTCTGAAATACAATTGATGTTTTCTGAAATTATATTGATGTTTTCTGAAATTCTATTTATGTTTTCTGAAATTCAAATGATGTTTTCTGAAATCATATTGATGGTTTCTGAAATACAATTGATGTTTTGTGAAATACAATTGATGTTTTCTGAAATTCTATTTATGTTTTCTGAAATTCAAATGATGTTTTCTGAAATTATATTGATGGTTTCTGAAATACAATTGATGTTTTCTGAAATTATATTGATGTTTTCTGAAATTCTCTTTATGTTTTCTGAAATTCAAATGATGTTTTCTGAAATCATATTGATGGTTTCTGAAATACAATTGATGTTTTGTGAAATACAATTGATGTTTTCTGAAATTCTATTTATGTTTTCTGAAATTCAAATGATGTTTTCTGAAATTATATTGATGGTTTCTGAAATACAATTGATGTTTTCTGAAATACAATTGATGTTTTCTGAAATTCTATTTATGTTTTCTGAAATTCAAATGATGTTTTCTGAAATTATATTGATGGTTTCTGAAATACAATTGATGTTTTCTGAAATGATATTGATGGTTTCTGAAATACAATTGATGTTTTCTGAAATCCTATATATATTTTCTGAAATTCAAATGATGTTTTCTGAAATTATATTGATGGTTTCTGAAATGCAATTGATGTTTTCTGAAATTATATTGATGGTTTCTGAAATACAATTGATATTTTCTGAAATTCAAATGATGTTTTCTGAAATTATATTGATGGTTTCTGAAATACAATTGATGTTTTCTGAAATACAATTGATGTTTTCTGAAATTCTATTTATGTTTTCTGAAATTCAAATGATGTTTTCTGAAATTATATTGATGGTTTCTGAAATACAATTGATGTTTTCTGAAATTCAAGTGATGTTGTCTGAAATTCTATTGATGTTTTCTGAAATACAATTGATGTTTTCTGAAATTATATTGATGGTTTCTGAAATACAATTGATGTTTTCTGAAATTATATTGATGTTTTCTGAAATTCTATTTATGTTTTCTGAAATTCAAATGATGTTTTCTGAAATCATATTGATGGTTTCTGAAATACAATTGATGTTTTGTGAAATACAATTGATGTTTTCTGAAATTCTATTTATGTTTTCTGAAATTCAAATGATGTTTTCTGAAATTATATTGATGGTTTCTGAAATACAATTGATGTTTTCTGAAATTATATTGATGTTTTCTGAAATTCTATTTATGTTTTCTGAAATTCAAATGATGTTTTCTGAAATCATATTGATGGTTTCTGAAATACAATTGATGTTTTGTGAAATACAATTGATGTTTTCTGAAATTCTATTTATGTTTTCTGAAATTCAAATGATGTTTTCTGAAATTACATTGATGGTTTCTGAAATACAATTGATGTTTTCTGAAATTATATTGATGTTTTCTGAAATTCTATTTATGTTTTCTGAAATTCAAATGATGTTTTCTGAAATCATATTGATGGTTTCTGAAATACAATTGATGTTTTGTGAAATACAATTGATGTTTTCTGAAATTCTATTTATGTTTTCTGAAATTCAAATGATGTTTTCTGAAATTATATTGATGGTTTCTGAAATACAATTGATGTTTTCTGAAATACAATTGATGTTTTCTGAAATTCTATTTATGTTTTCTGAAATTCAAATGATGTTTTCTGAAATTATATTGATGGTTTCTGAAATACAATTGATGTTTTCTGAATTCCTATATATATTTTCTGAAATTCAAATGATGTTTTCTGAAATTATATTGATGGTTTCTGAAATACAATTGATGTTTTCTGAAATTATATTGATGGTTTCTGAAATACAATTGATATTTTCTGAAATTATATTGATGTTTTCTGAAATTTTATTTATGTTTTCTGAAATTTAAATGATGTTTTCTGAAATTATAGTGATGGTTTCTGGAATACAATTGATGATTTCTGAAATTCTATTGATGTTTTCTGAAACTCGAATGATGTTTTCTGAAATTCTATTGATGTTTTCTGAAACTCGAATGATGTTTTCTGAAATTATATTGATGGTTTCTGAAATACAATTGATGCTTTCTGAAATTCCACTGATGTTTTCTGAAACTCGAATGGTGTTTTCTGAAATTATATTGATGTTTTCTGAAATTCTATTTATGTTTTCTGAAATTCAAATGATGTTTTCTGAAATTATATTGATGGTTTCTGAAATTCTATTTATGTTTTCTGAAATTCAAATGATGTTTTCTGAAATTATATTGATGGTTTCTGAAATACAATTGATGTTTTCTGAAATTCTATTGATGCTTTCTGAAATTCTATTTATGTTTTCTGAAACTCGAATGATGTTTTCTGAAATTATATTGATGTTTTCTGAAATTCTATTTATGTTTTCTGAAATTCAAATGATGTTTTCTGAAATTATATTGATGGTTTCTGGAATACAATTGATGTTTTCTGAAATTCTATTGATGTTTTCTGAAACTCGAATGATGTTTTCTGAAATTATATTGATGTTTTCTGAAATTCTATTTATGTTTTCTGAAACTCGAATGATGTTTTCTGAAATTCTATTGATGTTTTCTGAAACTCGAATGATGTTTTCTGAAATTATATTGGTGGTTTCTGAAATTCAAATGATGTTTTCTGAAATTATATTGATGGTTTCTGGAATACAATTGATGTTTTCTGAAATTCAATTGATGTTTTCTGAAACTCGAATGATGTTTTCTGAAATTATATTGATGTTTTCTGAAATTCTATTTATGTTTTCTGAAATACAATTGATGTTTTCTGAAATTCTATTGATGTTTTCTGAAATTCTATTTATGTTTTCTGAAATTCAAATGATGTTTTCTGAAATTATATTGATGGTTTCTGAAATACAATTGATGTTTTCTGAAATACAATTGATGTTTTTTGAAAGACAATTGGAAAATGTTTAGAAAAGAACATATCATAATTTTTTCACAAATACAATCAGATAAAGTCCTACCGCTTTACACTTCAGCTCACACCGATGTGTTACGCTGTTTTTGCGATTGTATTGTGAAATAGAAATTTACCCCCCTGCGCGTATAGATGTTTACACATCAAAAAACTTTAGATGGCGGACCCTTTATCATTTTGTAAAATTACATTTGCCAAGTGGCGTAATCTAAATTCCCTCAAGATCAGACAACGACCGATGAAGTGTTGTAAACTTTCATGCTCATTTATATTACACAAAGAACATATTTTTGATCTATTTGTTATATCTGAAACTGATTTGACTTCTAGGCGTCAATTCTCATTGCGTGGATATATTTTGTATGATGCAAAAATCCAAGAGGCAGAGCATGTGGTGGCTCAGCCATTCTTATTAAATCTCGACTGAGGCATCATCTAATGTGTGATCATTGTGAAGATTACCTTCAAGCTACTACAATCTGCTTTGAGGAATTTGATAAGAATTTAGTTATTTCATCAATATATTCTCCACCAAGTTTTTTTTTATAACGGAAAGTGAATACAAAAGATTTTTTGAATCACTGAGCCCTCGTTTTATTGCTGCTGGCAGACAGATAGATAAAAGATTCCCGATTTAATTGATTTTGGAGTAACGAAGAACATTGCGATATGACTTATAAATACTGAATCCTCATTGGAAGTCTCATCAGATCACACACCAGTTATTGTTACTATTTCTAACCCCCGAGTAGTTGTGCCCCGGAATGGTAATTTAGCGCCAATAAGTATTATAGATTGGTTAAAGTATAGAAAGTTTCTCAGTAGCCATTGTAGGGATAGGTTACCACTAAGAACACCAGATGATATTGACCTGGCCATTGTTAACTTTGAACAAAAGCTCAAAATATCTTCTCAACTTGCTGCGAAACCCTCCGACACATAGGGCAGTATAGAATTTATTCGGTAGATGTCGAGCGGCTGTTAAATGAAAAAAGAAGAATTTGAAGAGAGTAGCAACTTTACACATCTCCTCAACTTAAGCAGCAATTGAAAGCATGTACATCAAATTTAAGAAAGTTGCTTGAAACCCAGAGACATGATGAATTAAACAGATATTTCGAGAACTGATTACTCGTTATGGCGAGCCAAAAAAAATCTTAAAAGACCCGTTGTACGTAAACCACCATTAAGAATGCAAAATGAAGGTTGGTCTAGAAATGATATACCAAAATATGATCTATTTGTAGAACATTTGAAAAAAGTTTTTACTCCGAATATAACTAAAGGGTTTTTCAATAAGAGCGCTACAAAAGTTTTTTTAAATAAAACAAAAACGGTTTTGGCTATCAATGAAATTCTTTATTCCTGTGAAAGTACGTTCGATGCCATTATGTATGGAAATCGATCTCGTTTGCATGGGCACCACGGGCACGCTTGCAGAAGTCCAGACGCTGAACCCAATTTTCGACGGTTTTAAAGCATAAATCGGCCGATACTGCTGCAATTTCACGTTCGATATTCGTACGAAGTTCATCAACCGTCGCTGGCTTGTTGGCATAGACCATAGACTTGACGTCGCCCCACAGGAAATAGTCCAACGGCGTCAAATCGCACGACCGAGGCGGCCAATCGACTGGACCATTTCGTGAGATAACACGTTCTCCAAACTTGGTTTCCAATAAATTGATTGTGACATTCGCTGTGTGGCTTGTGGCGCCGTCCTGTTGGAACCACATGTCCTCCAAGTCCATATCATCCAATTGGGGCCAAAAATATTCGGTTATCATTGAACGGTAGCGATTCCCATTCACAGTAACGTGCCGGTCTTGATCATCACGGAAGAAGTACGGTCCAATGACGCCGCCGGCCCATAAACCGCACCAAACCGTAATTTTTTCGGGATGCAATGATGACTCATGGAGTACGTGTGGATTGCTGTCTGACCAATAACGCATATTTTGTTTATTGACGAAGCCATTCAGCTAGAAATTAGCCCCATCTCTGAAGATGATTTTTCGATGAAAATTCGAATCATTTTCAAGTTGTTGCTCAGCCCAATTCACGAACATACGACGCTTCTGGTGGTCAAGCGGCTTCAGTTCTTGCGTCAATTTGATCTTGTAAGGATGCAGGTAAAGATCTTTTCGTAAAATTCGCCACAACGACGTCACAGAAATGCCCAACGCTTGAGAACGACGTGTGAAAGACACATTTGGACTTTCTTCAACTGAAGCCTCAGCGGCAGCAATATTCTCGACGGTACTTCTTTGTCTCACTGGCACGGGAACATTTTGTACTGTGCATGTGGATTCAAATTTTTTTACTAGACGCTCAATTGTTGATCTGCTAGGACGATTATGACGACCATAAATTGGACGTAGCGCTCTTAACATTGAGGCCACTGACTCCGAATTTCGGTAGTAAATTTTAATAATTTCGACTCGTTGTTGGCTCGTATATCTTTCCATCATGAAATGGCAAACCTTACTGAAGAGAAATGTCAAAAGAGCGGCAAGAAATATGGCGTCGTTTGCTGTCCCTGTCTTTCTACTTTTGTAGCGTCTCTATTGAAAAACCCTTTACTAGTTCAATAAATGAGTTACCACCAGTAATAAAGGCCATTTCTGATCCCAACCCTAAAAAAGCATCGGGGATCGACGGGATCAGTAACAGAATGTTTTTTGGAGTTACTCATTGAGAATAATTCTTTTCATATTTAACGCTATGTTACGCCTTGAATATTATCCCTCGGAATGGAAAGTTTCGCTCGGTACCATGGTACCCAAGGAGGCAGTGATAACACAAATATCGGTTATTACAGGCCAATCAGTTTATTGTTAAATCTGTCAAAATTTTTCGAGAAAATACTAGTAAATAAGCTAACTGTAGCTGTAGATCAAAATAACGTCATCCCAGTACATTAGTTCGGATTTAGGCGAAGATACAGCACCATTGAGCAAGTCCATAGGTTAGTAAGCGCTATAAGAAAGTACTGCTCTGCTCTATTTATTGACGTTTCGCAAGCTTTCGATAAGGTTTGTACGAGGGTCTACTCTATAAAATTAAAACGTTGCTGCCCCCAAACGTTCATAAACTAATGGAAAGCTATATAATTAACAGGAAATTGAAGCGCTCCGGTAGGTGAGTAGATAGCGTGCTTGCCTATCATGCGGGGGTCGTGGGTTCGATTCCCACCAGCCAAATGGTCTATGTCTCCCGTCTTATCCCTGGAACCAAATTAGAATACAAATTTACTTTGCATTGTAATTAATATAAATATTAAAATAAAATAACAGGATATTCTCAATAAAGCAGAGCAACTTAACAAGCCCTCCCCTCAGGATATAAAAGCTGGTGCTCCACAGTACAGTATTCTGGGTCCGCTCCTATACATCCTTTATACAGCGGACATGCCAACTAATGAAAACACGGTTACTTCAACCTTTACAGATGACATGGCAATTTTGAGTATTCATGACGACCCTTCCACAGCATCTGCACTTTTACAACGACATGTTTTACAATTGGAGTACTTGTTACACAGGTGGTAAATAAAAATAAATGAACAAAAATGTATCCACGTTACTTTTACGCTCAGAAGAGAAACATGCCCTCAAATCCGAATAAACAATCGGCAAATACCACAACATTCTGATGTAAGATATTTGGACATCATCTTGACCGACGCACAGTGGTTGAAAATTGTTTTTCAGTGGCCGAAATTCTGTAACTTTTGAACCGATCAAAATAGTTTAGTAATTCTTTTTTTAGTGGGTAGATATGTAGTTGGACTTGAGTCTGCTTTAAATTTCATTAAAATTGATTGAGTAGTTTTTACGAAATTCTGGGTTAAAGTTGAAATTTTAATTTTTTTTTTTAACTTTTAGCGTGAAATATTGGTTTTTTATTTTTTTTTTATTTATTAAAAAATGTCATATTTGGATTTTAATAATAAGCTTTTTTTGTGATAATGGGATTTTTTTTAATGTTTACACTCCAAAAAAATTTTACACTAAAAAAAAGTAAAATCAACTGGAAATTTTGCTATTACTACTGAAAAATAAAAATTTGTTGCTGTCAAATTTGCAAAATTTTAATTTTTGCAAAATAAATCTGCTGAACATTAGCGCAACGATTCTGATTTTGATATGATCATACATATGTGGGTAAAAAAAATCTTCTAAAAACAAGTAAGAAAATTATAGTTGGTCTAGACTAAGTATACGATACCCTATACAATGCGTTTAGAGACCCTATCTCTTAGGGCCAATTAATTGGATATAGCAAATAAGCATAGACCAAATTTGAGTGGTATTTTTATTTATTTTTTTGGCTGCAGATATGAAAAGGTTCATATCGGATGCTATATTTATATGGGGACTAGGTCGAAAAATCGACCGATCCTGATCATATTTGATAGAGTCACTTATATTTTCAAAAAATATATACAAACCAAATTTGAGAAAAATCAGCTCTGTATGGGGCCTATGACTAAGGATTGTCCTACAAGGATTATTTTTGGACTTATGATTAATGAATGTAATAAACACATACAAACCCAATTTGACTGAGATTTGTATGATAATTTGGATCTTATGGTAATTTATGTCGATTTCATAGGGGTTATTTGTATGCGGACTAGGTCTGAACATGAACCGATTTTCACCAATTTCATCAGGGTTCATTCTATGGCCGATAAAGGCTTATATACCTGTAGTTTGATTACAAGGTTTACATGGACGCACAGACGGACAGATGGACGAACGGACATTGCTAAATCGACTCAAAAAGTTATTCTGAGTCGATCGGTATACTTGTATTGTATACTTAAAGGGCTGTTTAAATTACCGCTGTTTAAATATTTTGGAGTAATTTCACTAAAATGAAAAAAGTGTTCTTAACGCGGATCGTCACGGGTGCAAAAGTGTACATAGGGTTAAAGAGGACACTTTAACCTTTCTCTGGGTCGTATACGTTTCTTGTTCCCTTTTGCTCCTTAGAAGCAGAAGGAGACTGCATCCACCACTCAATTTGAAATTTGACACAAATATAGTATAGTAGTTTAATAAATATTTCAGAACACCGCTAATATTAAACGGTAGAGTTGTGACCACTTACAACTACTAAAGACTGCAATCCTACCAACCTTGTAAAGAAGACCGCAGGTCACTATTGACGATAACTTGAGAGTAGTAACCATTTATTTTTGATAAAAAACAAAAAAATCACCTTTTCTAGACAGCATGCTACGCCCACAATTAGCAATAGTTTAACATATTTTTTTGGCTACATTAATTTGGATATATTAGCTAATAAACGGCGTTAAAATTTTAAAAATCGAAGACAAAAAAAATTGGACTTTTGGCCAATGAAATCAAAATTTCAGCCACAGTACGCCACCTTACTTGGAACAAACACATAGAATCAAAATTAACACAAATAAAATCAACTTACGTGGCTAATTGGCAGAAATTCAAAGCTAAGTCTTGATTGCAAGTTATTGATATATAAATCAATAATGAAATCCATTTGGTGCTACGGTATACAGTTATGGGTAACCGCTTCAGCTTCTAAGATAGAGAAAATACAAAGATGCCAAAATAAGATCCTAATGTTGATTACCCGCGCTCTATAGTATGTGAGTAACTCACAATTGCATAAATAATTAAACGTACCCCTAGTTAAAGTCGAAGTTATGAAAAACTGTTCAAGCTACTTGAAAAAACTAGAAACTCACCCGAATCTCTTAGCACGTGACCTTTTTAACAATCGCATCCACCAACGCCTAAGAAGGAGAGGGACTGCAGATCTCATAATATATGCTTGAGTTTATCTAAGCCAATGAATATTTATTTCGAATTTATGTAGAAACAATAGGGTGCCTATTATGAGCAACTTTCGATTTTCAATTGTGGTCGAATTAACTGGTCGAACGAATTTTCATTTGGTATTATTGCTCACATTCGATAAAATAGCGCTAAAACAGCTGAACTGCTGCGGCAATGCACAAGGCAGATCAATCTCATGAAATTAAAATAATTTACAACTTTTATTTTCAATAAGTTTTACAATATGCCATCCAGCATCGAAAGCAAAATTGTGTTCGATTGAAAATTTATTGTACAACGAAATTTTCGACCGTGCTGCCACTCATAATACGAATTTGACATTCGATAGTCGATGTTCGATAGCCAGCGAAGATCGAAGATCCAATGCAACTCATAATAAGGGCCTAAATTTTTTCTGGCACTGGCCGGATTTAATAAGTTAAGTATTAGTTCTAAGATTTGACTAATTTGTGTTCACTATGTGAAGGTCCAATAAATAAATGTTTTCATTAATCGTGCAATATGATCCATTTGAAAAATCAATCTATCTGTATTAATTGCGTTTTGTAAACATCCTGTTTTGTTTTCTATCCTCATCTTTTCTAACAATAGATTGCTTTCTGGTTCCAATAAATTACAGATTTGTTGTGATACTCCCAAGATATGGTAAGCTGTCTATAAAGTAGTTGTTGTTTTTGCACCCATAACAATTTTTTTGTATAAGTTATAGTGATAACTTGTGTGGTAATCGTGTTAGTACCGCGTTCATAAAGAGTCCGACCTACATACCTCATATGAAGATCAAGTGTATGAAGATGACTATCTTCCATATATGTTTCAAGTATCAACATATAAGTTGGTGTAAACGATGGTAATCGTGGTATTGTAGTTTTTTAACTTCCTCAAAGAAAGAATGTCCCCATATTTGAGCTCCGTATGTTGAATAGCTGTACACGCTGCCTGAAAAAGTTGACATTTTGCACGAACATAAATGTTTTTCTTACTCAAAAAATGATTCCAAGTGCAGTTTATGCTGTTTTTTGCTTGCTTAAAAAACATCTTTGGAGTCAGTGTCATTCCTAAATAACAGAAACTAGATGCAATTTTAATTGCAATGCCCTTAAAATACAATTTCTCTGCTCTCGAGTTCTTTCCACCATTTCTAAATACCATAATATCTGACTTATTTAGTTTAACTTCAAAGTTCCGATCATCGCAATACTTTTCCAATTTTTTAATCATATTTTGCAATATTTTAACATTGTCTGCCATAATAACAATATCATCTGCATATAAAAGAAATCTGATGTTTTCATTTCCAATACAAAGACCAGTGCAAGTCATTAATATAGAGTGGGAAATAGTAAAGGAGAAAGAAGGCACCCCTGTTTCATCCCAGATTTCGTTTCAAATTCCTCAGACATTTACTTCCCTGTCCACACAAGAGATTTAGTGATACTATATACAGATTCAAGAAAGTTCACAATCTTTGTTGAAACTCCCATTTCGTGAAGTTTATAAAAAAGTAGCCTCCGAGATACTTTATCGAAAGCGACTTTGAAATTAACCAAAAAACGCATATACTTACCTTTTCTCCATTAAGTTTGAAATGCGCGATTACTGAATGATTGTATATATATCGACAGTTAACTTTCAATTTGGAAGAAAATTTGAATTTTTTTCTTTAAGTAGGGGTTTTAGATTTTAGATATTTTATGACTTTTATTTAATTTTAGATGTTAATAACTACTTTTGGTTTTTATAAAAAAATATTGGCAAAAAAAAATTTATACAGTTTTTAGCACTTAAGATCTTCTGGTCAAATTTGACCCGGAACAAAATCGTTGAGTTTGTGTTACGCACATTTTTCTTAAAATAATTTATTTGTCAAAAGGAATGTCAAATGTGTTTTACATATTTTGCCTAACGCTACGTTTACAACTGACAATGCTGTCTTGACAATAAATAATGTACATATATTACTTCTCAAAAGTGCTGATAATTGTCTTCTTTTTGTAGGCGTTCAGACAAGAATCATGACAATAAACGTTTTTCGCATGCTATGTATTCTAACATTAAAAAAAATAAAGGAATAGTAAATCAATGTCATCAAGGTTTCCATTTTTTCCAATTCTTCATAATATTCAAGACAGTAACCAAGCCAGTTCAAACAGTGTACATGCATTAGTGAAAAAGTGTATGTACTTTATTGTCAATACAGCATTACCTAATGTAAACCCTAGGTAAGTCTTTTATAAGTTTCAGAGCTTTGGCAGCACTTAAATTAAATGTCTATATATCTGTGTCCTTTCTTCTCTCCATTCTTGCTGAACATTATTGGTATGAGAAAGGGGAATCCCCATGTAAAAAGCAATTGCAAAATTGTTTTCAATCATATAACAAACACGGAACTTATCAAACGTATCAACGCTATAAAGTGTCGAGTCTATGTTTCTTGTCGGAAAATGAATATTAGTGAGATAGAAAATATGCTAAATGCATTATCGGACGAAGAGGAGATTTGTTCAGAATATGAAGATAATGCGCTGGGACATCAGACAGTTCTAGTGGAGATGAAATTGATGTAGCGGCAACTTCAGCAATGACATCAAAAATTGGTGGTCAAGGAAGATTCCGGAGCGAGAACATTATTAGCATGACACCAGGCTTGACCCGCTACTCTTGTTCGAGAATAACAAATGAAGAAATTTCCAGTTTTCAATTGTTTTTCCCGCCGCCTGTAATGAACATTATTTTGAAATATACCAATAATGAAGGTAAACGTGTATTTAGTATTGATTGGATCGAAGTTGATGACACCGAAATGTTCGCATTTATTGGTACACTTTTGTTAGCTGGAGTGTATAGATCAAATAATGAAAGCACGGAAAGTTTATGGGACTCTGAGAAGGGAAGACCAATTTTTAGAGCAATCATGCCATTGAAAATATTCAAAATCTTTCTAGAGTGATAAGATTTGACAATAAGGATACTCGCAGTGAACGTCGAATTTTAGATAAGTTTGCACCGATATGTGAGTTATGGAATATGTGGGTCGAAATATTGCCCAAACTTTACAATCCATCTCTAGATGAGCAATTAGTCGCATTTAGAGGAAAGTGTCCATTCCGGCAGTATATACCATCAAAACCAGCTAAGTATGGTATAACATTTTAAGTACTCTGCGATTCGAGTACCAGTTACGTCTGGAATATACAACCGTATACAGGCAAAGAAGTTGGAGCTATGCCCGAAAGAAATCAAGGTATGCGAGTAGTTCTCGATTTGTCAGTTGGTCTAAAAGGTCATAATGTGACTGCAGACAACATTTTTGTTTCTTATCAATTGGGTCAAAAATTGTTAGAAAAACATTACTTTAGTAGGAATAATACATAAAAACAAACTGAGGAAGACCGGTATTTTCATCATTTTTTGCTTCACCAAGGACGCTACTCTCCTTTCATATATTCCAAAGAAAAATAAGTCTGTGAATCTTCTTAGCACTTTGCATCATAGCCCAGAAGTAAGCAATCGTGAGGACAAAAGCCGCAAATTATACTAGACTATAATAAATGTAAAGGAGGAGTTGATACTCTGGATAAGGTTGTTTCATGTTACACTTGTAAAAGGAAGACTAATAGATGGCCTCAAATTGTAGTTAGCAACATTTTAGATATATCAGCTTATAATGCTTTTATATTATTCACATCGGCTAATAATGGTTGGAATGAGAACTGCTTTGCCAAACTTCGGCATTTTTTTTTTTGCAGAATTTAGGATCGCAGCTTGCCACGCCCTTTATCAAGCAGAGAAAATCGTTGCCAAGAGCACAATTTTCAAGAGAAACTGTGCATCAGCTACGCGATGTAACTGAGCAGGAACACCAATCGTTGTCTTCAACCAAATGTAAAGAAAAAATATTTGAACCAGCCAAATGCACAGTCAAAAGAAGTCGTTGCCAATTATGTCCCAGAACAGATAATAAAACGCCATACGCATGTTGCACTTGTAAAAAGTTTGTATGCAAGCAGCACTCTAAAACAATCATTTTATGTAACCAATGTTAAAGGTAATAATCAAATTTGTATAATAATAAATCCTTTTGATTGTAGACATTTATTTCATTCTTGAATTTTTTTCTTTATTTAAAATAAACTATGCATGCATTCGCAATAAATAAACTATTTCAAACAAAGCTAAAAATAGAGTACTTTTAAAACAAACTTAATTAAAGAAAATAATTGTTTTCATTTGAATTTTCTAACTGGGTCAAATTTGACCCAAAGAACGTTAACGTAAGTATAATTTGAGGACCCTATGAAGGTTAAATAATTTTTTCTAAGACTTGCTTTATATTCCGTTAAAATCTTATGTTTTTCAACCCACGCAAATAATCTTCCATTAATCACATCCATAATAATTTTAGCAACGCAATTCATACAAGAGATCCCTCTGTAATTACTTGGTATATCATTTTCACCTTTTTGAAATATTGGGAATATTACGCTTATTTGGAATGATTCATTTACGCGCACCCACTGTTTAAAGCACGTTTATACGATAATGTTAATTCCTGTAAAAGTTCTAGTGGAGCGTTTTTAAAAAATCGTGTTGCACCCTATCTATAAGATAAGATAAGATAAGGCAGGCTATACGCACTGCGACCAATTTGATCTTTTGTGCAGCCCATGGTCGTCCTAAAGATTAAGGCTTCTTATGAAGCCAATTACCCTATTTGGCATTAGTTTCCATATGTCCCGGGGGGTACAATGTATCCTCCAAGTGCAAGGATTCTCTTACCACTTAGTCTTGGACATTCACAGAGAAAATGTTCTGCTGTTTCCACCTCCTGCTCGCAGAACCTACATGTGTCTATAGCAGATTGTCCTTTCATTCGTAGATGATATCTAAGATTGCAGTATCCTGTAAAGAATCCCGTCAAGGTCCTTAAGTCCTTTTTATCAAGGGTAAGTACTCTTTCCGATTGAACACTGGAAGGAGTTATGAATCTCTTGGCCTGCCGTTGACCTGGACTTTTTCCCAGTGTCGGCAATTTGTGATTTTCTCCACTCCCTCATTTGTTCTTTTATGTGTCCCACTGGAACACCACAGAAAGTTTCCGGACCGATGAAAGGACGACGGGCCCCTCGATTGGCTAGGCAATCGGCCCTTTCGTTCCCTACATGTCCCTCATGTCCCAGAATCCAGCATAGAGTTAATTTGTTGCATCTACCTAATTCGTTTAGCCCTTCGATGCACTCCCACACCAGTTTGGACGTCACTTTGTAGGCCATTATTGCCTTTAGTGCAGCCTGACTGTCGGATAGTATATAAATGAGTGCCCTTTTTGTCTTTCTTCTGAGACATTCAGTCACGCATGTAAAAATAGCGAAGTTGGAAAATGGATGGGTATTTACCCATGGGTAAGGCACGTTGAAAATTGGGACCAAATATGCCCGCGCCCGTGTCCCCATTTGTTTGTTTTGAGCCACCTGTGAACCACACATGAGAGCCTTGCTCCGGTTCCCAGGTCCCACTGGTCCATGCGCTCCGTTCCAATATCATGGTTTCAAATTCCCTGATGAATATATTTTTTGGTAACATTCTTTCCGTGACTCTCGCCACCAGGTCGTGGATGAAGAGCCTCGCGACTCTCATGTGATCCTTTAGGTCACCGTCCTTCATGCTACCAAAATCCTGAAGTCGTACGGCACTCATGCACGCATCTTCAATGATCGATATATGCAATGGTGTAATGTTAAGCATGATGCCGATAGCATCGGTTGGAAACGTTTTGTTCACCCCTGTGATACCAATATAGGCAATGCGGTACACCTTGTTCAGGATTGCTTTTGCTTTGGTTTGCTCAACCTTCGGCCACGATGCAGGGGCAGAGTAGGTAATCATTGGTTTCACAATAGTTTCAAACGACTAGTAGATCATGTGGGGCTTTAAACCCCATGTTCTACCAAATAGTCTTTGACAGGCGTATAAAGCCCTGGTAGCCTTTTTGGTAATTTGATCTAAGTGGCTGTTCCGTGTGAGGGATTTATCCAGGGATTCATCCAGACTTGGTTCCATAAGGTTGAGTCTCCTTATCTATCTCCACCCTATCTATACCAGGTGCTTTATTGGATTTTGTCTTTGACAATGCTCTTCTTAGTTCATCAATTGTGACAGCTGTAATTCGAAGTTGCTCGGTGGCCACTGAACATCGCCAAAACGGTTAATAACGCGATTTTCAAAATTGTCACGCAAAACATCGATTGTTTCACGGCTTGTGTGGCAAATGTTGTCCAGATCCATATCTTCGAAAATGTACCACAAATAATCAGTTATCATTGCACGGTAGCGCTCACCAATCAATGTAACGCATTTGCCTTCCGCATCTTTGACGAAAAATGGCCCAATGGTACCGCCTAAAAACTACACGCTAATTCCGTAGTGACAAACATGACATTTAGTAATTTTTCTTATCCAATATTATACAGTAAAAGTTTTTCATTGTTCATAAAAATATACAAAATTATACAGACGGATCTGACCAACATATTTACCATTAGAAAAAGTGGGAAAGTGTTATTGTTATTAATAATTGGGGGGGAAAAAGCAGTCGTGACAGACATGACAATAAACAGACATTATTTCAGACGATGTTTGCAAAACACAGAAAAGCTCTAAAGTTATTTTTATGACAAATAAGAAACTCTTGTTTATATCTATATAAGAGCTAGTTTATTAATAAAGCATATAAAAAACATGAATTGTGAAATAAGTTATAGTAAAAGACGCATTTTGTAATGTGGCAAAAATGACACTGCATTGTGTTTCAAAATTATTTAACTACACTGTTGCTTTCTCACTGGAAAAATTGGGGCTATAAAAATATTTCAAAATACATATAACAAACTATTCTCATATTTTCATACCCATTTCTTTGAAATGGTACCAATAAAAATTATTTAAATTAAAATTTTAAAATTCGACCCAAGGTTTCATGGAATTACCCCATACCAAACAGTGCATCGTTCAGGGTGCATTGACTTTTTAGCAGTAATCTGTGGATTTTTTGTGCGCCAGTTATTATATTTTTGCTTGTTCACCACCAAGGCGAAAATAAGCTTCTTCAGATAATATGACTTTTCGTTAAAAATGCTCAAATTCTTCCAAGTGTTCCTTAGCTCACTTAGAGACTTCCAGCTGTTACAAATGTATATTAAAAATATATCTGATAGCAATGGCGTTCTAAAAAGAAAAGTTATTTTACATTTCAATACATACTTTAACTGCATTTTATTACATATTTAGTCTGTAACGATGTATAATCTATAGACTTAAATAAATAAATAAAAATCTAAAACTGTTGCAAAGTGTTGGATACACCTGCCCATTGTCTAAACTTAACCGAACTTAACACTTATAAGTCTACTTGAAAAAGATCACTACTAAAAACAAAATTGATATGAAAACAATTATTGTGGAGGAATCGAATAAAATTCCAACGGAGTACGTGCAAAAACTAGTTAATTCCATGAAAAGACGTCTGCAGGCCGCGGCGCACAGTGTGTTGAAACATAGTTAAACTAGTGGTTTATTCAGGGAAGCCAATTATTTATGATATTTATATTCTTTTGGAATAACTATACATTATTTAGTAAAAAAAATGGTTTTGAAAATAATTGATAGAAAATATTTTTTTATTTAAGGAAGAAGAGAAAATTTATATGTATATTAGAGTGGGTCAAAAAATCTACCAAGGAACCATAAGCATTTTCGAACTCTCCAAAATTTCAATGAAAATGATTTTAGAGGTACGGTTCCTTGGGTAAAATTAATTTACTCACCCTAATGTATATATATGTATGCAGGCGCGTACGCAGGATGAAGCGATGGGGGAGGGGGGTTCAGAAAACATATTTTGTATAATTTTTTTCACGTAATAGGACTATGTACTAAATTATATGTTCTTTTATATCTCTATAAAAACAATTACCTATAGATATATTTTTTTCGCAACTTTTTTATTGAAAATTGTAAAAAAAAAATTTTTTTTTGAAATTGTTATTTACATAATTTATTAAGAAATATAAATAATAATTATACAAGTTTTAGAAGAAAAAAATAAAAAACAAGTTTTATAATTGGGGGCTCAACCGGGATACGCTGTCGAAAATAAGTTCTGAAAAGGCCAAGTAAGGACTCGACAACGTATCTGCCAACAAAACAAACGAGTATCCTAATTAAAGGAGAAGAGTGCAAAAGAATAACAACAAAAACTAATATCGTGAAAAAAAAAAGGAAATAATAAACATTTTTAATAAAAAACTTAACTTTATGTATTTAAAAAAATTTTTTTTAAGAGTGTTTGAATAACCCAACAACTATAATATTTGACTCAAAATACAAAATAAAATCATTTCAATTGTGACTCAAAATATAAAAAAAACTTTATGTGAAACGAATCAATTTGAAAAATTGTTTAACTAATCTAACAAAATATAAAAAAATAAAATCATTTCAATTGTGACTCAAAATATAAAAAACTAATCTAACAAAATATAACAAATAAAATCATTTCAATTGTGACTCAAAATATAAAAATCTTTATGTGCAACAAATCATTTTAGAAAAATAGTTTAACAACTACAGTTTTTTTTATTAACAAAGCAAATGATTTAAAATAAACTCTGTGTAAAAAAACAGATACGTGAAAATAAATTGTCAACTATTGGAATATAAAAACCTGCCCACTCCGAGGCAGCAACACCCCGGAACGATTTAGGAATCCGGGTCAGCTCTAAAACAATCAACGGGAGCGGAATAACCAACAGTAACTGGAACAGAAAATATATATCGTAAAGTATTGTAAGTTAGATAATAAGCTATTTTTTGAACCTTGAATATTTTTAAACTGGATAATATAGTGGAAAATATACTAGAGAACCTCACTGAAGAGGAGATACAATATTTGGCTAGTAATAGTGCAACAGATATAGTTGATGAAGAATTAGAAGCATTAGAAAGAAAATACGAAACGGGTTTGGACGACGCAGTTGACGACCTCGCAAATTTATTTGGCAATATGACGACAAATAATAACAGTATGGATAGTGAACAAATAACTAGAATAATAACGCGAACTACAGCACCACTCATGAGAGAGTTGGAGTTGCTGAAACAAAGTTTTGATAGGCTCGTCATTGCAAATGCTGTTACTGAGTTCGAACAGGAAATTATTGACGAGACTATACGATGTGACGAAAGCTTGGACGTTATAAAATCTCTCCCGGGCTTTAACGGAAAGGATAACTCATATGTAAGCTGGCGAGAGGCCGCAAACAACTCAATGAGTCTATATGCCAAAGGTAGTCGTAGGTATTTCGCGGCGCTGACCATTTTGCGCAATAAGATAATAGATGACGCAAACGACACTTTAACAAACCATGCTACTGTATTAAACCTAGACGCTATCATGGCCCGGCTCGATTTTGCTTACGCAGACAAGCGCCCTGTTCATGTCCTCGAACAGGAATTAAGTATAATGAGGCAGGGTTCCTCGACAATTTTAGATTACTATAACGAGGTTAATAAAAAACTCACGCTATTAATAAACAAAACGATAATGACTCACGGATCAAGTTCTTCCTTAACGAATGAATTGAACAATAAGAATCGTCAACATGCTCTCAGAGTTTTTATCACGGGCCTAAATCCGCCACTGGCGAACATTCTTTTTTCACTATCACCTTCTGATTTGCCTAACGCGTTGGCCAAAGCTCAGGAACTGCAGGCCAACCATGTTAGGGCTAACTTCGCTGTACTGTTCGACAAGAACCACGGCAACAACCAGAACCAGCGAAATAATCAGAATGTTTTACGATTTCCCCCTGGAAATCGCGACAATAATTTTCGGAACCTGAATAATCAGAACATGCGTCAACCCAAGCCCGAACTGATGGAAATTGGTAGCTCGGCAAACCTTCAGGTTGCTGCGAATACTAACGCTGTTCCACAAAATAGGCAAATACAACAGTATAATCAGAGACCACAATATGGACAATGGCAACATTGGCCGCAAAACACAAACCAATTTGGCCAAAGACCCCAATTTGGTTATGGCGCAAAAAGGCAACGACCTAGCGGACAGTATAGTTCCCGACCAATTAGCAAAGTTCAAAGGATAAATAATTTGAACGAAACAGCTTTTTTAGACATGACCCCGGATTGCCCTACATCATCAGGACAGGAGCATCCGGAAGAACTTACAGAATTTTAATTGACAGCGGAGCAACCAGTTGTTACTGCAGCCCCAATGTCCTTACCAACAGACAGAAATTAGAAATTAAGAAAAGAGTGAAGACCATTAATGGTTATTCCATCATAGGGTACTGCTACGAGGCGAGACTCTTTGGTGTTAGAGAAAGATTCTATGAAATACCCAACCTAGAATCTGACCTTTTGATAGGCTATAATTTTTTAAGAAAAGCAGACATAAAACTTGATTTTGAGGAAGGAACAATCACGTGTGGCGATAAGGTTGATAAATTCTTAAATTTTAGTAAACCAGGATCAACGGATTATAATACTGTTGATGGAAATGAAGAAAATATTATAAATAAAATTATTAACTCAGGAAGTGATCCTGAGCACTGTACGGAAAGTGATATAACTCTCAATTATGAGGGAACCAAAATCGATAAATTAAATTATGAAATTCGTAAAGAAATAGAAAATTTACATTCAAGAATCGACACTGTTTTACCATTCAGAACAGACATAAAAGCTGAGATACGTACAATTGCTGAAACTCCTATATGGAGTAAGCAATATCCCTATCCCCTCTCAGTAAATTCTTTCGTCAATAAGGAAATAGATAACCTATTAAGAAACGGGATTATACGTCCTAGTAAAAGTCCTTACAACTCCCCAATATGGGTAGTGCCTAAAAAGGGAACTAACGATGACGGAACGCAAAAAACGCGAATGGTAATCGACTATAAAAAATTAAATGAAAATACTATATCATATAAATACCCGATACCGGATTGCAATGTTATTCTCTCAAATTTGGGGAAGGCAAGGTACTTTTCCACCATAGATCTTGAATCTGGTTTCCATCAGATTTTGATGAAACCGGAGGATGTTGAGAAAACGGCATTTTCCGTGAACAATGGAAAGTACGAATTCGTCAGATTGCCTTTCGGATTGAAAAATGCGCCGAGTATCTTCCAGAGTGCCATGGATAATATTTTGAGGGATTATATAGGAAAATTTTGCCATGTGTATATAGACGATATAATAGTCTACTCCGAGAATCTGGAAGAGCATAGGGAACATTTGAAAACGGTAGTTCGAAAACTTAGGGATTCAAATATGAAAATCTCTTTAGAAAAATCTAATTTTTACAAGAAAGAAGTAGAATTTTTGGGTTATATCGTTGCTTATGGTATAATAAAAACCGACCCAAAGAAGATAGAAACAATAAAAAGTTACCCTGAACCCAGAACTCTTAGACAATTGAGAGGTTTCCTTGGCATAACGGGATATTATAGGAAATTTATTAGAGATTATGCAAAAATTTCGAAGCCATTGACAAAATATCTTGCGGGAGAAAATGGCAGGATTTCACAACATATGTCCAAGAAAATTACAGTGGAATTTGATTCGGAAGCGCAATCCGCTTTCAATAAACTAAAAAATTTGTTGACTGACCAGGTTGAACTCATACAACCTGATTTCAATAGGAAATTTATACTGACAACGGACGCATCAAATGCAGCAGTTGGCGCTGTTCTGACACAAAATGGGAAGCCCATAATTTTTATTTCAAAAACACTAACTCCCACTGAACAAAACTATGCCACAAATGAGAGGGAACTGTTTGCAATAGTTTGGGCATTGAAGACCCTAAGGAATTATTTATACGGAGTAGCGGATTTGGAAATCCATACTGATCATCAGCCGCTCACTTTTGCAATATCTTCTAGAAATCCCAACGCAAAACTTAAAAGATGGATGTCCTTTATAGAGGAATATTCTCCGAAATTTGTATATAAGCCGGGAGCAACAAACGTCGTTGCCGATGCTCCTTCTAGACAGATACTGAATCATATGTCGGACAATCAGTCTCTGCACGGTACTCAACACTCCACCGAAAGTAGTGAAGAGATCATAATTAAAGAAACCTCCAAACCACTCAACGAATTTAAGCAGCAAATCCTTCTAAGCAAAGCTGAGTTCACAAGTTATGAATCAGTTACCGAGTTTAATAGAACCAGACACATAATAGAGTTCGACACAAGAGAGAATCTCAGAAACGTATTAATGAAACTCATACGACCTAATATGGTGACAGCAATACATTGCTGTCCTGAGGACCTCTATGAGTTTAGGGAAACAGTGAAAGGGGCTTTCGCGAACACATTTGTTTTTGCAAGAGCCTTTGCAATCGATGTTGTTAATGTCGATGACCAAAAAGCCATAATTGAGGAAACTCACACTAGAGCCCACAGGGGATCTAGAGAAAATCACAAACAAATTTGCGGGCAATATTATTGGCCGGGGATGATCGACCACTTCAGGGAATTTATTAGACATTGTAGTGTCTGTAGTAAAGCAAAGTATGATAGGAAACCAACAAAGATTCCAATTGGAGAGGCTCCAATTCCTAGCAAGGAGGGGGAGTTCCTACACATTGACATTTTTTATGCTCAAAATTTGAAGTTCCTAACTTGCATCGACGCCTATTCAAAATTTCTTGTGATAAAGCAAATAGAAGACAAAACAAACCTAGGTGAAAAAGTCCTAGATATATTGCAGACCTTCCCTGCAGCAAGGAAATTAACTTTGGATAATGAACCAGGCTTCAAAACTCCTACCTTCCGATCCTTAATGCAGAGATTGGGGGTTCAGCTTTATTTTTGTGACCCTAGACATAGCACAACCAACGGCCAGGTGGAGAGAGCACACTCCACTTTGATTGAAGTCGCGAGATGCTTGAAAGAAGAATTTCACCTGTTAGACACCACTGAAATATTTCATAGAGCAGCTCAACAATACAATCTCAGTGTTCACTCCGTAACGAACGAAAGACCATTTGATGTATTTCACAATAAAATCAACCATGAAAACCTGCGCAATAAACTAATGGAATCGCAGAAAAGAATGTTGAATAGAAACGTTCCGACACAAATCAGAACCTTTGAGCCAAAGCAGGAAATCTATGAGAAACTTATAGGACAAAGAGACAAACTACTTCCTCGTTACAAGAAACAGAAAATAAAAGAAGATTTAGGGAATAAAGTCAGGGTTCATAGTAGAAATAGAATTATTCATAAGGAAAACATAAAGAACTAATAAAATTTCACCCTGCAGGAAATAATGTTGAAACTACTGATTTTACTGGCCACATTCGCCACGTGTGAACCGGCGATTCAGATACTAGACTATTCCAACTCTCAGATAATTTCGATACACGCTGGACAAACACGAATACAGGACGGGAATTTCAAATTGGTACACTCCATAGATTTAGACAAATATGAAAATTTAATTGCAAACTTGAGACAGGAAATACAGGGGAAAATACCCTCGAACAATTTGATATTCCCAATGCTTAATCATGAAATAGAACAAATACAATTCCAACTGAACCGTATGAAACCAAGAAGAAAACGATCGCTTGATTTTCTGGGGACTGCTTGGAAGTGGTTGGCGGGAACACCGGACCACGACGATCATCAGATAGTACTTGACAAAATAAACAATATTTTAGAAAACACAGACAACCAACGAATAATTAATAGAGACACCGTTACGAGAATAAACTTACTGACTAATATAACGAACGTCATTTTAAAGGAAATACAGACGAAAGAGGACTTTAGGAAGGAATTTGAACAGAACATAATTTATAAACTAAAACTAATAAAGGAGGAAATATTAAACATAGAATATGCCCTACAATGGGCCAAAGCTGGAATTGTGAATACTTTTATATTATCTGAGGATGAGATAGGTGAGATTAGGAAACAATTGGACTACGAAAAATTCCCTTATTCCAGTGTCGATGAGGCTTTGGAATTTTCGGATATAAGAATAGCCGTAAGCAATATGTCAATTATCTATATTGTAAATTTGCCTACCATTAGTAAAAATGTTTGCGAAAATATCCTGATTAAACCATTAAAAAGATACAAAACTATAATTAAAATTGAAAATGAAAATATTGTAAAATGTAAAGACAGAATTTTTGAAATGAAAATTAAATGTAAAATCTATAATGAATTAGCTATTTGTAATAATCAGAATCTTTTAGAAATAACTAATACCAATTGTATCCCAAAACTGTTATCTAGCGACAATCATAATTGCACGATAATAAATAACCAACATGTCCCAAGTACTGAAGAAATACAACCGGGAATAATTTTGTTAAACCAATACAATGGCTCAGTAAGAGTTCCAGACGATCAGTCCTGGAATCTATCGGGAAACTTTTTAATTAAATTTCATAACTACGATAAATTTGAACGGTATTAACTATTTTGCAAAAGAATTGCATGATTGGAAGCCGCTTCCGGCCATTTTGCAATTCTCTTCTAATAAAACGGACATCGAGGAAATTCTTTCCCTGCAAATGATGAAAGAACTACAGTTGGAAAATATTCATGAGCTCGACTCGTTGTCGACCAAAGGGAAAATCGAGTTTTCTTTCAATGTGATACTTTCAATATCATTTGTCGCGATTATAATCTTTACCATCTGGAAATTGAGACAGAAAGACAGAATGAATCTAACTATAAATAATCAAGGCACTACGCCTTCAATTCCAGATCCTGGAAACCCATCTACAGAAAGAAAACAAGTCATTAAGACATTAAAACAAATCCTTCAAAATAATTCAATCGGGACGATTGAACTTACCGAGGGAGGAGTTAAGGCATAAAGATTTTATGCTTTTATATTTCTGGTTTTATTTTATTTTATTATTGCGACATTCTCAACGTTCTATTTATTTGTGCTGACGATATGTCTGCAAAAGAAATACCTTTTTGTTTCCCACATTCTTGCGTTGCAATTTAACACCGCGCGTGCAAGAAATGAAGTAAAAAATGATATATTATGATTGTCGTTGGAATGAGAGAGGGCAGTTCTGATAAAACCACGAAAAGAAACTGATGTAATTTTTAGATTAAGTTATTTAACGAAAAACGAATAAATAAAGAAAAAACAAGTTTTAGAAGAAAAAAATAAAAAACAAGTTTTATAATTTACATGTAAAACAATTAATAAAAGTTATATAGGTAAAATTAAGGTATTAAAAATTATACTAGAAACAAAAATGCAGCAAGGAAAATTGATAAAAAATTATACATACTAGCAGAGCCTAGCCCTCGAAATTCGAGTGCAAATTCTAGGAAATTTTATTTTGTCATTCAATTTATTTCTTTCAATGTTTTTAATCTATTTAATTCATTAAGTTTATTTCATTATAAATAATTGTTGAACACGCAGAAATAAAGGCCGCCTTGTATGCCACCTAAAGTTATTCAAATTTTTAGCAATTCACAATTCACCACAGGGTATGTGTTATGCAATTATTGTAATGAAATATGTACGTTAACTTTCGTGTTGCATAATGTAAAGTTGATTGTCCGCGCATAACTTTCCTCAAGCTCAACGAATTTAAGCAGTTAATAGCTCAAAAGAAAGAGCTTGATCCACTGAGTGTTCTGAAGAGGAGTTATGAGAATTCGAATTGCTTAAGTGAATGTGTCCCATAAAAAATGTACAGGAAAGAATCACGTTTGAGTATAACTTGAGTAATGTGGGAGTTGAGTAAATTTCAATGATTGATGACATATCGTGTCTAAATACCTTTCATTACAAAAAAAAAATGAAAGAAATCGGCCGGATAGAACGGCCGGACAGACTGACTTTAGTTTTCATAAATTTTTTTAATATATAATATGAGAATAATTAGTAAAAGTTAAATCAGAAAAATTAATATATCAAATATTGAGTTTGAAATTATTCAGGCGCAAGATCAAATATTTTAATTGAGTTTTTAATTATTCAGGCTAAAGATCAAATGTTTTTACTTTAATTATAGCAAAAAACATTGGCACATTTGTTTAAAAAATTGATCTATATTCTGCATGACAGGTTATACAGCTGTCTCGGGAAGGGTCACCAACCCTCATCAGTAACCAAAAGTAGTAGATAGTTTGTTCGGTAAAAAGTTAAATTCATATACATTGGCTGAAAACAACCAAACGAGAATTCAAGCAAAGATTTATACAATTTAAGCCTCTTCCAATATAACAAACTAAAATATAAAACAACTTTGTTATATTGGAAGTGGCTTAAATAGTAAAACTTTTGCTTGAATTCTCATTTGTTTGTTTTCAGCAAATGTATATGAATTTAACTTTTTACCAAACAAACTATCTACTGCTTTTGCAATTTTTAGCACGGCTTTGCGATTTAGGATGTTAAAGAAATTGTATACACGTCCGAGTGATCCTATACAATTTCATATAAATGAGATTTCATAAGCATCATAAATAGCAAGGTTTAAACTATGAGATGCACAGTGTACATTAGGGTTATAACTTTTTGCATTTTTTTCAAATATCAAATCTCCCGAGGCAAAATCGTGTAGGGCATGGAAAAATATTAAGAACTGCGTTTTTATTTTTTCGCGATCGTTACAAAAGTTTACGCACCAAACACATTGAAGTTTTTATTAACACTACGTTACAAACGGGTATTTTTGTTTATTGAAATAATATAATATTTTAATCGAAATTCATTACAATTCTTGTCATTTTCCTATATTGGTTGCAAAAAAAATAAATAAAATAAAATAAAATCGGTTTGGTCAAAATGAATTATAAGAAAAGCAAAGTAAGTGTTGAAAAAATGGCACAATTTGGACCAATAACTTAACTAAATTTCATGAAGTTGTTAAAAACTGTAGAGATATACCTGCCGTTGATATACCATTACATGACTTAAACAGAATTCCAAAGGAAGAAGTTGTTATAGGAAGATTTAATGCGTTGGTCAGTTTTGAAAAGTGTAAAAACAATAGGTATGTAATTATAGCTGATGAGCTTTTAAATCTATGCCAGAAGCTTAAACTGAAAACAATTCGTCATGATGGAGTTAAACATAAAATTGAAGTCTTAGTTAAATATTATAAGAAGATATTAAAACGTCCTAAAGCTATTACATTTGAAAAACTATTTAATATTACTACCAAAGCAATTGATTTAAAATTTGAATCAGAAATTATTGAAGATATATCCTCTGATTCAGATTCTTCGCCAATATTCGATAGTGATCAAGATGCTAATGATGAAACTGACGAT